>CM029392.1:9566133-10003633 GCA_017165825.1 Hepsetus odoe
GTTCAGTGCAGTGCTGTGTGTGATGTTTATTGCAGTGCTGTGTGTGATGTTCACTGTGTGATGTTCAGTGCAGTGCTGTGTGTGATGTTTATTGCAGTGCTGTGTGTGTGATGTTCAGTGTGTGATGTTCAGTGCAGTACTGTGTGTGATGTGCAGTGCAGTGCTGTGTGTGATGTTCAGTGCAGTACTGTGTGTGATGTTCAGTGTGTGATGTTCAGTGTGTGATGTTCAGTGCAGTGCTGTGTGTGATGTTCAGTGCAGTACTGTGTGTGATGTTCAGCACCCCACAGTGTGAGCAGTGGACTGAATGAAGTCTCTTTTTGCTCCGTGTCTCTGTGTGTGTACTTGCACTTAAGGAAGTTTTGCCTGCTTAAAAGGACGAGGCTGCAAACGGGCAGTGTTTTGCTCCAGGCTGCTCTTCCTTGCTTTCCCCGAAGTTTGAAAAAACATCAGACCCTTCCTGCTCACTGGCTTTTTCTTTTTCCTGCTCTTTTGTTCATGTGAGCAGTGTAATATCCACTGAGGAGTTCCTGCTGCTGCTGCTGCTGCTGCTGCTGCTGGCCCTTTAACAGCTCTAGCAGAGCGGCTGGTCTGTGTGGAAACAGCAGCAGACTAATTGCCATGCGCCTTCCGCTTAGAAACTGGCAGTAGACAGCGGCTCGAAAATGACTCACTGAGGCCAACAAAGAAACTTCAGTCCATGCATCTCCCTGCCTTGGCTTTGGTCTCCGTCTCTGGCCTTTAGTCCTCACTCTGATAAAGTGGCCTGTCCCTGAGGCCAGCCCCGCTTTGGGACAGTTTCAGGTGAGGTGGTCCCAGAGCCTGTAGGAGCGCTGATGAGGGTAAAAGAAGCACTGTGACGGCCCTAGGCTCAGATTTTTTCCACCACGTTTAGTCATGGCTAAGTAATGTCTGCGCGCGCGCACACACACACACACACACACACAGACACACACCAACTAATCTCATTGTGGGTTTCCGCTCGCACTGCAGCCGAGGGACTTGCATGTGTGCGTGCAGTGCAAAGGCATTAAAAGTGACTGGGTTGGTAGAGTTTGAATCTGTGACTTTATTTAAAGGGGTTAAAGACCACCCTCCCAACTCTTGAAGCCCAGACTGCAGTGTGAACTCCAGTCGTAGCCTACATTGCCACTTGCAATCTCACCTGGATAGTTAGAAGCAGCTACTGGATAATAATCCTTCAGATTATTAGTGAATAAGCCTTCAGTTATCAGGGCGTAATATCCAGTTACTACCCTTAAGGCCATAATTAAGTATCTACTCTGTGATGTCTGCGTAAGGTGTGAAGTCCGAATGAGAACTCTATAATTTAAGGGGATGTCAATTTGTATTCTTCATTACCCACTTAAGTCTCCTGTCAGTCAGAAGTCAGAAAGAAGCCCTTAAACTGGAGCCTTATCTTTAGTAACTACCATAAATGCTTTCTTAACTACTATGAATCTCGTGTCACAGTGAGAGTGCAGAGTGCATGAGAGTGATTCATATTTAAGTCCTGGAAGTTTTACCCTCTTTGGATCTTAAGGAGTACGCATGTGGTCCTATAGGTTAGTATTTTACAATCATAACAGTAAATTACAGTTATATGATAATGTATAGCGTTTATTGAATAATAACACTTAATAATTGAAATTGAGTTGAATATTGAAAATAACTGAATTGAAAAATAAGTCTAGTTTAAGTTTAATGCAGGAATCAAAAATAGCATGTTCGCGCTAGAGTGAAGTGGTATCCAATCTCGTGACCTTCACCTGACATCCTTTCTCAATTCCTGACAAGCACAAGAGAGCAGAAGAGGTGGAAGGAGAGCACTGAAAAAAAAAATTTCCCAGCACCAGCGCTTTAAATCGCACTGAGGATCAGTGAAAAGTGAAAAAGTGAAAGTGACTTCTTGTCATTGTGAAACACAGCACACCGTGAGACAAAATGAAATTAGACCGCTGTATTTTACCCATACTCACACGTGCAGCAGGGGGCAGCTATTGAAAGCGCCCAGGCAGCAGTGATGGGGATGGTACCTTGCTCAAGGGTACCTCAGGGCAAGGATACCTACTGGGTTGGTATTTGAACCCACAATCTTCTGATCCTGGGGCCAACTCCATAAACACTAGGCCATCACTGCCTAGAAGTGTGATTTTCGTGAAGTGTGATTTAAGCGAAGTGGGCTTTGTCAGTGCCATGGGAAGTCCAGGTATTACTCGGTATTGCTTTATTAAGTGAAAAGATTGTATTGTATGTTAAATGAATATTGAATCATTTCATGAACAAACTGTTCATGTTGTCAGCGGATGAATTATTTGCCCACCCCAACAATAGGTTTAGCCCCAAAGTTATGGGAAGAGGAAATCTTCCATTTGTTCTGAATGTCTGTGCGGTCCCCCTGTCCCCGGGTTTCCGGCTGGCTCCCTGCAGCAGGAATTCCTACCTTTCAGTTTAGGAGCGGCATTCCCAGGAAGACGCCCTTCAAAGAGAATTGGAGGAAGTCCTGATTTAGACAGTTTTACGGTTGCTTAACGCAGATGCTCAGCTCCAGAGGATGCTAGAGCAGGAAACAGTTTTATTTCACCTCTTTGGGGGTTTGCTAAAAAAAAAAGCATGGGGATAGTGTGTGTGTGTGTGTGTGTGTGTGTGTGTGTGTGTGTGTGAGTGAGAAAGAGATAAGAGAGAGAGAGAAAGAAAGAGTGAGAGGACGATACCTCTGTCTTATGTGGACTGAGACCCTAGAAAGCAGAGGAAAGAGGCATTTCTGTAATTCTGTTTAAATATTTTCTGTAGTATAAGTGATAGGGTGTGTGTGTGTGTGTGTGTGTGTGTCTCTCTCAAACTTCCTGGTAAATATCTCCAGTCTGCCTTGGCAGAATCTTAGTCCTTCCTGACCACATCCTCCTTTGTCACCGTGGAAACATCCTGGACTTAGTCAGGTCTGGCTTGTGTGGGTAACTCTGGATGAACTGGTTGTGTGTGCACATGTTTGTTTGTGTGTCACAGTTACTCACTCCCTATGTGGTCTCCAACAAATAATTTTATTCTCCAACCAAATCTCTTACATACCAGTAATACACCAGAACCTCCAAACTATTCACTGTGGTAACTAGTCTGGGCAGTGGGGCCTAAGATCTCTCTAAGGGAGAGCACACTGGTCCAACACTCACCAAGATTGCAATGTTTTAAAAAGTTTGGTTACAAAAAAAAACTATAAATGTACCAGGACATTCCAGAACTCTTTAAGCTGGAAAGAACTTTCTAAAATAGTGCGAATGTATGATATTCTACAGCTGTTTGAATGGAAAAGTTTTACAGCAGTTTCAAACAGGTGTGATGAACCTGTTAAGTGTTTGTTTTTGTTGAGTAAATGTACCTGAAGGTCCAAAACTGGCCAGAGCTTATCAGTCCAGCGCACACCAGACCAGTAAACACCACCAAAACCAGCACACACCAACCTAGTTAACACCAGCACACACCAACCCATCAAACACCACCAAAACCAGCGCACACAAACCCAGTAAACACCACCAAAACCAACACACACCAACCCAGGAAACAGCATCAAAACAGCACACACCATCCCAGTAAACTCTACTAACACCAGCACACACCCACCCAACACCATCATACCAGCACACACCCACCCAACAAACACCATCATACCAGCACACACCCACCCAACAAACACCATCATACCAGCACACACCCACCCAACAAACACCATTATACCAGCACACACCCACCCAACAAACACCATTATACCAGCACACACCCACCCAACAAACACCATCATACCAGCACACACCCACCCAACAAACATCACCAAAACCAGCACACACAAACCCAGGTAACAGCATCAAAACAGCACACACCATCCCAGTAAACGCTACTCACCAGCAAACCAATAAACAGCACCAAAACCAGCACACACCAACCCAGTTAACACCAGCACACACCACCCCATCAAACACCACCAAAACCAGCACACACCAACTCAATAAACAGCACCAAAACTAACACACACCATCCCAATAAACAGCACCAAAACCAACACACACCATCCCAGTAAACAGCACCAAAACCAGCACACACCATCCCAATAAACAGCACCAAAACCAGCACACACCATCCCAATAAACAGCACCAAAACCAGCACACACCATCCCAATAAACAGCACCAAAACCAACACACACCATCCCAATAAACACCATCATACCAGCACACACCCACCCAACAAACACCATCATACCAGCACACACCCACCCAATACCATCACACCAACACACACCCACCCACCCAACAAACACCATCATACCAGCACACACCCACCCAACAAACACCATCATACCAGCACACACCCACCCAATACCATCACACCAACACACCCACCCAACAAACACCATCATACCAGCACACACCCACCAAAAAAACACTATCATACCAGCACACACCCACCCAACAAACACCATCATACCAGCACACACCCACCAAAAAAACACCATCATACCAACAGACACCCACCCAACAAACACCATCATACCAGCACACACCCACCCAACAAACACCATCATACCAGCACACACCCACCCATCAAACTCCTAGAAAACAACACACATCAGCTCATCAATCAACAACCAGCACACAACAAAATAAGAAGCACAACATTTTTTATAAACTGTGCAGATGAAGAAATAATGGGCTTTAAAGAACAGTTCTCAGGATTAATAGCTGAATAATAAGACTGCTACCGCTGAGCTGAAAAGTCTTTGATGAAACATTTGCTAGAGTTTAGCAGAATGGACAATGGGCGTCCTGGTGTTTTAATGTCTGTCAGAAATATGACAAACACTTTCCCAAAATAAGCCACATTGCAGTCAGGGAGTTCCTCTCTGCCAATAAAACATGTTTGGTGTCAGGGTTATCCACACCAGTGAGTCAGCCAGTCCGTCTGTCTTTTCCATCTGTTGCTCTCTCTCTTTCTCTCTCTCTCACTTTCTCACAAATAATCCATCTCTGCTGTTTGCATCATCCTGCTAATTGCACTTCACATGCAGCGATTTTAATTACTGTTACATCAGGCATTACAGGAGCGTAACTCAGACAGTGCGCTGCTGTCGTCTCTTTTTATGAACCTGTATTCCCCCAGCTCAGAGTGAAGGATAGAGCATGTATCAGAGACTAAAAAAAATTATGTCTTCTTGGTGTTCATAAAGATTTTTGACACCCAGGGTTTGTTGATTTGGAGCAAGATTTCTGTATTGTTACTGTAAAAAATCAATAATATTGAATGCAAGGAATTCCTTATATACCACTATGTTATATTATTAGTAATTTCATACATCAATACATAAAAAAAGATGCAAACTGATTAATTGGTATGAGCATTTGGAGTTTTGCCATTCAAGGGGTAAATATTTCTAAAATAAATTTCCGTTTAGTGAAAAAGTCTGTTGTTGCATGTTACATGATGGTAAATATGTTACATTAGTATTAGCAGACAATAGAATTAGTATAATAATGTGTAACGTTAATCCAGGCACATGTAGTCCCAGTCTTTAAAATTATGCATCAGTATTGGAAGATATGTACAAGAGAACTCTAGGATATCAGCATCACACTGCAATTCCCACATCAGTGCATCCCTAGCAAAAATATCAAATTCAATTATGTGACTTATATTATATTTAAGTCGTAGGACAAATATCCCATATGTTCTAAACACATTAAGTCCAAGAAAATGTTTACTGTGATGATTACCCTTTATACACGACTCACTAATCCAAGCATGGATGACATGCATGGAATAATAATGAAGGCTCATCGCTGTAATCGTCAATAAGATGTTGGCCCCACGTGAAGCCGGAGGATCTTCATGTTTGTTTGCTCTACTTTTTTGTTCTCATGTTTCGTACTAGAACTCCCCCGCTCCTGTGTCATTCCTGTCGAGAAATCAAAAAAGAGGAAATTCACAAGCATTAATCACATTCTTCTGACCATTTGAGAAAACAGTAATGTTCCTCATTGACCCTCATAGCCTACAAGTGAACTATTAATAAGTTACGCTTCTCCTTCCTTTCAAACATGGAGAATAATCCTAGTGCGGCTTTCCTCACCTATACTTTAGATTCACATAAGATGCTTTTTACAACATATGCTTGGCTTCTTATACTGAAGGATATTAAGTGAAAAGTGAAAGTGACTATTTGTCATTGTGAATTCACAGCACACAGTGAACCACAATGAAATGCAGCTTCTGCATTTAACCCATACACACACATGCAGCAGCAGGCAGCTATTGAAAGCGCCCGGGGAGCAGTGATGGGGACGGTACCTTGCTGAAGGCTGGGATTGGACCACTAGTGGTAAAAAAAAAAAGAGGATTCAAAAAGAATATCAAAAATGTGCAAAAAGTACACTACCAGTCAAAAATGTTCATCGACGTATGAAAGTTATTTATTATTATTAAGATACATGGAAATTTGCAGTTAATAAACTAACTTTAAACAAACTAAATTATCTTTTTAGGAAGTAGCCTCCCTCTGCTTCAGTATAGCTCAGTGGAAATGTATTAAAATTATGTATTTAATGCTTGTCTTGGTCTTGAATTTAATGTTTATCTAAAATATCTTTCAGGTGGTGAAAAAACATGTGCAAGTAGAGTGTGTCCAAATTTTTTCAACAAAATATCAACACCAAACTGTGTAGAATTTTTTCGATGGGCACTTCATTCAGTCCATTTGATGCATAAAGCTATTAAGAATCCAACGTGACTCATTCTAGACACAGTCCAGCTTGAGACACGTCTTATAACTGTGGAACAGGCGAGGAATAACAGTGTTCTGAATGCAAAAGGGGCTTTTTTGACAGATTGCAGTGCTTTAATCCTGCATTATTTCGTTTTTTAGAGAAAGGCATTGCAAATTGTGTAAACTGGGCCTTAAAATAGGGAACTGTATTGATGTATTGACAGCTGAAATATTGATTTGTTCACCATCTTGTAGTTTTGGAAGAGGACTGAACTTTCATTACATCACACAACATTTCCGTGCACGTAATAATTCACAAATATAATACAACACTATTTCAGCATCTGGCTTTGTGAGCACTCCTAAAACACTGAAACAGTTGATAAATAAAATCATTTTCATGAATGGCAGTTTAAAAAAAAATAAAATAAATAAAAAAGATTTGAAGAAAAATGTATGGCATAATCAAAAAAGCCCAAACAATATAATTAGTACATCGATGCTCCTCCTCATCCCGAATACTGTGAGCCGTAGAGTTCACTAATGAAAAGCAATAAACTCTGACAGACTGGTTTCAACTTTCTTGAATAGAAGCTGACAGATCAGCTTAGCTGGATAGAACCTCATCATAGAGCATTTTTTATTTCCACCATAAATGCAGACTGTAAGCTGGGCCTGTGTTTGAGTTTAACACTCTGTGCTGTGTGGTGAGACACATTTTCATCTTGAAAGCATTTTGAACCAAGTTCTAGCATCGCTTCTTTAACCAGTGCAGACTTGTGATTCCCCCTGAATGTCAGTTTCAGCCAGTCATCCACACACGGTGATTAATTCTTCTTTTTTCCTTTCATACCCTTCCTGTTTTGTTTATATTTGCACAATTTCTTTGAAACAGCGGAATGGGAACAACCAATATCTTTTGCAGCACTGTGTATTGGAATCTTTATAATCCTCTCCATTTTTTTTCTCTCTCGTTGGGGCCGTGTTTATCTCCAATCAGCCAAGTCCAACAGCTCGTTAAAGTGTGCCAGCACTCTGTGTTAAACGCATTTTTAGTCTTGTGCTGGGTATTCGTTTTAGACAGGCAAACTACAAGATGATTCCTTGATTTTTTTCCCCACATAACATGGAAAAATTATGCCATTAATTAAATTAATTAATTGAATCTTGTTGAGATTAATTGAATCTAGTTCACAAAGACACTTAATCATGTGTCAAACTAAAATAGTTTTGTGACCTGAATAAAAAAAAAAAGCTGAGGTTTGAGCTTTGATAAAGCTGCATTTTGATTATTTGTGTGTTGTCAGTTTGTGAGCAGCCTGAACAAAGCAACTGATATTTTGGCTACTCAGTAAATAAGCTCTGTGTCTCACCTGTCATGAACAAGTATCACTTACATACACACACACCTCGCATCTGGCCAATGCACACAGCATGTTGATGCCACAGCTGTCGTAAGAAATTGATTAAACTGTTCAAATGTATCTTCTCAATAGAACAGCAGTGATCAGATTTATTCAGAAGCTCTTTTACCAGTTTATTTATTGGCCCAGTTCCTCGCTTTGTTTTCCTGTAAAGTAGTCTGGCACAAAAGCTTGGCATGGTAGATTGTTATTGTCTGAGTTTAAAATGAATCAAAATAATGTATATTATTATCAATATAATCAATAATAACACCTATAATAATCAGAGTATTTCGCAAAGGGATTTCTTGGTTTAGTAAGCCAAGCCGAGCCCAAGGTCAGGCCTGTCCAATAGGAAAAGAGCTGAAGGACGCTCCATTTGTTGGGGCAGAGGTGGTCTAGTGGTTAGGGAGTTTGGCCACAGGATCGGAAGATTGTGGGTTCAAACCCCTTGCCCTGAGGTACCCTTGAGCAAGGTACCGTTCCCGTCACTGCTCCCCGGGCGCTTTCATAGCTGCCCCCTGCTGCACGGTGTTTGTGTGCATGGGTAAAATCCAGAGGTCCAATTTCGTTGTGGTTCACTGTGTGCTGTGCTGTGACCTCCCAGTGACAAGCATAGTCACTTTCACTTTTATTTGGAAATACCTCCCAGATTTGTGTAAAATACAACAGTTCCAGTTGCTCTGGACGCTTTGGTGAAATTGAAAGCCCTTTTTTCAGCCCACAGATAATGAGTTTTATTTGATCCTGATAAGGTTTATTTGTGCAAGTTGCATGGATGGCTCAGGCTTTTAGTGCCTGTTTTGGACTGAGCAGGGGCTGATCCTGTAACCTGGACTGAATTTGAGCTGTTTTGTATCTGGACATCCTGTGGAGGCAGATTGCTGTCTCTGTCCAGTCTCGGACTGGGAGAGAAGAAAACAGCGCTGTGTGCTGCGGTATAGTTTCAAACTCATTCACTGAAGCTGAAGTGCTTCACTGTTCTTATCTCTGCATTGGGCCGCCTGCCAGCGATTTCAGCGTGTGTGTGAATGTGTGTATCAGTTTCTGCACTTCACTCTTCTCTGGCAGTTTTGTTCCAGTTTGGGCTCAGGCCATGTTAATGATTAAACTAACTAAGACATCCTTCTGCTCTCTCGTCTCTCGATCAGTTCTCGTTTGAAGCCCTTCGGTTCCCTCTTTTCTTATTCAGGCTCACTTGTCGACAACGTCTTTATTCCACTCGCTCCAAATTCTCAATTATATATTATTGTCTCTCCATTTGTCTCCATTTTGGCTGGTGTATCACTTCGGGTTGCCCTGGTCATATAACCTATTTTGGTTTTCTCAGTAAAATAAAGAGAAATCCTCTAAAAAAGAATCACTCTTTATTTGCTGTATATCTGATGAATTTAACATATTGGGAAAATATTGTTAAAGTGCACCTATAATGTGTAACAGATGTGCAACTTCCCTGTAGATGATGTGTTAACCTGACTCTGGAAGCAAAATATGAAGAAATGAAGGACTCAAGACTGTATATATTTACTTTGAATTATTTGATTACTAATAATTGTGATGCCATAATAACAGTTCTCAGCATTTTCCAGCTGTAACTCGGCACCCTTTGCCACCATTTCCCTGCTCCTTTTCTCAGCAAACCCTCGACACAGCCTGAGCTCAGGTCACTTGTGAAGTGGAGTGGCTTGGATGTGTCTGTTTACAGTAAGCCATAGCTGTCACCAGGTCAGCATGGAGTTTGCCTGTTGTTGTTTATGAGACGCTTTGTTAATATGCAACAGAACAGGAAATGCTTGCTGAGTTACAGGGAGGGCAAGAGCAATGGTTCTGTTTCAGAGAAAGATTCTAGCATTTAAATGCAAACTTGTATAGCTGTGGGTCATGTGGTTGCAGTTGCATGTGTGGTTTCATCATGATAGTATCAAAGACAGTGGTAGACTAGCCACACTTGTTATTTAGAACAGTTTTACAAGAATGAAAAAGGCAAAGATCAACCAATTGGGAAGCATCTCTGAAATAGTTTTTTTATGTGTGTGTGTCAAATTACTAAATGCTGTGTGAGTGGCGTTGAAAAGGATTGAACAATTCTAATGATAATTTCAAAAGTACTGATGTGGACAACCTTTCTACGCAGTGAGTCCAGGTGTTTCAGCCTCACCCATTGCTGATATGTGTCTAAAATCATGTCTAAAAGTTCACCGTCATGAGCCATTTAAGTTCCAGGGAGGGTGGATAGTAGACGGATCAGGTCTTTTTGTGTTCCAGTGTAAGTGTGCTCATGAGCACAAAGTGCGGTCTCCTATGACTAATTTGAAGAGTTTGGTCTGGAGGAGCTCTAGTGTTCGGCACGGAGCTCTGAACTTTAAATGTTGGGGTAGAATTTAGTTGCACACAGGTTTTAGTGACATCCCCCTTTTGATAATTACCCAACCCAGCAATGATTGGTTATTTTGTAAGAAACCAGGTTTTGAAAGTGAAAGTGACAACCCTTGTCATTGCGAGGTCACAGCACAGCTGAACCACAGTGAACCACAATGAAATTGGACCTCTGCATTTTACCCATGCACACTCAAACAAACACCATGCAGCAGTGGGCAGCTATTGAAAGCGCCCGGGGAGCAGTGACGGGGACGGTACCTTGCTCAAGGGTACCTCAGGGCACCCTACAGGTAAGGGGTTTGAACCCACAATCTTCCGATCCAGTGACCAACTCCCTAACCACTAGGCCACCACTGATAGTAAAGTTAAATGTAAATGATGTGCTTGTTTAAAATACAATCTTTATTGCAGTGTTTGCGTATTCCATGGAAGTACGCTTCCCACCTGTTCATGTACAGTAGCTTTTTAAAATAGACTACATTTTAGTGCCAAATCAATTACCTAATAATTTTAAAGGCAATAAGAGCAATAAGAACCTGCCTCTGTGAAAACGAGTATTGTTGGTGTTCCCTTCCCACACTGGGCTTAATAGATTACAGCCCAACCCTTCACTCCTCCATGTCAATGAAATGAAATTCCTGCTACTGCTGCTATCTCAGAAACACTTAAGTTAAGCAAAAGGTGTATTTTTAGAGTGTCCTGGTATCGTGCTATTTACCTGTTAAGTTGTTCAAATTGCTATAAACATCAAGATCCTGCTGGTGTGGGTCTCCTCATTCTCCTCATTTTAGCCATGCACACAAAAGAGATTTTAGTAGCAGTAACTTCACTTGCTGGAGTAGTGGCCTAGTGGTTTTGGACTATGTCCTATGATCGGAAAGTCTTTGATTGACGGATCTGAGTCCCGGGCCAGAAGGTTACCCTGAGGTACTCTTGAGCAAGTTACTGTCCCCAACACTGCTCCCTGGACGCTGAATATGGCTGCTCATTGCTCCATCGTGTATGATGGGTTAAAGGCCGAGAAGCATTTCAGTGTGGTTTGCTCTGCTGTGTCTTTACAATGAAAAATAGTCACTTTCACTTTTGTGAAACTTTAAACAACTCAGATCCTGATACCTTGATGTTTCTCACCGCAAACTAATTAACGATCTAGTTTTTTTAAGAGAACATAGATTTGCGATCAGTTCTTGTAACTGCGTAATTCATTTTCTTTTATTTATTTTATCTTTACAGCCCTAGCATATACACAACACACACACCCCCACACAACCTAGCTGGGCCATGTTCTCCACTAGAAATCTCAGCCCATTAAATCTCTTTGGTATAATTAGACTGTGTCCTTTTGTGATTAACAACTTACAGAGCAGAGACAGAGCATAGTCTGACAGCAGGTTATTTGTGACAGAAGGAAGTTCTTGAACAGAAGTGAGAAAACGGTGTGAAATTACACCACAGACATTTCATGCTATCAGCATGCCTTTAGGAAAACTCACTCAAACACTCACACACACTCGCTCATACATTCACATAGAGAGCAGAAGTGCCACAGTCTCCCCAGCATCTCAGTAAAGCTATTTAGGGTCATAGGACGGTGTCCTCACAGCACTTATGCTTATCCATCTGACATACACAGTGGATTTTGTTTTTGAGAACAGACGGTAGACGGATGCTCTGGTGTAACGTTATGTGTTTGCTGATTAGGAAGGGAAATTCAGTTAAACACACAAACATTCAGTTTACTATGTGTAATTCCAATCACATCATCCTGCGATTAACTAACCTTTATAATGAGAAGGAAAAGGAAAGGTTGCACATGATGAAGAAAACGAGGACATTTCTCTGTCTCTGTTGTCCCTGCAGCAGACATGGAGAGTGCCATCACGTTGTGGCAGTTCCTGCTGCAGCTGCTGCTTGACCAGAGCCACAAGCACCTGATCTGCTGGACGTCCAATGACGGCGAGTTCAAACTGCTCAAGTCTGAGGAGGTGGCCAAGCTCTGGGGCCTGCGCAAGAACAAGACGAACATGAACTACGACAAACTCAGCCGAGCGCTGCGCTACTACTATGACAAGGTTAGGCCGTGCAATGTTTTTTCTGAAATAGCGTAAATAAATTGTGACGCGTGAAAGCTTCACCCTTGCAAGTCTGTGAATGCTGTTGTTTAAATGTAATTATATGAATTTGCATGCAGTCTATGTTATAAATTGACTGATCTATTGACTAATGAACTGTTCCTGAGGCAAAACTTGATCTCCAAGAATTAAGACTAAATTAACCTTTTCATGAAATTCGATTAGAAATCATCTCATAAAAAAACATCTTTAACAATGTCTTACACAAACATGAATTTGATTCATGAACACTTTTCAATTGTTCATTTTTTTCAATTGCTTATTTTTTTGTTCATTTTGAATCAATTGTTTTGCTTGTTTCAAGAGGTTGTGAACAAGAAATAATAATATGCATGATTATTCAGAAAACAATTACTTATTTTGTGGTTTTTTTTTTCAGAACATTATAAAGAAAGTAATTGGACAGAAGTTCGTTTACAAGTTTGTCTCATTTCCCGACATCCTGAAAATGGATCCTCAGGCGGTGGAGCTTGGGCGAGAGGGAGGCGGGGTCATGCTACAGGAGGTGGAGTCTGATGGTGGAGAAGGGGAGGAGTCTCCTAAACTCTCTCTGTCCTCTCTTAGAAGCCCCACCTGCAGGAATGAATATCTTCATTCTGGTCTGTACTCGTCATTTACCGTAAGCTCCCTCCAGGGCCAGCCTCCGCTGCTGCATCCAATCAAAGTGGAGAAGCAGAGAGGGGCAGAGCGAGGCGAGGAAGGACCAACCGTGATTCGGTTTGTCACCAATCGGTCAGAGAAGGTGGTGTCCCTCCCCTCATCGCCTGCACCCACCTCCTCTGAGGTTTTCTTCAGCTCAAAAGCTTCTCCACATTCCTCCCGCTCCCCCTCCCCCTCTCCAAGCCCATCCTATTCACGGAGGCCCGGGCTGAGCCCTGAGGCTCGCACGGACGAATCAGAGCAGAACGCTCAGCCTCTCAATTTATCGTCCAGCCACAGAGAGCGTGCCCAGACTCAGGCCACGCCCCCTGAGAGGAGGACCAGCAGCAATGGACTTCCTCCCAAAGCTCGAAAACCCAAAGGCCTGGAAATCTCAGCACCTTCCATACTGCTTTCAGGAAGTGACCTAGGGTCCATTGCTCTTAACAGCCCTGCGCTGCCCTCAGGGTCCCTCACACCTGCCTTCTTTACTGCACAGGTAACGCACACACACTCAGTGTCACTCATACATTTGCCGACTCCTCCCACACAGTGCCAAACAAATACAATCTTGCGCAAGTGCGAAGCTTTCTGCCCTCGGATCCTAAGCCTGTATCAGATCCAGTTAGAAGTGCAACGAAAGCAGAAAGTTCATACAGTATGTCTATTGGCTTTTTTCATTAAAAAATAAACTTCAATATGAAATTTGCTTTCCTTTTGTTGTTTGAAGAACAAATGCCAAAACAAAAACTGTTGAAAGTGTAAATAAACAGTCATTTTCCTAGTAGCCTAAAATGAAATGGATCAGGTGCAGACGTTGAAGATGGGACCCACTTTATTGACCTTTTACTATCTGGCCTGCATTCACACATACTTAAATACATACATACATATTGACTCACTCACTCACGTTTAGCAGGCGTAAGAGCAGTCAAGTAAACTGAATACCGTTTACACACACATTACATATGGATTTTTTCTCAAACACCCACTACTGAGAAAACATTGAATGAATATGCATATTGTAACCTACCCTTTAAGCTAATGTATTTAAAATGAAAATGGTAAGTGACAGGCAAGGCTTAGAATGATGGGCAAAGGGGGACATGAAAGGGAGAGAAGAGGAGAAGGAGAAAGAGAGAGGAGTAAAAGTGAAAGAGGGAGGAGAGCGACCTGTAAGTGAAGCCATATGCCTGTAATCCTGCACACTACAGTGGAGTGACACGGGACAGAAAGAGAGAGAGATTAAATTGATTTCATATGTTTCTCTACAGCCGGAACCTGGTGATCCAAGGTCCCTGACCTATAAGAAGCAACACGCTCATATACACTCAGGCTTTCTCTTTGTCTCACTCTAAAAAGCAGAGATCATTCGAGGCCTTGTTTCTTAAAAGTGAGTGGGTCTAAATGAAAAGGTGGACCAAACGTGCTTCTGTGCTAACAATGAATGGAAGCCTGCAAGTGTTTGCGTTCTTTGTAGAAATGCAGATTTGACACATGCAGCCTTATAGTTTAGGTGAGTGAAAAATAAGTAAGAGTTAAAAAAAAAAAATAAAAATCAAACAAACCCATCAGTTGACATCATTTGCATAAGAGTTACTGGTATCTGCTTGATTTCATTCAACTGATAACTTTTTTAGAACTCTTCATCTATTCCTTTAACACCCACATCCTTAGGGAAACTGCCCAAAACCTGTTCTCCCAGACAGTTATGGGTATCTGCCAAGAGAAATTTGACTATGCTTTGGTATGTTATAGGTTCACACCAACTTCATGCGTGTAGCCGCTGTGATATTAATGAGTCAACCAAATCAACCAGATCAACCAGTTCCACTTCTATAGATTTAAGTCCCAGCTTGTAGATAGAATGAGAACCATGAATTCAGATCATGAGCTTCACATCCCACTTATGACGGCCTGATAAAATTCACATTATTTTAGAGTTATAGCATGGTATCAGATGATGAGGTTAACACTGATGAAGTTAGCGATAAGCACTGGAACGCTGTGATAAAGCTCATTTGATGTGTTTTTTGAGTTTTTTTTCTGTAATATCAGAAACTGAAACCTTTCAGATCACTTCGTAATTTCAGACTTTATGACCAGAAAGGAGACCTATATTTATTACCATATACATAGAACGCAGTTGTATAAAAATGTAATAATATTACAGTTTGCAACATACATACTAACAGCGAATTAAAGCTCAGGCCTGTGTCCTTGGCCGAGAAGTCCAGCACATTCACTTCTTTGGATTGAGCTTGAATGTCATGTGCCACACTGCCACGTAGTTGGTTTGCCATTTACACAACCCATGGGAGTTTGGTTGCTTCTGATTGGTCTTCTCTTCTACAGGCCGTTCACAAACTATGGGTTATTAAGTTAAATGTCCCCATCTTAAACTTGTAAAGAAAACATAGCTGATATGGTCAAATCAAAAAGCTATTCCTGTTTAAAGCACCCTGTGATTAAAACAGTGAAGCGTTTAGATCTAGAATACAGAGTATCTATCCATCCATTCATCCATCCGTCAATTATCTGAGCCTTTTATCTTGAAGAAAACAGCACGTCATACTTAGTAACTCATGTATAGTTTTTCTGTTTTTTGGACATTATTTTTATCAGTGAAAGAAACAGATTTACTAAGCCAGCACTAAATGACCTTTACCTGAATTTGTCTGTGTGTGTGTGTGTGTGTGTGTGTCTTTGCAGACTCCCTCGGGTTTGCTGCTGGCTCCGAGCCCTCTCCTCTCCTCCATTCATTTCTGGAGCAGTCTGAGTCCCGTTGCTCCTCTCAGCCCCGCAAGGCTACAGGGACATGGCTCCCTCTTTCAGGTTCTCACACACACACACACACACACACACACACACACACACACACACACACACACACACAAAAAGAGCAAGCTAGTAAAATGATCAGGAGAACTGTTCCCTTCATGCACATTAATGGGGAAATTTGTGAGAGAGTAAAAGTCAACATGTGATGAAGAGGGAATAGTTTAGTCATGAATTTACAAGATGTACGTTTCAGTTTATACTGATGACCCCCTTTTTCTGCACTTCGTACCATTTGTTTCGATGTCAAGCAAACACAATCCGTGTGTGTGTTTGTGTGTGTGTGTGTGTGTGTTTTGCTGGCTCTGTATTTGAAATCAAAGGAAGCCTCTGTGCTGAGACAGTCTGTGATTTCGATCATGAGTACTGGGCAGATGATCAGAGCTTTTTTTTTGCTGAATGTTTGAGGGGATGAGCGTGTGCGTGGGTGTCCATACAAATCATGATTTTGGGTGTTTTTAGTGTCATCACTGTCGTAACAGAACATCTCCAAAAGTGTACTTTGCTTTATACGAAAAGGAAATTCTCTTAATGTACATCATTCAACAGATTTATTCCAGGCCATATTGGAGCTTTTGGTCGGTTCTTCCTCATGCGTTCACACTATCTAAAGGAAACGGAGTAATGTGGATGTTTTGATATGACTGATGATATGTTAGTAAGACTCTGTTGCACAGGCAGTGAATACACTTTTGCTCAGGGAGTGCGTTTCTGTTTGGTGTCGTGTTTCACTGCTCATGTGAGCGAGAGGGGAAATCCTGTGGATACTTCCTGTTCTTGCCCAGGGGAGACTGCTGTCTGCAGTGTGTGCGCGCACTTCATGTGCATGGACATGTCGCTTTGTGAGGGGCAGGGTGTGCCTCTATCACAAACATCACAACAGGAAACTGTTTAGGTAACCATAGTGATATGTTTCATGACAAAGCTAGTGACAGTTAATAATATACGTTCACCACACTGTACCACACGCACTCACACTTCCTCCTCGGGCGATAGCACGGGGGAGTTTTCTGACTGTTCACATGATCTCGCTCTTACGCCGACTGAGTACAGAGGAAAACTGGGGTTTTGTTTCTTTTTCTTTCAAAGAATATTTTTTTTTACTCCCAATCTGTTCATTTTTTTGGTTGTTGTCGGAAGCAAGCTGAAGTTTGTCCTTCTTTAACAGTCGCACCATTATTTATTTATTTATTTATTTGTCTGTCATTCTGGTTAGGGATTTACTTGTGTATCTGTGTGTGTGTGTGTGTGTGTGTGTGTGTTAAGGTTTGGAAATAAGCTACAGATGTTTCCTCTCCACACTGGATACAGAGGGGGGCAGCTTCCTGTTAAAAAAGGGAGGGGGTGATAACTGAAAAAAGACTGTGTGTGTGTGTGTGTCTGTGTGTGTGTATGGTCAGCTCTCTCATAACAGGAAGTTCCTCTCCTAGCATTACCGTGATGCATTAGTGGTCATGAGGGGCAGACTATGTACATGTTTGTGTGTGAGAGACTGAAAAAGGTAGTCATTGAAGGCGAGCATCTGGTTCTGTTTGTGTAGTCATTCCATTCAAGCACACCAGTATCACCACCACTTGTAATAAAGCATGTGGCCCTTTTTTCCTTACAGTTTTTCAAACCACTGACAACTGAAAGTTCTTTTGGTGTAGATGATTCATTCAAGTGCAGTTTCTACTGATAGTAATAAAGCTTTTTGGCAGGTGTCCATTTTCCTAACAGATTTCACTATTTTCTTTGTGGTATGATTTTGCCATCCTTCCTTCCTCCCTCCCTTCTAGAGTCTTTGAGTTAAAGGTAGAGAATGTGGTGATACCATTAAAGATCAAAAACCTCATATTACGCTTGAACACTGAACTACTGTACCATTAAAGAGAGCCTGTAGACAAGGAGTCCAGTGTGATTGCATCGTAAGTAGATAGTAGGGTTTGTGATGAATGCAATCCAGCTGTGATCATGATCATTCTCTCCGTCTCTCCACAGTTCCCCACTCTGTTGAATGGACCTCTCCCTGTGCCTCTTCCCAACCTGGACTCCTCATCTAACTCTTCATCTCTCCTCCTTTCCTCCAGCGCTCAAAAGTCCTGATTCCAAACTCCCTCCACACCACTTACTCATATGCAGTCCCATACATACACACTTGCCAAAACGTCAGCACAGGCTCAAGGTTGCACTACACCCCCTTGTGGTCAAACCTCACCACACAAGTAACCACAACATACATCTTAAAGCATATATAGCCCCCCCCCCCCACCCCATTCTCTCCCAATCAAAACTCAGGATCTGGCTGCACACCAAATTGCTCACAAGGCTTTCCTTGTGCCAAAGGAAGTAAAAATGACCATCAGTGGAAGCAGTAAGCTGGTGAGGAGAGCTCAGCTTTACAATCTAAAGCTTCTTCCAAAGATTTTCTTACATTTTTGTAAACAGCTAGACTAAATGTACAGGTTTTACCAAGCTGAGGTGAGCAGAACATATATCACCACAAATATTGGTGCTTCAACATAGATGCCCGAGTTACTCCCATAAACAACATTACAAAAGTCAGTTTCCAGTTGAGCTCTGATGACGCCCATGTGCACACTCATTCCCACCTTTGGTGCTTTAGTTTGAAAATTGTGTCTTAATCCACCTTTAGCTGAGGTGCTTTTGACACCCATTACAGCCCATATTATAGGGACCCTATTAGCCTTTCAATTTCATTTAGTTTTAAATGTTTTGGTTCTTATTATCTCTTTCTGAGGCTGTGAATCAGGTTTTCTTTTTAATTTGTCTGGTATTGTATATTAATGTATTTTAAGCACTGTGCTTCAAACTACCGGCTGTGCCTTCTCTGTGTAAGAATGTGTATATGTATTATTTTCTTGCTTAAAACAATTTTTTTTTTTTTTTTTTTGTAATAGACGAAATTCCATTACCATATTGGAAAGATAAAGCTTTGTATTAGCTTTGGTATTTTTTTTCATTAAGGAATTGAAAACAAAATGTATTCTCATATTAATTTTATAATGTTGCTTTCAAAGAATCAATGAAATGTGCCTGTTAAAGTAATTTTCAATAAAAGAAAAGCATTGAATGCTACCCATTGGCCAGTTCAAAGTCCTATACACACACATATATATATATATACACACACACACACACGTGAGAATGTTGTCATAATACTGTGTGTGTGTACACATATATAATGTAAAGGTAACAGGGTTTTGATTAGACAGTGAGGTGTAGTGTTCATTTTATGCAGGAAGCTACATTTTGATGTAATTAAATACAACCAGTTTCTCCAGTTACTCAAACTGAAACATGCACACCTGTATCAGACACTGCTGAAGAAAGTCACATATTCAGTATGAAACAGACCATGTTTACTTCACTGATTAAGAGAAATAAATATCTGCAGTAGAAAGAGTTAAATGGTCAATTCAGTCAACAGATTCAACTGTGAGTGTCAGTGTTCCACAGAGGCGAGGTTTACGACACACCTGGCTTTCCATGCATCTATACACACATACACACGAGCTTTTCCAGTCACAATCAACTGCAAAATAAACAAAAAAAACAAAAAAAAACCCAATATTTATTTATCAACATAGCTGTCAGTTAAAAAAAAAAACTAAACAATAACAACAACAAAAAAAAAACTTAACTGTTGAATCTAAAACCTCTGAAATGTTTTCTTCATGTGTACAAACGTTGGAAAAAAAAAAAGGTATTGGTCCAATGCAGCAGTCTGCTTTTTGTTCCGTTTCCACTCTTTTTTCTTTTTTTTTCCCTCTTAACAAAAGCTCTCAAGCACAAATGTGACACAGCTGGACTCCAACATGCCACACTGAGATACCATACCATTATTCACAGAAGAATCAAAATGTAACTTTTCTCTTAATACTGTTATCAAAACAAACTCGTCTTCACAAACCTCACTAGGCATGTAATGAGGATCTGCACAGTCTGATCTCCAGAAACTCACACACTCTCTCACACTCTCACACACTCTCACACACCAAAGCTACAGAGGAGATCGGCCAAGAACTGTCAGTTTTTGACAATGCGTTAGGATAATTAGCTCTCAAAAGGAAAGGAAATAAATCTTACAAAAACTTCAGTTCTACCAGAGTTTTTCCACTAAGGAAAAGAAGGATGAAGATGAAGAAGCAAAGTGTGGTCTTTTAGGGGCTTTTTTGTCTTTTTTCTGAGGTCAGATGACTACTGCTGGTCCAGTGTTTAAGATCCCCTCTTACAGCATGTTTTAGTGCCCCCTTCTTCATGGCTTTGTTCTGCAATGTTGACAGAAAATGTGATGGCAATCTGTAAATTCAGCCACGACAGATTCAGCCCTCTCCAGGAATCAGGCCTTGTACTGGAGCTTCTTCACATTGCTGAAGGCTAGCCTGGAGTGGTCCCTCCAGAGGAAAAAAAAAAACAACAAAAAAAAAAAAAAAAGGAAGTGTTTCCTCAGCCGGGGGACTTTTGAAATGTTAGGGGGAGGCTGAAGACTGGAATGGAACGGGCAGTTGCTGTACAGCTTCAAAAAAGTCTGTAGGAACAAAGCTAATATATGTAAAATTTACCATGTCTTAAAGGAATGAAATTCAAAATGAGGGCAAAAATGGAACAAAAACCAACCAAAAAGGCATTCCATCTTTTAAAACCAATGCAAAGACAAACAACTGACATCGGCAAATATCAACATTATAGACAGAATTCATTAGAATTATTAAAAAAAAAAAAACAAAACAAAACAAAACAAAAAAAAAACCTTGACGGCAGTACTGTGTCCATAGCAACCATGAGTGTTGCCTCTGGGGAAGGTAAAAGGAGACAGTAGTCGATTAGCAGCAAAAAAACAAGCCCACGGACCTCTTCAATAAATATACACACTCACGCATACACACACACCCCTCAAAAGTCCATTCTCCACATGAGGGAACCAGAGGCGGGTCAGCGCATTGGTGTATTTTCTATCACTGAGAGACTGGCTGCATGCTGGACACAGGACGATGGGAAAGAGATGATCTGGCCAGTCCCCTACACCTACCATTCATCTCCACACACGCACGCACACACACACACACACACACACACACACACACTCTCTCTAAAGCGATTTAGGGGTTGGGGCAAGCCAGTTAGTCTATATAAGACAGTCACTGAGCAGAAGCCATTATCCTGATCCACTGTGTGTGCTTGTGTGTTGCGTGTGCTTGTGTGAGTGTATTCATGAGGATGTCGAGGAGAGCAAAACCTAGAACAGCATACTCTGTCTTCTGCTCTTGCTGTTTCCTGTAGGGACAGAAAAAGGGGCAATAAGTTTTCAGAAACAAAAATTCATTGTTAAAAAGCAGTTGCTATGGTATACTGGTAACAGCCCTTTATTTTAGAAAAGGTTAGTCATGGACCTACAAACTTTGAGTCCTATGATACCCTCTTGTGGTCAAGCAAACACATTGCAGTTGAGTTGTTACTTTGTGCTCCATTATTTTATATAATATAAAATATTGGATCTATTTGTATGTATTTACTCCATAAACAAAGTGATTGTCTCACATAGCAAATATACAACACACAGACCTGTCTCTGGGTAGGATGAGTTCCGGTAGCCAGGGTCTCGCTGAAGCTGCACCTCTTTCAGTGTGAATATAGATATACCTGCAGGACATATAAAAACAAACTGCATGAGAAAGGGCTATGTGTGGCACGTCTTTCAAAACAGACTATACGTACAGTATGTATGTTTGTGTGTCTTGTTCACTCACTTTCAGGCAGTGTGTGAACCCGCATTCCCAGACTCTTGAAGTAGGAGTGCTTCATTGAATCATCAGCAGAAATTCGTTTCTTTGACTCATACTAGGGGCAAAATAAAAAGAAAAATGAGCACTTTGGAGAAATAAAAAAAAAAAAAAAACATAAAACACTGATCAGAGAACAAAAACTTTTTTTGGGCAGTGTATGTGGCATGTAGAAGTCACCTTAAGAAAAGACAACAACAATTCAATTCCTTCAGTGTCCAGCCTATGGAATGAAAGGAGAAATAGAGAGGGACAGGGGCATCAGTAGAGTGACAAATTAGAGTGGCAAATGAGGAAGGAAGAAGAGGAAAGCTCAAAAATTCCACAGGATATCCTGACTTGCTGGCAAGAGCACACTCACACACACACACACACACACACACACACACACACACACACACACACACACCATGGTCACCAGCAGTTTACAACAGAATGACCACATAACCCAGCTAACAATTAAGTAAAGGTTTACCAATTTTCCAAAATGTAATTTTTCTTGGACATGAATCTCTCTCCAAGCTAAAAAACTGGCCAAAAAAGCATCAAACTGCTATCTATAATTTAATGTAAAACAAATTTAAACCATAATGCAGAATTATGTTAAATGAGAACATTCAAAGCACAATGATTTGTTCTGCTCTCACAATAAAACAAAACATTGTGAAATTTTGGAAAACTGAAAAAAAATCAAAGTAAAACAAAAACAAATAAATAAAATCTCCATTCAAACATATCCACTCAGTGCCTTTAGTAATTTTGTCTTGTACCCTCATACATGCGCAAATTCTTCTACAAGCGTACCTGGGGGCATGGTTGATGAAGGGTTGCGGTTTGTATTTGGGAAAGTTGTAAGATTTGAATTCCTCAATAGATGAGATGCCTGGCCAGTTGTCCTCTGTTGGTGTACCTACAAAATCAAACCAAAAAACAAACCAAAATTTACAACTTGCTCTTTAACTTATTACTGATTTACTGATCACCAGTTACTCCCTTAAAAATTCAATAACCATTTAGTTGAACAATGTATTTTGACCGGTACCATCTGGTACCATCTGCAGTGGTCAATTTTATGTGCATTTACACACATGTAGGTTAAGCAACTAATCAATTAAACTTGTATAGTTACAGTGGTACCTTGGGTTATGAAACCTGACACACAAGTATTGTTTGTGTGTCAAATTTTTCTGATATGAGTCAAGTTTGAGTTACGAGCATCGTGTGATGCTCCCGTGGTGTGGATGCGCTTTTAACGACAACTGAGATGATGGTTCATTTCTCTCGCCTCATTAGTGTGGATGCGAGCTCACATCCCATCGTTATGCTCACCCATTTGCTGTCCGTCCATCTTTGAGGAAACGTCCTACGAGCGTTTACGGACCGTACACATGTTCTTCGTTCCTTTGTGATAGAGTGTCTGTGTTCATAAAGCAATTTTGTGTTTTGCTTCAAGTGCAGTGACTAGTCTTGTATCTTGACTATGGACCTGATATTAGGAGTAATAATTTTAGAATAATTGCTATTAACAATTTTTTTTATATGTGTATTTTTCCAGGTATGGAACACATCATGTGAATTTCCTTTATTTATAATGGGAAAAACTGATTTGGGTATGTTGGATATTTCCAAAATATGGATATGCTCATAACCCAAGGTACCACTGTAGTTACCATGTGTGAAATGGCATTTAAGAACCAAAAAGTTCAATTTATTACATTATGTGGTTGAATATCAAACGACAAGCTAGCATAATTACTTGCTCTGCACTTGCTGAAACAGAAGGTCACTGTTTGTTTTAAGATTGATGAAAACCTACTTCAGCTCTAAACAGCTACTGACATCATCTGGGAGTCAAATCACTGTGTGTGTACCTCGTAACGTCTGGAAAATGTGTCTTTCATTACTAAGGCTCCATATTGTCCGGATTAGCTGCAGCTATATTTTTTAAAGAGTGTGTGCTCACCCAGTAGTCTAAAGATGAGATGCAGTTCATCTTCCACTGTGGAGCCCGGAAACAGTGGCCGTCCGGCAGCCATCTCATAGAATATACACCCAACTCCCCTATACAAATAAACTCCAGTGAAAAACTCACGTGTAGAATAGTACACAGTAAAGCCATTCACTCAATTATTAACAAACTCATACAAATATTTAAAAAATTACATGGAAAACATCTAAGAACATTCATTTACATTATAGTACCAAACATTCCTTAGTAATTAGTTTATTAATTTAGGAGGTAAAAGGTTGTTTTGACAGTAACAATATATGAATTTAAGATTGCACATTTAGTACTATAGAGGTCCTTGCTGAGCTTACACAGAACCCTACCCACGTTACACGCAGCACACTAAATTTACCCACATTCAACTCACCACATGTCAATCTGTGTGGAGTACTCAGAGGACCCCAGCAGTACATCAGGAGGTCTGTACCACAGAGTCACCACCTCATTTGAGTATGTTTTAGTGGGGACAGATTTAGCTCGGGCTAGGCCTGTGGAGCACACACACACTCAAATAAATCTAATATCTGACAGTACCTTCACAGACCATACTTATCTAAAACCTTACATGCGTATATAAATGACTGCAGCTTACCGAAGTCAGCCAGCTTGAGTTCTCCTCTCTCATTAATTAGCAGGTTCTGTGGTTTCAGGTCCCTGTGCAGAACCTTACGCCTGTGGCAATATGCCAACCCGCGCAAAATTTGAAATAGGAAAATCTGAAAGGAAAATTATTGCAGCAGTTCTTTTATTTTAAATCATATCACTGTCAAAAACCCTGAAATATAAAATATTTCTAGTCATTTACCACAGAAGAATTTATCACTACTGTGGATAAGTGTGTGTGTGTGTGTGTGTGTGTGTGTGTGTGTGTGTGTGTGTGTGTTGGGGGTGGGGGGTGTACCTTGACATTGTGCATGCTCATGATGTTCCCACAGTCATCCATGTACTGTTTCAGGTCTTTATCCTACAGAAAACAAGGGCATTTGTAAAGGAAACTGTGCCCCAACAACCTTGGAAGGATTTAGAATAGAGGGTTAAGTGGTTCTCTCACCAGGTACTCAAAGACAAGGGTGAGGGATTTATCTGTGTGGACAATGTCATGAAGAGTAACAATGTTGGCATGCTTCAGGTCCTTCAGTAATGACACTGAAAGAAAAGAAAGAAAAATATACACACTATTTTGATAGGACTAGACAGTATTATAAAATAGGCAATAAGTGACAAGCTATTTGGGCTTTCCGGGCCTTAGCAAATGGTCCAGAAAAAAAAAAAAATCTAAATAACAACTACCAATAATATTATAAATTAGGTAGTTCTCCTCTTGGCTTAATTTAACATTTTCAAGTGCTGCATAAATGTGTAGATGGGCTCCCAACTGTGACATTATAAAGAAGTCTTATTTTCATTTCACTCCATGCGGTCACAAAAAGTCCTAAACCTGAGCTTCTTTAAAATAAATTCATCATACACAGCAAAGCAGAGATGAAGTAAGGGACAAAGATTTAAAGATAAAAAAGGTTGTTACCTTCTCGGATGGCTGTGCAAGGCGCCCCCTCCTCGTGCTCTAATCGGATCTCTTTTAAAGCCACCAGGTTGTCGGTCAGTTTGCTTCGTCCTTTGAAAACCGTTGCGTATGTCCCCTAAAAAAAATGTTTTTTTCTTTAAAGTTAGTGTTGCACTTGCAGTGCAAGAGCATTTTAATTTTAAGACAGGTGGTCTCTCAAAACTTAAGTGTTTGAGGTAAGAGACATTTGTTCTTACACATCCTGCAGTGGGAGCATTTCATTTGATGTTTCCAAAACACACAAGTATTTGGGTTTTCATATCATTTTTTTCTTAGGAATACACAGCTGATGTTCTGCTGCAGTATTTTAGCCACCGAATAGACAACTGCTGCCCAAAGCACCACCATATTCAGGTGAATGCGAAAGCAAGCAGTAAAATCAACTATTCAGTAAGAATATTTTCATACAGTGAACTAAAGATTTACATACACTTATCAGCCATAACATTAAAACCACTGCCAATTGAGTAACATTGATTCTCTTATTACAATAGTACCGGTCATGGGGCAAGATACATTCGGCAGCAAGTGAACAGTCAAATCTTGGAGTTGATGTGTTGGAATCGATGTGTTGGAATCAGAAGAAATTTGCAAAGCAGAATGCACTGAGGACCAAGTTGCCAGACGAGAGTTAGTGAACTGGTTGCGTCGTCATAGGCACCGAAGGCTCCATGATGCAAATATAACCCATCTAGTTCGATGCAATAAAACAGCTATATAAAACTGTGGAAAAAAGTTCATGCTGGCTATAATGGAAAGCTTTCAGATCACACAGTGCATCTCAGTTTGCTACTTTTGGGACTGTGTAGCAGTAGACCTTTCAGAGTATCCATGTTGATCCCTGCCCACCACCCAAAGCACATACTGTAGAAGTGTGAACATAACTGGACACTGGAGCATACTACCCACCTAAAAGTTGTTGCAGACTAAGTACATACCTTAATGGCAATGATATAATAATGTGGATAACGTGGGATACTGCGCCCTGCCACAAAGCAGAAATTGTTCTGGAGTAGTTCGTTTAACAAGACAAAACAATCAAGTCTTGACTTGGCCTCCAAGTTCAGATCTCATTAAGATCTGGACGTCTAGTCAGATTCATGGGGACTCCACCTTAAGAATTTAAGCATCCTGCTAATGTCCTTTTGCCAAATACCCCAGCATACCTTTAGAGATCTTTTGCTGTAGTTCAAATACATGTTTCTTACCTCTCCAAGCTTGTCCAGTTTGATGTAGGTCTCCAGTTTCCCAAAGCCAATTTCTGACTGAAGAGAGAATAAGAATCTTTGTTAATAATGAGTAATAGCTGCAGTTGCTGATCAACAGGCCTGCACACAATGAACAGCCCTTATCACATACAGACACATGTTTAAAGGGTGCTCAGTGGCTCTCATATCTACAGACAAATCCACTTGCATGACAAATGCATTAGTCATACACAAACACACACAGACAAACTTCCAAGAGCACCAGGGGGTGCTATAACTCAAACATGCCCTGACATACATTTCTACTTCTTCCCCTGTTTCTCACATATTCTCACACACAGACACAAGGTGGGGTGGTGGGCTGGCGAGCGACAGAGACGGATGACAGCCAAGAACAATAGACGCAAAGAAAACGCAGACGCCAGAGTAGGCAGCCTTTCACATGCAAAATCTGTTAGGTACACAAAGAACAGCATGAGAGTGTGTGCTTGGGGACTGTGCTGGACAAGAACATGCTGCCATCTTCCACATTGGTGTTAAAAGTCCAGCTATAGTATTGTGAAAGAAAGTAAAAAGAGCAGAAACAAATGCCTGGCCACTGCACAGCTTTCTGGGACTAACACTAGGTTTCAGGATTGGAAGATTGTGGTTTGGGGTCCCAGATCAGTAGGTTGCCCTGAGGTACCCTTGAGCAAGATCCCATGCCTGCTCCACGGGTGCTGGATATGGCTTCCTCTGCTGCATGTTGTGTATGAATTAAATGCAGAGGATGCTCTTCATTAAGGTCAACCTAGTGCCATGTGCTCAAAATGGCAATAGTCACTTTCAAAGACTCCAAGTATTTTACGAAGCCTAAAAAATTTATCAATTTTATATAAAAATCACAGATTTAAAGAGTGAATTTTCCTGTAAATTATGTTCTGTATGATACTAATACTGGTAATACTGGTTTATTCAAAGTAGGAAAATGTAATATTAGGTTATTATGTTTAGTATTATGCAATAATAAATGCAAAAGGTTGAGAAAAAACAATTTTTAAGTAAATAAATGCCATTTAAAGTACAATTCAAATGCTGGCAAACAATGTTTAGTTTTATATGAATATCATTTGTTTCAGTATTAAATGCATTTTTTTAAATCAAATTTCTGAATGCAGAAAAATAAAATCTAGTTTTTAACTTTTAGTTTTTAACTAAAGTTTAAAGTTTTTAATTCATTGTTTCAAATCACTACATTAGCATTAGTGTCAAGTGGACAATTCAGATAAAGTATTTATTTTTATAAGCAAAGTATTGTTTTTTTGTCAAGCATTACAATGGGGGGGTATTGGCGATGGTTGTGGTTTATCAAGACACACACACACACACACACACACACACACACACACACACACACAAAACTTAATGCCTCTAACAATGCTCCATTTAAAAATGGGTGAAGATGTGGGGGACAATAGGCAGTTTGAATACTATTGAGACCACTAGCAGGGCTCCTCCTCATCATCTTTAGAAAATATTATTGAGAAGTACAAAAGGCATGTATAAAAGCCTTGGAACTCATGGGCAATTTGTGGAATGTCAGTAAGATATAGAGTACGTAAGTTAAGTAAGTAAGTTCCCTTTGTAGCACTAAAATTCACCACTACTATACAAGTAAATTGTGAGATCCTTGGCGATGCCACAGCCATTCAAGGCTGGGAGTCCAGGAGTGCTCAATTACCCTCCCTCATTACCTGATGTTCATAGGTCTGGGACCCTTTTCATTAATAATTGACATTTTCTGTTTATTCAGTGATAGCTTTATGCATTCACTATCTCAGCTGCTTATCCCGATTATAGTAATGAGTGCTGCTGGAGCCTATTCCAGCACATAAAGGGGTGAAAAGCAGAGAAACACCTTGAACAGGTCGCCATTCCACTTCAGGGCAGATACATAAACTTACACACACTCAGACCTAGGGGGCAATTTAGCATTTCCAGTTCTCCAAACATGCATGTGGCTTGACTGTGGGTGGAAACCTGAGCACCCAGAGGAAACCCACTCATATGGTTAGAACATGCAAAATCCACACAAAGAATCCAAGCCAACCTGCCTGGGAATCAAACCCAGGACTCACTTGCAGGGAGACAAAAGTGCCTCCCAGTAATAAGCTAAATGACAGTAGGTATTTCACAGTGTTTTATTCAATGCTTCAATTATTTGACTACTCTAAGAAGTTATTAGTTTTATGAAGTAAAAAAAAAATTGTAATGCTGAATATCTGCCTAAACTTTGGTCACTACTTAGATATGAGGTGTTCTGATGTTGAGTTAAAAGAACACATGGGAGTGCACATAAGTACACATGGGAGCAACAAAGGCACCAAGACAATCAAGTGCATCCATGGATATATGACTCAGTCGTTCCACTTGTTTTACACGGCATGTCACATCATGACCTCTAATGTCATAAAGGAGATTTGTTCAGACAGATATTATCCAGTCTAAGATACATGGTTTGCTGGGCAACGTCTGCTGCTGTGTTGTGCTGATTTATAGAGAGTGTACAGGAAACAAAAAGAAAGAAGTGAATAAAGAAATCTGGGTCTTGTCGCAATATTGGTTTTTGTATCTGGTTAAAATGAGCAAGTCGGCAAAGATTTGAATTATTCTGTAATCATTTATATTTATATACATTTTATATATATTTTAATATATATAGGTATACATAATATTTACATAAATACCTAAGAATTCCCTCATTACATGGCCTACTCCTTCCATCTAAACCCTGGTCACATGGTGCACCATTTTGCACAAGAAGGATTTTAAAACGTTTTACTGAGTTCTACCAGTCTTTAACCCCTTTCCTCCCATCTTAACATAGTCACTTTTACAGATATGCTAAGTAATTTGTTGTATAAGTCTTAAAATGAATTGAATAAAATCTTTTTTTTTAAAAGCCCAGAGATTAAGAAAATTTCCTGCACACAAATGCAGTTATGAGTTTATCATGTGCCGTTTATCATATATGGAATTCTACAACATAACAACTAATCACAAATAGCCAAAATTTTTGTTTTGTCTTCACATAGTAGTGTAGGCCAAAGGCAGTGCTTGCAGATTACAATGCACATACACATGCAAAAGCATACCTGTTCACACAAACAAGCAAAAGCGCACACTCTCTCATTTTCAAATGCATTTAAAAGTGCATTTTTGTACCAACCAGTGAGGCCCTGCGTGAACGGCGGCTAAGTGGCTGGTCGAAGGGAGGGCTGCTCAGCTGCAGCTTCTCCAGGTACCCATCAGGAATCCGAATATCAGCAGGTAGAGACAGGCGCTTATTCAAGTCCTGAATACAGATACAAAGACATACACAAATATAAACAGATCAGATTTATATTTTCTGCAAACTAGTGCATAGAAGCGCTTCTTGCTCTAAGCATAAGCCCGTTTCATTAATAAGCTTAAAGAATATTTTATGCCATCAAAAACTGATACTGATGACAATAGCATGATAACATCTGAATCAATTTCAATTATGAATTAAGTGAGATTTTATTATTATTTCAGGATCAGGCAGATCTAGTAACTACAAATGAGGCTGCAGTTACACTATCTAAACAGCAGAGGGCAAAAATCTCAACTATAGCAATCTGCAGTCACTTCAGTGAGATGGGCAGTAATATGTCCAGATAACAGATCTCAATTCCATTATCTAAATGTCATGCAATGATACATAAAGATTATGAATTCAGAATATTTGTAGACAATCTCCTGGAATCTTAAAGGCAAGGGTAAGTCTCTCAGTCCAATGCAGTGAGCATGTTTGTGTATACAGGAGGGAAATAATTGTGAGGGTGCCCACAAAAGGAAAGAGAAAGAGCACAATGTAATCTATTGTGGGTACAATTTTTCCTCAAAAATAACCTAACTTTACATCACACAAAAACACACTCTTTAAAAATCATGACACTGATTATCTTTGACCAAACTGTCATCTTTTTGAAAAAAATAAAAGTAGAGGAAGGGTGTGGAAAATAAAGAGAGTGACACAAAGGAGACAGTAAAAAATGAAAAGAAGCCTTTAGAGACCTTCGCCTCACCAAGGATAAAAATAAGGTTGTCAATTGCAACACATCTCCACTAAATCTGTGGTTATTCAATAGAATAGAATAGAACAGAATAGAATAGAATAGAATAACCATTTATTATCCCATGAATGAGAAATGTGGGTGTTACAGGGCTTTTTGCAAAGAAAGAAAGCATATAAGAACAAGGAAAGATATCCATATGCATAGAGAGCAATTATGGTTATTAAAAATACATAAAGGAGTAAATAATGGATAGATGATAATAATTATAATAATAATAATAAATAAAAAATAGAGAATAAAGAGATAACAATAACAAGAGAATAAACTAATACATACACAAACACGTACACACAAAATGAGCACAGACACATGCCCACAAGCTGTTTTAGCAGATTAACATGTTCAGAAACACTGGCAAAAGTAGAACCTGGGTTTTATTTTGCACAAAACCAGTGGCCTTCAGTTTGTAGTACATGCTGTTTTCTTCAGTTAATCTGTGATAATTAACTGAATTAAACCTTCAAAAAAAAATTGGGGGTCACCTTCTCATGAAAGACTGACTTGCCAGCGCAGTTGTGTGTGTGTGTGTGTGTGTGTGTTAATCCTCAACATGACAAATGAAATTAATTCTCAACGCTTACCTCCATAGATATGCGACGATGTGTCCTGGTCCTGAGACACACTCCTGTGGGTGACTGCACCTCATCCGAAGATGTTCCTGATGCCTGGTCACTCTCACCATCTGATCCCATCTTTAAATTCTCATGGACTATATCTAGTAAGGGGATACAGAATTACAATGTTAACAAATAGACATTTACACACAATTCCACATTCAAAAGTGTAAGAAAGATGCACAGTCTTAGCTGAGTGCAACCAATTATGGATGTTTGCAATCAGTAATAAAAATTTAAAAAAGCTGGCTAATAAATTATGCACACCTTGATAGAGGGTGTCGATCTCCTTAGACCACACCCTCCCTCACAAATTCACATCACCTGATCTGCTTAAATCCAATTACAATTCCAGTTTATACAGCTTGGATTTGGAACCACTTTTCCTCAGGTAAAATGGGTAACAAAAAAAACACACCACACCCCACAACAAAACGCATGACTAGCTCTGAAAAGTCAAAAATTGTAAAAAGTCTTTCAGAGGAATCTACACTAAGATATTGGGACATGTTCACAGAACCATCAAACAGTGTTAAAACATGTTGAGAGAAATTTTTTGTTTTTGCAAATTAACTGCCAAAGACTTGAGAAGAATCAAATATGAAGCTACCAGGAACCAATTATCATCCAGTGCTGTTATATTCCAAAACTGAACCTACCTGGAGTGCCCAGAACTGTTCAGCGCTCAGATATGGTCAAGGTAAGGAAGACTGAAAGCCAACCACCACTGAACAAGACACAAGTTTAAACGTGAAGACTGGGTCAAGAAATAGCTCAAGACAGATTTTGCAAAGGTTTAATGGACTGATAAGATGAGGATAACTCTTGATGGACCAAATGGTTGGGCCTGTGACTGGATCAGTAACGGGTACAGAGCTCCACTTTGATGAGCTGGTTGGACCTTTGTGTTGATGACTGACTCAAAATCAACTCCCAAACTTACTGTCAGTTTTTAGAAGACACTTCTTCAAGCAGTGGTGCAGGAAAAAATCTGCATCTTTCAAGAAGACCATGATTTTTATGCAGGTTGATGCACCATCGTATGCATGGAAGTTCACCACTGTGTGTCTCGCCAGTGAAGGCCTTAAAGATAAATGAATAATGACATGGCCCTCTTCCTCCTCAGACCTAAACCATACTGGGAACTTGTAGGTTCTTTTTAAACTGACATTTATGGTGAAGGAAAACAGTCCACCTCTCTGAACAGTGTCTGGGAGGCTTTGGTTGCTGTTGCACAAAAAGTTGATCAACAGATCAAGAAACTGACAGACTCCAGGGCTTATGACTGTTCTTGAAAAGAAGGGTGGCTATATTGTTCACGGATTTATTTTTTTTTAAATGTCACAAATGTTGATTTGTAAATTTTGTTTATTATTCTCATATTATTAGAGGAAAATGAACAAGTGAGATGGGAAAACGTTCATTTTTCATTTAGTTGCCTAATTGTGCGCACACGCATTCCCATGAGAACATTCATACTCGCATTTCCTTCGTAAGACATTCAGGATTCAGGGTATTTACATTTTGGATTGAATGATTCTGGACTGGATTTGTTCCACATCAAAATGAATCCTCAAAATACACACTTGCCTGATAATTGGGCACAGTGTGTATACATACATATTATATACCCCAATTTAACACGCATTCAAATGTGAACAACTCAACACGTATGCATTCATTACACTGTATGAGCAGCAGAGCAGTTGGTGTATATTCTTTTCATAACACAGCATAAAATTACTACATTCGTACATGCATTAATGATGTTCAGCTCCACTTCTATTCATAGAATCAAAATCTGCATGCAGGAAGCACTATAGGAGGGAAGAAATAACTGTGTGTGTGTGTGTGTGTGTGTGTGTGTGCGCTCTTGCATGTGGTGTTTATGCCCTTAAACCCTCTCACTTACATAAAAGTATGAGCCTGCTTATCAGAGCTGACCAACAGGACAAGTTATGATGTAATGAGTGTTTTACTTTCACATTAAGAGGAAGATTATTTTTTTGCTTGTTTTTATTGACTACTAACAAACATAACACTATTAGTAATAATATAAAAATGATATAAGTGACTGTCATTGTGAAGCACAGCACACAGTGAAACAAGAAAATGACACCTCTGCTTCCTTTATTTAAAGCGCTTGTGAAGAAGTGATGGGGACGGTACCTTGCTGAAGGGTACCTTAGGGCAAACTACTGGTCTGGGATTCAAATCCACAAACTTCCGATCCTGGGGCCTAGTCCCTAACCACTCAGTCAGCACTGCTTCACATAAGAGCAGAAAATCTCTCATTTTCATAGCTGCTTGTCCTAATTAGGTTTATGGGTGGGTGCTGGAGTTTATCCCAGCTCTCACAGGGCTAAAAGAAGGGAAACACCCTGGACAGGTCGCTAATCCATCGCATTACAGACAGACAGACAGACAGACACACACCCACCCCTTTGGCCAATTTAGTATCTCCATTCCCCCTGACGTGCATTTCTTTGGAATGTGTGAGGAAACCGGATCTCCCGGAGGAAACCCATGCAGACATGGAGTGAACATGCTAACTCCACACAGAAAGGACCTGGACTGTCCCGCCTAGGAAAAGATCCCAGGACATTTTCACTGTGGGGAGACAGCGCTACCAACTGGACCAATGCGTTGCCCAACAGAAAAATTGCACCAGCAAAAAAGGGGTTTAAGAAAAGCAGAGCACAAGTCAGCTTTCACAAACTGCACATCAGTATATAAAATTCAATAAGAAAAAATTAAAGTTCAGAACAGTTCTATGCACGATTTCCAAACAGCCAATCTCATGAAAATAATCTTACATAGCAAAGTGATGCATCAGCTACAGTTAAACATTTTAATGTTTAACGATACTAACTTTTTCACAATTTTATCATTAATATTGCTAGACTTGAGCACCTGTGAAGTGCAAAATGTTCTGTCAATAGATGGCCATATGTAATACAAAAAAGGTAAATTTATCATTAAGTACTGTTGATATCCCCCAACATGCTCGAATTACATGAAGTACTGACATGATATCCGTTTCACAATAAATTACATCATATGGCCCACTCCCAACAGGGTGAATCAGTGAGTGAGAGCTGAAGTGAAAGGTGTGGTAGCTGTAATCCTGGGATGTAGTTTTACAGAGGGTTGTTTTAGGGAGAGGCCCACTGCTCCCCCATGGCGAAACATCTCCTGCCTTTCATCTGACTGAGGAAGTAAAGAGTGTTTAACCTCAGGGCCAACAATTACAGTATCCAGCTGCCCTCTGCTGCGCTCCTATTACCCCCAGGGGGGAAGGGAGGAGATGGGAGTTGAGAGAAAAAAGAAAAAGAAGAGAGTTCAGCACTATAAAGCTGCTATTTCAATGGGAACTCTCTGAAAAAACATTTCTGCACAGCCACATCAATCCAGCCAATCACTGAGAAAGGGGTGAGAAATGTAAAATATATTTTTAAATATATATAATGGGAGGGTGGCATTGGCAAACTGTGACTAATCTGTCATGCTCTAAAATTAGATTGATTTCTTGTGTTTTAACTAATTAACATTAACTAATTTACTCCATTAACTGCTTTGAACTAAACAAATTAATGTAAAGAAGATGTTAGCAACATGACTTGACAGAATGGATTAACAAAAGATATAAATTTAACAGCCTCCTTTAAAACACATCGGAGACACTGCAACAGACTTTTCACATATGTTAAGGCAACACTAAACATTCTAAAATGGCAAAAATTTAACTGTTTCGGGGGGAATTCCTAGAGGTCCACCCCCACAAACTCTTTGTATGGCCCTGCTGAGAGCTAATGAGCTGCTGTGTCAAATCTCTGGAGACACCCTTAATCTTAATCCACACACCTTGCTTTTTATTCTCCCATTCTCCTTCTCTCTGCCAACATTCTGTCACCATCAAATCATCCAACACGTTTGTTACTTGTCATCTATAAGAAACCCTCCAACGCCCATCCTTGTCCTCTTTTCTGGTCTCTCTAAATATGCAAGACGAGCACAGACACTGCTCCACTTTCTCAAGTGCATGGAAAATACTGCAGAAGAGAAATTGGGTCAAACTCATTGCCAAAACCCACACAAGTAAGAGCCTGATTTTCTTCTGCTAATAATCCAGAGCTTTCAGTCTCGCACCCCCTAGAGGATTTCACAGGTAATCAACACAGGATGAATATCACACAACTCTTTTTGCACGCACACACACGCGCGCGCGGGTCCAGACACACGCGTGCGCGCACACATCTCCTTCAAGTGCATTCATGCATAAACACATGTTCAAATGCAAATGCACAGACACAGACAGACTGTATGACGTCAAAAGCAACAGATGAGATAATGTGTGTGAATGAGAGACAAGCATGTCTGAACGTGTGTGTGTTTCTCGGGTAAATAAGGCCTGCGGGTATAGGACCCACACACTAACACATTGCAAGCAGCAGGACGGAACTGTCAGTGCAGTGACACATACTTCCTGCTGCTTCACCTCCTAGCAACCTTCTTTTGAGTCACTTCCTGCCAGCATGAGCATGCTCACTCCACATATGAAAGCTCCCACACAAGCAGACAAAACACTTCTACAGCTCAAGAGACAAGATAAAGCAGCCTGAGACCTGCCACTTCTTATTTAATTGTCTCATATGTACTCTGTTCTTGTTTGTTCTATTTCTTTTTGCTGTTTCTAAAGCTGTTTTGAACTGTTTTGCATTGTAATTGCAAACTGTCTGTTACTGCTTTGGTTAGACATACTATCTGCAGTGTATAGCGGTTTCTCAATACACAAGCTGCAAACTTCAAATCATATGAACAAATCAATTTTTTTATATTTATATACGCACGCTGATCGTGATTTTGAATCTATTGCAGAAAAGAATTTAAGTAAGACATGTCTGCATTTGATTAATGACAAGATATGCCTTGAAAAATGAGACAGATTTTTTCCCCCCACATGCCCAGGAAATTAGCCATGGCCTTATTTACTGACGGAAGACAAGGTTGTATGAATGGCTTACCCAGTCTGCTACCATTGCGAGGCATAGCCATGAAGGAGCCCAGACTGCCTCCGATGACGCTGTGAGGGCGGCGCAGAGGAGGCTTCTTAAAAGAGCCTGTGTACTGGTGCAGGAATGAGTGCATACTATGAGAGGAAGGTGGCCGGCCATTCCTCACTATGGGCTCTGCAAAAAAAAAAACTTTTTTTAATCAGAACAACCAGTCTGCAAATATATATAAGAAAACACATCTGTAAGACACCACATCTGTACACTACAACACACTAGCATGACACAGAGTTAAATTATGATGACTAAAGTAATCATTTGACCATTTGTTCATAATACACTTTTTATGAACGCAACTATATATTCAGGAAGACTGCCAGATAGTCGTCACACAAGTTGAGTAATAACAGACAGCTAAGCATATCAATGAAACAATAGGTGACATGGGCAGTAAATAATTTGTCTGTATGATAAAAGCCAAACTTTTTACAATACAATTATGTCTAGCAAAATTCCATCATTAGTAAATTCAATAAGAAAGAAGCAAATTATGAAAAGACAACTCATTGATATGGTGTACGATCAGCTTGTATACTTAGCTAATCTTGCAGCTTGGGATGTAGGGTAGATGCTTTTTCACTTGCTGTATATACAAGGATAATATAGTCACATCTATATGTTTTAAATGTACCTTGGTAAAAGCTACTGTCTACATCTCTAACAGATTGTACAACAAGTGGTATTTTTGAGAAACTTCAGCTGATGCGAGACTCATCATACACCAGCCATCAATCAGTTCATATCAACAAGTCACACAAGTCATACACAGAATATGAATGAGGTGAAGTCCCCCTCCACCAGCCTTGTCACAAAACCGTGATGATGTTCTGGGCCATGCAGTTTTTTAAGCCCATTTACTCCCAATTCCACACAATAACTACAACTTCCCTAAATAACACTCTGCTGCCAACACTGGGAAACTGATACCTAGAACATGCTTTTTCAGAGGCGCAAGAAGTCACCCTGCACAATTTTTCATTTCCATTTACGCAACATCATTGGCAACATCAATATACTTGGAGCAGAACACTAACTGACATTTCTGTAATGCCAGCTAACAGACACCAAAGCATCAAACTGAGTGATGAAGGGGGAGGAAGGGTCACTCTATCCATCTTGAGAGAACAAGGCCAATTGCCAATCTGCTCAACTTGCGATCTGCTAATGATGACTTCAAAGTTTAGACGGCTCAGAAAGATAATCCTGCCATAGACTTTTAAAGAAATTTTACATCATGTCAATGATGTCAAACTAACAGGATCAAACCCTATTACACATACCATAATACTTCTAACATTAGATAACCAACTACATGAAAATTGCAGTTTTTAAACTTTAAGATTTATTGTACTTGTACATTGGGTTGTTACAAAAATGCAATTTTTAGAATCCATTAATAAAGAATCCATTAATACTTACATCAATGATTGGGCTTAGTTCATAGTCTGAGTGATGAACATGGTAAACATGATCATGTTCAGAATTTAGAAGATTCTCCACATAGGCAGGAAATATGCTACAGAAAACCCAAAACAGAATAATCTAACAGATTTATGTATTAATGCCATGTATAGAGAAAATGTCTGTTAGCCTGGCACTAGCATAACTTAGTTTATATATATACACTGAAAAGCAGATTTAAATAAAATAAGTAAATATATATATATAAATAAAATGCAGCCATGAAACAAGTTATTTTCAAAGTGAAGCTTTCTTTAACAATTACAACTTACAAATTTAAGGAAATTTCTGGCTCAAGCAGCATTCAAGATCTCTGAAAAAGTAAAGTCTTTAAAAAATACCTTTTTACGGATTCTACAACTGGCATAAGAGGTAATCATTCACTCATTCACTTAAGTTTAATTATACTGTTTACTCACTAATAAATGAGTAACTGCACCATTTGTTAAAATGTCCAGTAAAGACAAAATTACATTTAGAACTGGTTATTAGCAGTAAACAGGTCACTATTAGTTGTTCATGTCAAAAACAAAACAAAACAAAACAAAAAAAAAAAAACAACAAACTGCAAGCTTTTGTGTCAGTGAGTGTATGTTTGTGTCTCTCCACCACTCCCCACCTGTCTCTCCCACCTGTGCACACAGTCCTGCCAACACCACCTGTTCAGCTACCAATTCCTGTTCCTCATGTTCTCCCACCCTCAGGCACGTTCACGAGTTATGGTACCAGACTGGTCTGGTTTACATAAGGTGATAAAAAGCAGCTGTCCAGTTTATCTAAATCTAAATGCCTAGATTTATCCGTTTGTGACACACACAGCAACAACCCAGACAGAAGTGCAATTTGCAGTTTCATGGTATATTTAATATTTAAAGCTTGATTAGGAGGGGACTTACCTAATTCAGTAAAGCTCTATTTTTTAGTATCCTGGCATTTCATTACCTTTAAGTTTGTATTAATGCAAATGGTTCATCACTACAATTGGTCAGTGCTAAAAATGGTCTTAAAAACCACACATGGCTTGTTTTGAATGGATTGCGGAGTTTCAGTATTTATATCTCTAAAAATTAGGCCAAAGGGAACCTTCTACATTATTGCTTATGTCAACTAGACACAACCCATATTCCCATAAACAAAATGTACTATTTAGTTTTTATCCATTTTGAGATCTCTTTCAAAACTGCTTGCCTTTTTTAAGTATAAAAGGTGGATCTTAAGTGAGTGAGAGGGGTGTATTTACCTTACTTTAAACCTTGCCCACACAGAATTAACAGGAAAAACCCAAAGGTTACCATTACATTATATCAGAAAACCTCATGAAAACAGACTAGACTGTAAGAATGTATGCATAAAAAAAAAAACTTTGATTTATTTTCTCCCTAATTGTTATGACTGAGTTTCTTCTTACTCATACTCAAGAGTACAATATGTAAGCAACTTCTTGCTAGGGAGGCTTTTACATGACTTGTTGCTAGGCAACACAGCTCCAGTGAGAAAGACACAAGCACTTGGGCCACAAGGGCTGGTTCCATCATGCCCTGGTGCCTGCCTCCTAAGGATCTATGTGCAAGGTCTGATTTTTTTTTTTTTTTGGCTGCTAAAACACACACACACACACACACACACACACACACACACACACACACACACACACACACACACACACACAGTTTGTCTAATAGATTGGGGACATTTGCTTATCTACAAATCACTGAAATTAAGTGTTATTGCCTCTTCAATCCAGTACAGCTCTACAGAGAAATGCTGGGAAACTTCAGACTAAACATAGTCATAACTAATTTCTTTAGTCTTCAGGCCCAAAGCAATGTTGGTCTTTCAGGTGAATTTGTTTAAGGGTCTCATACATCAGTGGATTGTACAGAGGCTTTCTATTTCAAGTGTGAGTATGTGGCAGCGAGCGCTTTCTGAAGCAAGCATAGGAAAACAATACGACACCCTGGGAATGGATGGTTACGTAATGGCAGAGGCTTTATAAATCATTCAGCAGTTTCAAAGTACTCCAGTCGACAGTATTGCCACCCTACCAGAAACAGAGTGCATAAGTAGATGTACCGTTTCAGAAAAATAAAGAGGCAAACGAGATCCGTACAATTTTATTAAGAAACGTTAACCTTAAGCTCATTATTTGTCTTTTTTTTTTTGCATATCGCATATAACATTTTAATTCATTAAACTGAATAAAAATGCACACCTCATTTAGCCATTAGGCAACAATGAGCTAGTACAGGTCAGTTTCTAACTCAAAACTTGATGGTTCAGGTCAGATATATAAACCGACACATTTTACACATTACACATTTTGTCAGGCCTATATCAGGTTAAAAATCTAAATTTAAATTATGTGGTCTGGGCTGTGGATTAACCTCAGGGAGGAAAGTTTGTGGGCTATTTGTATTCACTCTAATATTGTGGTTTGCTAATAGCAGTAACATTAAATTAGTCCTTGTAATATTGATAAAGAAGGCTGAAACACCCAGACGAACCCAGTAACCAATTACAGTGATTTTTTTTATTGTGTTGTGAAGGATGTGCTGTGTAATTTAAGCCTTTGACCAACCACAATTCCCGTTCAGTGTTTCTGTGAGTGTTCTTATAGACGTTTTGTCATGTCAATAAGTGACACACTAGTACATTCATATCCATAAACTTTTCAGCTACAACAATTATCAACAAAATATGCATTTAAAACCACATGCAGCCTCTAGGTCACTGTAAAGAACACACACACATACACGCACTGCTGGTATAGAACCTTTGCTCAGTGTTAAAAGGTCAGCAGGGGCTTGCAGCCGTATATGTCCTGACTGCCATTTCAGTTTTATTCTTCAGGAAGGTTTTAGGCAGGATCTAACCCAGCTCTCATGAACTGCACCCCCTGCTAATTTTTCCTATGCAGGCTGTATTATCCACTGCATTATTTTCTTTGAAGCAGCAGGTGCCCTGATAATGTATTATGGGTAAACAATATGGTTAGAATTACATGACACTTGGTTACTTTCACAATAAACAATAGAGTTTATCAGCCAAATTCTGCCATGTTTAAATATAGGTTATTAGCAAAAAAAAAAAAAAAAAACCCATAAAGGGGAAACAATCTTATAGTAAAACAGCCAATCAGTAATCTGCTGGTGTATACTTTTTGTTGTTCACATGCTCCAGAACTGTCTTTATCATAAATATAGTTTAGTGTTCCCATATTATTAGTAGTAGTACACATGGTAATAAAATGTGATTTCCAAAAGCAAAAAGATATTCTTGATACACTTTGAAAGTGATAATAATAAGAAACTCATCCTCAAAGTGCAGCAAGTTCAAAAAATGCCCAAAGGACAGGCAAGAGAAATAATCTGTGGCAATAGAAAATAGAATGACACCAAACAAGTTCACATTGCAGATAAAGCCTGATTGTTTAGTTTGAATCAGTCTGTTTATTAATGGAGCCCATCAATTAAGCGTTCCTCTGGGCAGACAAGATAATTCAGCCCAACTCTCCATCACATGCTACATACTTCACAAATTCTGCTTACAGGGCTGTGATGACTCTTATGTAATTACCAGCTGACTAGGAGAAGACATAATGAAAGAGTGTTGGGGAAAAAAAGGGAAGAATGAGAAAAAATGTCTTCCGTTTTCCCTCCAGCCTTAATTACATGTGAGTTGCTGCTGATAAAAACAGTAACGACTCCAAAGGGTTGTCATTTAGCCGGGCTTGACCTCAGATGTCTTGAACAAGTTTAGGATTTTACTCTGGTGGAATCTAAGCATATCAAGCAAAAAGCCATGCTTATGATGAAATGTGGACAGTGTGTTACAAGTAACAAGGCTCTAAATACTGATTACTGATATTCAGAGTGCCTCTGAATTCTAGTAGTGACATTGCAAATTATTTTCTCTTTAAACAACTTAATCCTGTGCCATTGCTAGGCTTGACTGAGCAATTTTCCAGGAGAATACTATCTACACACTCTCTAATTCTGGTTTTGTAAAGACTAGGAACATGTAAGGGTTACTAGCGATCCTACTTAGAACCTATTCAAAGTACTATGACCTTTTCTACTTAAGGTTGTGTGGCTGCTTTATGGGCTTCGGAATCTGTTAATCTCACTAAGGACCCCCTGCTCTCTGCAGCGTTAAACAAAAAGGCATCTTTTCCACTCCTGTACAACTTTTCCACTGCTCTAAATCCAGAAATTAATCAAACGCTAAGGCAGGCTATAATCAGCATCACTTGACCCACTTGAGATTCACATAAGCGTGCTACTAAAGGTGCAATTCTAATTTAATGAAATTATTTCTGTACATTTTCTGTACAGAGGTTTTAAAAACACTGATGATGTGACAAATGTGCTCTAGAAATAACTAACCTCTTGCATTCCTGCTTTATTTAAACAATACACTTAAATTCCTCATCCAAGCATAAAAAAAAAAAAAACAATGTAAAAAATTGTGATATTTTGACTTGTGTTTCCAATTTCAGCACATCCCTCACACCACTCACCACTGTCCTTACTGCTGTTCTCCTCTATGGTCATCTGCTCTGCGAGTTCAGACAGGGATTCGTCGATGGTCTGGCTGCCGCGGAGAGTGAGCGACAAGCGCCTCTTAAACTTCTTCATCTTCTCCATGGGCCTCTGAGGTAGAGGAGCCCTACAAAGAAGAAAAGAAGAAGAAGGAGGAAAAAAAAAAAGCATATATTATAACAAGTTTATCGATACTGGATAGACAACAACTAAAATGAGCATAGCTGACAAGATTTAGAAGAGAAAACTGCTAGGAAACAAGCAATGCTCCAATGCAGGTTGGTGTTTGCATTCAATACTCAATTTATGTAAACACTGTGCTACCAATATCAGCATGATATGGTTATTTATTTTGTTAGTTCAAATTCATTTTATTTTTTTACCTTTTTACTCAAATTTTGTTTTAACTGAAGTTTCAAACCAACTACATGCTTTAATGTTACTTATGGTAAAAATGTCACATTTATGTAGATTATTTTAGATACTATTATGTAGTCATGTATGTGATGGGTTGCTGAAGGCCTCAGAGAAACTCAAAAACCAGTCCTCAAAAACAGTTCACGCAGCGAGTTCAGAAAAGGGGGGGACATGAATGTTTTATTAAAAGCTTCTTGATTATTCATGAGAGGCAGAATGCAGCCATTATAGACACTTCGGCACATAAATAATACACACCGGCAAGCACAGCCAGTTATTCATTTCTACACGTGAACTTACAGGAGATGTAATTGATTATAGGCATTTATATTTATACACCATCTGGTTAATTTAAGTGTATAAAAATTGCTGTTTGATATTGCAGTTAAAATGTATTCTAAATTGTATTTGGTTTGGGCTTTAAAACAATGTTCAGACAAAAGTCATTTAACTCTGTATCATTACATCAGATATTTCTCATATACACTTAAGTGCAAACCAAAAGGCATCCTCTTTCTTTTACACACACGACTTGTGGTCCTGGTAACACAAGTCAAGATAAAAGATTTGTTGAAAGAGGTGGGTAAAACTGCAAGGGTTAGGAATCACAAGATAGTTAAATCATAAGATAATATTGTGATTTTTATAGATATTTCTAATTAGAGGGTACAATACCATTTCATTATTTCCTTTCATTCTGTGTGTTTTGTTAATTGCTTTGGTTTTGTGTCTTCTGTCAAATGCAAAAGCAAGAAATTACATATGTGTGTGTGTGTGTGTGTGTGTGTGTGTGTGTGTGTGTGTGTGTGTGTATGTGCGCGCTCATGTATGCTAGCTCATGTGTGCCATCTCTGCTTAGATCTATGATAGGACTGGATCATATCTATTTTCTGGGGCAGTGGTGGCCTAGTGGTTAGGGTGTTAGCCACATGATCAGAGGATCGGGGGTTCGAACCCCTTCCCAATACGTTGCCCTGAGGTACCCTTGAGCAAGGTGCCGTCCCCGTCACTGCTCCCCGGGCGCTTTCAATAGCTGCCCACTGCTGCACGTGTGTGTATGGGTGAAATGCAGAGGACGAATTTCCCATTCGTGGGATTATAAATAAAGGATTATTATTATTATTATTATTATTATTATATCATCATTTTCTTTTTTGTTTTTACCCATATATCAATTCCAGTAATTTCTGCTTATATACACCCATTATTGGTAATCACACTCTTTTTGTAAGACCCAAGAGAGAAACTGGAACTGAAAACTAAGCTTTGAAATGAAAACTCTGACTAAAGCTACCAGTGATGTAAACCTTGATCGCACCAAGAAAAAAAAAATTTGGTATCCTACTGGTCTACTTGAGGGCCCAATGCAATAAACACTCCAACCAAAAGGCCCTCTGTATGCTTTTCTTTCTCATCCAAAATAACTTGAAACAGTAGATAGTAAAGATAAGTAGGACACTAAAGAATTTTGAAATGGTAGAATAAGAGGCAATGCTAATAGAAAAGGTAGGTCAGCATCTCAGCACGTTGGCATCAAGGTGCCACCACTCCCTTTGCTCAGATAATAAGAGGGTCCTTTCTACTTAACACAGCACCATACTGCATGTGTTCTTATCTGCACAATGAGCAGAAACAGTTTTGCTGCCCCTCTGGACAAGGTGTTTCCTGCTGCCTGAAACAGCACAGTCAGCAGGCATGTATTGATAGAAATATGAAAACACACACACACACACACACACACACACACACACACACACACAAATCCTTTTGTAAATAGTTGGCTCTGTTTAGGTGGAGCCTTATTTCTGGAATCTACTGTGAAATGTATGTGGCATTGACTATTAAGGAGAAGGAGTAAGTCACTAACGCTTGCCTAAAGAGCAACATCCGGATCTGCTCCCAGCAATTTAAGTCAAAGTGACTATTCTGGTCATTGTGAGTACACAGCACAGCACACCGTGAACCACAACAAAATGACACCTCTGCATTTTACTCCACACACTCACACTATTGAAAGCATCCAGGGATGGTAGCTTGCTCAAGGGTACCTCAGGGCAACCTACCGGTCCTGGGATTCGAACCCATGCCCTTCTGATCCTGAGGCCAACTCCCTAAGCACTGCTACACAATCATATAGGTTTATACTCTTTCATGTTCACTATGCTCTTCTAAGGAACAACTTATGTACTGCACTTTTTAATACATTTTAATGGTTTATTTTTATTTTATGCGATTTCACTTAAGTGACATTTAATGTTCATGTAAAACTCTTAATGCCTGTAAGTCAAGACCTTTTAAAAAAGAAATATAAAAGGTGACTGTATATAACTGTGACTCGCTTATACAGGTCTCTTAAAATGTCACAAAACAATGTAAAGTATATAACTATAGGAAACATCTAATGTATTATGAAAGTATCTAACAATTTAAAGGTAATTTTTATTTATACTAAATGTTCCTTTTCAAAGAATAGACACGGTCCTGAAAATGTACAAAAACGTGCACACACACACACGCACACACACACACACCCTCTAGTTGACAAAGACTTGGAGGAAGGGGCAGACTAGCCCTCCCCAAAGATGGATTACTGGGAATTACAGTGCTAACTGTCACAGCTTCATCCAGGGACTAACACACACAGCATCTCTCTATCCTTCGTAAGTAGGATACACACTTATAGAACACACATTCACACAGCCATGCTGACACACCAACACAATCTGGAGTCACGGATTGCACCCATATTGCAAACAGCTGGTAAATCAGACTACAAGCCCATGCGGGTGCACATGTATTTATAGTCATTTGAACAGTTAACAGGACCTGTACGAACAGGGCAAAAGTACACCTACCATACTACCATACTTTAACACTTTAAACTTTAATGCCCTCTTAAACACACAAACACTGACCTATCCCTTCTCTCTCTCACACACACGGCACATAAATATAATGATAATAGGAAAAAAACTGCATTAATATTTATAAAGACTTATTCTGACTTGCATCAGTTTGAAAAAAATAATTTGAAGTTACATTCACTTTGACATCTCAGATGACCATTACAGTGCAATGCCCTTGATCTCATGGTCAGCATCAGACATTCAGTAAAGGCAGTCCAAACCAACTGATATATAGTGCACAAAAAAGTGGCAAACATATTTGAATTCTGTTTTTCAGGCTGGCCTGTAAATGGATGAAAATGTAAATGATTATTGATTAAATGACCCCCCCCCCCCCCTCCCGTTTGGCCTTTGTAATATCCAGTCACACCCTGCCAAACCCCACACTTCTTAAATCTCCCCTCCCCAATGCACTAAAGTAAGTTCAACAAGCCCACCCTTTAGTGCCCCTGCCCAAAAACACACACACGCTCGTGATCCTCCCCTCAGGTGATGGCAGCCTTTGATGTTGGCCTGCAGGGAGGCAGAACTGGGCTGGTTCTTCAGGCTCAGCCCTTTCTTCTTTGCTGGAGGCCATCTCATTAAAACACACAGCTTGCAATACCTTTAACAAAATAGTTTTTTCCTTTCACCTTCTGAAAAAAGATTAAACAAAACTTCATGCATCGTCTCTTCTGCCACCAATACAGAAATTCACTTTTTAAAATACCACTTGGAAATGCCATCTTTACAATACACTGTGAACAATCGATGACTGAAGAAAAAGAGAACACAACAAAAAAGTTTTACAATAACCTGCAAAAAGTCAATAACGCTCCTTTCACTGATGTTTACACTTTTGAGGAAAGAGGTTGTGTCACCATGGCAACAATAAACTCTGCATTTACCTTTGTTAACATCTCTTTGACAGAGTTGCCCCATGTTCTAGCAGAGGCTATTCTGCAGCGGACAACGACAATGTTGGTGCATTCCTGACCAGTGAGCACACAGCAGATGGGACAGTGCTGCCTATTGTTCGCTCACCTCCTCCGTTCCCTGCCAGCCTGGCACACTCCCCTGCCCAATAAAAGCAGCTAGGCCGAGGGTCATCCTAACAGGAAAGCGTTCAGGCTGAGATGTGGCCGCAACTGCAGCACTACTTCATCCCCAGACATGCACAGTAATTGCAAGATTGTATGCATCTGCTTCAATCTTTATTAGTGAATAACAAAAATAAAGGGGGGGGGGGGGGGGAATCCTATAGATTCTAAACTTGTCAATATCACTTTGATGACAGTCAGTGAATAGTATGCAATTGAATTTTAAATTTATATAATGTTTTATTAATATTGAAAAATCATACATTTTATACAGTGTAAAATTATTTTTTAAACAATATAAGCCCTTTAAAGTGTAGCAATAAAGGAAAACAAAAGTAAAAGTAACTGTGCACCTCTAGGGGTTCAAACAAGATGAGTGCAGGATATTATGTCCAACACTGCTTTATATACCACAACGGTACTGGTGTGCAGGTATAAATATGTACATTTTGAAGCCCAAGTCAAGAAAATCTTCAGTGTGAATAATCTTAATTTTAATGGCTGTGCAAAGGTTTTTTTTTTTGTTTGTTTTTTTTTTTTTTACTGGGATTGGAGATAATGAGTTTTTTGTGCTGTTCTCTCAGCCATTGTTTCCCTCTCTCACACACACACACACACACACACACACACACACACACACACACACACACACACACACACACACACACACACACACACTGTCTCCTTTATGTTGTATCAAAGTCAATCAGATTCCCAGTTCACACAAAAACATGCACATAAAAAAAAATAAAATAAAATAACCTACACACTGAGTTTCTTCTTTTCATATAGCCATTTGGTGGGCCCTAAAATATGCATTTCCCATTATCTCTACAGGAACGCACAAACCAGCAAGATAGGGGGTGTCTGTGTAATACTGAGATCATATTAGTCAAACCAAAACAAAGCCCTTATGTGACTACGCTGGATGAGTCGTGTTTGTGTGCAAATGTGTGTGGGCTGTGGTGGTGGGGGAGGTCCAGGATGTAGATGAAGATAATATTGAACATTTTCAAGTGTCCTATTTCAATTCAGAAAAATTAAACACTCCTTCACTCCTCTAGGCTCTTCCAGTTTATCTTACGCTGAATGAGTTACACAGATTTTTGAATGTGATGCCATTTTTAAAATGCCCATTAAATCCTTGTAGATTGCAATTACATTTCAGTCATATTGCCTGGTTTAAAAAAAAAAAAAGAAAAGAAAGAAAAAAAATACCATCACCATTACAGTCAGCATCAAAGGCTTGTTTAATGTTATATTAAGCAAAAACTGGGCAAATTAAGAGATTTTAACAGGATTTTGCATAGCGTCTCATTTTTCTTGGTTTAAGGATTATTGTTTAAAGCTCATTGTTGAGGTGAAGCACATGAACCCTAGTTTGTGGTGGCTGCAGTTTTGTATTAGACTGTCAGAAGCAATACAGAAACAAAAAACAGAGCAGAATCCTTAATCAACGACACTAACAGGCACCTCCAAGCTCCCCCTGAATGCCGGGTTTGGCCCCACTGTCTGGTGGCTCTGCAGACAGAGCACAATTAAAGCCTGACTTCAAACACCTAAACCAGCCAGCAGCACCACACAGCAGCCTAATTAATCCCAGGCCGGGGGGGGGGTGGGTGCTGGGTGCTGGGGGAGCTGGGTTAGGCATCCAAACAGAGATCCACACACACACAGGCATACACGCTCATGCGCACACACACGCAAATAAGCAGCATGCAAATATGAAGAAGCAAAAGATACTAAAAATGCAGGCCGGGTGACAAATGTATGGCTATTAAATGAAATTAAACACTGTAGTTGCACCCACTAAGACTTCCACTGGCAAAAACAGTGCTGGAAAGACTCATATTGGAGGAGTTTTCTCTGGTAGAGTATGTCAGGGTATTCACTGTTCTCTCCTCTCTCTCCCTCCCTTTCCACACAGAAAAATCCCTTCCTGTCACCATGGCAACTCCTGTTCACTGGGACATTTCAGCATCCTCAGTTTCTCACAGATTAGAATCTGTAATCTACTCCTCCACCCATGGGTGAAAGAAAGAAAGAATGAAAGAACGGAGAGAAAGAAAAAGAAATAGAAACAAAGACAGACAGAAAGAACGAAAGACAGAGAGAGCACAAGAGTGTTCGAGCAAGTCTTTGTGTTTGGCTAAATGGCATGAAATCACCAAGGCAACTCAAGTTCTGCAAGCCAAACTGCTGATGATACAGACCAGAAAAATAAAGGCATGAACGAACAAAGAAAGAAAGGAGGAAAAAAAACAAAACAAAAAAAACAAAAGACACGATAAGTAAAAAAAGAGTGAGACTAGAAGGATTAGATGAATGAGTCATTCATGCAAGTTTCATGATTTAGTACTAGTTATTTCTGTCCACGTGACTGAACTTAAAACTTGTACATCTCTTACCTTTCTCTAACAGAAACTTTTCAAACCACTCTTATCAAGAGCTACTTACATTCCTAATTACAGGGACAATAGAGCAAATTAGGGTTAAGGGTTCTGCTTGGAAACGCAGTGGTGGTTCTGCTGGAGTTTGGATTTGAATCGCCGACCATTTGGTCCACAGGACAACCACCACTCTACACTGAACTAAACAGCATTCAGAGACTAGTCACTTACTAGCAGACAGAAACAGTTGTCATACTCAAAGAGAGGGAGCCACAGAAAGAGGAGGCTACCATGGTGACCTCTGGGTCAGCTGCAGGTCATCAGACCTACCTGAACAAAATTAACAAATACCATGCATACATACTAGGACTAGTATCATATTAGTCCAAATAAATCATGTCAATTCCTTTTGTGACTAATTAAGCAATCAATTTAATAAAAGCATTACACTATTATTGGAAATGTATATATATACACATATAAAGGATGACATACTCTATTTAAGAAGGTTCTGTATCTTATTGAAAGAGATACCAGTAGGAGAAAGTAAAAGAATCTGTAAATTATTGTTTTTTTAACTGAGAAATCATGCCAGATCAAGTGCGCTCATGTTTAGCAATGCCTCAGAACAGAAATTACCTATCTACAGTCAAATGTAGAAATTACTTGAAGGGAGGCTTTCCATGCTTATTTTTGGTGTTACACTGAGTTAGAGTTTGTACTTTAGCATAAATGCGTTTTTATTTTTGAAGAGGGCTTTTTAAATTTAATTTTTAATTGTGAATATAATGTTTCTTTGTTACTCTTATGTGGGAAAGCAGCCTACTCCACATTTTTGATACCACTTCACTGAAAACAAGCAGGGGTTATTTTGCACAAAGAAAAAGAAAAAGAAAAGCAGAATAGCAAACACAGATGAAGTGAGGGAGGGGAAAGAAAGGGAGGAAAATATGGTTCTTTAATCAGGTAGGCTAATCCATTTGATGATGCTTAAAGCACTTTAACATGCCATTATCACACTTCAAAACCTCATACCCCCACATATGGTCACACATACCCACAGTGTCAAACCTTGGGGACAAGCATGTCACTCACACATTTCATTACGTTTTAGAAATGGGAATCAAATCTCCAGACAGAAGACCTGATTAAAACTGAATATGAATAGATAAGAAAAAAAAGATCAAACAGCAGGTTGCACATCTGTAACAATTTCATTTAATAACATTTTGGGGAAGGTTATAGCATCTTTAAACTTCTCAGATCTCTAGTTTCCATTAACATTGCTATGCATAAATCAGACTTGTTAAGTTTATTGACAAAATCAATTTCAAATCAAGCCATTCTAAAAGTATTTTAACAACACAAAGGCTTAATTTATGTATGCAAAAAACTTTGATCAGCACACTCAAGACAGAAAGATAGAAAGGCTGACTGTCTAGTGACAATAAAACCACTGACAGGCAAATTGAATTACACTGATGATCTTATAATGGCAATGCTAAAGTAATACATGACATTTGAGACAGATGAAAATTTCATTTTATGTAATGGAACAGGACACTGTGCAAGCCTAAGATCTGAGTTACTTTGTCAGGAGCTAAATAGTAACAGCTAAATGACTAGGGGAAGGAATTTCCAAAGTGGCAGTTTTTGTGGGGTATTCCGGGTTTGCAGTCATTAGTACCTACCAAAGGTCCTTCAAGAAAACATAAATGGACTTAAAGAATGTGCCTAGCCTTGGTGCCAGATACCACAGCACACCTTCACACTTCAAGTGTATGGACCCCCCCCACAAAGGAGGACATGCTGGTCCATCGGCAAACCCAGGACGACTAAACCCAAACCTCTCAATGACTGTCTAAGGCAGGTCTAGTGGGCTTTACCATATACCCCCCATTTTGAATGGTTCATATGGTTCACCCACAGTTAAACACATGCTTGTTTACATGGAAACATGCAGCACTTTCCCAACACAAGTTGGATTGGGAATTGTCAGCAGGAGCAACATCTCTATAATGGCCTGGTCATGCATTATGAGTAAGAGAAATTAATAAAACAACCTCTCTTCTCTTTTCCCCCAGCCCCAGAACAAAGACCTCCAAAAAAGAAAGGTAAAAGAACAGAAGAACATCATGATGTTTAACATAAATAAATGATTTAAGATGCCCTCCCCAGTACCAGAACAGTAAAAATTACTAGGCCACCTTCTTCAGCAGCTTTGCGGTCCAGGTATGATGCTTACATGTCCATTGTAGGTGCTTCTGGCTGTGGACACAGGTCAGCACTGGCACATTGACAAGTCTGTGGCTATTTAAGTCCAAAAATACTGTGTTAACAGCTTTCTGCCAGTCAGAATAAACATTTTTAGCAATGTATGCAACAGTACCTTTCCTTGGGACGCGATCAGACAAGCAAGCCTTTGCTGGGACAACTACCATTTGGAGATACTCTGAACCAGTCATTTAGCCCTCAAAATTCAGCCCTTGACTCTCAGATCCTTACACTTGCCTATTTTTCCTGCTTCCAATAAATCAATTTAATGAACTGACAGTTCACTAGCTTCCAGTTTATTCTTCCCCATAAAAGGGTTTAAGTTTTTCACTTGTAGAGACATGCCATGTTTAAAATTTTATTTGGCCATAACAAAAGAGTATAAAAATGCTTAAACACATGAACCATACCACAGCCAATCATTTCCAAAGGTCAGCAAGCATTTAAAGAGATATCCACAAGAAGTGCTACATTCTTAGTGTGAGAGAAACAGAAACAGCACTGATGTAATTGAGAATGAATAATGGCTATAATCAAGCAAGACACATCTCCCACTCAACACAGCTGGGCAAGATGCACACTCACAGAAATCTAATGGCATTTACCTATAAAAAAAAAAAATTTTTTTAATCAAAATGCTGGAAGTGTTGGACATAAAATGTGATATCAGGACAGAAGGGGGAAAAAATATAACTATAGATTGCCTACATAAAGTTAAGCAGTCACAACAGAAGCTGCATGAAGTTTATAGTTAACATATAAAACTATAAATCTAATTATGATGTCTTTCTCCATGTAAGGAAGTAGTGTTAAGCTGCTTAAACATGTTATATTAAGAAGACCACTTTAAATGAGGTGCTTTAATTAAAATATATCCATCATTTAAGATAAAAAATCTAATTGCCCATAGTTAGACCTATAGAATGATTTAGATATAAAGCACAGGTCATGTTCAATGAAGTCTTTCAACAGATTAATGGTAAAAACTATGAAAAGGGCTATTTGATGCAGACATTCACAAACTTTTTGTGTGTGTGCTACTGTGTGAAAGCTGACATTGAAGGTTTCTATTAGCCCACTTGTTCAGGAAAATAAGGTTCTTTACAAAATATCCTCACCAAAAAAAAAAAAGGTACACATGGTCTATTCACATATTCCTCAATTCCTCATGACTACATGGATACTTTGACTAAATGTATACCTGAACACTGTTTAAAGTGTTGTAAAAACCAGAAAACTCAAAACAGCATGCGATTATCTGCTTACATAAGCCCACAGTCTGGTCTGCATTACAGTCAACACTCTAACACAAACACTCATCTAAAAATGCCTCAGCCAGTCACCCATCAGGTCTGAACCAAAACAGACAAAATGTCTCCTGTGTGTCTTCTCTCATACTCACACCAATATGGAAATATGGGGAATGAATTGGAAATCCACTGCAGCACATGCAGCAGATTCACTCAAGTGTGTGAAGAAAGGAAAAAAGACAAAACAAAACAAAAAAAAACAAAAACAGGAAGTTATAGGAGCGGAACAGAAACAAAAAATGTGTTTTAATGTGCTTTGTCTTTACCAAGCCCAAAACTATTTGCAAAGTAAATCATGAAGACCCAACATGTACAAAACAAAAAACACAAACGTAAGTATAACCAAAGAACTTTAATATCCTTAAGTCATCAGACAATTAGCATTGCAACAAATTAATAAATACACCTAAATACATTTGATTATTAAAACAGTTATCAACTAATTTACTAGTTTGTTACATCACTAGGTTAACATGTTGCTCAAACCAATCATCTTCATTACAATGCAGTCATATTGCACAGCACTATTTCTTGGCATCAGCAAATGTAGAAAAATGAGATTCATAAAGTGTAAATACATGAGTGTGTATCAAGATTGGTATGGTAGCTATGTTGCAATTGCACATGGGAAATGGAGTTAGAGGTAGCAGGATTCTTTGTAATGACACTAAGCCATTGCTAAGGTGCAATGTTACTTTGCACCACATTACTACTACCCACCTAAACACAATATTCAGATATCAAACTGCCAATGTACTCTTCACTCCTCTTTAGGGCTAAAGCATTAGTAAACTGGATGGAAATAAGCAGATACACTTACGCTATATATACAAACACAAACATTTACATGCAAACATGGAAACAGTGATGGTGCATTCTGTTTCTCGGGGGGGGGGGGGGGGGGAAATCCACATATCTCTCAAATAAATGAAAATAAACAGAAAGAAAAGAGGTTTAATACTAATAAATTTCTGGCTAAAATTTCAGCAAATTCATGGCAATGTAATGGAGAACAAAGAAAGAAAGAAAGAAAGAAAAAAAAAAAAGAAAAAGGCAGAAAGAAAGAGCTGACATAAGCAAGTGGCAGAGTCATAGGTCACCGTTACTAAAGCAACTGTCTCTCAGGTAACGTTAAAGGCAATTTGCAAGTTTCCAGCTGCTCTACCACACATACACACACCTTCATTACTCTGTTCTTAAAAACACATACCCACAGCCCCAAGTGCCCAGTCACTTAGTGAGCAGCAAAGAGGGGGTTAGTGTGTGTGTGTGTGTGTGTGTGTGTGTGTGTGTGTGTGTGTGTGTGTTTAAGGGAGATAAGAGGATGATCATAATCTCCATGAAAAATCAAACAATAAGCCATGGTGACTCAAGCTTTGGTTTTCCTTCTGTGCCTTTTCAACAGCATTCAAAATCAAATACTGGTGTCAATATACACTGAGTGCACAGTTATTAGGCAAGTGAGTATTTTGAGGACTAAACATAATATACAAATACAGTGCTACAGTTCAATCCAAAGTGTTAATAACCCTGAATGTTTTACAAAGGAAATGAGTGTGAACAAAAATGTTCACATTTCCCTTGTTTTTCATCTATTAAAAGTAATTATTGTGAATATTAAACAAACACCTCAATTTACCACTAAACATTTGTGACTGTTTGTAAAAAAAAAAAAATTAAAAAAAAAAATCTTCTAGCCACCCTTGTTTTCAACAACGGTCTTTTGCCTTCCATTCATCAGTCTCTTGACCTGTTGATGATCAATTATTTGTGCAGCAGCTACCACAGCCTGGCAGACACTGTTCAGAGAGGTGGACTGTTTTCCTTCCCCGTAAATCTCCTGTTTAAGAGTAGCCAAAGTTCTCTATAGGGTTTAGGTCAGATGAGGAAGGGGACCGTGTTATTATTCTTTCATCTTAAAAGTCTTTACTAGCAAGACACAGTGGAGAACTTCCATGCCGGTGATGGAGCATCTTCCTGTTTAAAGATCATGATCTTTTTGAAAGATGCAGACCTTTATTAACCCCCCCCCCCTTTTTTTCCCCACTTGATCATCATATATTTTTGGCTAAGGAGTCTTTGTCACATAGTTATGCAGTTATGCAACTCAACCATCTGAAATTTCAAGCTTTGATTTCTGATTTATTTTCCTGTATGAAACCAGCGTGATAAAAAAAAAAAAATGGTTAAACTGTCCTAAACTGTCCTCTTGAAAACTAATCTTCATCAGAAGTTTACAAGGTTGTGTTCAAGAACTCTCTTAAGCAGAGCACTTCTAAATTTCAGAATGTAAATTAAATTTTGTGATTGTACAGTAAGAGGGAGCTTTAATTCCAACTGTACTGAACAGTTTTATTTATGATCTTCAACACTGACTAAATACATATAATATGATATTTTAAGTAAGTAAAGACAAATGCTAGTGTTTTTACTGGGTAGGTATACAGCACACAGCAGCACCGTCCTGTAGAGCAGAGGGAAACAGAAAAACAAAGAAAATAACAAGAGAGTAAGAGAGAGAGCAAGAGATGACACAGGATGAGGTTTTGGTTTAGCACACAAAGAAAACAATACCCTTCCAGAACCAACAGGTCAGTGAAAGAGGACACCCACGTCACACACTTCAAGTCCCAAGGGGAGGGCCCCGGCCCACATTACCCATCCCTCTCTCTCTCTCACTCCTTCCATTCCCCACTTTCTCTCTAGATCCACAAGAGGGATGCTCTACTAGCCCAGTTAACGGAGTCCAATTTTGGACTTCAGCACAGGTTTGGTTCAACACATCACTAAGAGGCACCTGCCTAATACTAATAATTTTTATTAAAAATCTTTCCACACAAATATCACTCAACATCACAGAAAGTCCTAGAACCTGCTCTCTGCAATATGGTAAGGCAAAGCCAAACAGGTCATCGGTTTTTCCTTGACACTGTGCATAATTCAATGGGATTGTTGTTTGTGTGTTTATACTACATTTGTTACTGAGTTTGCAGGGCTTTTCCACTGGCTTCAGGGACCACACAGCACACAAAAACGGCAAACCAACAAAACAAACAAACAAATCAATCAAAAGCCTCTTTCCAGCTTATCTATTTCTGTATTTCAATGCTATATTTCAATCAGTCCAATAGTTGTTCAACCCTTTGGCCCTGCTAATTAGTATGCACTTTATTTACAATAAAAAATGTAAAAGTTTTAAAACTTCTCTCTGCTTGGCACGTACAACTCTATTGAAGTGGAAATTTTCACGTATATTTTGACTTACCTCTGAAGAGGGGACTTTTTAGAAACATTAGTGTCACAAAAAAAAAAACTGCATTCTGTTTGTTTAACTTGTGCATTACCTACAAACAGTGGAGAATATCCCTGGATGGATCAAAATTGACTTAGCTAAGGTTCCATGATGGGGCAAAATTCTAGCACTGAATTTAAATGGCTGCACACTCCAATTACCAGATGACTTACAAATTTAAAAACCCCACACACACACACACACACGTGAAACAATAATATGGCACACAATTAAATTAAAGAAAAATACTGACAATGCCCTATTTAAAACCATTTTAATACCTTAATTCATCTAAACACTTACGTTTTCCCCACACTGTTCACATCTAATCCCACCAATTCCTACCATCATCCTAAAATGTTTCTTTCATAACAGTTCTTACCTTCATCTTTTTGTTTGTTTTTAAATAATCCCTATTTAAGTATCCTCTTTTGGCCGCTTATTCCAGTTTTTGTTCTCTTCACAAACTGAACAGTTCAAGAAGTGTGACATCGGGGATAAATCCACCTTGTACCAATATGGACTCTGTCCTGTTAATTAGCCAGGGGGAGTGTTTAAGTGACCGCTCAACACTTTGTCTGAAACATCAGCAGGAGACTACTAAGCCCATGATCCTCTTTACCGCTCTGATGGCTATGATGACTCAAACCTTCCTGCCATTGTCCCATAGCAGGTGTGGCATTCCAGAACTAATATACAGATACACACAATGTGCACATACACGAAGCATAGCTGAGTGTACTGGGAGATACACAAACTATAAAGAATCAATTAAAAGCCGATGTGTGTCTCTGCCTTTTAATTAATTAAAAAACGATTTTAACAATTTTTAACCATTGCACCATTTATTTGGATGTAAAGATTTTAGAGGTGCTATGTGGCTATAGCAGGCAGTGCTCTTCTTATTTACTATCAACATAAATGTAGAGAAAAGGCTGCTTAAACTTCAATTTACAATGTCAACACTTTTTTTTTTCCTCACTACTGGCCTTCTGTTGTCCAAGACTATTCACTTGTGGACTATGAGTTACAGCAATTCACTGCCACAATTTTGTCTATCTGCAATGTGTCTGTTTCACAAGGGATAAGGGTGTGTTTAAAAACGGGGCTGAAAACTAACCTTGGTCCGAGTGAATTAGACCCCCCTCATACATGGTTAATCATTTGTCTCATGCATTTCTGTGAACAAACCAAGCCAACGGTTTATGGGTTTAAATGCACTGTTTTCTATTACAGTAAGCATTCCACAGACTCTTTGAATGGACAACATGACAACCAAAAGCACAGAATATGTGTATTATCAACTGTTTAAATTAACTGCAAGCTAAGGTATTAACTGACATACACAGTCTTGAGTCTCTAACCGAATCATCCAGCTGACCTCAGAGGAACGTTCACCAGCCATTGCATCACATAATTAACTCTCAGAGTAGTTCAGTTTGGTGATTTTGTGTTAGGAAAATCAGCACAACACTTCACAAATTTTGGAAGCATACAGGATTTAGGATCTTCATTTGGATTTATTAGCTTTAGTGAATTGCCCAGACTGTGGGTAAATGAAGGGTGTTTGGGCATTCCGATTATGCAAAAGCCAGTGTCACGTGCACAACCTACAAGGATATCACTACATATGCAAAATGAAATGAGCCAGGATTGAAAAAGGCATCATAATGTGATCATGAGACCAGGGTCAGAGGCACCAGAAGCAAATGACACTGCAGCATCTTAAGTCTAATGTAATCTAGCATGCAAAGCGACACTGGAATTACAGCATTACATTAGTAAAGAAGAGTCTTATTGAGTTTGAGTTTATTTTGACAATAAACAATAATATCAAGAATTATAACAGCAGACATTTCATTTTACTACTTGATGAATGATGAACATTAGCACATTCATGAAATCTTGCTGATCTGGGTTCTGGGCTAATTCAGTATTACAAATAAAAGCCATCTGAGTTGACAATAGCCATGTTAAGGTTGAACATGGCTTTTTAATGAAATGCAGAGACCACATTTAGCAATCATATTTTGTATTCACTAAATCAATCAATCAAGAAAGATCATCAATGAGATTATTAATTATAACTGATTCATTAACTGTAATCAAGTAACAGCAGCCATTTCATGGCAGCCATAAAAGCCAAAAACATCCTAAAATCATCCATCCATCCATCCATCATCTGCCGCTTGTCCCAAACGGGGTCGCGGGGAGTGCTGGCGTCCAACCCAGCGCACGCAGGGCGAGGACAGGGGACGCACCCTGGACAGGTCGCCAGCCCATCGCAGGGAGGAGCGAGACGGGGACGGCACCTTGCTCAAGGGTACCTCAGGGCAACCTATTAGGAAGGGGTTCGAACCCCACGATCCTCCAATCAAGTGGCCGACGCACTAACCACTAGGCCACCGCTGCACCCTTCCTAAAATCATAGTAAACTAAATTAAAATGGGATAAATGAAGTTTAACTAATAATTACAACACATGTGAAAGTGACAGTGACAACCCTTGTCATTGCGAGGTCACAGCACTGCAAACCATGAACCACAACGAAATTGGACCTCTGCTTTTAACCCATGCACACAAACACCGTGCAGCAGTGGGCAGCTATTGAAAGCTGCCCGGGGAGCAGTGACAGGGACGATACCTTGCTCAGGAGTACCTCAGGGCAACCTACTTGTGAGGGAATCGAACCCCCAATCTTCCGATGCAGGGCCAACTCACTAACCACTAGGCCACCGCTGCCCATTCACCGATGTATGTATTGTTTATAGTTTCCCAGCTGGGAACGGCAGGGTTACTCTCTCAAAGTTGACACCAATAAAAGTTTGCATCTTTTCATGGAAAATATGTTTACATAAACAAACATTTAGCTTAAAGTGAGATTCCTCACCTGCTGTCATTTTCAACAGGGCACATTTGGTCAAAAACTGTATTTATCAAGTCATTGATCACAAGTCTTCTACATGCGCCAACTTCACTAACCTGCAAGTGAAATCAACAAGTTCTGTGCAATGCTGTAACAAATACCCCTGAGGTGAGAGACAAGAACACTCTCTGGCCAAACACACTGAGCCTCAGTTCAGCAGTATGAGCCCCTGCAGATCAGAACTATATTCAGCCTAATGGCACATCCAGAGCACAAGCAACTTATTTGAGATTATTATTATATATTTTTTAATAAGTAAATAAATAAATAAATAAATAAATAAAGTGTTCAAAAAGGACAAATGAATTGCTGCTATTGATGAGGTGGGCTGGAGGGCTGAAGAGGGGAGAGAAGAAGAAAAAGAAAGTTTAGCCCAGGCAAACCTTGTTCCCCAGGAAACTCACACCCATATGTGAATGAGGCACCAGTGTGTTTGGCTGTACAGGAGTATGACTGAGAAGGAAGAAAAAAAAAAAAAAAAAAAGTAGGAAAGATGGAGGGATCTGGCTGTTTTAGTGAAATAGTAATAACCTCTACAATGATGATGCTTTTAGGATAACTGCTGTTATGATTTAGTCATAAGAACTAGACTGCAAGATGGCACTTGGGAGTCAAAAGACTGTTTTAAAGATTCAGAAACACACATGCACACAAACACACATCCAGCCTGCAAAGGGAATGAGTGCAGAGACCTGTGACGCTCTCTGTTGCTTAGCGATGACAGAGAGAATGTAAACAACATGCTTGGAATGGCACTGAGCTCATTCCACAGCAGAATCCTGATGTACACACACACACACACACACACACACACGGTGCAAAAATGACTGACATCAAACTGTCAGATCACTGTCAATTTGCCTCTATAAACATTTTAGAGGCAGTAAGATGAATAGACTCACTCTTCTGTGGCTTTGTGTGAAATTCTGTGTAGCTTCAGTAAAAACCCATTTTCTAGAATTCAGAATATTAAAAAAATGAATATCAATCCTTTACAATAAGGGCCAATCTATGTTATGAACACAAAACCGACAGAAGGACTCACACTATCAAATATGATAAGCCAAAATGTACCTTTTTTTAATTTGAAGTAAAAGTGAAAATTTTGTATTCTTTTCTCAAAAGTTTAATTATCTTAACTTGCTGAACTGCATAATTTACAATTTAATTTCACGGAGTTGACAGTGAGGAGTTTTGGCTTTCAATATTAATTAAATGAATAAATGAGCAATGTAGTAATTATTTTGAAGATTAATCAGTTAATCCGCTGGAGGGTTTCTGCGGTTGTTTTCATTTGTTTTAATTTTAAGGCCAAGCAACAAAAATGGGCTTATGTGAAAAGAAGAAAAAAAAAAAGCATTCAAAATACATCCAAGTAGGGTATAAAGATGATTGCTAATAGCAATGCCTTCTTCAGAATCTTCAGCCTGCCAACCACAGCCTGACCCATCATAGACCAAATTAATAAAATTCATCTTTTTTTTTTAATTATTGGAAATTGAAAACAACATAGTTTTTAGCTTCTTTCAAATAATCTTGACAGATCTTACACAGACTCACTTTAAAGTAGTTTGAAGATTACACCCAGATACACAGTATGTAGTGAACAGACTTGGCCTAATTCTCTACGTTTAAGGACCTTTGCTTCCCTGCAAAGACAGACGGGAGGCTTTACTCAGATGATAACAACTATTCACTAAAACACATTGATGCATTCCCTGCATGGCTGAAATATCATCCATTGTAAATGGCACAGAGTTAAAAGCCCAGGGTTTGTGTGTGTGTGCGCATGTGAGTGAGTGAGAGAGAGAGAGAGAGAGAGAGAGAGAGAGAGAGAGAGAGAGAGAGAGAGAAAGAGAAACACTGAAAGAAAGAAAGAACGAAAGAAAGAAAGGGAGCGAGAGCGAGTGAGAGAGCGCGAGAAAAATGAGTGGCCAACAGCTCAACAGCTGCTTGGGTGTACCCATCCAATTCAATGCCAACAGATGCCATTCTTGATATTAACCAGCAACCAGAACAGACCTGATTTAGACTGAGCCAGATGAACAAATAGATTCCAGGTACAGAGCCTGGTGGTAGGCCAGTATGGTAAATTGAGACACCTTGCTGAACCGGCAAACATCAAGTGACTCACATCAAACCCAAAGCTGCTTGAGAAAGTCATTGAGACACATGATGTCATGAAGATAGATGTAGCTGATTAGTCACAGCTGTGTTTCTGTAAACCACTTCCTGTGAAATAAAGTCTTTCCTTCATTCATGCTTATTTCATAAACTGGGTGCATGAAAGACACATAGGTGTGGAATAGGACAATATGACATTGGTATCAAAAAGCTTTTTTTCTTATTTAAAGATTCCAAGTGGTTTAGGTATCTCTGGTATAATCCAGGTAAAACCAGAAGCTCAAGAAAACATATGTGATCTTGTATCTGATCTTGTTTGTCTCAAACATGAGATGCTGATTATGGCACCACTGTTTGGTGGGTTTGCCGAGAACTTACCAACTATCAGTTGTAAAAAGTTTTCAAACATAGTAACTTTAGTCAGAGCAATTCCAAGACCTCCCGCATGACCAATCAGAGTTGAAGCTAGAGATGCCTATTAGGCTTTAGTGAAATTTTTGCCAATCCTGGGATGTCTTGCTGTGACATACCACTGGAACCGAATAGCACTCAATTATCAACAGCAGAAGACGGCCAAACTTTTTTGGCAGAAAGATTGGTGCTTCGGCTTAGAAGGTTAGGAAGGAAACAAAAAGTGTTTAAGTGCAACCTCCATTACAAAAATAGGTTTTAAGTATTTTTGTAAAAGGTGTTCTATGCCTAGCTATAAAGGAAGAATTACATTATAACAAATAAAGTGGTCATCAACATAATTTTAGTGCCTAAACAACACTTGATACAATACTTAGATAACCTACATGCTGAGAAATAACTGACCTTTACATAATGTGAGAGAGTTTGTTTCCACCCATTCATTTTAGAGCATTAGAGTGTAAAACAGACAAAAAGAGAAGCAAAATTGTTGTTCAGAGAAAGTGTTGTTGTCCTGGTCTGCTCCAAAGAGGGCAAAGTAGTTCATGAGAGAACGCTACTTGCCTGTGTAGGTACAATAGCAATAATGTGTTCCACAAACACAATGTCAAATCTTCACAAACTCATTTGTGATCAATCTGCACATGTTTACATGCTTCAAATTCTAGAATATTCAAATATAAAACGAGCAAGTGTGCTTAGTTAATAATATTAACATAACAAAAACAAGCCTTTTTGTCTCTGCCTCTAAATGGATTTGAGTACCAAGCTAAATGATGTCAGTTATTTTCTTTTCCTTTATATTTGTCACAAACCAAATCAAAAATTCACCCAAATCACATGCTGCTTGCAGAGAGAGACAGGAGTCTCAATGTGATAGGCCAGGCTCCTGTGTTTGAAAGTGTTTGAAAAAGAGGGCTGCAGAGTGACCAGACTTCCTTAAAATTTGGACCATTTTTTGTGCCAATGCATATAAATTACACCTTAGCTTCTTTTCAATTACAAAAAAAGATCACACAATTGCAGCAAACACCATCACTGATGCTTTTATGTAACAACCTTCTGTAAATTCTGCCCAGACCTGGCAGGAAAAAAAAAGGAAGAAATTTACAGTTACATGGGTGTTTCCAAACAAAATGTGACAAAATGTATTAAACTGGGGGTTGTTTAGGTGCCATTTCCATATACAACTCAGGGCATTGCATTTACTTAGAAGTAAGTAGAGAAAAGAAAAAAAAAAGTACTGGCATGAGGGTGAATTTGTGTGTGTAGGGGGTATTTGATGTGTGTAATGTACCAATTGTTCTACAACAAGCTAAGGTCAAACTCAAGAGGAGGAAGGAGGCATAGAGAGAGAGCAAGAGAGCGAGAGAGAGAGAATGCTTGGCCTTGGGTAACAGTATCTAGTGTCTACTGATTTCCCTGGAGCAGCTCGGGTTTCCCAATGCCAGCATCTTTTTGTGTCTCTCTCACTTGCTCACTCACTCGCTCTAACATCAACACTATTAGCCAGAAGAAAGGGTGCAAAATCAATGTGAGACTGAGGCAGACACATTCGGTGCCACTTATGTCTTCTCTTGCTCTTCTCTCTACCACTTTATTTCTTTTAATGCCAGCACATGTGGAGATTAAACATCAGTCAATACTGTTACATAATAATTCTCTGAATTACTACTTCATATGTGAGCTAAAAGTAGTATTAAGCATATAAAACAGTTACACAAAAATAGTACTTCAGCTTTATCCTAGATAAGTTGATAGAGAAACGTTGTCCCTGTTTCTCTGCACTGGAATGATTTTTCTCTGTACGAGGCATGTGACCAGTTAGGTAATGTCACATTGCCTTTCATTACCATCTTCCTGCAACTGGAGCACAGAAGCATATTTGCCTCCATTTCCCTAGACTCTTATATAAACAGACAAACCTAAATCTAAATTTACAGCAGTTCCAATCACCATATGGGTCACATTACAGCATACCGAAGAACTCAAATGTATGTGCATACAAACACAAACACCGACACACACACACACACACACACACACACACACACACACACACACCCCTCCTCTGGATTTAGGTCATGCATGCACCAGCTGCATGTCAGGCTACTGAACGCATTCTCATTTCCATCTGAAGAGTCTCAAATAAAGAGAGGAGCTCCAGCCCTGGCAAACCACCATGCTGGCCACCAGCCCATACTGACAACAGCTCTCAGCTGAGCAGGATAAGGTCAACCACACACAAACACGTTCATCAGTGTGTGGTTTTACCGTTTACTGACAGAAGAGGCTTTGTAAGACATTTAAACATTCAGCCATACCATCAGTTACCAAACCCCCTGCATCAAACACACAGCAGACCACAACCTTAGGAAACAGCTCAGTGTTTCTAAACATAACCTGTCTCATCTGCAGCAAACAGTCTTTTGCTTCAAGAACTTCCTATTGTGTTCTCTCATAAGTGTGTTAAGCTGACACTTAACAGAAGCCGGTGAGCAGATTCAGTATCTGTTCATTGGCTTATATTATAATGGTGTTTATCTCGATCAGCTGGCAACTGCCGTCACAAAACACACAGCAGACCATAACTTTAGGGAATATTTCAGCATTTTTAAACCTAATCTGGGTCATCTGTTGCATACCGTCTTTTGCCTCAGGACCTGCTCATTGTATTCTATTAGAAGTGCGTTAAGGAAACACTTAAGCCGGGGAGCAGTTGATTCAGTATCTGTTCATTGGCTCACATAATAATAGTGGTTAAAACAGCTAAAGGACAGGAAAACAAGGAAGGATCACTGTCTTTAGAGAAGAGGTAAAAATGCCTTTAAAGCACCACTAACCATCCATCCAACAGCACCCTCCACACCTGTCCAACGGGAAGAATAGCAGAGGCTGCATAAACACAGCTCACAGGGGGGACATTACACCCAGGATTAGAACCTGACAGTAAAGACACCCGCTGACAGGACGCACATATCTTTAGTGGAGGGTTTAACCTGTCAGCGAGCTGCCTGCGGGGGCGGACAGTCACACGGCTGATGAAGAGAGCTAAACGGCTGCCTTGTGTCCTGTGGACGAGTCTGTCTCCTTTATAACGCAGCCGTTCTCCATGCTGTCAGCCGGGACTCTGCTGGGATCTGAACGTAAACACGACCCAGGAACCCCAGGAACCCCACGGTTAGCGTCCGAGAGGATGAGCCTCGCTCTGCTCTTCTGTAGCGCAGACGCTGCGAGGCGCTGGAATCTGGACTCAGCAGCCTCGACGTGGTGTCCAGTTCTGACATTTAATAAACAGCCAGAGCACAAACAGCGCCGAGAACAACTTCGGCGTCGTAACACATTATTGTAGCAACACGGCGACATAAAATGGAAGTTACTAGAGTGAGAAAGAAGCCACTTGTGTAGGGAGGGACGGTTAGCCTTAAACTCCCCGCCACACTCGGCTACACGGTTAGCTTCAAGCGTGACGCCGTTTCTCTCAAAATACAAACTACAAACTACCAGAATGTGAGACGGTCGACTTACCAGAGCGTAAAAGAGCTGTTTCGGGCCGAGTCCAAGCCCTCGGCGGCTTCTCTCGGGCCGGATGCCGTGTTTTTCCTCCTCTCGCCGCGAACACCCAGCCTGTTGTTTTTCTCGCGTCGTGTCCGCGGTGCCGCTCGCCTCGCGCACGCTCTTCAGTTTAAATCTTAACGGTCGGATGAGGAGCCGCAGCCTGGCGCCGTGTTCCTCCGCCGCACGTTACTGCCGCCCCGAGCGGACACAGCGGCCGGGCGTCGCGGGGAGGGCTGATCGCGGGGTGCTGCCCGTCTGCTGCCGCCTCCGCCTACACTCTCATATCGCAGAAAGAGGAAAGGCAGCCGTGAATTTCTCAACCCCCGCAAGGCCGCAGCGGCGGAGTAACAGCGCCGCCTGCAGGACAACAGGCGCCACTCACTCTTAATGAGATTAAATCGGAACGCACGCGCAGCCGCGACCGCGCGACATACACACACACACACACACACACACACACACACCAGGCAAATTAAATTACAGCACAAGCAGACTGAGGAACAATTAGTAACTCACTTGTACTATAACCATTTATATTTAACTTTACTTAATATGTCATATAATACTTAAATGGTGCAGATTTAACTCCAATTTTAATTCAATATTAAGATTCATATTTAATTTCAGTAAATAAAATGATTTGATAGGTTAATACAGGTATTTAATGAACCCAGCCAATAGGGATGCACAAGCCAGTGTGTTTCGTCCCAAGCCCGGGTACATGGGGAGGGTCAGGTCAGGAAGTCATCCGGTGTAAAAACTTTTGCCAAATCTATATGTGGACAACGAAACAGACTTCCATACCGGATCGGCCGAGGCCGTTAACAACGACCGCCACCATGCTGTCAGCCTACAGGGTGCTGCTGGACACTGGACTGCTGTTGACCAAAGGAGGAGAAGAAGAGGAGGAGGAGGAAGGCCTGTCCGGAGGGAGGAGAGTGGTAGTGAGGGTAGGGACTTTGAATGTTGGCAGCATGACTGGTAAAGGTAGAGAATGAGCTGATGTGATGGAGAGAAGAAAGGTTGATATTCTGTTTGTGAGAGACTAGATGGAAGGGTAGTAAGGCCAGGTGTGTTGGAGGAGGGTTTAAACTGTTCTACCAGGGTGTGGATGGAAGGAGGAATGGGGTAGGTGTTATCCTGAAGGAAGAGCATGTGAAGAGTGTTTTGGAGGGAGGGTGATGCGTTTGAAGCAGGAAGTTGAAGGTATGATGATGAATGTTACATTTACATTTGCGGCATTGAGCAGACACTCTTATCCAGAGTGACTTCCATGGGACAGTCCCCCTGGAGCAATTCAGGGTTAAGGGTCTTGCTCAGGGACCCAGTGGTGGTAGTGCTGGAGGTGGGATTTGAACCTGGGACCTCTTGAGCCATTGGTCCATAGGCAAGTACCCTACCACTAGTGGACTAGGTGGAATGTTGTTAGTGTTTATGCCCCACAAGTTGGTTGTGAGCTGGTGGAGAAAGAGGAATTCTGGAGTGCGTTAGATGAAGTGATAGAGAGTGTACCCAGGGGAGAGAGAGTGGTGATTAGTGCAGATTTTAATGGTCATGTTGGTGAAGGGAACAGAGGTGATGAGGAGGTGATGGGTAGGTATATCATCACACATCAAGGAGAGGAATGCTGAAGGTCAGATGGTTGTAGATTTTGCCAAAAGGGTGGAATTGGCTGTAGTTAATATTTATTTTAAGAAGAGGGAGGAGCACAGGGTGACATTAGAATGGAGGAAGATGCTCACAGGTGGATTATATCCTTTGCAGGAGGGTCAGTCTGAAGGAGATTGGAGACTGCAAAGTAGTGACAGGGGAGAGTGTAGCTAAACAGCATAGGATGGTGGTCTGTAGGATGACTTTGGAGGTCAAGATGAGGAGGAAAGTGAGGGCAGAGTCGAGGATCAAATGGTGGAAGCTGAAGAAGGAAGACTGCAAGGTGGAATTCAGAAGTACAAGGAGATAAAGCGCAGGGTGAAGAAAGCAGTGGCAAAGGCTAAAGATAAGGTATTTGGTGAATTGTATGAGAGGTTGGACAGTAAGGAGATAGAAAAGGAACTTTACCGATTGGCTAGACAAAGGGACAGAGCTGGGAAGGTTGTGCAGCAGGTCATGGTGATGAAGGATAGAAATGGAAACATCCTCACAAGTGTGCAAGGTGTGTTGAGCAGATGGAAAGACTATTTTGAGGGGCTGATGAATGAAGAATAAAAGAGAGAGAAGTTTGGATGATGAAGTTCAGAAGGAGTTGCATTGTGGCTTTGTGGACTTGGAGAAAAGCATATGACGGGGTGCCTGGAGAGGAGTTGTGGTTTTATATGAGGAAATCAGGGGTGGCAGAGAAATATGTCAGAGTAGAACAGGATATGTATGAGGGTAGTGTGTAGTGATATCTTCATCATAACTGACAGATATTTTTTTAGACCTCAGGTCCCTTTTGGTAGGAGGCTATATTAAGAAACAGCCCGGGAGCACAACAAAATAACAAAGACACACACACACACACACACACACACACATTCTCTTATTACAATGTAAGTATGCTAACATACAAGCACACTCACACACATTCAATATGTTTACTACACAGCCATACTGGGACGCCTTCTTAAAAATTACTTAACAAGATGTAGAATCAGACCCTAACCGGTGGCTAAGGTTGGGTAATTCATGACCATTAAGAACTTAGTTGTGGGATCTAGATAATTTAGTCATGACCTCATAGGATTCCAGTTCAGTGTTTGTGTGTGTCTGTGTGTGTGTGTGTGTGTGTGTGTTTGTGTGTGTCTGTGTGTTGTTGATTCCTAGGAACAAAACTTCATCTACAGTGACACGAGCCTGACAGAAGGAAGAACTGTTTAAAAGTTGCTGTTGCAATTGCTTCACCGATGTGACAACATACCATGAAATGTTTCAAAACCTCTCCTTTTGTGTCATACCATTACTGTCTTAACAGTTCTCAGAAAATGCCTTTGAGATTCTTCTAGACAGAACGTGAACTCTTAATGAAAGGCCAGTACAGCCCTCAAGAACATTTCTGCTATTTTTAAACACTTTTTGACATTAATGTCAGGGTAGTTAAGAGGTCAGCAGAGCTAACAATATGATAACTTACCCAGTATCTGAACATAAAATTAAAACAATTGGAAGTTATGTATCATATATGCATCATACTGTATAATTATGTATCTTTTTTTTTTATCTGAAGACAATTTAGTAAGAACATTCTACACCTCTTAAAGTTATGTTAAAAATACCTATATCATGAAGCTGTCTTGATGTGTAATTTAAAAAATATGTTAATCAAGCATGTGCTGTCTTAATCACTTTTTGAAAGTAAATGTTTGAAGGAAAGGAAAAATTTGTGCCTTTGATAAATTATTACCTCCAGAATAAAGTTGTGCCCTTTCTGAACTCATCATAACTTCAAATTATTCTCTCTATGTAAAGCAAATACTTATGCATTCATTCCTTTTCTCAACTGCTTGTCCTGAGTAGGGTTGTAGGTGATGCTCTGAGTCAAACTCAGGCAAAGCAGGGAACCACCCAGTCAATTGCAGGGCAGAAGCACAAACACACGTACACTTTGGGGAAGTTTAGTATTTCCCCAGATCCCTCTCACTGTGAGGCGATAGTGCCACACATTTCACCACTGCCTAAAAAGTAAATTCACAACTTGACGTGAAAGTGATTAATTGTTATTGTGAAACATGCATCTGCATTTCATCCATACACACACATGCAGCACAGGGCAGCTATTTAAAATTGCCTGGGGAGCAGTGATGGGGGATGGTACCTTGGGGCAACCTAGGGGTCTGGGATTCAAACCCATGATCTTCCTATCCTGGAGCCTAGTTCTTAACCATTAGGCCACCACTGCCCCCAATAACTGACTCATATAGATTCCCAATCTTAAACTTTACACATTCTATTGTTAAAAAATATTACATTTGTTAACAATGTTAAAGATTTCCATTTCCTAATTATAGGGACAGTTAAGGCTTTGTCAATGGTGGTAGTGCTGGATGTAGGAACCTGCAAACTCTTGGTCCACAGGCGAGTATCCCACCACTAGACCACCACCACACCTAAACCTTCACTCCAGAGAGAATTGTGGCCTAATAGTTTGGCCCAAAAAGCAACAACTCAGAACATGAGAAGCAAAATATGCTCAGGAACCCACTGGTCGTAGTGCTGTAGGTAAGATTTGAAACAGCAACCTTTCTGTCCATAGGTGAAGTGAAAGTGACTATTCTTGTCATTGTGAAACGCAGCACAACACAATGAAATTCAACCTCTGCAGTTCACCCATACACACACGTGCAGCAGGAGCAGCTATTGAAAGTGCCCAGGGAGCAGTGACAGGGACGGTACCTTGCCCAAGGGTACCTCAGGGCAACCTACTGGTGAGAGAATCGAACCCACAATCTTCCGATCAAGGGGCAACTCCCTAATCACTAGGCCCACTGCCCACTGCCCAATAGGTGACTATTCTACCTCTAGACCACACCATCACAAAATTCACTCTGAAATATACCATAATGAAACAGGTGTGATGCTCATTTTTATGTCCACTGAATTCAGTTAGGAACAGGTGGACTCTACGTTTTTAAAGCATCTCAAGAACAATTGACAGAAGTTAGATGCACCAGAGCTTTATAACAAGTGTTTTAACACAGGGGTCTGAATACTTTAAAAAAAGCAACATTTTAGACTTGACTTGTCATTATCAAGTATTGTATATAGATTGACAGGAAAAAATGAACTGAATCCATTTTTAACTTGAAAAGGGTGTGAAAAAATTCTCGGAACACTGTATTAACTTTAGTCTGATTTATTCAATTTATGATTTATTTCCATGAATTAACTTTTAAGAAGAAACACTAGTCATTAAATGGATTTGATTATTGTGCTTCCAGTTCTACATTATCCAGTTCCAAACTTGCTTTATATGTAAAAAATAAATGGTTTTTACATATACATTCACAAAAGTGACAATCTGTATGGTAATATTTGTTTTAGAAACAACTCTGAAAACTTAAAAGTAATTATAAAATTAAAATGTTAAAGTGTGCAAATGACATTTTATATCAATAATATTCCTGCATTTTTAAATTTTGGAAAATAATTGCATTCTAAGAATGGTTTATTCAGTCCATTCATCCATTGAAATGAACTCTTTAACTAAAGGAAAAGAAAGCTTAATGAAAAAAGGAAGTTTATGTCAGTATTGATTTGACACCAAAGTTGCTTCACCTTGCATAATCTATTTCTGTTTATTGTCAAATAGCCTTTAGAAATTCTGGAAACCAGGACTGTAATATGGGGCATAGCCGGATATCAAACAGTATCTCTAGATTTCCACACCAAATTCCACATCTCTATAAAAGAAGAGGCATCTTAAATTGTTTCACTGCTGTGCATCAGTTGCTGAAGCTTTAAAAGTGAAGAGAAAATGGAGTCTGCTACACTTTACTGCATGCTTTTTCTGTTATTTCAGGGGTAAGGAGCAGTTATCATTTTTTCTCATTATATCTCTTTATAACAAGCTAAATCATTCATTTTCAATCTATTTTTATGCAAAGTACATACAGTACTGTGCAAAAGTTTAGGCAGGTGTGAAAAAATGCTGTAAACAAAGAATGCTTTCAGAAATGAAAGTGTTAATCATTTATTTTCATCAATCAACAAATTGCAGTGAATGAACAAAAGAGAAATCTAAATCAAATCAATATTTGGTGTGATCACCTTTTGCCTTCAAAACAGCATCAATTCTTCTAGGATCACTTGCACACAGTTTGTGAAGGAACTCGGCTGGTAGGTTGTTCCAAACATGACTGTGTTTCAACCTCCGTGTGACATTGAAGATCATCAGCACCTGTTTGGTAAAATTGGTTGATCACACACCGACTATAATCCTACAGAATCCCTGACTGTGTGTCAGGTCAACCAAGTGTACCTAGAAGAACTGATGCTGGTTTAAAGGCAAAAGGTAGTAACACCAAATATTGATTTGATTTAGATTTTTCTTTTGTTCGCTCACTTTGCATTTTGTAAATTGATAAAAATAAACAATCACAATTTATATTTCTGAAAGCATTCTTTGTTTACAGCATTTTTTCACACCTGCCTAAAACTTTTGCACAGTACTGTATAATTCAGATTAGATTTTTCTTTATTAATATGATTTCTATATTGATAAAATGATTAGGAAATTAATACTACATGAATACTACATGTTATTTTCAATCATGTGAGAACTGAGGACTTTAAACCATGAATAATAAAATCTTCCATTTAATTTATGGAGCCAGGCAACCTATTTAAATGTGCCCCAAGACTTTTAATATCAAATTTTTTAAGGTGTTCCCATCAGATTCTTTAATATTACATAATGAGCTTGCTTTTAGAGAAATGGTTCTTCTAACTGCATATTATTCTCATTTTTAAAAACCTTCATGCTAAAAACATTTCTTCGACCATTGGCAATATCAGTTTCAGATTTCAACCTATGTTTGCAAGTAAATTTTCATTTTTAAAGAATTACATTTTTTTAGAATTTTGTCTCATATACAAAAATACTATGACATTTGACTAACAAAAGCAAGCAAAAAATTGATTTTATTTTTAATCGTCTAAATGTTAAATTTGCTTTAAAAAGTAATAGTTTCTTTCAGGTTTTTTATGACTATACACAGAATTACTTGCAGAGGCACCAAGTATCCAGTTCTGTTGTCTATCAAACTGGCCCATTGCCTTAAAAGGACTCAAAAAATGATACAAATTCTCTAAACATTCCAAAAACATTTGTATTATAGCACAGTCAATCTTTTGAGCAAGCAAAGATAGCTGAAAAATGAAATATCTTAATATACAGTAATTCTACAAGCTGTTAAAATCAATGTTTAAAATATAAAACATGACTGAGCAAACATAGGTCAATTAATAACAAAAACATTTTTGGAGATATTTGATTGTTGCATGGCTGGAGGAATGAAACCTTTATTTTTTTTTTTATGATGTTTGAAACCTATCGATCATACAAGCTTCAACTAAATGTTGATTGGCTCGCCCTTGCATCCCTGTAGTTGCAGTTTAGCGTCCGAGCAACAGGACATCTATGAAAATCTCTGGACTGAGAACTTCGACGTTGCTAACAACACACTTCAGACTGACTTTCTCAGACAAATGGAGAGCGGCATTCTGCAGGCTGAGCGTTATGTCAACTTTACCCTGCAGGACATCAACTACCTGCTGGAGGTGACTGACATGCTCAGGGAGATGAGCCAGAGAGTCAAAAAGCCAAAAGACCTGAGTAATTTCATGAAAGGAAGATACAGCAGTTACAAGAAATTTGCAGATTCAACTCTCAGTCAGTATTTCCTGCAGGTAAGAGTTGACCATCGCAATAGTAACAGAGAAAAAGATTAATTTTCTTTGACATGTTTAACATTATATTTTTGACTGCAGCAAGCACTTCCAATCAAGCCCACGCCAGCCATGCAGAAGTACCTGTTTGACTACAGAGTGGTGATGAAGCTCAAGAAGGAGCCTATCTACTTCGCTGTGGCTCTCCTGCCCTGCTCCACACTCTGGCCCTGGCTGGCTAATAATTTGAACATTCCCAAAACCAATGCCTACTACACATGGAAAGTAGGCAACATGGGGGGCCATCCTGAGAACCATTTCAAAGGCATTGTGAACAAGTACCTAAACACAGCAGACAAAGTGCAGAAGGCCAACGCCATCTTCCGCATGCAAATGCTGAATGAGCATAGCTTCTTTGCTTCTTCTTGAGTTCATCAATGTCATTTCTTTCAACAAGCCTTTTATACATTATCTTTACTGACTGATCTTTAGATGCATGCAAATGCAGAATGAATTTGCCTTCTTTGCTTCTTCCTGAATTTCTAATTCTTCAATGTCTTTCAGGAAGTTTGTCCTTTATGCATCTTTAACTTCCACCAAATTGATCCATAAACCTTTCACTTAATTTCCTTATTTAAATCTGAATGTTTCAAATCACTGTGATGGGCTGGCGACCTGTCCAGGGTGTGTCCCCCCATCCTTCGCCCTGTGTGAGCTGGGATGGACTCCAGCACCCCCCCGCGACCCCGCTTGGGACAAGCGGCAGAAAATGACTGACTGACAGATTCATAAAACTTTCACTTAATTTCCTTATTTAAATCTGAATGTTTTAAATCACTGTGATGGGCTGGCAACCTGTCCAGGGTGTGTCCCCCCGTCCTTCGCCCTGTGTGCGCTGGGTTGGACTCCAGCACTCCCCCGCAACCCCATTTGGGACAAGTGGCAGAAAATGAATGAATAAATTAATGTTTCAAATCAATAAAATAAACATCTCATTTATTTATTTCTTCTTCTTGTGTTTAATAAGGTACATCATAAACAGCAGCCAAACACATGGCAGCCTAATCTTGCAGCCTGGTCTCAGTATTAAATAAGATTTTACTTTGCCATGAAGACTGCAGGATGCAGCACTGAATCAGGATACTGACCTATTTGATTTGATTACAAGGTTTAACTAGTTATTCAGACCAGAAAATTCAATTAACTCACCCATTCAAAAAAGGAGTGAAAATTCAGGTGACTATTTAAGAGGAGAACTGGCTTTTTTGTGCTGTAAAACAGCCTTTAAAAGTGGATCATGAGAAAGAAACACAAAAGTTTACAGGTTACATTGCTTTGGCAATATGATGATGTGAGACAGGCATGCTTTTCTATATATAAATATGTTAAATTATGCTCTTTTTTAACTCAAAACTCTGACGACATGTATTTGCTGCACATATCAGCATCTCTTTAGTGCTTCAGAGTGTTTAATTGGGGGAAAGGTCAGTTGGTTATAATTACAGCGCTTTAAAAAGGGTTTTTTAACAGTGTGATGGCTCTATTTTTATGTCTCTATAGATTTCAGTATATTTCTGATGGTCTTTCTCTCGTCTTTACTGGATTATCTCACAGATTTCTCCTCTGTCTGCTATCCAGGACAATGGTCTTTCGTTTCTGAATCTTTGTTCCTCTCAAGGTTTCTTCCTTATAATCAGATGACTTGATTGTGTACTTATATAAACCGGAAATACAGTCAGAGTAATAAGAGGCATAACCACTAATGTACTGTTTTTACACAACATTATTTAAGAAGACGAGCAAAATTTCATGTACACTGCAACGGGAGCTGAAACTCTATTTCCAAAGGGTAGGATGAAGTCCGAGCTCTCCTCTTTGATTTTTGTCTTATTTCTGGGGTAAGTCAAAAAGCTTTATGTATTCTGAGTATATCATTCCACAAATTTTCACAGAGAACAGGTTCCTTCTGATGAAGAATGAATGCATGTATAAACAAACAAATAAGAGAAAAAAGAGAGAAGAGAAATAAGAGGAGAAAGGGTTCATGTTTGGGTTCATGTTTTTTAATTCATAGATAAGAAGGAAATAAAAATAACTGTTCAAATTAAATATATAAACTAGTCAACAAATAAAAAATCAGAACTTGGAATAATATACTCAGAAATAAAAATATTTTAACACCAAAAAATTAATACAAATGAAATGAAAAAAAAATTTGTAATTAGATAGTAAAGGTTTAAAGCCCTATGATGAAAAAGTTTGTCATTCTTTAGCATACCTTGTGCCAAATTCCTGCTCACTGGTGGCCTGTAATTAAAAACTGATTTCCCCAGCTCAGTTAGAGCTTGGGGGACATGGTGTTTTATAAAATCACATGCTAGTTTTGTAGAACCAGTTTTTAGCAGTGAGCAAGGAAGTGGCATGGCTGGGATCTGGCCACTGAGAGCATTATAAATTAAACATTCATATTGATATCAAGGCCATCTAGCTCTATCATACATTACTCAACTGCGACTCCTGTATGAATTGGTTCACAGATTCTGGACTCGTAAGGATGCTGGCATTATTAGCTACTCTGTACAAAACAAATTTAGTCTCGTTTGCATTTCATTTCTAAATATTGTACTATTCATTCATTAAACAAAAAACAGACATCTGCAATTATAAAGAGTTCAGTTTTACAAAGTTCTCAAAATCTGTGCAGATAAAATGAAAATCCTTTATTCATCAGTACAGTACAGTTAAAGTACAGATGCTCTTGTAAAACAACTCTGGTAAATATGAAAAATACTGGAACTATTCACGGATTATAAAAGTAATAAGTAGCAAAATAAAAATACTAATTCTTCTCATTAAAGCTAAAGTAAGAGTTTGTTCTAATATTTGTAATGAATAGAAAGTACAAGTATCTGTTTAAAATGTAGGGAGTAAAAGTAAAAATGTATTAAAAAATAAATAAATAAAAAAATACCTGAAAACTCTCCTGATGTACTTTACTTTAACAAATATACTATTTGCTATTTATACTATTTGCATTTGTACTTTCTTACTCTCCATCTTCTTATTTAAATAAAGTACACAGATATTACACTTTTAGTAAGTAATTAGCACTACCGTGTCCTGTTTCACTGTAGATATGGAATGGAATCCCAGAGGGTGGAGAATGTCTATGAGTATCTCTGGGCTAATAACACAAACATTGCCAACAAGACACTTCAGGTTGACTTCTTGCTGCAAATGCAGAGCGGCAGTCTGCAAGCTGAGCGCTACGTCAGCTTTACCCTGCAGGACATCAACTACCTGCTAAACGTCACTGAGATGCTCCGGGCGATGAGCCAGAGAATCAAAAACCCAGAAGATCTCAGGGCTTTCATGACAGAAAGATACAGCAGCTACAAGAGCTTTGCAAATTCAGTTCTCAGTAAATATTTCCTGCAGGTAAGAAATTAAACATGGTAATATTGCTCATACATATGAAGTTTTCATTCTCTTTGAATCACATTTCCCATGGTGATCCTTCATACAGGGAGTACCTCCAATCAGGCCCACGCCAGCCATGGAGAAGTACTTGTTTGACTACAGAGCAGTGATGAATCCCAAGAATGATCCTATCTACTTTGCTGTGGCTCTCCTGCCCTGCTCCAGACTCTGGCTCTGGCTGGCTAATAATTTGAACATTCCCAAAACCAATGCCTACTATACATGGAAAGTAGACAACATGGGGGGCCATCCGGAGAAGCATTTCAAAGGCATTGTGAACAAGTACCTAAACACAGCAGACAAAGTGCAGAAGGCCAACGCCATCTTCCGCATGCAAATGCTGAATGAGCATAGCTTCTTTGCTTCTTCTTGAGTTCATTAATGTCTTTTCTTTAAATATGTTTGTTTTTTATAAATCCTCTTTACTGCTGAAAAATTATAGTTGATCCATAGACTTCATTTACTTTCCCCATTCATGTCATTAAACTGAACGTTTCAAATCAATAAAAGTAATTAACTCCTGTTTTTTAATGTTTAATAACCAGTAGTCAAGCATATGACACTCTAATTGTGTAGCCTAGTTTGAGTTGAAATAAGTTTGCACATTTTTAAATCACATTCTGTATTGTAATTATTCTCATTGAACATGTTTCAAATTACTGCTACCTCTGGTTAAATTTTGAACAATTTTATAGTTCACCTCAAATTATATGTCCTAAACCACATGGATTAGTCTGTACACTTTTAATGAAGATATAGATTTTTTTTGTGTTCTACTGATTGGTTATTCATGGTGACCTAAAAACCTAATAAAGCAAAATTTGCACATCAAACATGCTTTTGCTCATTAACTAAACTTTATTTGCAGAGTATATATTTTTTTTATTATGTAAATTTGATTTTCCACTCGTGTGTGACCTGCGATGGGCTAAAGCACCGTCCACGACCCTAAAGCCGTTATAATAATGAGCGAGTGAGTGAGTGAGGGATTTTTCCACTGAACTTCAAAGTGAAAGTGAATATTCTTGTCATTCCGAGAACACATAGCACAGCACATAATGAAAAACAACAAAATTGGACTTCTGCATTTAACCCATGCACACACTGTGCAGCAATGAAAGTGCCTGATGAGAAGTAATGGGAGCGGTACCTTGCTCAAGGGTAGCTCAAGGCAACCTACTGGTAAGGAGTTTGAACCCACAATCTTCGGATGCTGTGGCCAACTCCCTAACCACTAGGCCACTGCTGCCCCCTTTTGCTATGGAGTTATGGATTTTAAAATTGTTCCTTTAGGTGTGACTGAGTGTGTGAGTGCCTTTGCCGTAGTCAGGACTTTCTAATTCTCTCAAAAAAAAAACTAACATTTTAAGAAGAATATTGATTTAACCAAAGTCCATAAAAAAAAGGAAAGCTGAGACAAAAAGACGTTACAACATTACATTTGCAGCATTTAGCAGACACTCTTATTGAGAGTGACTTCCATGTCGTACTTACAGGGACAGTCCCCCTGGAGCAATTCAGGTTTAAGGGTCTTGCTCAAGAACCCAATGGTGGCAGTGCTAGAGGTGGGATTTGAACATTGCAACCTTTGATCCAGAGGCAAGTACCCTACCACTAGACCACCACCACCCCTACATCGTACATTGTAAAATAGAAACCTTTCTTGTTCCCATTTTTGTATGTCTCTAAACATCGACAAGACTAAAGAGATGGTTGCTGACTTCAGGAGACCATGTTGGGACCACGCTCCACTGAATATCAACACCTCACCTGTGGAGATGGTCCAGAGCACCAAGTTTCTCTGTGTTCACTTAACAGACAACCTCACGTGGTCCCTCAACACCAACTCCATCACGAAGAAAGCCCAACACCGTCTCTACTTCCTGCACAGACTAAGGAAAGCCCATCTTCCACCACCCATCCTCACCATCTTCTACAGGGGAACCATCGAGAGCATCCTGAGCAGCTGCATCACTGCCTGGTACGGGAACGGCAATGTCTTAGACCGCAAGTCCCTACAACATGTAGTGAGAATAGCTGAGAAGATCCTCGGGGTCTCTCTGCCTTCTGTTCAGGACATCTTCACCACTCGCTGCATCCACAAAGCAACCAGTATCTCACCCGTCCCACACTCTCTTCTCCCTCCTGCCATCCGGGAAAAGGTTCCTGCAACACTGCAAGAACAAAGCAGCGTTGGATGAATGCACTACATGCTCTGTCTATTGTTCTGTCTGTTGTTGTTGTTGCACTCTCTGTTTGTCTTGTCTTGTGTCTTATGTCGTATCTTATGTTGTCTTATGTGTAGCACCAGGGTCCTGGAGGAACGTTATTTTGTTTCACTATGTACTGTGTATATGGTTGAAATGACAATAAAATCCTACTTGACTTGATTTGTTTTGGAGTATTTATCTTGCCAAAGAGGTCACGGGAAGCAGCAACCAACTGTAGGTTTCGAATGGCCAGATTGATAGCAGAATGAATTTAACCCTTTGGTCTTAATGCCAAACCCTTGTAATCAATCAGAAAGAAGAAATATTCAGCTAAAAAAAACTGTCCATTTCATGGTGATAAGACCTGCTCTAGGATCAGATTATATAAGCCTGTGGTCTCAGGGCAGCTGTAGCATAATAGTTAGAGAGGAGGGTATGCCAGTTCAGACAGGCAAAAATGAGAGCAGTGGAGAGTGGGTGAACAATGTGTTTTCATTCCTGCATCCATGGCTGAGGTGCCCTTGGGCAAGACTTTTAACCCAACCCCTGGTCCTGGTGTGTGCGTACCACTTTATGTAGGATGGGCTAAATGCAGAGGTCAACTCCACTGCTTACTGTTCATGGTGTTCATAAGTTGGGGCAGTGGTGTTCTAGTGGTTCGGGAGTTAGCCACTTGACCAGAAGATTGTTCGATTCCCTCCCCAGTAGGTTGCCCTGAGGTACCCTTGAGTAAGGTACTGTCCCTGTAACTGCTCCCAGGGCACTTTCAATAGCTGCCCCCTGCTGCACGTGTGTATGGGTGAAACGCAGAGTTTGAATTTAGTTGTGTTGTGCTGTGTTTCATAGTGAAAAGGGTAGTCAATTTCAAGTTCATCTGTGGAAAAAATGAAATGTTCCTCTTTTTTCTATGTCTCAAAAGATTTCACACAATTGCTAATCAGTTAAATATATATTTTCTCTCTTTCTCTTTGCATTACTGGTTTCTCTCACAGATCTCTCTTCTGCCTACAATACAGAGCAGTGCATCAAGAAAGTATTCACAGCACTCCACTTTTTCCACATTTTGCTAGTATTATTATTATTCCAAAAATGGATTAAATTCATTTTTACCTCAAAATTCTATACACACACACACACACACACACACACACACACCACCCCATAATGACAAAATTTAAAAAGTTGCTTGAAACTTTTGAAAATTAAAAAAAAGAAAGAAAAAAAACTAAAATTTACATATGTGTTCACAGTCTTTGCTCAATACTTTGTTGAAGCACCTTTGGTTGCAAAACAGCCTCCAGTCTTTGTGAGTATGATGCTACAAGCTTGGCACACCTATTTTTGGGCAGTTTCTCATCATCCTCATCCTCAGGTTGGATAGGGAGCATCAGTGCACAGACATTTTCAGATCTCTCCAGAGATGTTCAATCAGGTTCAAGTCTGGGCTCTGGCTGGGCCACTCAGCGACATTCACAGAGTTGTCCCAAAGCCACTTATCTTGGCTGTGTGCTTGGAGTCATTGTCCTGTTGGAAGATGAAGCTTCACCCCAGTTCAAGGTCCAGAGCACTCTGGAGCAGATTATCATCAAGGATCTCTCTGTACATTGCTGCATTCATGCCCGAAAACATCTCCACATAATGATGCTGCTGCCACCATGCTTCACAGTAGAGATAGGATTGGCCAGGTGATGAGCAGTGCTTGGTTTCCTCCAGATCTGATACTTGGCATTCATGCCAAAAAGTTCCATCTTTGTTTCATCAGACCAGATAATTTTGTTTCTCATGGTCTGAGAGTCCTCCAGGTACCTTTTGGTAAACTCCACGTGGGCTGTTGTGCCTTTTAGTGAGGAGTGGTTTCTGTCTGACTACTATACCATACAGACATGATCGGTGCTGCAGAAATGGTTTTCCTTCTGAAAGGTTCTCCTCTCTACAGATCGATTGTGGAGCTCTGTCAGAGTGATCTGTAAATGCAAGAGGTTTGGAACCATGGATGGTGATGCAGGACACTGTGCTCATTGGGACATTCAAAGCTGCAGAAATATTTTCTGTAGCCTTCCCCAGATCTGCACCTCAATACAATCCTGTCTCTGAGGTCTACAGACAATTCTTTTGACTTCACGGCTCAGTTTGTGCTCTGACATACACTGGCAACTATGGGACCTTATATGGAAATGTGTGTGCCTTTCAAAGCATGTCCAATCAACTTAATCTTCCACAGGTGGACTCCAATCAAGTTGTAGAAACTTCTGAAGAAACTGGAAACAGGATGCACCTGAGCTCACTTTTTGAATGTTATGGCAAAGACTGTGAATACAAATAAACTGTGAATGGGCAGTAGTGGTTAGGGCTTTGGCCCTGGATTGGAAGATCGTGGCTTCAAATCCCTTATCAGTAGGTTGCCTTGAGGCACCCTTGAATAAGGTACCGCCCCCGTCACTGCTCCCTGGGCACTTTCAATAGCTCCTCCCTTGCTGCATGTGTTTGTGTGTGGGTAAAATGCCAAAGTGTAGTTGTGCTGTGTACTCACAATGACAAGAATTTTAATTGATGTACATGTTTTATTTTTCATTTTTAAGAAATTTGCAAGGGTTTCAAGCAGAAGTGTGGGTGTTTGTTTCCAGTTTTCCAAAGAATAATAAATATATCATCATGTCAAAGTTTGACACATCAGTACAGTCTTAACCTGCCTGATGCCAATATTTCCACATAACTATTCATTAAAATTAACGTGCACTTCAATTACAAAGTAGCCTACATAGTTTGGCTGCGTCCCAAACGGAGTTCTATCACACTATAATATAGAGCAAAAAGAACACAGCCGTTAGAGTTACAGACTCTGATGTAGCCTGTAAAGTAAAGAAGTGCGCGGTTTGGGACGCGCCTTATGTGAAACGATGAACGTGAATGAGAATTATAAAACATTTGTGATGAAAGATAAGCTTTTAAACTATAATACTGACAGTTACGACCTGATTTGTATCGGTTTTTGTGCCGATTGATCTGTGTGAAGTATCAGTGAATGTTTTCCCGAACTTTGACCCAGTTACAATAAGTAAACCTGCAGCCAGCTGGATAGTCGCTGCGAACTGGTTCAAGTCCTCAGTTTCTGCAGAGGCTTTTCCCTTTTTATCCACTCTGGAAAAGATGGCTCAACGAGCGGCGGACAGGCTGAAAGTCGTCCTGAATCATCTGGACCGAAGCAGCAGTGCCGTGGTATCCTTTTCCAGTTAGCTTGTTAGCTTGCGCGGCTACCTCCGAGCAGCGCGCGCAGGAATCGCACTCAGCCGCCGTTCGGCTCTTGCTGCCCGGTGTGAAGTTCCACCACATTCCAGGGCTTTGACAGGCCTGTTATGTAGTAAAAGTCGACGGAGTTTTACTGAAATTTGAAGTGCCCCTCCTGGACAAATATCTAAGACGTTTCTTCTTTTTCCGAACATGAAAGCTTTTAAGACACGATTAAAGCTTGTTTTACTCTTGTTTGTTTGTTTGTTTTAATACAGCAGTCTCTGCTACGGAGTATTATGAATACCGTCACCTGCGTGTCAAAAATCTAATAACAACAAAAATCTAATTATTTTTCTTCCTTAAAAGCCTCTAATAAAGCGCTCGTCCTGGACCTCCTCTCAGACTGTGTCATATCATCAGCCTCAAACCTTTCGGTGTGAAAATGCTTTAGAATTTTATCAATCAAGCCTATAAATCACAAATGAGCTGTTTATTTGGTGTAAATTACTCGTGTTGTGCACTTTGTCCTGTTTTGTGGTGCTTTATATAACCTTTATCTGATCTGTTATTGACTTCACCTTTCTGCAGATACACTTTGGACACAGAAGTCCTGAGTCCAGAACAGAGAGCTGCTTATGAAGAAAACGGCTTCATTCTCATCAAAAACCTGGTGTCGGAACAGGACATTGATGCATTTAGGCAAGTCTGTCACTTTGTAAATGTGATGCACAACCTCACTCAACCACATTTCTGCAGTCTCGAATAATTAATTGAGCTTGTTCCATGGCTGAGGTCAGTAAATGCAGAGCTCCGACAGAGATCAGGTGAACAAAATACATCCTCTAGATTCAGGCCTTTCACACAGAAAAAATTAAGGTTCTGTTCCACAAAATTCAACATAAAACTCTGCAAACACAAGGTGGCAGCATCTATCTATCTCTCTCTCTCTCTGTCTCTGTCTCTGTCTCTGTCTCTCTGTAAAAGTAGAGATCTGATCTGCTCCCCCCCCCCCTTTTCTTTTTACGATAACTTTGTTGAATATGGAGTAAATCTGATGATAACAAAGCAAAGTCTCCCTGATTCTATCAATACCAGCATCTGTCTGTGTTCTCGGAACAACTTTGTGTTTGCATGTGCTTGCAGGTCAGAATTTGAGCGCATCTGTAAAGGAAATGTTAAGGTTCCTGGTTTGGTGGTGATGAGAGACGTGGCCATTTCTAAGTCTGAGTTTGTGCATGATCAGAAGGCTGTGTCTAAACTCCAGGACTTCCAGGAGGACCCAGAGCTGTTCCGCTACTGCAGTTTGCCCCAGGTACAAACACACAAGCACACACACACAGGCAGTTGTAAACTAGATTTCTAGAAAGCTTGAAATATGGCCTCATAATTTCAATTATAATTGCCAGCATGCTGAGACAAGCAGTGCTTTGCCAGAGTGCCCGAGACACGTAAATGTAGCAATATGAGATATCCTGATTGTGCTTTTGACAGATTCTAAAGTATGTGGAGTGTTTCACTGGCCCAAATATCATGGCTATGCATACCATGCTTATCAACAAACCCCCTGATGCAGGTACAACAAAACACATACATGCTAAATTAAGCTTTTAAAGTCAACTGGAATCACCCAATATGTGTAGTCTGGTGTAGAAAATATTTTGTTATATCATGTTATATGATATTATTATATAATATCATGTTAACATGACACTTCAGTGAAACAATAATATATGATTAAGTCTACAAACCATCAGATCACTTTTAATACTAACTGCATGCAGTAAATGAATGTTGGGTTTTTTCTTAATTTATATGAGGAATGTATGAAACATTTTCTTATTGATACCTTTTGAATACACTTTTTCATACATGTATTCATATTAAATACTTTAATGATGTACAATGATGTCTCAGGTAAGAAAACATCTCGCCATCCCATGCACCAGGACCTGCACTATTTTCCCTTCCGGCCAGCTGACCGCATTGTATGTGCCTGGACTGCCATGGAGAAGGTGAACCGACAGAATGGCTGCCTTGTAGTAATGCCAGGAACTCACAAAGGCACCCTGCAGGAACACGACTATCCAGAGTGGGAGGTGAGAGGACAGAAGGAGAAGTTCAGCTCGCATCAAGTTGGGTGTTTGAATAAAATGAATGTATGTGAATGCTACAGTATGTCCTGATTCATAATGTTTCTCTGTTTGTTCTTTACTTCACTTAGGGTGGAGTAAACAAGATGTACCATGGTATTCGGAACTATGACCCCAGCTATCCCAGAATGCATGTAGAGATGGAGAAAGGAGACACTCTGTTTTTCCATCCTTTGCTCATCCACGGCTCTGGCATGAACCAAACACAGGGTTTCCGGAAGGTAACAACCAATGTTTTCATTCTCAGACTTTTTAATTACACAAGCATTCCTGTTTTTGTAGTTATAGATATGTTGACCCCTGGTGCAGTTCATAACGATTGCAAAGAAACTGTTGGCTCTTCTGCATTGAACCAGTCAGTCAGTCATTTTCTGCCGCTTGTCCCAAGCGGGGTCGCGGGGGAGTGCTGGAGTCCATCCCAGCTCACACAGGGTGAAGGACGGGGGACACACCCTGGACAGGTCACCAGCCCATCGCAGTGCATTGAACCAATTTACATCAAATTAATCTTACATGAATTTGCAGCAGTTTCAAGAATGAGTGAAATAATTTTTTCACTAATGTGTTAAGTGATCAAAGTATATTTTTGGTTTATTAAATATATACAGTCAACTACAGAAATACCTCTCCAAAAATCATTTGTTATATAAGTGAAAGTGACAATTTGTCATTGTGAAATACAGCACAGCACACAGTGAAGCACAATGAAATACAACCTCAGCTTTTGATCCATACACACCATGCAGCAGGGGGCAGCTTTTTAAAGCCCCCAGGGAGCAGTGAAAGAGCTCTTAACTTGAATGACAAAAATAGGTATTCAATTGAAATGACCATAAAGCACAAACTGGGCAGCAATGAAGAAGATTGAAAATCATGGAACTGTTACCAGGAACGGGACTCACCTGGATCATTGTAGTGATGACAAAAAATGACATTTTGAACCCGTCACTGTGCTTTCAATTATTTGTCTTTAAATATAAACTGTCCCAGAGCAGAGGTTGACAGCATCCACACAAAATGCTGGTAAACTTCACTACACATGAGACCTTTCACACTGTTTAATAGTAATCTGTGAAACTGAATGTGTGTGTTTAGGCCATCTCTTGTCACTACGCCAGTGCCGACTGTTATTACATTGATGTGAATGGAACTACCCAAGAAAACATCAGTAAGGAGGTGTCGGACCTTATTGTCAGTAAATATGGCGCTGACCTATCAGCTTCCTTTGAGGTTTGTTTATGAATATTACTTGCTGAGCATGCAGTCATTGATTATTAATGCATTGTAGCTGATTGGTCACCTGTGTGTGTGTGTGTGTGTGTGTGTGTTTCTGCAGGATTCCTGGGCTATTAGGGGGCGTCTGGTCCAGGGAAAGAGGACATCACTGTAATCCTCCATTATAAATACACGCCCACAAGAGTAATTGACAGTACTTAGTACTGATTAATGCTGTTTTTGAGACTTTTAAAGATAAAGGGAGGAGTTAATAGCAGAAAAATTTGAAATAGTTATTTCATTGTCGGATATTAATTCTGAGAAACACTGACATTTAGCTGTTGAAAACCAGTATATTTAATACAGATTTATAGAATAATTTATAGAATAATCATATGCACAGTAATCCACAATGCAATGCCTCCATGTGCAGTGATCTGTCCAGTTAAACCAGGTGGGTTTTTTGAAAGCGTAAGAGTTTTGGCAAGTAAGCAGTTGTGTTATCGGTAAGTGTTATTCAGTCACCGCCTGTGAACTGCCAGAGTACCATCACCAGTGCATTACATCAGAATCAAGCAGCTTATTTCAACATTTTTCTTGGCTAGAGAAGTGTTATGGAGTTATGCTTTTTTAAAGGAATTTTAGACCAAATGGTTTCCTTTTAAGTGTATAGGAGGTTATTTTCCCAGGAGTCTGGAAACAGAATGGAATGAGGTCTATGCTCATGTCATCTACATTGACATTAAAGTGCAGGGCTTTGAAATAGTTCTGCTAATGTCATCTTTATCCAGTGTTGCCTTCACATTGTAAATGCTGCTTGGTGTAATTTTTTTTAAAAATGTGGGAATTTTGTTGAATAATAAACTTCCTAATTGTGTTGTAATTTGTGTGTTCTATTATCTTATTATAATAAATTAGCCTTAGATGCAAAATGTTATTTATTGTAATGTAATAAAGTCCATCCATCCATCCATCCATCCATCCATTTTCAGCTGCTTGTCCCAAACGGGGTCGCGGGGGCATGCTGGAGTCCAACCCAGCGCACACAGGGTGAAGGACGGGACACACCCTGTACAGGTCGCCAGCCCATTGCAGGGAGGAGTGTGACGAGGACGGCACCTTGCTCAAGGGTTCCTCAGGGCAACCTATTGGGAAGGGGTCCGAACCCCCGATCCTCCGATCATGTGGTCAACGCGCTAACCACTAGGCCACCGCTGCCCCGTAATAAAGTATTTATTGTAATCTTTTAACCCTCTAATGCAGTACAATATAAATTTGTATTTTTCCAGTGAATTAATTGTAACTTTTTAGCATCCAGGGACAGCTTGGGAGTAACAAGCAAGGGAAGGCCTAAAACATCACAGCTTTTTACTATTTATTTTTAAATATAATTAAGTAGACCAGGATATATGTGGATTTTAAGAACAGACACCTTTTACATTTGAAAACTGATGTAATAAATTTAAGCCTAATTAATTTAAGTGAATGATTTAAGATAAGCACCCTTTAATTCACCTTATTGTGCTATTTTAGGCTTTTAGCAGTTGTACACACGCACCAGTTTTATCATCACCATCAGCACAACACCTATTAACCTCCTCCCAAACTGGCAGAGAGGGGAAGATTATAAAAAGTGCTTCCGTAAATAAGTCACTGTTTATTCGGCAATTTTGGATACTTCACTCTTGCTTCCTGGAGTGAGTACAAGCAGGACAAACACTCAGTGTCCTGTCCAGGCCTGATTTTGTTCACCTGACACTCACTGGTGCCTGGATTCTTATATTTTGTTTTTAAATTTAGGTCATATTTTGTATGAGTGAAAATCATTTCATTGAGGAATAAGAAACAGTAGTTCTGTTGCCTCATGGCGAAAGGTCCCGGGTTTGATTCCTGGAGTAAATCTTGTACTCTTTTCTGCCTGGAGTTTTTCTTGTGTTTCCATTAATGCTGGGTTCTCTAATTTCCTCCTCCTGCTCCAGATATGTGCCCCCTCCATCACCTCCCCTTGGTGTTGCAGTGTGTGCATGTGCGTGTGTTCATTTCTTCCTGTCCTCTGCATCTTCCCCTTTTCACACCGACCAGCTGCATGTCCTTTCCCATCACATCCATAAACCTCTCTGGCCTTTCTATTTCTCCTCTTCCCTGCCAGCTCCATCCTCTCCCAATATACTCTTCCTCTCTCTGCATAAAACTGTAATTATAAAAAATTATTCAAACACTACCTTTACTGAACTGTCTTAATAAATGCACCATTTCAGTCATAAGATATTGTCTGTTTAAGTTCTAAATATGAAACAGCCCTGGTTGGTGTTATAGTGCAAGATTTGCTGGGGACAGTCTGAGGAAGCCATCTTTCTGAAGGAATATTTTGCATCCTGTAGTCACCAGTGTGTGTGTGAGTTTGAAGCGAGGGGCAGGTCAGGGTCACTGCTGTTTCCAGGACACTCTACCTCATGCAAACTACAAACCAAAGAAAACATCTGATGACTACTAGATATAAAAGAGCCCATTTACTCAGAAAGTGAACAACGCAGTGACTGATGTTCAGGCCCGTATGGCCCATTAAGGGAAGGGGTTTTAAGGGCAAGTTTTGAATACAATAGGAAATTGAAGAATATTAATATCCATAAACAAATCTATGATTAAAATGATATAGTTTGTTGAAGTTTCACTGTTGGATTATCTTTCTTTGACCTTCACTGTTTCCAATATCCACAAAAGGTGACAAATTAAAAAGTATTTTACATCCTTACATACCTGTGGTCAGAATTTCATGACTGGACGAAGTGTCTGCATTTACATACATTTTATGCATTTGGCAGTTGTTTTCTAGAGTGACCTACAGTTTAATCAAGTTACAGATGTATGATAATTTAGCATTAGGAGTCTTGTCCAAGGTCTCTTATTAGTGTACTGTATTTTTTGTGTCAGTCTCTCATTGTATTTGTTGTCTGACTCAGCAAACCCCATTCTGTTTTTTCGAATTTTTTCCATTTATGGGGCAGCACCTAGTGGTTAGGGATGAGGCCCCAGGTAAGAAGGTTGTGGGTTTGAATCCCAGACCAGTAGGTTGCCCTGAGGTACCCTTGAGCAAAAGTGAAAAGGAAAGTGACTATTCGTGTCATTGTGTAACACAGCACAGCACAGCACACAGTGAACCACAACGAAATTACACCTCTGCTTTTCACCTCTGCTTACACATGTTCGGCAGGGGGCAGCTATTGAAAGCGCCTGGGGACGGTACCTTGCTCAAGGGTACCTCAGGGCAACCTATTGGTCTGGGATTTCAACCCACAACCTTCTGATCCTGGGGCCAAGTCCCTAACCATTAGGCCACCACTGTGCCAAGGTACCGTTCCCATCACTGCTCCCCGGGCACTTTAATTAGCTGCCCCCTTCTGCATGTGTGTGTGTGGGTAAAATGCAGAGGTTGTGATTTACTGTGTGTTCTGCTGTGTTTCACAATGACAAATCGTCCCTTTCACTTTTCATCTTATGCTTAAAACCTCTAATACACACAGTAAATGGAAATTCCACTAGTTTTCAAAATGTGTAAATAATGAATTGCATAAGTTTATAAGATTTTGAAATCATTGAAACTGGTTGGAATCAAAATACTCCATTGTAGAGAAACTTGCAGAGTCAGAATAGCTCTCAGTGGTCCTGATTGGATCCAGATGTCCATTAAGATCAGTGCTCCCCCACAAAAAGCTATCACATTAAGGGCTAATGAATTCAATGCACGATGTCCGAGACACTGTTTACAATATATATGTGACTGAATGAGGTTTTGGCTTAAAACATTTCCATTACTTTATTTCCAGTACCAATATTTCATGTAAAACCTTTATGAATGTTAAATAAAATGGTACAGAAACTCATCATATCTCTCTATAATGCACCGTTTCACATCACTCTGAATGAAGTTGCATTTAAGATAATTAACTACTTTGTATTTGTTCTTTAATCCCAGGTGTGAATGGTTTACAGTTGTATATCAGGTTAGAACTGGTTCTATAGTAAGCTCTGTAAGTCTGAAGAGATAAAGATATCTCCATCCCAGCCTTTCAGCTTTCTAGTAATTGATTAGACACAAATCCAAAGGAAAGGAATGTGGTTTATATTTAGCCTGCTTTATGAATGAAGCCTGAAAAAATTGTATATATTTTGTTAGTTAACAAAGCACACTGACGTGAAATAACAGTGTCCATGATGCCAGTCTTGGGGCTAGCATACAAATTGATTAAAGCTTTCAGATGCTGCGCCAGTCTCAAAGTACATTCTGTCTTTTTGCCTCACTCTGTTCTCTGCTTATTCTCCCACAGCCCACTCTGCTCTTATTGTTTGTCTGTCCAAAGCATAAAAATGTGTAAAATAAATAATAAATGATACTTGTATATATATAAAATGTGATGTCACATACAGACGTGCACACACACAAAGCTCCACTCTCTGTCCCTGGCTTTGGGGCAGGAAAATACTTTCCATCCCTCAGAGTGCCTCACATGCTGCAAAGCTGAGAATGCTGCTCTGTGAATACTCCTTGCACACACACACACACACACACATGATGCAGACCATTTTTTGAGTCTAGAAGATGTTGTATACTTCACTGTGACTAGTATGTCCACATTACCAGACTACGAAGTCTGCTCAGATACTTACCCTTTACCCTCCATCCACAGACTATGTCTTGATGCCGGAAATATCTTTACCATCACATCCTGAAAGTAAGCTTCCCCCAGTGCCATATTTTCAAGGCCGTTGTGTGTTTTGAGGGGGACTCTCACCATAGCTGTTCATTGTTTAAGGGGTAATTTGCTATTTGGATCTATATTTGCAACCATGAAGCAAAACCTGCAAATGTGTTTTTCAAGTGGAAAGTTCATCATTAACTAAATGAATGGAAAATGGATTGCAAGGAAAAAGATCTGTTTTTTTGCAGTTTTATGACGATCACACTGTCTGTACAGACAGTCATATATAGTTTCACTTCAGATGTTCCTAGAGGCTTTTATAAAAACATTCATTTGAAGTCAAATCCAATTGTCCGTCTGTGTTCTTGATGTTTATGTTTGCCTCATTACACCAACTTATATAGCCATAAAAAACAAGTCCCATTATGATAAAGAGTAAGTGACAACATTTCAGTCTTTAGGGCTGCCATGTTGGTAGGTTCTGCTTTATTCAGTTTTTTTAGAATTCAGTTCCACTCAGTCTCAAGCTCAGTATATTGGGATTGTGCTTCTTAGTGTTATTTTACACGGAAAATTCTTTACTCGTGTGCAGATCTGCTCTTCCATCAGTTAACTGTGGAGGACAAGAAAGCGAGAATGTCTCTTTGGCACAGGTCTTGCAGAATGATGCTTAATAAGATTTGTTTGTTAAGGGATTTTTTTGTTGTTGTTGTTGCGAAGACCAAAGATGATGCATGTATTGAGAGCCTATGCATTCAATCTTCATTTCATCATGACATGTAAGTAGCATCAGTCTGGCATGGTCACGCCCCCTGGCTGATTGCCCAGCACTAATGGAATCTCTGATCTCAGCCACATAAATGAGAGAATGTGGGCAGGACATGCCAACAGGTTAATGCAACGCTTTCAGACTGTTAAAATCAGTCTAGTAAATCCTTTAACATACCAGTAGATGTGGAATGCACTGCACACTTACAAACACTCTTACACACACTGATCTATTATCCTTCAGAACGTCAGTCTACTAATGACACAATCACAACATAGTGAAAGATACAAGTACTTGACTGATTGCAAAGACAGCACACGCACGCCATGGTGTCCTCCTCCCCAGTTAGTATCAGTGGACTTTTTTTTGTTCCCTCGCTCCTCCTGTGTTCCCCAAGGCTGGTGAAATTCCAGCCCACTCCCTTCCTTTCTCCTCCTCCTCTTTCTCCCCCCTTGCTCACACACCATACACATGCACCCTCTAACAGGTCCTGGGACCTCTGTGGCTGTACTACCTGTAGAGTACCCTTACACACTGAACCATGGCCTGGGTGCACATTGCTCTGCTGACCCTGCTGCCCACCATGCTCATCCTAACTGGTGAGTACCTCTTTGTAAATGCATCATAGTGTGTGTGTGTGTGTGTGTTTGTTCAAAGAGAATGGATATGATACAATGGAATTAGCTTTGTTTTGGTCCTAGAGTCACATTTTTAGATATTTATATATCATAGCTGATTTTTCATTTTTGCAGATGTTTATGCAAATATTTGATGCTCAAGGAAAATGGAAAATGGATTTGTTCTAGAACCACAGTGAAAAGAATTTAGTATTTGCACTTTTTTATATTACTATTATATTGATATTGATATTATGTTCCCAAAAAGTAGCTACATGACATCTACATAAGCCATTAATAATAACTGACATAAAAGTTTATAAAGGTTTATTCCAACAAGCATCAGGTGTCATAAAGGCTGCTCTTGTCGTTTCTCAGCAAGACTGACCACAATTGATGTTTGTTGGAAGCCTTTGCAACTTCTTATGTAGGTTCATGTACGTTGTCATAAACGGGGATTATAGGTGACGTGTAGAAAATTCAGTAAAGTGTATGTAGGTCTCAACTGAAGGTGGTATCTTTATACTGTCCTCCAAAAAGCCTAACCATAGAAAATTCAATTATACAAAAAAGTGTAATTTTTAATATATAACTGAAAATGATTGGGTACATTTTTCCAGCTGGAACATTCATGCCCTCTCTTTTTCTCTTTCCCTGCTTTTTAGCCCTGTCTGAGGTAGAATGTGCAGCTGTGAAGGATGGAAAAGACAGTGAACCCAAGGGTGAGTTACACACACACAATCTCACTCTGTCTGAAAGAAAACTGTAAATAGTCTGTTTCTCTAATCTCTGCAGGACACTCTAAGCGGGTTTTCGTTCCAGCATCAGACGCCTCCAATTTTTTTAAACGTCGTGGCCGCAGATCTCCAAAAACGCATGCTGAGTATAATGGTAAGTGGTCCAACTTTTTCCTAAGAATAGCTCATTGTCCTTCTCAAAATCAAGTATCCTCTCTTGCAGAAAACACCTGACACTTTAATCTTAGTTTAATAAATAAGGAATTCCTTTAAAGCTGCAGACATTCATTAAGATGTTCAGGCTGTTAAAAATGAAACATCTGAAACGTAATATATCCCGCTTACACAAATGGACATTTTTAACTTCCGTTTCCCTGGCGGGATTGTTTTTGCATATCTCAAAATGGGGAAACATAAGGCCAAAATTCACTGAAGATTTTTATTTTTTTATGCAAGTGACCGCAATTGTCAGGGATTTTCTTCAGAATAACAAGGCTATTGTGAAACTGAAGCCTAACATGTACTTTTGAGCATTAAATCTCACAGATCACATGTTGCTAGATGAGTTGGCTCATTTGGCCAGTGATAAAATTATATGAGTTACGTAAAGGAACTGGAACCAGCTGTTTTAAAGGGGCCATTTTGTAAAAGCACTTAGAGAGGATCATACATTACATGAACATAAACATTTCAAAATATGCTGTTGACATCTCTGCCCATATAAATAAACTAAAGTGTAAAAAAGGAAAAAAAAAAAAAAACTTCATCATGGTTATGATGTCATAAACTCAAAGGAATACCTTCTCAGCATATGACATTATAGCCTGTCCATTCACAATGAAGAGATAAAGAGTGTTCCTGATGACTGGCCACAGCAAAGTTGCAAAATGAGTTACAGTAATTACATTTACAGCATTTAGCAGACGCTCTTATCCAGAGCAACTTCCATGTCCTAATTACAGGGACAGTCCCCCTGGAGCAACTCAGGGTTAAGGGTCTTGCTCAGGGACCCAGTGATGGTAGTGCTAGAGGTGGGATTCAAACCTAGGACCTCTTGAGCCATAGGTCCATAGGCAAGCACCCTACCACTACATTTACATTTACATTTACGGCATTTAGCAGACGCTCTTATCCAGAGCGACTTACATTTCCTAATCCACTAGACCACCACCACCCTAGTAATGGGCAATTAGAACAGATTTGAATATTTAAGAAGAAGATATAACTTTAATACAATTAAAGGAGTTGCTTGAGTTTCAAAGCTGGGTCAGGATAGTAGGGAGCTGCAGTGCGAAAGATGACAAGAACACACATGCGCACACACTTCATGCCACTTGGCGAATGTGTGTCTGCTAGTTCAGGCACTAAGGCATGGAAAGTCTGTTATGACTTTTATAACCAGCATGTGTGTGTGATGCTGTAGCCGCTGCTGAAGCATGCAGGTTGGAGGAAAGAAAGCAGCTGGAGCTGAGAGTGGAATGTGCAGATACGGGACCACATTTAACCCCTTCACTACAGAGGAAAAATAATAAGCACTGTATTTAAGGGTTGTCGCAGAAGCAAATTCAGCCTGTAAAGAGAACAGGATGAACAGGATAAATGGTTTTCCAAGCAAAAGTGCTGGGTATCATTTTACTGAAGCATAACAGCCAAAAAGCTAGAATGATGTCCAAGCTGGCATAAGCAGATTTTGTCAATAATTGGGATTGTATCATAAATTAAAAGTTCAATTAGCAAGACTCATTTTATATGTTCTTCTATGATTTTTTTGGTCTGATATGTACAACTCAGTTAAGAAGCTCAGTTTAAGGGAAGCCATTGTTTTCATGCTCTTGAAGAATTGATGGAGCTAATGCTTTCTTTCCTTGCAGCTGAGCAGAGAGTGCGCTTGGCAGCCTCGGAGCGCAGGAGGGAGTACTATGAGGAACAGAGCAGCGAGTATGAGAACCATGTGGAGGAAGCACGAGATGGTGAGATCTCTGATTAGGTTTAAAGAGCTGAAGCATCTCGCAGGAGTAATCAATGGTTGATAGGAATAACACAGTAAACCTAATCAGACAACGCACATCTGGCAGACACACATTACAGCAGCTTCCAGTGCTTGATCTTGTTTATTTGATGTATAATACATGTCAAACATCATGTAATGGCATGTTTAAGGTTTTTTTTTCTTTTTTCCTGTCTTTTTCCCACGTGGAATTTTAAACTGCCTGTAAACAAGGCTTCTTTTTGGGTGGTGGATGATTCTCAGCACAGTAATAGGACTAAGAAGGAAGCAGCAGATTAGTGTGTGCTGCACTGGATCACACAGTTTTTTAGACACTGCAGTGTAACTGCTATGTTGAGAATTCATGATCAACTAAACATGATCAGGCATTAGTGTCATGGGCAGGAGAAACTGACCATTAATGAAAGACCAGAAGATGATTAAGATCAGATGATTATTACCTTTATATCTGAAAAGTGTGTTTACCCAGCTATATCAGTAATGGGACATATGCTTCTCTGCATTTAATGCATATACCAACAGTGCCTGGAGAGCTCTGATGGGGACAGTACCCTCTGCTCATTAGTACAACGTACTGGTCCAGGACTCAAACTCATGACATTCTAATTATGGGCCCATGTCCCTAACCACTTGGCCACCACTGCCTGATGTGTGATGACACCAAACTGCCAGGTATACTAAACCAGTTCTTTGCCCACTTCAACCCCCAGAGTGGACATTCTGCTCCACTTCTTGAGAGTCATCACTGGTACTACAGCACCTCCAGGTGATCACAACAGCTACCTAGTGACCACTGGTGCAAAAAGCATTAGCCATGAAGTGCTTTGAGAAACTTGCACTTTCACACATGAGAACCATCATCCCACCCAATGCAAAGAAATACCAGTTTGCCTACCAGACAAGCTGCTTCACAGATGACATTATTACAGCAGTGTTTCACTCTGCTCCAAAACACACACACACAAAAGCCAAAAAACAACAATCTGATCAAAAAACTGAGCAAATCAGGCCATTGGTTTCTTACTGTTCTTGAGTCGTGGACTTCATGAAACTCACAGGTCCAACCACAGCAGGTTAAGGTTTTTAGACACTCTTATCCTAAACACGGGAACCCCTTAAGACTGTGCTGAGCCCTGTCCTTGTCACTCTTCACCCTTGACTGCCCCACATCTAATCCCATGGTTAGTTTTGCAGATAATACTATAGTTGGGCTGATTTCATACAACAATGAGATTCAAGCGCAAGAAGGAACATCTGCTGAAGTGGTGTACGGAAATCAACCTGGTTCTTAACACTTCAAAGATTGATGAGATGGTCATGGACTTCTAGAGAACAAACAAAACAGGGACACCACACACCCCGGGCACTCCCTGTTTAAACTGCCAGCGTCTGGAAAAACGGCACAGGACAATAAAATCCTGTGCCAACAAACAACCTCTTAGTCCTAGTCATCACCTCCATCACATCCTTTTCTATCCAATCACAGAATACAGGAACAGTGAAACACACACAAGGACTATAATACAAACACGCACACCCTAAAGACATGTACCTCCATCCTAGAGCTGAATATTTTGCTGCTTGTAGATGCAAATATAATTTAACTATTGCTCAAGTATGATTTTATATATGGTCATTTGCTGCTGGAATTAAAGATGTATTGTCTGTCTCTTCCCATTAACAGAGCAGTACGAGAGGAACCGCGAGAAGATGGAGCAGTGGAGGCAGTATCATTATGACGGGCAGTACCCAAGATACCCTCACCACCGCCCCTACTACTGAGGATGCAGATTCATTCCAGCAACACCACACCTCCCATAACAGGAGGGTCACTCTGAAATGTATTTCCATTTTCATTTGACCAGATGCATTTTTTCCATTAGGATTATTATACATCTTGCAAATGCACTCATACTGAAATGTAAACTCCTTTTTCTTATATACTCTTTAAAATTGTAATCTGAATATAATTTTCTGAATTGTCTGCTTCCTAACTTTCATTACTTATTTCCCCTGTAAACAAGCCTTTGTTCCTATGTATTCCAGTTTTTTTTCCCTTAAATGATGGATTATTTTTAACATGGGTTGATATATACCCTATCAGAACATTAACTTAAAGGCATTTACCGGTTTAAAATAATTACTTTTGAAAATGTGTAACTGGTGAAACTATGAATTGTAGAGGGATTGCCCTACTTTTTCCTGCAGCACCAGCCGGACAGATCATGTACTATTTACATGTATTACAAATGCAATCATGTACTTGATGCGAAAAAGCATGAATAAAAAGCTGGATGCCCTTTCTACACTGATTCAAATGACAAGTGAATACAGGACGGCAAATAGGGCAGAAAGTTAAAAGCTAAATATGCACAGCTGCATCTTCAATAGTCACACTTGCACTCATACACCCTTGCAAGTCTTTTTTTTTTCTTTTCTTTTTTTTTTAATTGGCAGCAGAATCGGGCTCTGAACATTCCTGAGTTGAAAGTTTAGACACTGAAACGAGAGTCTGAGACACTATGAAAGATTTACTGACTTTCCTGAGCTTCTTCACCTCTATCTTTCATCCTCCCTGAGTTACCTGAATGACAGAAGAGAAATGAATAACTTCTGAACCTTTAAGCCTAGACAGGCAAAGGCAACGAAAACACTCGCTGATATGAAAGAGGGTGTTTGTGTTGCTGCGTTCAGTGCACACCCACTAAAAGATCCATTTGCTCATACGTGAGAATGATTAAGCAGAGCGGATAAGCGACGGCCAAGGAAAGTAAGCATTCAGGCTAGTTTAATTTAGGCTGTTTACTGGAGCCAAACATGATACAAAAGATCACATACAGGAAAAACCTAAAATCATTTAAAATTCATTATAATACATAAACAAATAAAAACTAACAAACCCGTTGATGCTGATGAGCCCATGAAGTAAGAAAAAGTGAAGCTGCAAGTCAACAGCAACAACAAACCACTTCTGGACTCATGTGCTGATATCTTCAAAAGTCTTCAATCAGCAATAACAGTTCTGCCAAAATCTAAGCCGGAGAGAGGCTAATTTTTCCTTGAGCAGCAACTGAGTGCATGGGCCCAAAGGAAAGAACCATGCAGCAGAGGGGAGCCTGCTGGCTCTATTTCATACTGTTGAGGAATCTGGGCTGCTCTTCACCGCGTGGCAGCAGCAACTCTGCTCCAATCTTTGGACCGTTCTTCTCCTGAAGGAAAGAAAACAAAGAAATGAGTGCAGGGGCCAAATGTAAAGCCTGAGTCTGCATCTAGAATGGAGGCACTAAGGGAGCAGATTCTCTGAAAGCATTTAAAAACCAGTGGTACCTTTAACATCCCATCTCTCTCCCACTTGAACAATCCACAGTTGCTGTAACAGAAGAATTAGAAGTCATTGCAAGTCATACAAATTAAACTGTACTTTCTTAGTACAATTAAAGCTGTTGTGTTTTGTAGTCTCAACCAGAAAGAGATCAGGAGATATTTTAGAAAATGCTGTTGGTGTGGAAAGGGGTACTTGAGTAAAAAAAAAAATTAAGCGAGGGTAATCTGAATAAGGAACATGAGCCAGTTAAACCTAAGAAGCTGCCTCTTCTCACTCACCTGCAAGCTGCACTTGGAAAACGGGCAAGGCTGATCTTCCTCTGGCCACAGGGGCATTTAAAGAATCGCTTGACGGCATCATGCCAATGGTAGTCATGCTTCTCCTTCACACAGCGCTCAGCTGGCTTGAAGTGTGTGTACCTGCACTGCAGATCAGAGCAGCTTTGTTGCTAATGTGCCACATTTACATGAACTATTATGACATTTGAGAACTCCACAATGCTAAGTGCTCAAGTATTAACGCTTACTCACATAGGATTTTACTCATCCAGGACCTTCACTTGGCTGACAGAGTTACGGTCTGGCTGCCTCACATTAGTAGTGCTCCGAGTTTGTATACATAGTTTTGTTGTTCCAGAGAGAAGTAGCCATAGCAGTATAATGAGCCAAGACCAATATTTCAACCATATTTGATGGATATGCACTGAGCAGCAAACTCTGAATCAGCATGCAGGGCTTTTTAAAGTCAATAGACCATTCAAAATGTAGCCTTTATGGCTCCCTAGACTCCCCACCCCTCTTGTAAGATAACACTGCCTCTTGAGGTTGAACAAGCAGTCAGAGATTAATGCTGGGTCTCTACAGTGGGGAAAATTACTGGCAAAATAAAGAGAAGATAAAATGCATACATTTTTACAGGTGACTGCTCGACACTTCATTTCTCTGATGCTCTTCATCTTTTCTTCCAACTTCTCCTTCTGCACCAATGGCTCAAAGTAGTCCTGCATGGTTTGGGCCTCCATCTAAGGACATAAGCATTCTTACATCTATACTTAAATGTTTAATAACTTAAGAAAAATTGAAATTTATAATCATATATGTAGTGACAGTCATTTTTGCATTTATTATCTGTGCAATCATGGAATGTTCTTTAGTATTGCAAACACACACAAACTCACAGACTTAAACACACACCTCTCCCATAATCCAGGAGTTTGTGGACTTTGCATTGAGAATGCGCTGAAATTCTTCTGACTGCATGTATTCCAGCTGTTCCCGCCTCTTCTTCTGAGCTGGCTCTTTCTCCTCTTCCTCTTCTACCTCAGCACCTGATTTCCTGGCTGCAAGTAGGACATCAAGATGTGTAAAATCAGATTTGGTTAAATTCATGACAGTGCTAACAGACTGTATGCTGTATTGCACACCTTCAGGTGAGGTCAGGTTGCGCTCCACTCTTGCAGAGATCTTGTCAGTGCTGGGTCGCTTACGTTTCACAGCATTAGGATCATCTTTCACTATGCTTACTCCTTTACCCTGGAGCTTTCTCACTGCAGCCAGCTGAGGGAGAACATACAGGATAACTGTCAGTGCTCAAAAACCAAGCTTTACATTGTTTGGTGTATGCCAACCTATATAATGCTGGAAATATTATTACGACTATTATTACATTCAGTTTTTGCAAAATTGATGCAAAAGTTATTAAGAATGATCTCATATTTTATTGTACAAAAAGAACTTTGAAGATAAGAACCAAAAGATCTGGAGGGTTTAGAAAATCACCTAATATTATTATTATTTTAGGGCAAATCAGTGTCAAATACCTTGATTTTCCACTATTTTAGCATTGCCAACATAACATATAAAAACTCAGAAGTATACATAGGAACCAGTAAGACAATATAGCTGTTACCATTTTCCTATCACTGTAGCAAAATCCAGCCAGTCTTTTTTTTCACAATGCAAATCCTTTTTCATTTCTCATCTAGTGAGTGAATGAAATTTTGAAAAATCAGTCAGATTGAAACTTAATACACTTACTCAAAAACCATCTTGAATCTTTCAGCTTTAAGTACAATGTAACCCAAGTCTCAGGATTTGTAGACAGATGAATATGTGCTTAAATAATTCTAATCATATCAAATTATTGCCATCAGGTGATGACAAAATTTGTAACAGGCATTCTAATGTGCTACATGAGCTAAGAAGTGTTTGAGTAATAATCTGTAGAAAAAATAGGATGCTTTAAAGTGTTTTAATTACAAATAACTCATCTAAAAAGTTAGTGTCAAAAGAAAAGAAAAAAAAAAAAAAAAAAATATATATATATATATATGAATGAAATAAAATACTTAAACTGAAGGTTTATAGATACCTGAAACGAAATGTTCATTGTGCAATGTAAAACAAAAGCACACCTTTGCAGTAGAAATGCTTTTTGAGGAAGAAGGGGGTGACATGTCCAAGAGGATATCCTCCCCTTCTGAAAAACCCCGCCCTAGTGTGGGTACTAGAGGGGTACTAGAACCACGAGCAGGTGGAGAGATTCTTTTTGGAATTTCTGATCCTACTTTCGGCGAGAGAAGAGCACCCCTGCTTATAGAGGAGCTAGCTGGGATCCCCACACACACAGTGTTCTGCACCACCCTGAGAAAAACCCAAAATGTCAATGTAGACGCATAACATTCAATGATGCTTCTGTCCTCAGTGAGCATACAACACTAATATAATATATGTGCGTGCACACACACACACACACCCACCTTTTCTGAATCTCTTCTGCCCTCTTCTGTCTAGCCTGCAGCCTTTGCTTGTGGAGCTCTTTCTGCTGTTTGAGGAGGTCAGAGGCAGAAATGGACTGAACTGTTGATCTGGGTTGATCTGTGATGAACACACAAAACAGTGAGACACATTAGCACACAAATGCTTCCAGAGATATACAAATCATTCTAGTAGTGGTTATTATGAAATGATGTCAATGGGGCTGTTTTTTTTCCCCAGAGAGCTACATTGGGTTAAGACTAAACAAACAAACAAATAAATAAAGCCATGTGTTGCTAGGCAGGAAATGAAGAAGAGGGAGGGGGGGTAAATAAAAAAAAATTAAAATAAATGAATAAATAAAAATAAAAACCGACACAGCAGGGTACTGGATTGATTCTAACTTGCTGGTGGACTGATTAAACAACTGGAGATAATACAAATTTATGTCCGAGCAAGGTCAAGTGCCTGGAGTGAAACAAAAGGCACAGCAAACATTTTCAGTGTATGGCATTTGGACCTGTAATGTTTTGACTGTTAGTGGTAGCTCAGGTGGCAACACAGAAAATGACTAGTGATCAGACACAAATACAGACAATAAAATTCTGAGAGAGGGTAGCTGAGCAGAGCCACACAACAAAGTATAGTCTTGGCTCCAGTTAAATGGGGCTACAGCATACCTTGCTTAGTGGATAAAGACTCAATTGAGAATGCTGGTTTTGATGTGACTGTTGAAACTTGCTTTTTTGTGAGCTGCTGTATTTATTTTTTTTAATATTTCCTGGCCCTGCTTGTCCCTGTCTGTCAGTAATTAACACAAAAAAAATAGTGAGGATCCACATCATTCAATCAGTGAGCCTCCCAAAATTGTAAATAAGGGAGATTTTTATATTTTTGGCATTTATGGAATAATTTTTTTTTTTAAATAACAGTATTATAGGTTTAGTACCATCTCACAAAGCCCTAGGCCATAGACTTATTTTTAAGACAGTATTTTGCAAAACAGCCCTCAGTGAGAGAAATCCATCATTTAGTTTAGTAACACTGTCAAAGTTTAACTTCAATAAAAACAAATAAAACAAAAAACACTTCTTAAGGTTTTTGAATTAACGGTATGTGTTTTGCATTCAATATAAAGCACATTACCCGTTGTTTTGGCTTGTCCCAAGTGTCTCTTTATATTAAGAGCTCCTGGTGTAGGCATTGACATGAGGGTTCTGAAATCATCTGAACATCCAGACACGTCATCTGAAGCAAGTGCTACAAAAGGTCAGAAAAATAAATCAAGTTTGTTTACTCACTTACCCCCTCATTTCCAATTCCTTTCCCATATAATCTGTATTATACATTTTCTTTTCTCTTCAGTGATTAAAAAAAAAAGGTCACATTCTTACCAAGCTTACTGGAGGGAATAGAAGCCAAAACTGCCTGGATTGAGAGTTGTTTCTTTGGCTGTGGAGCAGTCCTGTGATGTAAAATAAGTTTTTCCCTTTTGTAATTAATTCATTTCAGAACAAATTACTATCCTTTGCATCGAGAAGTTAACTTACACTGATGGCGCACAGGCGAGTGAGGACATTCCACCATAGTGGAAGTCACTCTGACAGAGACGTTCCCTCAAACTTCCCTTTCCCTTTCTCTTTCCTGGGGCACCGCCTGTGAAGCTGGACTGTAGATCTGCCCTCTTTGAGCTCATCTTCTTGTACTGAGCCTTTACATGGTATGGGCAGTATTGGCATTCGTACTAAATGAAGAAAATATAAAGATTTAAAAAACTTAAAAGTCTAAGTGGCAAAAGAAACAAATACATAAGACGATAGACCAGGTGAACTCACCAAGTTGACCAACTGGGTGCAGGAATCCCCATTTTTCTTTTTGGCCTTGCACGTACCAAAGTCCATGGCTTCCCCCAACATTAAAACCTTTTGAGGATGGTCCACTGTGAGGGAAAGCTGTAAACAGACAGTCCGTGCAGTTACATTTGAGTAAACAAGGAAAAACCATGGCAACCAAAGACAGCATAAAAGGAACCTGGATCCAGTGGAACCAATTACTGAACATGTGTTTAAAACATGACATTCCTCACTATTACATTTACAGCATTTAGAAGACATCTCATCTCTTCAGACCCAGACATCGATACATCTCTTCCTCACCTCATTAGAGCCATCTTTATTCTTCATTTGGTTGGGATTGAGTATTCCTATCACTGTTCCAGTGTCTGTCTTCCACAGGTCTGTGTGAACAGTCCCAAAGAGGAACAGGGATACATTCACCTCTAGGTTATGAAGGTCATTTAGCTTCCAGATACTGAAGGTTTTCCCCTATAAAGAAAATTGTTAAGATGCACATGTTAAATACAAAATGTGCAATTTAATAGCTCAAGACATTTTCAAAATTTTCAAATTATGAAATTAAGCTTTCTAAGATGTCAATTGCTTACATTATTTTTGCTTTGTGGTGTGATTTTACTTATCACTACAGCGAAGGTAACCCAGTCACTGTCCTCTAGATTGTCCCTGGCAAGTCGCTCAGGCAACTGTGAGAGCTTGATCATTCTGCGGTTAGCCATTTTGTGTTCGATCTCTACAGAGGACAAACGAGGTCTCCTACAGAGGAACCAAGGGTGATGCAGACAGTGAATATCAGTAAAATCAATGGGATATATAATTATTTATGAACTTTAAAAGACATTATCGCTGTTTGATGCTATAAACTTAATAAAAAGAACTTAAGCACATCACTGCTCACTGCAGACTTTAAACAAACTCAATGCTTTTTAATTAATTAATCAATCAATTAGTTTACTTACAGGATTCAATAAAAAATTTCAAAGAATGAAATCACATCCCTTCACCATGCACTTACATTGAACTGGTTTTTAAATTAAGGGCATTGTTATGACACAGATGACCATAACAATTTGGCTGCATCATTTATAATAATAAAGAAGAAGAAGAAAAAAAAACAAAAACAAACAACTAACAAAAAAAACCCCACCACCGCCATCCCCAAATACACACCTAAGCCGAAGACCTGAGAATTTTTCCACAGTAACATCTTGAGTGACAGGAAGACATGGTTTGGCCTGTCTTGCAACTGAAGGCGATACACCAGCACTTGTACTTGTACTTGGAGGCGGAGACTTCACTGTGCTGCTGGCTTTACAGTCACTCCGGAGTGGCAGTGGCAACCTGTTGCTACCTCCCTGCCCCTGAGGACTCTGTTTTTCTGAGAAGATTGTTTATATTAATATGCCGAATTGTTTATTTGAACATTATATTAATTAAAAATCTATAATAATTCATTTTTAATGAATTTTTTAGTAACCCCCCCCCACACACACACACACACACACACACACACACACACACATTACCTGCTTTGGGCCTGTGTTCAGTCCTCGGTTTGCGTGCTGATTCTAGGGTTGGAGATAATGTAGCCTTTTTCCGGGATATTGAAGACTGGCTACTGTGATGTGTTGTTTGTAAAGCAGGTTTGCTTGATGGCTGTTGGGGTGACGTAAGACGTTTGGTAAAATGCTGTGCTGGTGGTGAAGCTTTTATATTTGTCTGCCTTGGCGAGAAGGGCTTCTCTTCTACCTGCCTGGACTGGGAGACTGCACACTTTTGAGATGCCTCCAGCTGCTGCTGTAGCCTTTCCATCTTCTCTCGCATGTTCCTTAGCTCCGCTAAAGTTTAAAGCATAAAATGTCAAGGAAATACAACGTGTGCCAATCTACAAGGAGAGCTTCATAAAAACAAACAAAATCGGACCCGTTTAATACATGACTTGTTTAACAAAATATTTCTTAAGAACTGCAGGGGAAAATGATCAAATCTTACCCTCCAGGTCTTCTTTGGAATTATTTAGTGCACTTTCCCCTCCTGTGACCAACTCCACGTTCCCTTCTTCCTCTTCTGGCTCAGCATAATTTTCACCATCATCATCATCATCAAAAAGATCATCAAAATTGTCTTCCCCTTCTTCAGCTGTAGAAATCTCTGGATTCTGACCCTGACTCTCTTCAAACAGAGAGAGGAGCAAGTCCAGGTTTTCATCCTCAGCTGTAGATCAGAAATCATTGCATTAAAGTTATTAATTAAAGTTATGCATATATTCAAAAAGAGAGATTAACATAACCAAAGGCAAAGTGTTTGCAGAGAAAAAGCTAACCTGTATAAAGGAAACAAATTTCCTCTGGACACTTTCTCTTATTTTAATTTTGTTTGACTTTTTTTCTCTGGTGTCTTTTGAGCAGTTCACACAGAAATTGAGAGCCAAGTCTACCTTTCTGTGATCAGAAAGAGATACTGTGAGCAGTGAATGTGTCCTCTGCATTTAACCCATCTGAGACACCAGCAGGGAACACACACCTAGAGCAAGAGCGGCGGGCTGCATACCTGCACCCCGGGGGCACTTATGGGGCTAACTGTCTCACAAAAACCAAAATCAGACATCAAGAGATAATGTCAGCGGCAGCCTAGTGGTTAGGGAGTTGGATCAGAAGATTGTGGGTTCAAATCCCAGACCAGTAGGTTGCTGAGGTACCCTTGAGCAAGGTATTCTGCCAATCACTGCTCCCTGGGCACTTTCAATAGCTGCCCCCTGCTGCATGTGCGCGAGTGTGTGAGTAAAATGCAGAGGTGTCACTTCGTTGTGCTTCACTGTGTGTTGTGCTGTGTACTTCTTGTACAATGACAATAGTCACTTTCCCCTTCACTTTTCACTTCACTAGTCTATTTATTTTTTTTTACTAAACAATTTTAATTGAGAAATTGTGAAAGCTGCAGTGCAATAACAAAAATAATGAACTGCAGTTTAAAACTATCAAGGGATAAAACGGAAATGAAGAGAAAAGATGAGAAGATTAAGAAAGGTTAACAAAATGAGACCACAGTCATTCAGGAAATTTCTGGAAATCACGTTTGAACCCAACATTTGATCAGGACAGAGGGAGGATAGGGGTCTTATACTGGGATGCGTGTTTCCCTAAATGATCCTATACTTTATTATTCATTCAATCCTTTAAGATACCACTTAAACCACCTCACAGCCACTGCTTGAAACAGTTGCAGCAGTTGCAAAGCACAAGGCCACATTGCACAGTGTACACCAAGTAGGATTCTTTATCAAAGTGACTGCATTTTTTTGCACAGCTCACATTTTGGCCTTGCACTTGTTGCATTTTTACTGTATAGGTTACTGTATATTTAACTGCAAGCAAATCAGACTCAAATAGTAAACCCTAAAATAAGTGATGATCGTTTTAAATGTAGTTGATAAATAACAAATAAAGTCTGAATATCAGATTGTGAATCAACTGAGTGGTAAACAAGATAATTCAGAATAGCATTATTGGATTATGTATCATGAATTTTGTGACTGCCATTTAACATCTTCAGCTTGTGCTGCAGAAATAATCTGGCCTGAGGAGCATTTAAAAAGACAGATAAGGACCTTAATATGAGACTCTACTCACCCGTCATGTCTATCAAGTGTTTTAGTGAGAGCTGAAGGAGGGATCCCGTGTTTTAGTGAGAGCTGAAGGAGGGATCCGAAGGAATCAGTTCAGTGAGACACTCACACTAATAATAATGTAAACAATCCACACCTAAAACGTCCAAAGCACACAAAAATGGCCACAGCTCCCCGTCAGTGTATTTCTCCGCTCATCAGAGCAAACTTGGTACGCGTTCCTTAAAATGTGACATTTGTTTTACAACAGTTTTAAAACCAAATGTTGCGAATTTGTTTAACTTGATCTTCTCCTACACTTTCGCGCTGGCGCCAAAAAATGTCAAACTTTAAAGGACCCCAAAGTCACGCACGACAAAAGTCCGGTCTAACGCCTGTAAAGAAAAAGATAAAAGAAAAACAAATTATAAAAGCCATTATGATTTTTTTTCTTTAAGATTTATCTTGTTCACTCTGTTTTAGATCACGCTATATCGACTGCATTTTGTTTTTCAATTATGTGGGGTTTTTTTTTACGATTTTTTCCCTACAGGCGATATAGGAAGACACCCTGTAATCTGATCTACAAACCATAACCACTCAGAGACTTCTCCACGCCATGCAGTGCAGGTTGGAGAAAAGACTACAGACAAAACCGCGCTCCCTTCCTCCAATGTAATTAGAAATATTAAAGAACAGTGGAGGATTATAAATGAGATTTATAAATGAAACACTGGAAAATAAACATGAAGGCAAAAGGATTTAAACCCACTCTTTGGGTTCACTTCTACACAAATAATGTACAGAGAAAATGTTGAGACAGCATAAATAATAGGACTTTTTTTGGACAATATGTATGTGTTAAGAAGCAGTTAAGGTTTTTGCAGGTTTGTTTTCCTTAATTTTGGTTAATTTATCTAAATAAACAACTTTCAGTTGTCCAGAGTTATGAGAGTTCCACTTCTGCCCTCGCAGCTTCAAAATCCTCCATAAATTGTTTATTAAAGTCAGTAGCTGGGCTGTTTGGATTCACTGCCTCAGATCTCTCCTCTCTGAGCTAAATCTCTTCATCACTGGTCTGTTGTGTAAGGCCTTCCCTGTCTCTATAGCTTTCTCATCTTAATTAATGAACCACAATAATTTTCAGAGAAAAGAAAGAATACTAATTTAATATTTTAAAAAGTGAAAGTGACAACCCTTGTCATTGCAAGGTCACAGCACACCACAACGAAATTGGACCTCTGCATTTAACCCATGCACACAACAGCATGCAGCAATGGGTAGCTATTGAAATCGCCCAGGGAGCAGTGACAGGGACGGTACCTTGCTCAAGGGTACCTCAGGGCAACCTACTTGTGAGGGAATTGAACCCACAATCTTCCGATGCAGGGCAACTCCCTAACCACTAGGCCACCGCTGCCCTTAAGAAGTTAAAAAAAAAAAACAAAAAAAAACCTGTGTCTGAAAAAAGTATATTTTCTTTTCCTAAATGTCAGGTGTCTGAAATGCACAGATGCCAGTCTAAAACTGTAATATTTTGATTGGCATTTAATTTACTTGACAGGCAGACACACAGATTAAAATATAGATAGATAGATAGATAGATAGATAGCTAGGGATGGTGGTGGTCTAGTGGTAGGATACTTGCCTATGGTTCAAGAGGTCCCAGGTTCAAATCCCACCTCCAGCATTACCACCACTGGGTCCCTGAGCAAGACCCTTAACCCTGAATTGCTCCAGGGGGACTCCCTGTAGTTAGGACATGTAAGTCGCTCTGGCCGTAAATGTAAATAGATGTGTAATATGATGCCATTAATGGCAATGTTTTGTAATTACATTAATGTGTGTGTATGATAGTGACTGAAAGGTTATATTATTACAAAGACAGAAGCATAAGAAAATATATGACTTGGAAACCATGTGCAGATTAAATAAATATGCACAATCAATTACATTTATTTGTGAAATTGACTGGACATTATACATTCACATCTGTATTCGGATCTCAACTGCTGTAGGCAATAGTGTATCATCTTGGCACAACATAAATATTCTGTTAAACCAGATTAATTGATTTAACCAAGGTCCCTTTACAGAAAAACAATAAAAATCTAGGTATCTTTTGACACTGAGAATAGCATCACAACTAATTCAACTGAAATAAGTGCCAGTAGTGCAGTGTACCTGCTGTATCCTTGTTTTGAGATGGGTGATCAAGTCTTAATTTTAAAAGCTGAAGTCTGATTTTCCCTGAGTATCTAGACAATCCAGCATTCCCTGATATGAACTTAATAGTCCCTTTTCACATACATTACTTCTCTTTCATTTCTGCTGAAATTCCATAAAGTAGTTCTTTCATGTGATTGACATGAAAATGAGTTTGTCAGTGAGTTTGGAATGCAATATGCATCTTCTAGAGGACATACTCTGCAATGACAAAAGCTCAGACAGCACACTTCTTTCCCAAAAGAAATACCTGATCATATAATAATACATTTTTGGCACTTGTTTCATATCTTCAAAAATAAATACCTAACATCTTTTAATAAACAATACGTGGAGTGCTATACAGTACATATACAGTGTGTTCACATTTCTGCAACTAAAACTAAAAAATTTTACTTTATTCCATTTAAGATGAGGTACTAGTCTTAATCTGCTTGCTGTGTGTGAGCCATATTTCAAGATTTCATCATGGCATGAAAATTACTTTTCATAATGGACGTTTTGAGCATAGCATCCACCACTTTACAAGGTTATAAACTACGTTCACTTGAAGAGTTTGATGGCAGGGAGTATGCTTGGCAATGGCTGTTGATCGTGGGGACCTCATTATTCCTTATTAAACGTGTCATGATTGGAGGACAGCCATTTTTTTAGCTAAGTTCATACTCTTGCAAGATTCAGAATAGGCTACTTTAGGACATGTGTCCAGCTCAGATCCAGCTTGCATCAGACACTGAGTTTAAAGCTGACCTGAAAACCAAGAGCTAAAATCAATTCCTTTGCTATGTTGTAGGGTGTCTGAAACAATCCAGACATAAGCCACCTCATAGCCACCTTCTAACCATAAGGTTCAGCTCTCAGTACATATCCTTGTAAATCTCCTGTAGTAGTGGATGCAGGGAAGTGTCCTGTGTCTTTTTAATGTCCTGAACCAACTGAGCATGCTCTGTTACAAGCTGTCGAAGGTCAGCCAGCTTCTGTAGGAGCTTGGGGAAGAGGAAGGCATTTTCTGGGTGGTTGGACTGCAGATGGAGCTGTAGAGCATGAATAATACTTTCTTGAATGCATTCGATGTGTGACACATTTCCCAGTCCTGGTCGGTCTGTGAGTGTTGAAGAAGAGGGAGAAAATAAAGAAGAGATAGAAAGAAAGGGCATCAGCAAAAAGATAATTCTGAGCATTACAGCCTTATAGTTTTCCGTTTATGTCACAGGCCTTGTCTATCATATTGCAATGTCCTTTTTCATAAAAGCTATGAAGGAGTTCCTAAGGGAATGGACCTGCAGCAGGTTGTGGTTATATCCTCAGGCCTGTGGGCAGCAGCTGGAACGAACGCTGCAGGAAGCTGTGGTTATTTTTGCTGGCCCAATGGCAAAAAAGCCCCCTAGTCACTCTGAGACTGGCTGTAATTACATAATCTCTTTAAAAAAACGCTGCTCAACACTGAAGCTGAAAGAGGCAGAGAAAGAAAAGCCTGTCACACATAGTTTAAACTAGCAGTGTGAAAAGTGTTTGCCAAGAAGCAATACAATACGAGAAAGAGTAAATGGAAAGTCTCTTGGTGAAAATGGCCAGCTTGTGCACTACCACCTGATTATTTCCATGCTGACAACTAATATTAACTTTAATATTGGACTTTTCCCCACTTCACTGAGTGAAAAGTAGGAGATTAAAAGCACAACAGAAATATAAACTACTTTGATTTAAAGGTCAACTACACTGACTTTGTAATTTGTATAATTTTTTAGAATATTCAATAAATTATATTTTTTCAATTATATTTAATTTATTCTATTTATTATATTGATTATATTTTTAAAACTTTAAATCCCTTCTCCAAAAAATGATGGTTGGTTTTTTGTTTTCTATAATTTGCTAATAGTATTAATAGTCTTCCAGTCACTGATTCTAAATAGTACTAAAATCATCTAATTTAATTGTGATTGAATTATAGGTTTTACAGTTCAAAGATTTGTTAAAAAAAGGGTCATCAAATGCAATATTTTTTAAAATCAATACTTTAAACCTCTGGTGTAAATTCTTCTTTCTGTGTCTCACCTCCGCAACAGATGATGGCAGCCACAAACAGTGCTATGTCACTGTCATCCAGCTCGAGGGCATTGAAACGCATGGCAAACTGGAACTTGGGCTCCATCATTTCACTGAAGGGGCGGCGGAGACTCTTGAGGAACTCACGTGTGATGAAACCACTGCCACGGGCTACCAGAAGTCCGTCTTTGTTCATGCAGGAGGCTAGCAGAGCAAAGAATGCCTCATGCACTCCATACTTTAGTAGAGTCACCTGATCATTAAGGTGCAGACTGGCAAAACCTGGTACGGCTTTGGCAAACTCAGTCAGCTGGGTGACTGTCTCCACGGATGTGTGTTGGCAGCAGTGGAAAAGGCGGGCCTCTGTCTCTCGCTCTTGCATAGCCTGAACCAACCCCTCCGGTTCATCACCTACCATCTTCTTGACCAGAATTTGCTGGGCGTGCTCCAGAGTGTCCAGGTCATGGATGACAAAAGGCTGATGGATCACAAAGAATAGCTGAGATGAGAAAACACTCAAGGGTTTCCTTTTTCCTGTAACTGTAAGTACCTGAAGGCAGGCCCAATTCCTCACTCTCCTAATTGTGTTACACATTAATTTTACAGTAGTTAGTGAAAAAAAAGTCTGCATCACAAATATAAATGGGTCTGCGGTTTAAAATTTAAAAAAAGCCACTCAGCACTGAAACGGGTGTGTTAGAGTAGAAAACCACGAGGACAAGCATTGCTCGTAATTATACCTGCCTATGTATACTGGCTGTGAAAACTGTATCTCATCAGTCTCATTGTGTGAAGACCACATACAACATGCTACCACAACAACATTCTAATATTTTAAAATAGGAATTCGGTCTGGGTACTTTCCCTTTATCTCAAAAACCTATGCTATATTACTGTAGCATGGCTTATCTTGGCCATATCATTACATTTAAAGTAAGGGGAAAAAAGTCTGCTTTAATAGAAATTTCTCACGCACTGGTGTGCAGGCCTTGCCAGCGAGGAACACACGTGCTTTGGCCTTGTTCATGTGGAAGTGCCTTAGGTAGGCCTCATGAATCTGCCTGATCAGAGTTTTCAGATCAGTTTGCTGGGTCTGTCCCTCCTCTGCCTCATCTGTCTGGAGCTCTGCTTTCAACTTCAGCTTCTCTGAGCGAGGCATCCGCCCAAATCGGATAGCTGTAAGAGAGGCAAATGAAAATTTAGAAATTTTGAAACCATCTCTCTCTCGCTCTCTCTCCCTCTCTCTTGCATGCATCTCTCAGTTATCAGTTTTTGTGGAAACCACATAAGGGTTCTGGGTTTATCCCTTCAAAAGTGGGTTAGAAATGGGCAGTAGTTCTGCTATGAACTGACCCACACTTTTTTTTTCTGAATTCGCTTATAAAATGTAATTGTTGTGCATTTTGGGGTTCATTTGGGCAGCGGTGGCCTAGTGGTTAGGGCGTCAGCCACATGATCGGAGGATTGGGGGTTTGAACCCCTTCCCAGTAGGTTGTCCTGAGGTACCCTTGAGCAAGGTGCCGTCCCCATCACTGCTCCCCGGGCGCTTTCAATAGCAGCCCACTGCTGCACATGTGTGTATGGGTGAAATGCAGAGAGTGAATTTCCCCATTCTTGGGATTATAAATAAAGGATTATTATTATTTTCTTAGAGGATGGCTTTTGTACAAGTGAAGTGAAAGTGACTGATTGCTATTGTGAAGAAGTGCACAGCGCACAGTTAACCACAACAAAATGCAACCACTGCATATCACCCATACACACTGTGCAGCAGGGGGCAGCTATTTAAAGCGCCCGGGGAGCAGTGATGGGGATGGTACCTTGCTGAAGAGTACCTCAAGGCAACCTACTGGTCTGGAATTCGAACCTGGGGCCTAATCCCTAGCCACTAGGTCACCGCTGCCTCGGTGCAAATGTCTAAAAATTGGTTTGGCTCGATATAAAATAAGTTTTGAGCTCTGTAGGACATTTTCAACAATACAATATAAAACATCAGAGCTGAACCAAATTTGATTATTGTTTCACCTTTAACACACAGAATGTAATTTTATTTGTAATCTGAGAAAATGATATAAAATTATTTGAGGAAAAAAAATTATTCCATTAAAAATGAACATAAACACAGCAAGTATCATGGCATTGTTAACAGATAAAACATCCTGATGTGTTTTACTGTAATTATGTTTATTTTATTTGTCCTAGTGATATAGTGTTTTCTGGCAAAAACAAACTTACTACAGGGATACACATTTTGTCCAGTACTGTTTGTGCAAAAAAAACAAAAACAAACATAAGCTATATTGAGCTGCACTAGGTGACCATGCACTTGACACTACAGCGCTGCGGGGACAAAGGGTGAGAGTGGGGATATGAGCTAAGGTGGTGTGATGTGATGTAAACCTGGAATAAGGCACACTGGTGAAGCCAATGTTCCCAATGTCCACACATATGTCTGTATGAAAATTCAACATATACAGTTCCAGGGCAGTTTAGAGGTCAGATTCGGAGGGGGCACTTCTATAAGGTTTTCTAATGTAAACACTACCAAACTGAATTGTCCTTGATAAGTTGGTGAGGTGAAAGTTCTACAGCAGCAGAGAGCAATGTATCTCCATGTCATCCAGGTCATCCAAACTTGCTAAAAAATAATTGTTCTGTTGAGCTAGACTTAATGGACATAGCCACAAAATGTACTCGTAAAAATGCTAACGTCATGGTCATTGTGTAGGTGATCTTGATAGGCACACTTCCAAAAACAAACACTGGTCCGTAATGCGCAGGTTAATCTTTAAAGGCCATGTTTAAAAATGTTTGGATTTCTAACAGGCCATGTGCCATAAACTTTTCTACATTTTTTTCCCCATGCAGCATGCTACCATAACAACATTGTAGTGTATTACACTAATGATTTTGGATGGGAAAAAAAATAGGAAATATGGAAATATTTCCTGGAAATAGGAAATAGGAAAGCAATTCTATAAACACTGGTTAAACTGATTATCAGTGTAAATAAATGGTAATATCCATGATCAGTGTAGTTTCTGGTCATTTTGGTGCGCTAAATGAGATCTTGCCCCACATCCTCCTGTTTTTCGATGCTTCAGTCATTGATATCTTTATGAAAAGCCTACAAGAATGTTTCTGTATTTCCAAATTGCTTCTACATGGTCAAGCAATGACAAGCAAGATTTCAAAAGCAATACTATCAATCTGGGCAGATGGTGTAAAGTGCACCTTCATTACATAATTTATTGTTTTGAACAAAAAGTGGTTTTATCAGGTAATGATGACCAATAAAGTAATCTAAGGGCATACACAGCTATGTTATTGAGAAATAAATCTATAAAAGCCTACTGGATATCTCTGTTAAAAGGCTGGCAAACAACTCACCATTATGGGACATGCCCACTGCGAGGCACTTGCGGAAGCGGCAGTATTGGCACTTGTTACGGTTCTTCTTCTGGATCTTGCATTTACGCTCGCACTTGTCATACTCTAGTTTGAGCCGTATGGTTCTCCTGAAGAAGCCCTGCGGAGGATTCATATATGGATACACTTAGTGTCAAAGATGTTATTCTATGGTCTTTGCTTGTTTTGGTTTAAAGGGTCGGTATCAACATCATATCACTTCATTGATGAGCGGCTACTCACAACCCTCTGTAGTAAAGTGGATTGATAGGTGCGGTGTTCACTGCCTTTGTGATAAGGCATATCATACTATATGTGAGTCACTGATTACCACATCGATCACTGCAAATAAAATTTCCTTTCCAACAGGACCGGAAGAATATCCACCCACAAACACAGAGTCTGCACCAGATATGTATAAACAAATGGGATGTGTTAAAAGAACGAATGGATCTCTGCTGTTTGGTTTTCTAGTCTATGTACACAGATTATAAGAAACTAATGGAAAGATAATTGTGCTATTCATGTTCATGCATTATTTTACAAGCTGGCACCCTACAATATGTTTAAATGTGCAAATTGTTTAACTTGACAAAGCTGCAAAATATGTTTTGTGATAATTACAGAAACACATAATGATGCACCGTTATTCCATGTGTCCTATTTTATTCACTAGTTATCACCTAATAAAAAGCACTGATGCATTTTCGGCTGCTCATCTTATGGCCACAGACTCCACTAACTTAATTTTATTCAGCTTTACCAAAATGGCTACAATGCTGCTCTGGCAAATTAGGGCTTATTATAGCTTGTTAAGAGTCTGTTCAGTTACTCCAGTCAGTCATTTTCTGCCGCTTGTCCCAAGCAGGGGTCGCAGGGGAGTGCTGGAGTCCATCCCAGCTCACACAGGGTGAAGGACAGGGAACACACCCTGGACAGGTCGCCAGCCCATCGCAGGGAGGTGCGTGACAGGGACGGCATCTTGCTCAAGGGTACCTCAGGGCAACCTATTGGGAAGGGGTTCAAACCCCCAATCCTCTGATCATGCAGCCAACGCCCTAACCACTAGGCCACCGCTGCCCTCGCAGTTACTCCATTTGTTTTATAATACAACCACTTCCCTCATCTACAGCATTTAATAACATCTTCCAGATTCCAAATTGACATGACAAGGTCCTTTTAAGTGAACATACCATTCATTTTATACTCTAATTTATACTTTAACACATTTCTTTAGTCTCTGCACCAATTTATTATTTTTCCCCACTTTATCTGTGGAAGGGGATGTAGACACTTCGACGCTCGCCACCATTTTTCTGTGCTGAATTCAAAACTCACATAATCAATGGTTGAAACTGTGTCTACACTGGCCTGGGTTTGGGTTCTTGCTGAAGTTGAACAAGCTGAACAAGTTGCAGTGTTTCAGTGTAAGTTGTTTTTTGTTTTTATTTGCAGGTCTCTGTCACAGTACCAGGTGATCAGACATTATTGATTCATTCTTTCATCACACAGATGCCGCCACATTATTAAGTCTAAGGCAATGAATAGGATTCAGGCTGTTTGAGTTACTACTTTGAGGACTCTCTTGCCAAGTATGTCTAAGGTCAGGCCGTTGGGAAGGTTTGAAGAAGAGACAGGCACAATGAGAGCAGGCCAATGGGAATTAGGAACAATGCTGCACTTTAACCGCTACTTTGTGATAAAATGTGAATTTGAGCATGAAAGTAATTATCCAGCAGATACTTTAATGCTTGTTTTCTTTAAGTGTGAATTTTGTGCATTTGGACTGGTCAAAGACCTGGCAACTCAAAAGTTTTATTTTAGCTTCTAGTCATGAGCCGGGCACTTTCTAAAAACGATGCCCATTTGCTTTAAATTGGCTAACACTAACAAGTTTAAGAGTAACAAGAGTTTGTTATAGCCACTTGATATAGGTAATAGTTGCTGCTTAGCAGCAAAGAAACTAAATTTCATTGTGTAATATCGCAGAAAATACACAGCAAATAAAAAAGGTGGCCAAAGTCTTGCAAAGCATTCAGTTCAATCGGTTTGTTAAAGCAGTTAACTTCATGACTCTTGTGCATCTTGCCCTCATATTCAACATACAGTGATAAGAAGGTAGATAATTAATGTTATCTAAAGGAACAACACACAGGGAGTAGTAAAGTAGTAAACCATGGTACTCTCAAGCTTTAAGCCTATAACAGCACCCAGCGAAAATAAACATGGGACCCACCAGGTTTTAGATAAGGGAGGGAGAAAGGTGAGCTGAGATACAAAGTTTAATGTAAACCCACTACCCAGTTCTCTAACTGAACTGGCAGTGCCCTGAGTTTCTAAGCCAATGATGACAAACAGTTCCTTGAGGGACACATCAGAAATGCTTTCTCCAATGGGGTTGGGGGAAAGCACCAGAAAAGTTTGCTTCTTTTCCCTGATGCATATGAGAGATGCGTTTGTGCATGTGCATGTGTGTGTGTATGTGTGTGTGCATGTGTGTGTTGAGCATGCATGAGAGTTATTTTGTGTGAAACGTCTCCAGGTTGAATGAGCTCTCAAGGACAACCAAGTGGGCTGGCTACAGTCACAGTGAAAGACGCATGACGTGTACGTCTGAAAAACACTTTGCATAACGCATTCATACAAACACAGCACGGATGGCTGAACTCCAAGGCACACACTAATGCTACTGACCTGAGGGGTGTAATTAACACATCAATAAATCATATCAGTACAATTACTGTCTTTCAGCAATAGCTGTTTTTGAAATGATCTATTTTATCATGTAGAGGATCTACACATTTGGATCAAGTACATTCAGTGCATTATAGTCACCCAGTGCTGTCCAGAGATGCATGATTGTTATAAACATTAAAATCCTAACAACCCAGGTTTGGCTTCTGACTTGAGTTAAATGTTACAAAACAAAGACATTCTGTCATAATGCGATTTTGAGTTTTTAAAGCAAGATGTCATTAAAACAGCCTGAACCTCACTAAGATTTCATATCTGAATTTTTTTTTAAATCAAAGTTAGTGTTTTTTACACATAATATGTTTGCATTTTTTGGCAGCTGGTCATGCTGGCAGAAATAAGAAAGAGAAATCAAAATAGTTTACACTGCTAAGGAATTCAAATATGCATTACAAACACGTTGGTCTATGTTCTATTTACATCACAGAGTGGACCTGAGCCAAAGAGACGAAAGTTCGTGTCGGCACAGGTCAGTGTGCCCTTGCTGTCACATGCATCAGGCTCATAACTTTTTTGAATTACAGTAAGATTGTATCAACGTATTTGAGTGTGTGTGTGCGTGTGTGTGTTTGTTTGTTTGTATGTGTGTCTGGTTACCTTGCACCCCTCACAGGCATGTACTCCATAGTGGAAGCCTGAGGCACGATCAGCACACACACGACACTCAAGGTTCAGGGGGCTCGAGGGGATTTCTTCCTGTCCCGCCACCACTCCAAACACTGTAGAGGATGGACTAGAGGCTGTGCTCAGGACATCTAGAGAATACACAAACACATATACACACTTTTTTGAAGTGAATGGAACTGCGTGATACGACTGCAAGCAACAATAAAATTAACTTTTCCATTAATAATACTTGTTGTTAGCAATAGCCAATAGCCATTGATTAGCTTTATTTTAATGGTTTGACTAATAACCTTCGATCATTGTTAGAAATATTTGCATGTTTTGAAAAAACATGCCTGTTAGGCAATAAAGTAAAACAAATGTTTTCACGCATATTAATATTCACATTAAATGTGTTTTTCATAAGAAATCCTGCACAAATGTCCAAGTATGGTAAAAACTGGAACAGGGGTACAGATCCATTTTCAATGGAAATCGTTAATAACTTTGTCATTCTGGCATCTGGAAGTGGTTTGTCAAACCTCAGCTGTAGCAGGAAAGAGCTCAAAGGCCAGTCACTTTTCAGAGATCATTTAATTAGCCGTTCAGTCAGGGACATTTCAAACGGAGAATGAATGAGTGTTTAACTCAAGAGAAAACATAAAACTTCTGAAAGCCAGTTGTCGCTGTCATAAGAAAACAATGAAACAAACATTCTTAACATCTGTGAACTAAAGGCTTTTTCAGCTTTTCTACATTTTTCTGTTCATTTGTCATTTGTCTTGATATGTTAACACATTGGGCAGCAAATGTGTTTAAATTTTGCCAAAAACTAAAATTGAAGAGGTCTTTACTTGGAGCTGAAAATATAATAAGTTTGTATGTGGTGTGTGTGTGTGTGTGTGTGTGTGTGTGTGTGTGTGTGTGTGTGTGTGTGTGTGTGTAGGTGTGTGTGTGTGTGTGTGTGTGTGTGTGCACTTTCTAAATAACTACCCAAAATGGTGGAGCTTTCAGAGCTGATGATGGAGCCCTGGCAGTCAGGCAGGTACAGAAGACTGAAGGTATCGTCGCTGAGGGAGGAGGAGATGTCCTCCAGCTCCTCCATGTTCATGATCAATTCCCCACATAGTGGGCTGTCCAGCACTGAATCACCCACTGGAGACAATGGACTGAACAGACTGGGTACATCTACCATGGTGCTGCACCGCAGTACTGAACACACATCAGAGAGAGAGAGAGGGAGACAAAGAGAAAATGGGTAAACAAAAGTTGTGTTAAAATAAATCACTGCATGATGCAACACTGTTTGAATGTAATAAACACATGATTACGATTTATGGCAACAACAAATATAAGCCATAAGTCATAAAAACAGAAACGTCATTTGAATTCCTGGTTATTTACCACTATTATTAACCCATGCATTTCAGTGTTGAAATCATTTTTTTTATCAAATTTTAATTGATGAAGCTCAGTGCCAAGTCATCATCAGCAGTTTGTAGCTGCCAGCTCTGCACATCAGTCTGTTCCGCTTCACCGCTCATCACTCATCACTCATAGCTCATCACTCATCACTCATACCCTCAGACAATCCTGCCAGACAGGGCAGGACCATTTTTGTAACTCTTGAACATAACTCTTCATTGATAGTTTATGTTTTAGTATTTCACAAAATAATAATAATAATTTATTAAATTATTATAAATAGAATAAATAAATAAATAAACAGATATTAATTTGATTAACAGATATTAAGTGATCATTAAATAAAGTATTGAAAAATCGAAATAATATCTTATAGCTGTCCGATCATCATCCTTTAGTAAGGTATGTCCTTATTAAACAGGCAAAAAAATTATTTAAAAGTTCTAAAGCTGTTTTCAGATTTTTGCATCATGAATTAAACACAATTTATGTTTACAGTTGCAAATTGTAAATAATGGGTTGTATTTTACAAATAGGAGGTGAAAGGGTACAATTAAACATTTCTTGAGGATTTGTAACTGACATGAGATTCACTAACAAAACTTTCAGTATTATAAAGATCCTTTATGACATTGATACTACAGAGTCTTATTCCTCTGCAGGGGTGACAGTGGTGAAGGAAGAACTTTGCATGTTTGCTTTGAGATGATCACTGTGTTTGGCTCAACAAACCCTGCCCATGATGTAAACACAGGCATGTGTTTCAGCACTTTATCTCACACACTGAGCAAAGGTGAAGTACCGAGGATTAGTGCTCTTTTTAGTTTTATTCATGTTCTCATATTCTTGGAGCCAGAAAAATACAGTGGCAAAAGAGCAAATATCAAACTAACAACTAAACTGACAACAACTGAATGAATGAAAAAACTAATTTAACTGTACTTCAAGTAATTTCACAGTTGTGTATTAATAATACAATTTTAATAATACCAAAAATTAATTTCCACACTAATACTACAGAGAAGGGAACCTTCAGAGAAGGCCTTATGATTTCTGATGGAAAACGTGTCATTTATTTGTATTTAACACACAAATGCTTGTTGTATTTAAATGGAAAGATCTGATGTTCTACTTTAATTTGATTGTTAAGTTTTATCTAGAAAAAGAAAGTCAATTCTTAAATTTCTTTGTTGTATTCGCACTTTGTTAGGATTTCAGGAGCTCGACCGAAGGCCTTAAGGATCAGATTATCCACTAGCACAATTAGAAAGAAACAGTGCAATCACCTAATCAGTGAAAGGGATCAGACACTGGAACAGGTATCAATAGTGGCAGATTCCAGAGCATTGTCAAGTCGAGAGTGATGGCAACTCTATTTCACTGAAAATTCACTGTAAAACTGCTAACTACACAGCAAAATATAGAATATATAATGTGTTTACATGCTTCAGGTATCAGGATTGCTGGCTGAAGTTATTATTTTCATACAAAAATGATCAGATCTGATTTTTCTTTGAGTAACAATGCTCAGTCTTCCCTGCTGCAATATGATATTGACACAGTCCTCTCAGTTTACTTTTGGCAATAATTATGTGTTGATGTGTCATTTTATTGATGCTCATATTTACATCAGATACTGCCGGTCCCTGAATGATACACTGAGTGCACAGTTATTAGGCAAGTGAGTATTTTGAGGACTAATTTTAATCTGGAACCAATCCAGTGCTATCAGTAAATCCAAAATGTTAGTAGAAACCTGAATGTTTCACAAAAGAAATGTGAGTTTAAACATTCTTACAGGATACATATGCGTGCACAACTCAAAATTTACAAATCAACATTTCAAACGCATCATCCTGCATAAAAAATCATGGTCTTCCTGAAAGATGCAGATCTTTTTCCTGCACCACTGCTTGAAGAAAGTGTCCTCCAGTAGGTTTGGGAGTTGAATTTGAGTCAGCCTTCAACCCAAAAAAGTCCAACCAGCTCATCTTTAATAATATTAGCCCTTACCAGTACCCCACCTCCACCTTGCGGCAGTCAAAGTGGAGCTCTGTGTCCATTACTGTTCCAGCCATAGGCCCATCCATCTGGTCCATCATCTGCTCTTGTACTTCTGGACACTTCAGGTAGGTTCAGTTCTGGAATATGACAGCACTGGAGGATAATGGGTTCCTCATAGCTTCATGTTTGATTCTTCTCAAATCTCGCAGTTCATTCGCATTTTTTTTCCTCAACACATTTCTTACGACCTTGTTGACTATTTGCAACAAACAGTTTGATGGTTCTGTGATCACGCCCAAATATCTTAGCAGTTTCAAGGGTGCTGCATCCCTCTGAAATCCTTTTTACAATTTTTGACTTTTCAGAGTTCTATCTCTTTTTTGGTCCATTTTGCCTGAGGAGAAAAAAAAAAGCTGCCTAATTATGCACACCTTGTGTTGATCTCCTTAGGCCACATCTTCCCTCATTAAACAAACAGACATCACTTGAACTGCTTAAATCCAATTAGCAGTCAGCTTTATACAGCTTGGAGTTGGAATATATTCATGAAAATGATGATGATGGTCAAAATACTCCCTTGAATAATCATTGTGCACACAGTGTATGCTGAAACCTATGCTGCTGGTCTAAAGATTTGGCGTGTTTTGCCAGGTCCATCCCACAGCTGCTAAACCAAGATCAAAATCACATGACAAGATACCAGGGAAACTGGGCCATTGCGTGATGGAAAATGAACACACTGAAATTAAATATAAACAGACATTAAACATTCTGCTGCTGCATCATCTGACTGAAAAGACCTGACCACTACTTCTGTCTTTCGGCAGCAACCTTTAGTGTTCCTGTGCAAAGAAAAGATCTGAATCTTTTTGAATTCTATCTGTTTCAGACAAGCGTGATGGTGGACATTTTACCATCATACTGCATACATCTATATGTACTCCAGCTGTTGCAATCTAAAAAAAAAAAAAACATAGCATCCAATTCTGAACAGAGGAGTGTGCTGGTTTTGAGAGGAACCATGTCAAACTCAGCCAGACATATGTTGCAATACTGGATTCTCACCAGAGACCCACACAGACAAGCATACTGGGTAGAAATGTAGGTCAGTAACGATGGGTGCGTGGTAGGATGTATGCTGGCATAAAATATATAATATGAGCAAACATTTAAATGATCATCTCTTCAAGCAACCCCTGCCTATGGGTGCTTTAAAGGAGTTAAAGTTACACATAAATATGGATAAAACTACAGACAAAATTTACACTTCATGCTACTACAGTATTTAGCTATGTGGTGCATTTAAGTCTTTATATTTATGGGCTAAATTACTATTTTTTAGGTAACAGTTAGACAAAGTAGCAAGGAACGCAGAGTAACTTTTAAGCATTGAAATGCCTTTCCTACATTGGCTAATATGTTAATGGGAACACTGAATAACAAAGGGCAGGGTTGCAATAAGAAAGCCACTGCTTTTCAAAAAGAGGTTACTGCTCATCTACAAAGTTACTAAAAATCACATCAAGCCAGAAGCCTATTAGAAAAATGTTTTGTAGCTGGATGAGACGAAATAGCACTAAATCAAAGTGCGAGTTGATGCCTAAATAGTTGCAAGGTTTGGGAAAGGAAAACACTGCAATGTTTAATGCAGAACACAAAGGGTTTACATCAGTTATTGAAAGCAAACTTTTACCTACTTTTGCCTTTTACAGTTATGCAGTATAAGATCATTTTCAGATGTGATTTTCAATTTTCAATTTTAAGAATAAGTCAGTAAGTATAACACGTTTGCCTCAGTAGCTGAAGGGGAGTCTACTTTAACGACATACACACGGGCATATTTATGCACAAATACAGAAAATCATAAATGCTTCACAAACTTTAAAGCACCACTGAAAATGTGTAATATTTTTAGCATGTTTAACTGTTTGTAAAATGCAAATTGTTTGCTGAAACAATTGTTCTAAAAAGTTTGAGGAAGGGGTTATATAAGTGAAATATATGAATTATTTTTTATTAACTACATTAGCTTCATAGCTAGTGCACAACCAATTGAGTATTATTTGTGAGAATGTCTTAAGAAAGAAAGAAAGAAAAAGAATGACATTGTGGACAATGTCAGAATGTTACAGCAAAAGTGAAGCAGACGGGGTGAAATAGCCAGAGTGCGTAACTTGCCAGACTATCTGACTCTGTCCAAAACAGAACACAGACACACACAGGCACACACTCGTGACTCCGGCCTTATGACACAGCACTGGGGCCAAGAACAGAGAAGGCCAACACCTCCAGCTGGACACCCATGCCTCCTGCAGCCCACAGACCCATTTATTAACACCATACAGTACATAGCTTACAACTGCTAAATATACATTCACACACATTTGCACACGCGTGCATACAAGAGTGCACTTACTCCAGTTACACCACAGAACTCCCACCTCCATATTCTACTGGCTCATATTCCATCCTCATTTTAACCACACACACCCACTAAACTCTCAGATTCTAACTACACAACTTATTGATTTAATACATATTAAAACTAATATGTGAATAGTACCATACAGTGAATTGCAGGAGATTTAAATGCAAGTGGAAGCAAGTAAGGATGCAAAAGGATGAAAAGAAACAAGAGAATGAATTGAATAATACTGTGTCCTCTAATCAGTTTCAAAATATCAGCACAGGCTGTATGAAACAGCTGTAAGGCTCCTGTTACGCCCTTAAGCATGAGATAGGGGAGATGGCTAACAAAACACACACACATGCGCACACACAAACACAGAGACTGTTCCCAGTGTGCACCCAGCACGGCCTACGTGCAGCAGAGGAAGCAGGCAGTGGAGAGTCAAAGCTGAGGGGACTGTTAAAGTAATAACCCTCCATTCTGCCTTTCTCCTCTTATTGTCTTCTCCCCACTGGTCTGCCTGATTATGCCTGGACAACTCATCAGGACACAGATATTTTTGGTAGCACAGGAGCAGGAAGGCGGTCTTATTCTTTTCAGGAAACCAGCAACAACAACAACAACAACAATAACATAAACATATCCTTCAAATACTGCCATATCACCTAATCTTGATCTCAAAAACATAATATTTCTACAAAGAAAGTTCAACACAACACCAGATTCACTATTAGGAAATCAGCTAATTTAAGCAAAAAAAAAAATCAATATTAAAAACAGGCAACAATTCTAAGCAACTGGTCAAACACGCCATCATGCGTCCAGGATGCAGCTTTATCAAACCTGTCTTATTTAAAATGATGGACATGCAAACCCAACTCAAACCTCAGATCATTAAATTGGTCCACAAACTCTCCTTTTAATCATGTTCTAAAAAGATAACCCCAGTTCTAGCCCTGAGTGAGAAATATTTTGTTCCACATTCTGAAGACTCCCACAAACAAACATATTTAAGCCCCACAGCTACGACCCAGAGTTACAATAGAGCAGAATGAAAGCAGTGCTTACCAGATCACTCTTCACACGTCTGGACTGGCAGCAGCAGCCAATAAATACACTGGCCTCGGCGGGGGCCAAAGTCCAAACCCCACACACACTACTCTCCTGCCTCTCACTGAGAAGCAGATTTCCTGGCACCTTACCAATAGAAGAAGGCAAGCGAGACGCATTTGGATCTGACAAGATGAGGCTAATCACAATAAGGAAGCAGCCATAAAGGCCTAGGATTTTATTTCAACAATAGTAGAGCAATAGCCTCCAACTCTGATGAGGCCATCTTCAATCTCAGCATTATCAGCACTATCAGCACCAACCTGGATAGATGCGAATATATCTACAGATGCGTCATTAATTATATTAAATATTTTATTAGTTGAAGTCTCCAACTATTTAGATGTTAGGTCAGCTGGCTCATGTCATCGCTTAATCTGGACCTATTGAAGGTCGGTGGTCATGTTTCGGAAAGAGTGCTCTGAGGTAAGTTAACGAAGCTAATGATATGAAAGAGGAAACCACACTAACGTGTGCAGTTAATCATATTGACTATTGAATAAATGCAAACAGAAAAATCCAAAAAGCATCGCATGTAAAAATACATTGAATGTAAAAAGGGTTTGCATGATTGTAATAAGCAGAAGGGTTCCTACCATCTGCAGACATGCTTTTTACATTAAAGGCTTTCTGCAAGAAGAATGTAAAATAAATGAATAAATGAACAGAGAGGATACTCTGGTAGGGGTTGTCTGTATAGATGCTCATGATTAATACACTTACTGCACTGTTCAGTTTCAGGTCTGACAGCAAAGGAATCACATCTGTACATGAAGAGCATTAATGAATAGAGGATTATGCGCTAGTCTAGGTATATTGTCCAGGACAAATGTATTAATTGGCACACACTAAATACTACTGAATTACTACATTAAACAAAATAGGCGCATGAGTGTAGGCTCTGTAGATATACAGTGGAAAATACAGATTTCCTGCAACTCGAGGCAGTTGCTTATAGTAAAACCAGAATAACAGGGCTCCTAAAAATTTTGCCAGATTCATAAACATAAAATCGTCCCAAAATAATTCAAAAATCACCTATAAATCATACAGTAGGAATGCTATGTCTGAAAGAGCTGCTAGTCGAAAGAAGAGGCTGTACGAATACTGTTATCCAGACTGCCAGTGCAGTTCACCTGCTCCTCACACACCCCCAGGCACACCGACCCGCTCAGCCAATCACCGAGCGCCTTTTTACTCCACCGTAACGCCCCCAATTCCTTTCCTGCACGTTCCCAACCTTAAGCCCCGCCTCGCGTGACAGGATTGGGTAGATTTACATCCATCCACAACAAACCGAAAACGGACCAGAACGCAATAAACTTGACCCTATTGACCAATCGTAGGGATGGATGGGGTTTTCCGGGTAGGTACAAAAGAAAAGAAACGCCCAACCCCTTTTATGGTTAAGGCTGTGTGGCGTTGTTGCTAAGCGACGATCTGACTGCCGTGTGAATTGAAATATTGGGTGTCGTTTACCGAGAAAGCCCTAGTGCTTATAACAAGCAATAGTGCAGTGCACAAAAACTCATTCGCCAATATGTTCATCGTCTTCAAAAGGAATTACTCTTTAGGTTTGTGAGAAATAGTCAGCATTCATGTGTGCAGTTACTCCAGCGCGTGCACTTTGCTCGTATCTCCCAGTGTGGATCAACATGACCTGTGCTGCCACCTGCCGACACAGCCTTCAGCCCTGCTTTATCTGTATTAGATACAAATGAATTAACACGTGGCTAAATTCATGATGTTGTACTGTTGCTTTACTCTAAAATTGTTAGAAAAATAGGTTTTTTTTCCATCAAGACACCTGGACAAGCTGTTTGCTAACCAGGATGATGAATGTGTCATTGTCACTCGTCTCTGTGGTGCACGTTTCTTTGTGTATTGAGATTAAAGTAATGGCTTTTCTTATGTAACCACCATGGAAGCAGAGTCTTAAAAAAAAATTGGACATAGATCTTTGTTCGCTCTGCAATACCATGGCAACAGGGCCACCATGAGCCAGTGTGAGAGCCGTCACTTCCGGCCTGGCCCTCTGGCAGTTCTCTGATGTGTGCCAGCCTCTGCCAGTCCCCTTGGATGCCCGCCAGTGGCCATAAATTCTGCAGCAGTAAAAGGCTGGTCAGCCTGCAGCCATGTAGCTGTTCTCTTAACACGGGCTAATGACTGTCTGAGGCCACGGCTATATTTTATTTACAGTACCAGCAGCTCCGGGGAAAGCTTTGAACGGCTATGTACTGCTTGGGGAAACAACACTAGGGCTGTGCTGGAGATTGGCCAGTTCTAGTCCTTGTCCTCTGTGAATATGAAACGGTCCCTTCAGGTGTTTTGCACAAAAAGCAGTAATAGTAACAAATGCCTCCAGTGTGTGCTTGTATAAAACAAGAATTAGGGCAGACAACAGATTAGTCAAATCTTTATTGTTTATGTTCAGTTCACATTCAAGTGTTACTTCCAGATCCTACAACAGATTCCCTCTCTAAATAGAGGCATTATTACTTTTCCATCTACTGGACTGGCTTGGTGCCACTTTGCCATTGGTATCCAGTGCTGTATTGCTGCCCTTCAGGGAAGGCAGTAGGTTGTATAGTTATCTCCTGATGGGGCAAAATCACGACCCTGAAACCACACAACCTACTACCTCACCCTGTACGAACATCACTGAAAGGCTTCCTCACCAAGCAGCAAAACTCGTTTGGGCTCAGAGATGCCCAAACATCAGAGAAAACCCAAAGGAGAGCTGCTCTGCTCGTCAAAAAGACCAGGGTAAATCGTGCAATTTCCCATTAAAGAATTACTTTATGTAGGAAGAGAAATCAAGCATTCAACATCTTTAAAAATAAATATTCCAAAAATGGTCCTTGGCATGAATGGTTAGTTTTTAATTGCTATAGGACCTTTACATTATGTAAAATTTACAAAAAAAATGATTTAAAAGCTGTAATGCTCAATTAGGGTCCTGGTGTACCACTGCACTGTGTCTATTCTGATATCAACATACCTGATTCTAAGAAGCCCTTCCAGTGGTCAACTGCAGTGTAGGACAAATTAAGAACTTTAGTATGCAGGGCGGTGGTACTCTTCATGGTCCCAAAAGTGGTTAGAACGTTTTTTCAAGACTACTGACATCACAAATATGTTCTGTTTGTTGAAGTTCTCCAATGGTCCGCCTCCTCTTGACTGATGGCATTACGGCCTCTTCAGGAAAGACAGTAAGTTGTATAGTTATCTCATAGCAAGGGTTTAACCCTAAAACTATACAACCTACTACCTCACCCCAAAGGACAGTGTCTCTCCCCTGGGTGACTTTCTCCAGCTCAAACACAAAAGCATTGTCAAGAAATTTTTTACAAAAAAACACAACATGGCGTGTCCTGCTTATGTGCGAATCTTGGTGAAAGTGAGTACACATCTACAGTGAACTACATATTTTAATGTTGATTTGCTGAAGTTAGTTTTTATTACCTCAATTTTATTTTTAGCTATAGTTAATTTTAACTAAAAGCTATGGCACATTTGTTCTTTTACTACTGATTGTCTGAATTTAACATTTAAGATTTTCATTTGAACTTTTTTTTTGCAAATGACTGTTTATCTGAAAGTGTTTTTTTGAAAGTGTTATTTTACTGCATTCATTTTAAATACTAGAATATCAAAGTGCTCTCCACTGATATGTTTAAAGTATAAAAAAGAAAATATTCATGATTTTACTACATCAAATCAATTTAACCTAACCATACCTGATTGTGTGGTGAGACTCATAATAAAAGGCATCATACATCTTTCTTTAAGCACAATAAAATAGTGAGTACAGAGTCTCCATTTTGTGCAGTTTCCTATTAAAATACCACCTCTCCACAGTTCCTCTCGATCAGGGACACACTTTTGTTTTATGAAAAGACAATCATGTCTTAATGGCCCATCTGTGGGAGAGAGATAAAAAGAGAGAGAAATGTAAACATATTTATTTACATGTAGCGCAGTCAACACAGTAGTGACACTCCCTTTCTCTCACTCTCTTTGGCTGCACTACATGGTGTGATATTTCTTGGACTTTCTCCATTATTAATGGCATCCTTGTTTACAGTTCTGCTCAGTAAGCCTAAAGGAGGATCGCGTTGCACCTCTGTCCTTTAGGGCAGCAAAGTATGCCACATGCCATTGCCCCACATGTTCAGCTCTGATGGAGCCAGCTTAAGAGTACCAGCGAGAGCCTGCATGCATGAGGATGAGCATGCAGGTGAGCTGCAGACTGAACACAGTGGACATGTGTGTGAAAGTATGAGTAATAGGCAGCCTGGCGTGAGGTCTGTGGTGAGGGTAAGGAGGTAGCGGTATGTGTGCGTATGAGTGAGAGTGTGGGCTACACTGTGGTTTACCTCAGGCGGAGGGGGAGTCACACACACGCAGCTTAGTCATACTACCACAGGCCCCGTGAGACACAAGTATATTTTCACAGTGCGCGCACACGCACACGCACACACACGCACGGACACACAAATTATGCACACATAAACACAGAGGCAAACACATTAAATACAGAATAAGATACTCCTAGCACAAAAACATGCAAACACTAATTGAGTACACATGTATGAACATGCTAACACTAACTAACTACCACTAAAGAACTGGTTCCACACAAAGTTTATGACAAGTAAATAAAGTTATGTAGAGTTATATGTATTTATGAGAAATTGATGCAATTTATGCTAATTGTCATTTATTGGTCATTTATCTCATTCCCTTTCTTTTTCTCTCTATCTCTCTCTCTCTCTCTCTCTCACACACACACACACACACACACACACTCTCCCACTTGTCTGTGGCTTTTTTATGGCAAAAGTAGGGAGGACAAGGAGGAGTAGCCTGCTCTGAATCATGTGCTATAAACGTACACAGACACCTTCTCAGTGAAGGGCATAAAACGAAAAAAAAAAAAAAAATCAACTACCTCTACAATAAAGCAGCAGAATTAACAACATCCCTCAAGTCAAATTCATCCATCAAACTGCAGTGGGAGTAATTATAAGGGCCTCCTCTGTGTCCTTGAAAGACCTGACGGAGTGAGAGGAGTTAAATGCAGTGTTGAGCTCCACTCCCTCTGGATGCAGCCACAGCCCGTGTGCCTAACAATGTTTGGCATAGCAGGGAGCTGTTTGTGCTGTACTTTTAATAGACTGAGAGATAAATGTGAACTCTCCTTTTATCCCACACACAGCCTGCAGGGCAAAGCCTGCTGTCCCCCTCCCCCTATGCCACACCACACCTCTGTAACCTTAGATGGCACGGCTGTGCTATGCCATGACCTCCAGTGAGCCAGCAGCAGGGCTGGCACATATCGCAGATGTCTGCTGTCTGGGTCATTCATGGTAATGGGGCTAGGTTCAATCCCTATGAACTTTCATCCTACAAAAGAACATATACCTACCACACACACACACACACACACACACACACACACACACACACAAACACAAGTCGTCAATGCTAATGCACAGCTGTGGCATGTGATACTCCACGTGTTTTTCTTCCAAATAATACAAATTCTATACATCAATTATGTGGCCACATCTGAATCATATGTATGTACCATTGTATTCCCTGGATACGTGTTCATAGAACCCTATGGAGCCTGGTAGAGATGGAGCCAGTGTAGAGTGATTGGTATCCAGTAGGTGGCGCTCTATTCCTAAGGCTGGAACCCCTTGCTCCTTAAACTGAGAGTTTTATGACAATAGGACTTTTATGCAGAACAGGCAGGCTCACCGCAGTGGCCTCGAGTACCGTTTCCCTTAATCTCTGTTTGACCTTTGGGTGTTGGAGTCATTTACACTTTTCCATGTAACAGATTTATGTCCTTCTGACATTTTTTAATCACAACTTTTTTAATTGTCATGGTGCTTGAGAGCTGCCAACATAAAGAAAAGAAAACTGTCTGTTGTATTAATCCAGCAATACATTACATATACTTAAATAATATGTTCATTCACACACAGTTATCAGAATTATAGAAGCTGTCCCATTTGCCTGAAGACAAAAGATCATTCAGCACCCATTGATATAATGGACATTTAACTTACCCAACCACAGATTACGAAGATAAACAGATGATGTCATTCCTTCGGACTACTAATACACTTACACACTTAAACTTATTTATCTTATCAATATTAACATTAAATTAATCAGGACATGTAACTTGAAGACCTGATTTTAATGTTTTGGTAATCTATTCTTTTTTCTTGGTATTTACAGCCCAGAGGAAGAAATGCCTCTCTCTGATTTGTTCAATCCAGAGAATTTCTATTGAAATAAAAAAAGTATGAAAACACCACAGCACCCCCAGCTAGAACAGTAGTCATTACATGACTCTAGTAATTAACAGGCACTTTGTTCCATGTTATACTATCTATCAGATGTCGATCACATTAACAGGGCCCCTGCAGGAGACTTGCAACTGTCTCTGAAGCATTTCCAGTGCTGATGCTGCGTGTTCAACAATGGGTCTGGCATTATATGTTTTTTATTAACAACTGTAATGTCCATGAACTTCCAAAATGGCACACTGCACAGCAACACAGAAATACCAAACCAGAATCTGACAAAAATCCCAAAGATTCTAGATCACTGTTTGATCACCGACTAAATTCCCTGAACTTTAAAATCAGTTTAAAAAGAGCTAAATCAAAAAATAATCAAGAAATTCTACAGAACCCAAATAAGATCAATTATCACTAAACATAAAAGTAGCATTCAGGGTAGAAGAAACATTACATTCGAGGTATTTTTGTAATGGTCACACGAATTGACAGCTAAATCTCACTGACTGACCATGCAAAAATATTCTGATCTTCGGAATGTGAGCTATTTGTATTGAATAAAATTGAATATTAGCCACATAATTTTAAAATCAATACAAAATCTTTCCAATAATTTACTCTATTGAGTGCCACCTTCTTAAGTTCTCACATACAGGAAATTTGCAGATGTTTCATTTGCTTTAAATGTACTTTGAAACTTATATCCATTTTGGACATAAAAGCTGTTACATTTGATTTATCAAATTAAAGAAATTAAGAAGCAAGCAAGTAAACAAACAAACAAATAAATAAAGAGAACACAATAAAAATAAGGCTAGAAATTAGTTGATTTGAATACATTTATATTTATATAGAAGTAGAATGTAGATGTTTTTGCTCTGATATAATTTTTTTGAAGACTGATAAACCATCTTTTCTAGTTATATAGTTAACACATGTATGTACATATGTATGTACCCATTTATTTATTCATACACACACACACAGACACACACACACACACACACACACACACACACACACACACACACAAGGGATACAAAGCATGGAAAACAAATATTAAACAGTTACAGACTCATAATTATGTACTACTCTTATTAAAGTTATTTTTTACTATTATTATTATTACTAACCTGCTATAAATTATACCTAAATGCGTTATATTTGCATTATAAAAACAGAACTTTCACTTTGCACTTAAATTGGAATAAGGGTAAATACACATGTGAAACAGGTGATGAAAATTTGCATTATATCCCATTTTAGATCTCAAATTTGAAAGTTAGCAGTAATGTAATGAAATCAAAAATGTTATTTTGTAAGAGGAAAATGAATTCTTGCACACACACACACGTACTCGTGCATACACACTCGCATGTGTGCACACGCACACACACACACAAACACACAAACACACACACACACACACACACACACACACACACACACACACACACACACACACATGGCAAGCAAGCCTATAAACACAAAAATCTATGACATGGGCAAATGATCTGAGTTTGATATGGGCCAAATGGTGATGGCTCGATGACTGAAACAAAAGGTCTTGGGGTGTTCCTGGTATTCAGCAGTTTGTACCTACTAAAAGTGATACAAGGATGGACAACTGCTGAATCAATGACAAAAATATGGGTGCCCAAAATGCCTGTGGGGAGCAAAGGCAAGGCCATCTGTTCCCATTCCACAGAAGAAATACTGCAGCACAAATTGCTGAGAAATGCAGGCTATGGTAGAAAGACATCACACTGTGCATGACAGCTTGCTGCATACATCATGTGGATAGTGGCACAGGGGAAGAAGCACCATGCACATTGATGCACTATGGGAAAAGGGTTTCCTGACACAGGGAGTGTGATGCTCTGAGCAATGTTCTGCAGGGATATGGTTCCTTTGGGTTATTTTGATGTGTATCACCGAACAAATCATTAATGTAGGCAATGCTGACCATATCATGGCAATGATATTTGCAGTGGCCTCTTCCAGCTGAATAATGCACCCTGCCACACTGCAAAAAAGAAAGATTTGAAGACCACGGCAAATCTTCAGTCAATTATGTTCGCTAACAACTTATTTTTTTAAACAATAGATTTCCTAAAACTACATAGTTCTGATAAAAATCTTAAATACCTTAAATATATCAGACTATATGATATTAAAAATTTGTATGCATATGCAGAAATAATTATAATTACAGTAAAGTTATTGATATGGTATTATGTATCAGTGACAACAATATATTGTTTGCATCTTTTAGCAAATATCAGGTCAAAGCACTTTTAAGTTTCCAATTTGTTGGTGGCTCGTATTCTGCACTGAGTACAATCTACAGTCTAGACTGTGTGGGTATATGAGTGTATGAGTGTCTTTAGGGGGAGGGGGGTCTAGATCCTTCAGTCTCTCTCTCACACACACACACACACACACACACACACACACACACACACACACACACACACACTAAAGGCGTGGGAACTTCATTCAGAGCTGAATTGGAGTTCCATTGTGGGGCACATGGCAGCAAGTGTGTCTAGGTGTGAGTGAGTGTGTGCCATTATGTGACATTGGGAAGTGTGTCTTGCTCACCAGACATAAGCATACATACACCCTTTCACATGCATTAGGAAACTTGGGTGTTTGAAGTGGGAAGTAATTTGGATTTGGAGTTACATTTCAACCAGTCCTGAAAGTATTGGGCATATAAAAGTATTGGGTTAAATTTCTAAAAATTCAGTATTTTTAGTTGTTTTTCTTGTGTTTTTTTTACACAATGTTAATCCTCAAGAAATATATTACAGAATAACATATTATCAAAGGTTTGACCTGCATCGCTATCAGAACCACCCCCCACCCCCCTTCAGATGATGCCACCTGCTCCGTGGTTACACCAAACTCCATCTTTGGGACGTTCCTTTCACTGCACAAAAAAAAAACTGAAGGGGGAACACTGCCAATATGCCACTTCTCTGCAAAAACACTTTCCAGAGCTCTCAGGGTTTATGTCGCTTGTCTAGCAGTAAATTGACTATCATAAACCAAATCAGGTGAAACAGATCTGCTTAATGACTTGCCTATAAATTTTAATTTAATCATACGGATAAGCACCGCATTAAGAGGACAACCGTATATAAAATATGGATTATTTGTATTCATTTCTTAACTGAACATATTTTGTGAAGGTCTTCAAGAGGGGTGTGTCTGTGATTGGCGGTGTGAGTTTATGTGTATGTGTGTGTGTGTAAATATGTGTCTATGTGTGTTTTTATTTAATGCTAACTTAATAATTTTTCTTTCATTCTTGCTGCCAAAATTAATACAGAAAAATAATCTACCAGATACATTACAAGCAATACATAGACCTCACCCATCAAAAATTTTGAAAAGTATTTTAAAAATTTCTTTGGGGGATTTAAAAATTACTTTCAGCGGGTGATGAAAAAACTACAGACATACAGAAAATGATTGTGGATAATAGACGCATATATATAACTTTAATTTAGTATGAGTCAGTTAGAAATAGATAATACCTGAATAAAAACTGAATAAGAAGGCAGGAAACAAACAAAAATCCTTATTTTAACCACCGTAATTTGTAAATGTGAAAAATTTTAATATTACAATAAAAAAGTAGTCATTTAAAACAGCTGAATTGAGAAATATTGAACATCTATTAGTTTCTATGAGCTGCTAATAAGCAAATATGTCCGAAATTCAGAAATAAAATGTATATTTAAGTACTCCAAACAACAAATAAAATATTTATGCAACACCCCGATTATTGTGCATGTATATAAACGCAAACATCTGCCTATTTGGTGTGAAAATGACAAATACATTATTAATGGATGGCAATGCAAATATCCTACAATGATTTCATATTAAGTTATAAATAAAACAATAAGCCCAGCAAATAAAAAAGCTCATAGAACATGCCAGGAAACAGGCAGTGTGCAAGATGGTTTAGCAAGCAAATACTGTACTCATGGCAGCCTTATGAAACGAAAGGTACGCCTACTAAAAATGTGGTTGTAGCAGGGTTTGGCCTGGTCTCAATGCAGCAAATGAGTCTTACAAAGCTCCCTTAAAAAGGATCTCCTTCTCTTAATTTTACTGATCGAAAACCAGGTAACGAGAACGCCTGATACGAACTTCAGCATTATTAGGGCAAAGTTTTGTATTCAAATATCTATGAAGATTCCATACTACTGTTAAAAATAGGCATTGCGATCCGCACCATTTACATAGGACAGAATTAGAATTTTATTTAGCAAGGTCCAGTTTTGCTTCTTGACACTGCAATTTTTTAAACTAAAGCTGTCAAATAGAAATGCAAAAATAATTTTAAAAAGCATCTGTACACATGTGCGTGTAAGCGCACATTTGATTTTAATTTAAATCCATGTGATCGATAACAAAAAACAGACTAGCGATGTGTAATTTAGCAAAGAAATCATGTACAAACATCAGAAAAAAGTCACATAAATAAATAGCTTACCACACGTATGAAGAAATCATGAGCAGATAGAGGAATTCCAGAGTGCTGCTGCTGCTTATGGCCTGCGATTAGAAGAGAGGCAGAGAGAGTGTGAGGGAGAGAGAGAGAAGGCAGTGAGCTCTCCTGAGCCAGCGTTAGGACTTGCAAAGGCAGGACATGGAGGGGGCCGAACCAGTCCCTCTACCCCAGCTGCAGCCCCCAGCGCTGGGCCACATGCCTGTCCCCTACTCCTGGCCTGGGATGAGCAGGCCTCTGCCACAATAGGAGGCCATGAGGTTTGCCTGGGAGGCGCGTGTGTCAGTCCGTCTGGCAGTTAACAAGTCTTTGAATGAGGAATGTTAGCAAACAGACAAATAGAATGTCAGCTGCATGCTAATGTTCCAGCCAGTCCGCTCACAGCATTGGCCCATGCCTATGAATAATTCAGGAGGCTGAAAACTGAACACCCACCCCCTTTGCCCCCCCATCCACAACCCCTGCGCCTGAAATGCCTTCAGTGGACGCAGAGAGCATGTGGGGAGAGAGAGAGGGCCGGGAAAACGGAAGAAAAGTATTCCAAATCTCAGCTCGCTCGCTTGCTGGCTTACTTCCTCGCCCGTTGCATGCTGACAGTCCACTTTTATATCCAGCTGAATAAACACACAGTTGCACACGCACACACAAGCATGTGGGTAAGCACACATGGTCGCTACAAATCTGCTCTTTCGTTTCAACATGCAACATATTTCTTTCTTTTGATGGAGGCATCTCTCACTCATTGCCTTTTTATGTCTTTTGTTTGGAATTGGCACCTGTCCCAGAAAAAGCTCCACCACTGCACCGCCCTCCTGCTCTCCTTTCAGAGACAGATCGAGAGAGAGAGCGAAAGAAGAAGTGAGAGGGAGAGAGCGTGCACGCACGAGAGAGAGAGAGAGAAAGAGAGAGAGAGAGAGAGAGAGAGAGAGAGAGAGAGAGAGAAGAGTAGTGTGAAAGAAGCACTGTATGTGTGCACATGAGGAGAGGGAGGGCGACAGAGTGAGAGAGCCCAAGTGAAAGACAGAGAGAGAGAGAGAGAGAGAGAAAGAGAGAGAGAGAGCGAGAGAGAGAGAGAGAGAGAGAGAGAGAGAGAGAGAGGGAGAGGGCGGTGCTTCAGCAATAGAGCTATTGGCGCTTCCCACTTCCCTACTCTGAGACATGCAACAAGCTGGAAGACCACAGCCATTTTCAAACCTCAGCACTACAAATGACCATTCGAGAGAAACCTGAGAGACAACCACGAACACCTGCACGACAGATCTTAACAAAACATGACCAAGAGTTTAAAATCAGTTACCCGCAATGCATTTTGAAATCAGTGGCACAGAGACTGGTAGCACAGAAGGAGCTTGCACGGTACCTGTAAAAAAATGTAAAAAAGCAAAATTAAATTGTTAACAGTGGTCACAGAAAGGAGCAACAGACTTGCAATGGGAAGATTAGGAATACCGTGAAAGAAACTTCTGATAGTACTGAAGCAACAAGTCTTGGCAACTGGTTGGAGGCAGGGGGTTAAAATCCAGAGTAGAGTAGTAAAAAAACCCTCCTTCTCCTGGCACTGGCTGCCTGAAGGGGAGGACCTTACTGTAGAAATAGCAGCAGACGCTTTTTCTCTTTTTTAACTGCACGCACCCTTTCTCTCTCTCTCTCTCTCTCTCTCTCTTTCTTTCACCCAGTTTTACTAGTAGTATCCAGCCAAATCTGGAAGAGTGAGAAAAAGAGTGAGAAAAAAAAGAGAAAACTATGGTTAGATGGAAAGAGAGAAAGCCAGCAAGATTGAAAAGTGCATAAGAGGATGTTGAAATAAGGGAGCTTGCAGAGAAACCAAGCAATGCAGCTTTTTATTCTTCACAACAACCAAGTTAACATGAGAGAAAGACCGACAGCATGAGAGAGGGGTGAAAAGGGTGGAGAAAAGAGTGACACAGACTCCAGTTCTCTCAAGGACTACTCACCGACACACACGCACACACACACACACACACACACACACACACACACACACTCACACACACACACACACACACACACACACACACACACACACACACACAGACAAGCACACTGCAAATTAGTGAAATACAGTTTGCACTTGCACATAAACTGTGCAAATTAAAATCAACATCATATTTAAATAACCTGGAAAAGCACAGTCTCTGCCACAAATACATTTGATCTAACCTTTTACATAGAAAATAGCATATAAAAAAACCAAAAGCACGGCTTGAATCATTTTTCAACAAGGGATGGTCGAGACCATTGCTGCTCGGAAAGGGGGAAAAAGCAACACAGGATAAAAGTAAACATCTTTCCACAAAAGGTAACCATTCCGAAATGTTAAAAACAGTGCCAGGACAATGCCAAACAGCTTTTTGTGTTTGAGCTCACGTCCCCAGGCAACTTATTAGTCAGTGAGTATGACTGAAACACCTAACAGCCCCTCACATACTGTACTGGCACCAGTCAGAAGCTGATAGAAGCTCTGCTATGCTAGAGGTGAAACAGCTGCTGTGATATGCAGGGAGAGCTCTTCTGCAGTGACGCCACACACATACGCACTCTCTCTCTCTCTCTCTCTCACACACACATGCACATACACACACATGCACACACACACACGCACACGCACACGCATACACACACACACACACACACACACACACACACACACACACACACACACACACACACACACACACACACACACACACACACAAAAGACAGCTAGGGCACAGCCTACCTGACTTTGCCGAAGCTTGAGAAGTGAGTTTCATAGTAGAAGAGAAGAAAGGGTTTATGTGGTTGCTGTTTTAACCCAATCACATTCTCTGTCGTGACATTGTTGCTTCTTTTTTGCAATTCACAACATTGCGATGTTGTGTTTTGGTGCATTAAAGCTGTTTAAAGTCTACCCAGTGTTTTGTATTAATGTTGCAGCGGAGCAGCTTGATTTTCTGTGTAATGTTGTTGAGAATCCCTGTCCGGCCCCCATTTTGTGCGGTAAAACACAAGAGCAGGCATGCATGAGCACATCCACAAACACTATTTACTCTCCACCGCAGCTTCATAAGGTAGAATGAATGAATATGACACTTACAATAATGTTCAATTGCAAAGCATGTATTATGTTAAGTGTTAAATAGGCATGCACTAGGTTAAGTGTAAGTTAGTTCTATCCTGTTGTAAATATTGAGAATGAAACAATCCTTAGTTTACATTGATTCTAAGTTGCACATTTATAATGCAATGAAAAAAAGGACTAGACAGCACACTGAAAATGGATTAATCTTTCACTAACTTCATTAGCAAAAAAAGCAAAAGTATAAAGAAATAAAAACTTTTTATTTCTGTCCCTAGTGAAAAAACCGAACATAAGAGAGAGGAAGAAAGAGAGGGAAAGAGAGAGCAGCGTAAATGCTCTCTATACAGGGTAAATGGAGCTGTCTATGTTACAGTACACACAGGGATCTGCAGTTTTTAATAATTTGCCATGTTTAGTTGATGGCACTCTGTTCGCCGTGACAAAAGCCTGCCCCACGTCCAGCCAGCATGGTCACACGGAGGGTGCTGCTATTGGTCATCGAGCTCTAATTCTCTCATTTACACACACACACACACACACACACACGCGCGCAAGCACGTACACACACACACACACACACACACACACACACACACACACACACACACACACACACACACATTATCAAACGATAAAAACGAACACGAAGGAGGGCCAGAGAGAGTGGCTGGTCCACCCAGGTTCTCTCTTCTCTCTCTGCTTCATCCTGGGCCTCCTTTCCCAGCTTTTCTCCCCTCATTCTCTGCTGCTGGCACTGACCACTCATTCCGCACACACACACACGGACAGACACAAGCAAGCAAGCAGCACAAACCACACACACCACACCTTCAATTCAGCACCAAATTTGGGCTGCACAATGCCATATGAAAACGACAAAAGGGTAAAAAACTAAAAAAAAAAGTAAGCACTTCTTTTTTATTCAAATGTACTAACAACAAAAGCACACACTGCACTTATTTTGGCAGGGGCTAAAAAATGGCCCGACGTCACATCGCACCATGTCTCTAGACCAATCGCCAAATGTCCATATGAAATTTACTGTATTAGCGACGATAGTGGCAACGAGGCTCCGTTCTCATCTGATGCTTGTTTACTATTTAACCTGCTCCTAAGGAGTGAGGGCTTGGCATGTGTGTTGTGTCATACACTGCATTCAAGTTCACTTGAGGATACAATTTTGGTTTTGGGTTGGCTGCCAACTCCCAAACACTATGCTGCTCTATAAGGCCTATCGTTCATAAGGCAGATGGACTAAGAGCACCACTGATCAAATGCCAATCATAACAAACTCTTTATGATACTTTTCACTACAAACCTCAGGGTTATTACATGCGTCACCACCAAAATCATTCGTAAATTGCTCTTGCAATTTAAAAGCTTTTGGTGCTGAGGGGTAAACCCCATTACCTCTTAATCACTATTTCTTCAATTTATCATTTCCAGATCATATTTAAATTGTTAATGCATATCACCATGCAGCAGTGGGGAGTAATAATCTGCAATAAACTAAATAATTGCAAACTATTACATAAGTGTGAATTAGAAATGCTGTAACATGCTGTCCTTTCATGTGCACATTTAATGAAAAGAAATTACATTAAGCCCAAAAATGTAGCTTAAAAACATGCAATGAAAACACACTATGGAAATAATGGCACTGTAGTCAGGCAGCAGAGAGCAAAATGTCCTTTCATTCACAAAACAAAATGGCTGCCTCAGCTCAATACATGACTGCACATGCACCAGTCTTTCTATCCAAATACATATACATTAAACAGGAAAATGCAGTTTTTTTTTCATTGGACAAAAAGCTGAAATAAAAATAAATAGAATAAGTTGAATAAGTGCAGTGGAGGGGTTCTCAGCTGTGCTTAGACACCTGTTCTGTATTACTATGTGCACAGAAAACTTCAAATCAGACGGGAGGAAAAATTTGCATAAAAAATACGTTTTACAAGAAAAGATAGCCCTCATACAAGCACAGCCAAAAAAACAAAGTAGTTTGCTGAGGGACAATGTTTGAGGGTCACAATTTAGTTGCGCAGTATGTTGTCTTTTTAAACTGAGAACATTAGCAGAAAACCAAAAATACTGTAATTCAACACAGAGAACTTTACTTCCAGATGTGACAGGCAAACTAACACATGATAACACAAATTTGGCAAGAAGATGAAAAGAACTTTGCGAATATTTCAAAGTGACCGTAAACATCTAGTTATTCAACAAATGGAACAAAAAGCTGATATAAAATCATCAGGAGAAAGTGAAACATGAGGCTCCAATGTCAGTGGCCAGAGCTAACACCCTGATACTAATAATGAGCCTATGAGAGTGCTTGGGAAAAAAGCTGCTGTGTTTAAATGCTACAGTCCATAGAAAATTAAACAAGGCAAATAGAACTGAAACACACCAAAGGCTACTTAAATTCACAAAAGCCATCCATAAAACTTGAAGGCTGAGCCTCTAAGCAACATTAGACATGTTTCAGAACTTGGTAGCACTGAATATTTCATAGAAAGACATTACATTAAACATAAAAGATAATTAAATCAAAACTCAGGAAGCATATGTACTTTTTTCAAGTACCTTTCATGTCAATGCTCCAGAGAGGAACCAGGCCCGCTGCGGTGGTGGTCTCTCCTGGGCCCCAAGCGCACGTGTCTGCGAGACTTCTCAATTACAGCAGTGAACTCTGGGGTCAGCCTCTGTAGAGAGAGGAACAAAGGGCGTGACCCTGGGGTCAGAAGTGTTACACTGGAAGCAGGACGGCCCCCATTCAAAAGGAGTGCGCTGTTTGCTTTGTGAAGGTAAAGACCACTAAAACACTAACTAATAGGGATTAGGAAGTGATCCCCTTAGGACTGTCACTCAGAGCATGCCCCTGACCTCCTGCTTCCATTAGGAGCCAAAAAGCGAAAAAGCCTACCCCTGGGCCTCACCGTAGCAAAGACACAAGCCGAGTGCAGGTCCTACACATTTTACACCTGTCACATACTTTTAAATAATTCCATTTCAAATTTATTGTAGAGTCACAGAAATGTTAACAAATGTAGCCATACACAATAAATCAATAGTAATGATTAATCCTTATATGTGTATATGTGAAAACAATACATTTAACTACAACAAAAGAACAAAAGAAAAAAAACCATTTATTATAGAAAAACAGAATTATTCATTTGAAATGTAATAATAATAATAAAATACATTTTACATAATATTATATTTCATTTTTAAATATGACACTCCATAATTATCACTTAAACAAAATACATATGTGCATGCCAACAGGCACACACTGCATAAGATTTAGACATAATGCAGAGACTTTCAAAAACTGAAAAACTGAAAAAAATTTCAAAACTGAAGGAAGAACAAAGTACAAAATATTATTAAAATAATTGGAATCCTTTTTTGATGTTTTGGTTCTTATCAAGTATTGTTCTGCTTTCATTATCCACTGGCAAAAGATAACTAAAAAATGACATTACCACTTCTGCAAACTCTCTGTAAGTTCAGTCTAAAATAATTTCATACCAAAAAATGTATGAATCTCATGCGATATGCAGCAATTAACATCCAAGCAGCTTTTACAGCAGCGGCAAACCACTAAAATAAAATGATTTTGGAGTCACATCAAGTTTGAATTCTGCAGTATATGGGTAAAAGAGTGTATGGGGATAGTGTTAGTGTATGTATTAAATATCAATTGGCATGCATACACATAATTTTGTGAGGGTGGGGCGGGGTTGCACTGAAATACTGAAATAACAAAATGGAGGACTGTGAGACAACATGGCGGTCACTTCTGATAAACGTGTCAGGCTGTGTCCGAGCAGGTGGGCTAAGAAGCTACAAACAGTGACATTATGCATTTTGTGAAGTCTTAAAACCAGCTCTAGGCTGCAGGAAAAAAACCCACCACTCATGGACAGAGTGGACACAGACATATTCTTGCGCTTTCAGAGGCACAGAAAAAAGTCTAGGTTAACTATTAAAAGGTTTCACTCAAAGCACTTTCCCTGTACTGTGGCCTTTTACACTTTTTATTTGTTCAATTTCTAATAAATAAATAAAGGGGGGAAAAAACAGTAGATGGCTTTAATTATATTAACACGTATTTTCAAAAGTTCACATAAAAAATGTGTGAATCCACTGTGAATTAGATGAGGGTAATAAATTCAGATATATGACTAAATTCTCAAACAAAAATACATGTTAATTATCAAATTAATTATATTTAAACATAAAAATGTAAAATCTAAATCCAAATAAAAAAGGATGTGTTTTTAATATATAATAAATCAAATTAGCATATTTTTAATTATGCTGAGGAATCAATCAAGAACAAAATCCTGCACTTCAAAATTCATTATTTGTATCTCACAGAAACAAGATAAATAAAAGTAAATAGAATGTATGCTTAAAAGAAAACAAGTGAAAGCACATCGAAGGACAATAAAGTATTTCATATTTCACCTAGAAGCTTGTTCAGAGAAAAAGTGGCCACGTAAGTGAGTGCTAGATTGATCATGTGTGATGTGAATTTAGTTCCATGAAAAATACTCTTTAGAGTAAAACATTTTTCATGCAAAAGACACCTGGGGACAGCGAGTGGCCCTTATGAATGATCTTTTTATTATTAGATCGAAAATATTTTACAAATTAATCTATTCATTATCACTTTTTTTCCCATACAAGAAAGAATTATTTCTACTCAGAGAAATTATTTTGATCCCCCAAGATACTATTTAAAAATCATTATGGAATTTTACAAAAACAAGTGGGGTCATGTGCAAACTTTCTTTCAATATGGAAAAAGACTCCAAATTAGACTTAAATTAGTTTAAAATGTTTTTATCATAAAATATATTATGCTTTATTCTTACATTCGTTACCTTAATTTCCTTTCAACATCTAATAGATGGGTCTAGGGCAATAACTCATTCATAGAACAATAGAGACTACACTTTGAATAAACGTGTTGACATGTTTACGTTCTTTGGCACACTCAAGCCATAAAAAGCATCTTTGCAGGGTATATTTCGTATACATTCACAGTATCTGCTTAAGAATTAATGTTACTTTCAATTTCTGGGCTACGAATAATTATCTTAGGAAGTTCTAGCATCCCAAATCCGATCAAAAACTCTACATTTATTTATTTTAGCAGCATAATGTTACCTATATACATTTTCATACCTCTTAATATTTTACTTTAGAATGAAAACAGTTTGAAAGAAATTAAGTAACTAAAATTTCCTGTAAAACAGGCTTGAAAAAAAAAATCTGACTATGTATATTTATGGTTGTAATTAATTCAGTGGGGCCATGTGTGTGGGATTTATGATATTTTATATTTCAAAATGTCATTTTATATTTACTATATATAATAAAATATAGAATCTAATAGAATATACATTTTAATATGCTTTGAAGACAAGTGCAAAGTAAGATTAGCAAATATAAAGTATTTTAATTTCAATTTAAAAAGGGACACATTTTATGAAAGTGTCTAATACAGAACATTCAACTGCTAATACTGAACAAAGAGTTTTCAGAAAACTATTAAAGAAAATGTGCAACATAAAGTTTGATGAAATTCCCTTTATCATCAGGAATGATATAACATGCTGTTGCCTGTCAGAAAAAAATAGAAACCACTTCATTTTTTTCTTCTCTAGAACATGACTCACCTTAAAAAGAGGACAAAAGAACAAAGGTTGAAAAACAGATAGGACAGCATTTATCCAAACTAGTGTCCAAAGCAACTGCTCACCACAGCTAATTCACACTGTGGCTAACAGCGACATGGCCGAGTCTCTAGAACATTCTGCGGGGCATACTCTGCTTCAGGAGAAGAGCAGGATTCTGGGGCATTATCCCTCACACCTATTAACTCTGACTTGTCCAAAGGCTCTCACAGAGAGTAGTTGCATGAGAAATTTAGAAACATTTATTTCAATCATAGAAAATACAAATGCTCTGATGTTTTCAAACCCAATTTTAAACAGTTATATGACACATAGTATATATCATAGATGAACAAGAGATGGTATATACAACATTACACTGAGGACAAAAATGCTAACAAATTGCAGATGCTCCAACTACATAAGTCATTATTCTAACAAAACGTTACGCAAATATTTGTTTTAGAAAAAATCTTCATTCCACTGCGACACTAAAAGCTATTTATAAATTCGCAAGCTTCAAGTATGAGCAAAAACGGACAACCTCTGCAACTATCATGAAAATATGTAAGTTTCCTATTACAGTTTATTGACATGTCAGACATTTTTCAGAACCCCTAAAAATAAACAATTTAAATAACTTCACACACAGATCATAAAACTAATCTCTCTGGATATTATTCACTCAAAATGTAATTATTAACGCTTCCCATAGGGAATGCTCAAAGGCGGGGTTAGTATTTACTCTGATATCTACCTGTTATATCAAGGCGTCTGTCCATCTTTGCTGGTGACAACAATTATTTTGCATGGGACCTTTTTCATCTCTCTGCATGCAGTCCAGGGCTGGAGAGGTGTGTGTGTGTAGGGGGGGAAACAGTAACGGTACTGGCTCTTAAAAGGCTCCAGGCCTTTGCAGCTTGTCCTCACATGTGCCACGTCACAACCCACCAGCTTGGACAGGACAACCAGAATTTGCCCCAGCTGAACCCTCCACACCCAGTCCCCTTTCGCCCAAAATCATATAACTGCCCCCGGGGAACAGCACACAGGAAAGAGTCTCTACAACTTTTTACAGGCAGGTCAGAGAACCACACCCACTCAGCTATCTAGTCCATTAGTCAGTACTGAAAATTTCAATACACCAACAACAGGATTTCACAGATGATATGCATATAAACAGGTTGTTGTATTAAAGTTGTGGAAAGACAGATAACTAACACTCATTACCATCAAATCTGAAGCACAGCTGCATCAACATACCTCTGTAACACACGTTAGCTCATGTCATTCACTTAATATTTAATCATCTGTCTGTTGTATATCTCATGAGGAAGGACAGATATAGAGCTGCTGTGAGAATCATGGGAAGTATTGAGCACCTTCCCTAAAGTCTGCAACTCACCACTCTAACAAGTATGCTGCATTTGTCATTCTTGCTCAAGGGTATTAACCCCATTAAACATAATTTTAAAGGGATGATATAGGTCAGCAGAGGAGACTGTAATTGCAAACATATTATTTCACTGCCATTCTTTTTTTATTATTTTCTTTAATTGTCTTTGGCAAGTGCTCTCCCAGTGGGAATTGCAGCCTTTAATAGGATGAGGTAAGGGTGGTGTAATACTAGTCTGTTTCCTCTGTCTCTGCTGCTGTGGTAGTTAATGTGCACCTACCAAAGCCTAAAATAGACGATTACAATGAGACTGCATACATTTTTTTATGTCAAGTTTAAAAGATGAGGAAGAAATTAATTAGTGGCACCTGTAACTATATATATATATATATATATATATATATATATATATATATATTATATATATATATATATTTCTATTAGATAAAATGTAAAGGTTTTTTTATTACAATAAATTATATATATATACATAAGTTACTGTAATAAAAAAAACTTTACATTACATTTTATCTAATAGAAATATTATTTTAATAATTAATTTAGTAATATTTCAATTAATAATTTAATAAAAGCGCCACTGCAATAATTAGAATTTGAGCACAGCATATTTATACAAATAAAGAACTATTTAGAAAGTGACCTGGCACTTGATATTCAAGAACAGGAAGGCATGAATATGCAAATACATACAAATATAAATATGCAGCTTATTCTAGGATCATTTTTGCTATTTAGTCCTGCTAATATGTGACAGCTGGCACAATTTGACCTTTTTTTGTCCCTCGCTGTTCCAGGTTCCACTGTCTCCAGCAGACAGCACTATATGCTGTAGTGCAGCTCGGGGGAGGGGTGACTATGGAGCGCTATAGATGCCAGCAGTCATGAGCATGCAGACCGTAACAAAAGCAGCCTTTATGTAGTATGCATGCAGATAAAGGAGCCCCCCTTTGTGCTGGGTTTCACACGTCTGGCCCTGAGAGAGCAGGGCCGCGACAGCCACAGGGGACTGGAGCAACATAGGGACATGCACTGCCTTCCCGTGGCCGTGCTTAACACACACGCATAAAACAGTGCCAAGCACACAGTTAGGCCAGTTTAATGGTATCAAACACTGGACTAAACAATTTTTAGTAATGAATGAAGGCACAGTTTATATATACATTTTAACTGATAAAATACAGTCCTTATATTCATTAAAGACTGCATGACTTTATACATTTGCTAGGGAGTGTTTGTGTAAGTAAAGCATGACAAAGCCATGATAAAGGACGTATGGAGGGCACAGAATGAAAGCTCTATGGAGTGGGTCAGTGCTCACACTGGGATTAATTATGAAGACCTGAATCTTCAGGTTGTGTCTACGTATGCGTGTCTGAGAAGCTGTGTGTCAGCACCACAGCCATTCAAACTGCACACAAACACTTCTGAATAGGGTCCACTTAATCAGGTATGCTCCTGTTTTTCCTCCTTCGCTTTCAATCTCTCATAAAACAGACATACAAACAAAAATATACATGTGCACACATGAACAGCATTATAGGCATACAAAAGTATCCTAATCAAAATATTCTTGGTTGAGGGTTACAAAGCTCCTTTAGCATATCTTATACCCAATAGGGAGTAAATCACTATCCAGACATCTGAGGTGTTTCGGTGCAAAAGCACATAAACGCTTACACATGCTCAAATGTGCATGCGCACATTTTTTGTTCACAAGAAAGTGCTAAAAGAAGGTTTAAGAAGTGGCTAAAAGGAAGAAGAGAAGGTTTCTCAGAGTGTTGGTTCTTTTTGACCCCTGTCTCTATTGACCTGTAAACCTTTGTGACTGGAACAAATGCAAATGGCACTGACTTGCTCACACAAACTACTAAAGAGCTATTCAAATGAGTGCCTGTCAACAATGCAGCAGTGGCTGGCCCATGGAGAGCTCCCAGTCTGCAGGCTCGGAAGCCCAGTCTGGAAGAACCAGCTCCATCATATGGGCTTTTCCTGCAGGCTGACGTTACTATTAAACAATTACCAAAATGTTCAATTTCAAAAGCTTAAAAGGAAATGAAAGGTTTTTCATTTTTAGGCAGTGACAGTCTCCTCCAAATGTATTGGAATGGTCAATTCATCCATTTTTCTACACACTGAAGACTTTTGGGTTTGAGATTAAAAATTGTAGGGTACATGGGATGAGAAATTATATTTCCAGCCTTTATTTCTTGGTATTTACATCTAGATATATTCAGTTACATAGCCAAGCAAGATAAAACCGGCTGATGACAGACAAATTGTGAGCATGGCAAACAAACCCTATTAAAACTACCAGTAATAACATCATGAAAATACTTGACAGAGCAGGGTTGGAAGTATCACTATCCAGTGTTTGAAGAAGACAGGTAAAAAGGTAAAGAAATTGGCTACAAACTTTATGGAAAAATGCTTTATGAAATGATGTCACTAAGATTAATCTCTACCACTGTGATGGAAACGTCAGTGTGACGAAACAAAGAATATGCTTATAATCAAAAACAACTGTCTCAAATGTGAAGCAAAGTGGAGGTAGTGTCATGGCCATGGTTATGTTACTCACAGTCCCTAAATTCAGGTTAGCTTCCAAGGGTGGTAGATCATTTAGTGTTGTTGCCCCTAAACTCTGGAATTCCCTCCCTCAAAACCTGTGCCTAACGTCCTCTCTGTCCCTCTTTAAAACTCAGTTAAAAACATATCTATTCAGTCTGTGCTATTCCACTTCTCCCAGTGCTTGATTTCCTAATTCTGCTGTTTGTTTTTTTTCTGTCTTTGTGTTTGTGTTAACTGTTTTAATTTATGTTCTGTTTTTAACTTTTATCTTCTGCTCTGTAAAGTGACCTTGGGTTTGAGAAAGGCGCTATATAAATAAAAATTATTATTATTTTTATTATTATTATTATATGGCTTGGGCTTGCATAGCTGCCTCAGACTATCCTTTATTGCTATATAAGAAACATTTATCTGCCATTTTATACAGAACTGCATCATATCCAAAATAATCAAAAGAAAGACTTCATTAGGGCCTTGATGAAGTTATTGTAAATGAGGGATAATTAAAAAAAAATTAAAGTTTCTGTTCCCATACTAATGCTCACTTGAAGAAGTGACTGCTCCAGTACAATAAATGTTATGTTCTGAAGCTGAAAATCTTTGATTTCTTTTTCAACCCAAATGAAAAAAAATAAAAAAAATAAAAAATTGGTCTCAATGTTCAAAATTTCAAAACAAGTGCCAAACTGTGTCAAGATTTGCAGGTTATTAACGTTTACACTGTTTAGATTGCAAAAAAGAGAGCACTGAACTACATGTTTTGAAAGTACTTCGCATTCATGCTTTCAAAATCTCCTACATTCAGCACTGAAATACTTGAATAGAGAGTTCATGCAATGATCTGCCTGATTTAATTTCACTCAAATATTAGAAACATAATTAATAAATCTAAACTCTAAATCTTATTAACTTCTATATCATATCTTACTTCTTACTACTATCTAACAACTTACTACTGCATATAGCTTATAATGAAGCCTCAATTTAATGTTTTCTAGCCAACAAAGCATTCCCTAATTCACTAATTGTAACACACTATATTAAATCTTAACATAAGACAGAATTTATATTCCAAAATGAACCGAATACATATTTCAAGCATTTAACAGATGGTAATTTGTGTCAGTATTTTCTTAAAATGGTGTGTGCAGCAGACATTGTTCTGTAGATAACACTAGGAATAGCTGCATGCATTATATCTGGCAAAGGGTGCTGAAAAAGAGGTCTCTTTATTGAAGGCCTGGAAAACCTCTAGAGCTTATCAAGCCACTGAGTCAGAGAGTTCCAGGTCAGAGGAATTTATGGTCAAGAGACTAACACAGGCAGATAAGGGTCAAATGATGTCATTCAAACAGAATTAATAATTGGCCACAAGCATATGGAGTGCACACCAAAGAATAATATAATGCAGCACATGTTGCAATTTATTTCATGCTATTCTTGTTTTCCCCCAATACATTGTGTCTTATTAGCTGAACACTGCAGGTATATCAATCAATTGATATACCTGCAGTGTTCAGACAATAAGACATAATGTATGTCTGAGTGTAAGTCAATGTTCTTCTGTAGTATTAAAAAGTGTAATAAGTGTATTATACCCAAGTATGTAATAGTCATGGAGGCCATTTTTTGTTTAAAACAGCACTTACTTTAAACATCCCGGTCAAAGTATCTTTTATTTAACCAAAGGTGCTGCAGCAGTGCTAGAAACATCCCAATGTGAAAGCACCTTGTTCAATCTTTACATTACTGGCAGTTCTGCTGTTTGGCCTTTGCCAGGTGCAGATAAAAGTCCTACACTTCGCTCCACAAACTACAGACTGAACCCCAGAAGAGGGATCATGTGAAGCAGAGCAACATATGGGAGACACCTGCCAATGGCACATGACCTAAGAGCCATGACCAAAGCACAAGGGGAATGGGAAGATGAGGAAAGATAGTTAGACTGCATTTGAAATTGATAATAGAGTAATCCAAAAAGGAACATCACTGGCTCCACGTATTTGGCCGCCATCATTTATTTCCTCCTCTTCTTTTTCTGCTTTCTTCCTTATTATTATCACTTATGATAAATGCAGCCAAAACTATGACACTCTGCTTTGAAAATCATTACATTATAGGAAAGACCACATTGATAGTCCTGTTGAAAGAAAAATCCCATTTAAATAATAAGGTCAGTACTACAGTGCTGGAGTAATTATTAAGTTACAAAGGCTTCAGAAAAGCATGTAACCTCAGGTAAGAGACCTTGGCCATGGCAACAAGAAACGTAGCATTAAGCAAACATAAATAAATAAATACATTTATATTACAATACACAGCTTTTAAAAAAAGATTATGAGGGGACGTTAGAAATCATAAAAAATATATGGACTGGTGTCTAAATGTATTATTATTATTATTATTATTATTGTTGTTGTTGTTGTCATTATTATTATTATTATTACATGTAACAATGTACATCGTTGGATTGTACATCGTTGGCAATTTAATGAATGTGAATGCTGAAGTTTCATCAAAATAACCACCCTTTGCCTTTATCACATAGATTATATGTACTATAGATAAAATCTAGATATAAGTAGATTACTATAGATTCACAGCAGCCTTTCAGGCAATTTTTGAAAATGACTTAAGTCCAAGTCCCCCAGAACTTTTTCAGTGTGCAAATGGTTCAGTTTCTGATAGTGTAGCAGTGGGCATCCATATCCAGACTCCAGAGAGCAGTGATAGGGACATTACCTTGTTGAGGTAACCTCGAACAAGGTACCATTGCCATCACTACTCCCCAGGTACTGGATATGGTTAGGTATAGTCATTTTAGCAAATTTTCTTCCTCCCCTCAAGATCTTCCTCCCCCAAAATACCCCCAGACCATTAATAATCCATCGCACACACACATGTAAATATACACATGCACACACAGAATATGACTATAAAATTGGCTGCAGACCAGTCAGTGTACCAGTACTGATCCCAATCATATATATGCAGTGCATATATAAGTGTTAGAACTGAAGCATGAAGGAACAAAACTTGGTCCAATTAATCATATTTTCTTAATCAAGTGGATAGCCATGCGAGTCGCTTACCTGGGGAACAGATGGCATTAGGATGCTCTGTAGGAAAATATATGATTGGAGGCACTGTGATCTTCTGTGCAATAGTTTGTGGTGGCAGAACACCTCTTAATTGCACAGTAATCACCAATGTCAAATTTCTTTTTAAGCAGGATAAAGCATCTTGCCCATAAAAAAATTCAGGAATGGCTTGACGAATATGAAAAAAAGTTTAGGCCTACGTATCTGACCGGGCATCTAAAGAGATGTGCTAAACAGACTAGTCCAATCACTGGAGGCAAAACCTCCTAACTTACAAAATGTAAACGACCTGCTATTGTCATGGTGCCAGAATCCACAGCAGAACTTTATAGGTCTGGTGTAGCAAGTTTTTATCTTTTGGCTGAAAGTTGCATATCACATGGCAAATCACCTACATATCAGTTGACAAGTTTACAACAAACACAGAATGCATCATGATCAGTGTCGCCATAACATAGGCTTCCATAAACAATTATTTTCAATCTAATAGGATAATGTAAGCATTTTATCCTGAGTGTGCAAGTAATTTCAGGAAGATTCCTTGTGAGGCTTAAGGTCTATTTTTTCATAATTTTCCAGTCTTTAAAATACAGAATCAAATCCCAGTGATGAGGTACAGCTGGTTACATTCTCACTGTTAATAATAATGTTTGATTTACTATTATTCTTTTTTCTTTTTTGCTGTTATTAATCTGATTCTTCTCACCTGCAATATCCATCCAAGAATGAAACTCTGCTCTCTTCTCCAAAATTCTTGCTCTGTCTGTGGAAGATAAATCGAGACAGTACATCATATCTGGCGTCTCATTTGGACAAGGATCCAAAGCACTTCGTCCACAAAAAGCAATTTTTAAATAAGTTGGGCAAGAAGTCTGATTGACATTTGATGTTCCTTAAACAAATACATCAGTGTTTTTCAACCCAATCACTATTTGCCACATCTGCTGTGAACAGTCACATTCAGACAATATTTTCAGCTTGTTTCCCTGTTCTTAGAAAAATAAAAATAAAGCAAACTCATCCATCCTGACTGGTTTCATTAACTTTCTTTTTACTCTGGACCTCAGCTACCCACTTTAGCCTAAAAAATAGATGTTTTCTTGGCAGTGTGAAAAAACTGCAAGTTCAGCCAAAACAGACAATAAAGCAGTATAGGGAGCTAAAACACATGCCAGATTGCAGAGGGGCAATTCAGAGCTGGGGCCCAGGCTTTTTTCCCCTCTCTCTAAAAAGATCCACAGTGGAAAGAAAAGCCTTCTCCCTGTCCTCAGATGAACTCGAACATGAGCTTCCTGTTAGACCCTGGGAGGAAACACCCAGCGCAGCAAACTCACACTCACAGAGGAAGGCCTTCACTGCTGAATTCTTCGCTGCGAAATTAGGTCAAGCACTTAAGAGCTCCTTGCTCAGAAACAAGTTTGTTCTCTCTCACTTTCTCAAACAAATGTGTGCGCACACCCACCCATGCTCACACACACACGTGCACGCGCACACGCACACACACACACACACACACACACACACACACACACACACACACAAACATTATATGTAATGTGATCTCATTCTGTGTCATGGATGAACCACGACTCGAAGACAAGAGATAACGTGTGTAATGCCGACTGTTTTCTGTTGCACTTTGGATCGGTGCAGCTTTTTCACAGCTCCCTGTCTTGTAATGCCCATGCCTGCCTTCACAAATACACCACCCCAGCAGCGCAGGCGCAATTCGTCCCATGGCTGTGGGCCTGTTCATACACACATCTGCGCACTTCTTCAGCTCCAGCCTTGACCTGGCGACAGACCACAGTCCCGGCAAAGATCCCAAGCTTTACCTGCCATTACAGGTCTCTCTTCCATTCTTTCTATCATGCTCCGAAGATCAGTACACACACATATTTGAGTGCACAATTGTGTCAGGTGGATCCATGAAGCAGAGTGAAGTTTTTGAGGATTTCTGACCTTGGTAGGTTATAGCAGATGTTAGACCCTGCATCAATCATTTTTACCAGGGACCACTTCGTTAGTTAGGCTTGCTGAGCTAGCACTGTACTATTCTGCACAGTCCCCGAAAACTACAAGCTATAAGATGCAAGCCTGAGTCACCAATGCTACATCTTATAAAAGGTACAGGAGTGAAATCCTGAGATTACAGCACTGCAGCCAGGTCATGTTGACACATTGCATATTTAGCCTCTTTCGTAGGAGAAGCTAAAAAAAAAAAAAAAAAAAAAAAAACGGAAAAACGGAAAAAGAAAAAAGTGAGACCAAAAGCAAAAAAGGCAGAAAAAAGCAGAACAGCAACAGAGAGAAAGTTAGAGAGAAAAGGAGAAACAGCACAGCCAATTTTCTGTCATCTGTTGCTGCAGCGGAGAGTTTGGGGAGACATTCCTGTGGGATTGACAGTTTGGCATGGTCAAAGCTCCAGCAGCCAGTCATGGAAAGACACTTCCAGTGCACACACAGCACAAATTCAGCCAGCTGTACTGCATGCTAGCTAGCCTCAGCCATTGTGTATCGGCCTACTGCATAGTCCTGACACAGGTTACTCAACCTCAAGCTAAATGACAGTTGAGATACTGTCATAGAAGGCAGATGTAAACTGAAAACTATACTGGGGAAGCATAGCAGAGCACTGGGTGAAACCTTTCAAGCAAGTGGACATTTACAGCCAAACTGACCGATGGCAATTTGCTTTGATGTTTTTTGAAGCTTGCTTTGAATGTTTTTATGTTTTCGCACTTCCTTGGAGGATAACTGATTAAACTGTTGTCCTTTATACCAAATCAGAAGGCTCCTCATACACTGGATGCAACCATGTGCACGACACCTTAAAGATATACTAACAAGTTTTGTATTTCTCTTTACTTGTATTACTGGCTTGTTGTTAGTCACATGGTCTGGCAACAAGAACTGTCACAGCACAGGAGCACAGGAATAGGAAGTCACATTGAGTATCACTGTAAGCATCGCAGAAAAGCACTGGCTCTTGAAGGCCATTGAGGGGTTTCATTTCAAGGCACAAAGCATTATGTAGTAATTTCCATTATGCAGAAGCCCAAAGTACTCTTAAATCTTTGCATTACCGAAATACCCTGCAAGTGCAATCACCCTCCTTTTAAAAAGAATGCGTCATGCCGTGTTTAACTGTGCATATGAAAGATTACTGTGACAAAAAACATACACTAGTCTTACAAATTAGCAATTCCCCAACAGCACCAAAGACTAATAACAAATTTAAATTCTTTTTCAACTCCTTTTCAATTTTTTTTTTTGCACTGACAGCATAACTGTTTAACTAGAATAAGTACAGAGCAAATAAATTTTGAATTGTGAGTTTATGAAAGTATTTGTTAAATATAACAATGCTAGCTCGTTTTTGACTACTCCAACTTAACTTAAATGGGAAATGGTAAAATTTCTTAAATATTGTAATACTATAATTTTGCCTTTTCAGCCAAACCAAGGAAAAGATATGTTTTGCTTTCAAACTTTTCTTGGTTTAAAATACACACAGCAAAACTGATCTGGATTATTGTCCTGTAAAAGCACCATAACACACATACATACAGCTATCTTTTATACAACAACCAAGGTGTTCGGAGACTGATCAAGACAAAACACCTGAGAGTCTGGGAGAAAATTTTGTGTATACTTTACAAATGACTTTAGATCAATCGACTTCTGATGAAATAGATTCTCTCTTGAAAAAGTAAGATATGAGTCATTTGAATCCCTCTCAAAAATTAGTAGATATATTTAGCCACACAGTAGAAGGCTGATTAGTAGAGCAGTCAGTATACTGTCAATAAAACATATTTACACAGCACATTAATTATCTAATGTGGGACTGGATTATCTTATCCCCTTTTCAAAAAGTATTATTCCAAACTAAAATATTAAAATGTCTTAAAACTCGTATTCTTTTGAAGAGATCAACAGTGAAACAGAATTTAAACTCAACATGATCAAAACAAGCACATGCATTCTTTATAGCAAACAGAAATTGCTACTGGCTGTTTTGTTCCTTGCATATGATCACAAATTAGAGACATGAGAATTATATCTGACATAGTAAAGATCCATGCAGCTATTACCCTTGTGAAGAAAACGTGCTGTTGCTGTAATGCTGTAAATGCTGTAAATGTAAAAAAAAACTGGGTATTTCCTGATTTCTGAATGCATTATCTAACATCATAGCTATTTAATAAAATTAATTATCTACCACAGTGTATTTGATCGCTTTTTTATTTAATGCAGTTTACTCCATTCCAAAGGATCATGCAATATTGTTTGTACTCCCAGAGCTCCCAGAAATTATACCACCTCCTTACTTTTGATATACTGCAATCAAAGGTGTGTGTTAGAAAATTCAGAGAAAAATTTTACCTGATCAAAAAGCAGGTGAAGGGATCCTGCATGATCCAAAGACAGCGTGCAGAAGTTTTCGCCATTTTAAACACCACTGCAAGACACACATACATGCGTGCACACACACACACATACACACATGAAATTCAAATGCACTATTTACTTTCCTACAACAGCACTTACTTCACTTCATAAGCTTCATGATGCTACTTTGTTTTGAGGATTATTTCCAGCAAATCTGACCTTGCTATTATAAAGCACCGAAGACCAAAGCTAACTTGTGGCTTTCTCAAAACAAACACACTCACACACACACACACACACACACACACACACAAACAACATGATGTCTTCAAGGAACATGGTCTCATTTCTAACAGTATAAAAGAAACAGCAAAAATATATAATAGAGCAAAATAACCAGAGAAGATGAATCAATAATCAATTCGGTCTGACTGAACTCTGGATGAAAATAAATGTATGGAAAAATTGATAAAATAATGCAAAGTTTGAAATAGAATATCAGGGAAGCCTGCAGTTTGGACTGCTGGATGTCTCACTGAGTAATTTTGGAAGAAACAGAGCCAGTATATAAGTAGTGTGTTGAAATGTGTCTCTCCATAACAGATTTGCTCCTCGTTTATATAAGTAGCTGTGGCCCTTTAATGCCTTTAGCACATTTTAGTCGGTGTGCAGAAAACCAGCCATGAGTCAGGGTTATCCTGATTACCAGAGAAGAAAAAGAGGCCAGGAGAACATGACCTTTACCTCAGCAGCAGTGCAGATGTGCCACCATCCTTTCTCTCGAGTCCTAATGAACTGGATGGATGTGAATCCCTTTATTTGAATGTAAATCTACCGCAATGAAAGGCAGTGTGGGGGCCAGAACTCAAGCATGAAACTGAGGTCACTTCATCATTTCCAATCAAATGTCTGAAAAACGGCCCTTAATCAGGGTATGGTTAATAGATGAGTATTTAAAAAAAGCGATTAACCATCTTTAACCAGTTCGGGTTTTGTTCACATCATTAAAATAAATAAACAACTTACGCGGGGGAGGCTTGAAGCACAGCTCGTTCCAGCCACGTCGCTGAAAGCTCGCTAACCTCCGTGGAGAAGACGAACCCCCAAAACAGTCCCTGTCTGTCTTTAATGGATAGCTCTGGCGGTTTTTTTCGAAGTTCAAGTTCAAGTTTACGTCCCAGCTGGGTCGGGAGTAGAAATGATGTTCTTCGTGGTGAACTGCTGTCCTCCGGCTACTTTTGTTGACCCTCGGCAGCGCCGAAAGGACAGCGGGGGAGAGGCGGCGAGTCTCGGGCTAACCGTCGCCTCGGCCGCCCGTGAGACTCTCTATCCCTCCGTCCCCAAAACGTCGAGTGTCCTGAACCCTGTGCCATTTCTGAACGATTCAAAACAGTCCTTTTTTCCTCCGTCTCTCTCAGAGAGGTAGCTCCGCTCGCTCAGCAGAGTGACAGCGGCGTGTCGCCTTCGTGAACTAGATCACAAGTTCAACTGAGGTGAACGGGGCTTCACAGCGACCGTTACACAAGAGCCCCACAGCGCAGGCAGGCAGGCTTTCCCTTCAGACTACAGCCGGCCGCCTGCCTCAAATAACGCGGCCAGCTTGTTTCTGACCCCCGTTCATGAGCTTACACTCCTCCGCGTCGAAATAAAACACTAACACTAGTCCGTCGCCATTTGATATGCCTACAAACTGACGAAAAAGAGGAGGGGGCGCCCAAAACGAGAAGTAAACCGCGTTACAGAAGTTCGCAGCAAACAAAGAAGCCCCGCAGATTTAAAGATTAACGGTCAACTTCGGGGAGGCTGCTAAGCGGACTTAGCAAAACATTTTCATTATTTTCCTTTACCACACAGAAAACACTAACTCCAAACTTTTGGATAAAACGGAGTGAAAATGGCCTCACAGGAGAAAATTAAAAGGTTAATTTGTTTTTACCACACGTAGAAGCGGTGGTTGGCCCTTTTCGAGAGGGAAAAAAACCAAGGGAGTGATATTAAAAGGCATATCACGACTGAAAAGATAATACAGATTTAAAAAATTGAGACCGTAAGGAAAACAAATGCCCTGCTATAGGAGTGTGCTGGCCTCATCTGCCCCACTCTCAGCACCAATTAAATGAGTCATCCTAATGAAGCGAGGACCAGCCAGGCCTCTGCTGATCCCCGGAGTCTCACCTCTCCTGGGAGCAGGGCTACTTTTACTCCTGACTAAAAAAGGGGGATTTCTATTGACTAGAGCAGTCGGGGGCTCGTTTATTTTGCAGCATGTGAAATAGTACTACTGCTAATAAACAATCAGCATGTTAGATATCATAATTCTAATTATTTCTTTCATTTAAACTAATATTTCTTCACTCAGCAGCTCCCGCAGTGGCCACGCCCGACCTCTGATGAAGGTTACCTTGAGGCCTATGCGAATATTTACCCTGTCAATTTTTTCTTCCTTTCTCTTTTTGTTCCTCATTTATTCAATAATGTGAAACCTCTTTCTCTTAGGCTTAATCCACTGAGGAGGAATTTCTGTACTGCTTGTGCAACAAGTGTCTCCTTGCTCCGAGGCCTGGTCAAATGATTATTTTTTACTGCTGAAGCGTGTCTGCTGTTTTTGAGAATATAAGACAAAAAAAAAGAAACATTTTATATATATATAAACATATAATGGTATATAATGTAATGAATACAACATAAGCAGATTTAGGACCATAAACTGAAATTAATTATGGTTTCACTTCAACGTTGTATTATAGATCAATTAAAATAAACCTTTTTCACAACCGTGGGTCGGATTATTGCCACTAAAAATACGCTCCTGTCATAATGTGAGACGAAAGAAAGGGAAAAAAGTAAGAGGGATAATCTTGCAATGTGAACACTGTCAGACTGGTGAATTTGCAAACTGGACGTTAACGAAAGAATTTGAACATAGTTATGATGAGTATTTTAAAGAAAAGTTTAGGTTTAGCTGCTGCTCTAATGACTTCTTTCCTTTCTTGGTCGCTCTCTTTTGTTGGAAAATGTCCTGCATAAGAGTGATGTGTCACATAGACCCATGTAGTTACATGTACAGATAAAGGTAATCTCCTTGTGTGTGTGGGTGTGTGTGTGCGCGTGTGTGTGTGCATGTGTGTGTGTGTGTGTGTGTGTGTGTCCTACAAAGTGGCTGCGTCAGGATCAATGGAGTTGAGAGCACAGGGATTATAGAGAGGGTTAAGAGGTTCATATAACCCAGTGCTCTTGATTGCAAGTGTAAGATGAACCTTGCTTCATTCCACCTTTTCACAATAAAGATGAGGAAGAAGGGAAAAAAAGAATACAAGGACAAAAGGGAAAAAATGCAGGCCATTCAGTTGTGAATGGAAAAAGTACCTGTTTTTTAATAACACCTGGTAATTATCATGACCTTTAGACTGATTACTGACTTTAAACAATCCAATGGCCATAAGCAGAGTCCACATTTATGACCACACTATTTAACTGGTTTCTGCCCAGTTTATAGAATGTAACAGCTCAATCTACAGAAAGCCAGTACCTAACAAATTGAACCCTCTCTTATGACGCGTGTCAATCACTAGCAGAAAGCTTCTTGGGGAGGGTCCTGGTGTCAAGCAGTCTAGCCCGCAGTGCTCGGAGGCCTTCTTTTGTCTTTAACTAATCACAGATTCAGACACAACATCGCTTGCATATTAAGCGGCCCCCGGCAGCACAGGCAGACAGACGTCGACTGAGGAGACTGGACTGGGGGAAAGCACTATGCTAACTTATTCCCTTTCCTTCCGGCCCGAATGATGCTGGAGCAGTCGATGAAGCCGGGAGATGGAATTATGTTTAATGCTCCTTTAATGCAGAACTTTCTCCACACCTCACCCCTGCGGAGTGAAAGGGGTGTTGGGGGGGTTGCAGTGGGGCCTGGGCTCTGCTAATTTGCAATCAGACACTCTCTTTGAGTTCTCCTTCTATGCCCACAGACAGTGTAAATGGCAGCTGAGACAAAGCTCCCATTCTCTCCATGAGGGCCCTCTTAGTTTTATTTCAGGCCAGTGCTCTCAGACAGGGCATTCTGGGAAAACCGGGAGATGGCAGTGGCAAAGGGGGTGGGACCCAGAGAGAAAGATAGAGGGAGAGAAAGAAAGACACAAAAAAGACAGATAGATTCAGAGAGTGAGAGAAAGATTTCATAGCAGGACCCAACCCTAACAGCAAAAGGCCTTGCCGCAAAAGCCACACCCAGAAAACTTATATTCTAATCATCCGATTTACAGATAAACACTTGCTGGTATTTTCTGATATTACAAATGTAGGCTCGTTGTGGCATACACATCAGACATGCATTTTTTACATGATGCAATTTTTTTTCTCCAACAAGGGAAGCAATTATAGATTTAAAATCAATACCACATTTAGGCTCATAAGTAGGAGAGAAGATAATTCATTATGATATCTGAGAAAACCAAACTGCTTTGAATGCAGCGGAAATAAGTTTATAAATAGCTACCCTGGTTAAATGTCATTTATTATAATCAAATTTTCTAAATGAAAATAATATTACCCTCTACGTTTTAGGCAGGTGTGGAAAAAATCCTGTAAACAAAGAATGCTTTCAAAAATGGAAGTGTTAATCATTTATTTTCATCAATCAACAAAATGCAGTGAATGAACAAAAGAGAAATCTAAATCAAATCAATATTTGGTGTGACCACCCTTTGCCTTCAAAACAGCATCAATTCTTCCAGGTACACTTACACACAGTTTTGAAGGAACTCGGCTGGTGGGTTGTTCCAGACATCTTGGAGAACAAACCACAGATCTTCTGTGGATGTAGGCTCCCTCACATCCTTCTGTCTCTTCCTGTAATCCAGACACACTGGATGATGTTGAGATCAGGGCTCTGTGGGGGCCAGAATAACTGATGCTGGTTTGAAGGCAAAAGGTAGAAACACCAAATATTGATTTGATTTAGATTTTTCTTTTTTTCGCTCACTTTGCATTTTGTAAATTGATAAAAATAAACAATCATTATTTATATTTCTGAAAGCATTCTTTGTTTACAGCATTTTTTCACACCTGCCTAAAACTTTTGCACAGTACTGTAAATATGTACATTTTATTTGTATGGGGTGCCACAATGTTTACAAAGATGACATTTTATGTTTTTTTAAGTAATATACACCAAAATAAACATTAACTATGCATAGCAGCATGTGGTCTCTGTAGAGGATACTTTTGTTAAGAAAATCAACAAAACAGGTCATTTCACCCAAGTGCGCAGCCCTTTGCAGACAATATAGACAATGTATAAACCCTCTCACTATAAATGAAACTGAGGAAAATAGTAACAGATAAAAGTAATCTATATCTGTGACACAATGTATAATTATATTGTAATTAGGGAATCACATTTATATCACAATAGCATTATTACATGTGAGCCTCTAGGAGTCAAGTTCATTTTCCATGTTATCCTGCCAGGCACTGCTGGAACCTGTTAGGCCACAACATTCTGTGTATACTGTACTAATACAAACTCATCATGCACAAAAGCATCTGAATTCCTTTGTGTGCTGTAGCCCAGGACTGGCAAAATAAATAAAGTATTAATGTATGACGAAAGCAAGAAATGAGCGTCCAGTCTCATGAATGATTTTATCAATAAAAGCCAAAGCTATGTCAACAGCATCAAGCAGGGCAGATAGCATTGATGAAATCATATTTTCCATGCTCCACAAGCTGTTAAACTCTGGATCCCTGGATCTAGCTAAGGCATGTGTAATGCTTTTGATAGAGAAGTATCAGTGATATGCTGCGAGAGATAGAAAAGAAAACCACATTGTAATCCCATCGTAATTAGTACTGGGATGGGCTATGAGAGCGCAATAATAACACAACAAGAGCAGAATAAATGTTATTAAATGTGGTATCATGTCATGTCAATCCTGACAAAGGCAGTGAGCATAGAGGTTTGACTCGCTTGCCAAAATTTTAATAAACAGTTTGAAACGAGTCTGAAAACTATGAACATGTTTTTTCACAACACTATTGTAGCTACACACACTGTAGTGAAACTGTACAAATGATGTTGACACGGTATAAACATTATGCAGAGTTAAGCATGACAATATTAAGCATCCTGATTGCTCTCAGATTTTGAACCACATTTACTGTCCTCTGAAGCCTTGGCCTAATGCAGAATGAAGCAACGTGGAAAATATCACAGGCAACAGCGGCTGCAAATAAAATATCATGCTGATCCACAAAGTTTTGTGCAAGCTGCATATTTTTACGCTTGCTGAAGGGTACAGTCATCTGAGTCTTTTATACGAGAAGCCAGATTCCACTGTGTTCAGCTGTTGAGACAAAAGCTGTCACACAAGAGTTGCTCAAGGCCACCGGTAAATGATTACCAAGGAGCTGGTCAGTGTCCTCATGCAGAGGTCATTGACAACGCGGTGTGAGTGTGTGACACAGGTGGACGACTGTACACACAGGTGTTGATCCTACTCACACAGAATTGAGTCTACTTGACTTTATGCAAACTGCATTAACTAGGAAGGCATTATTGGAGCAGGACTTTCAAAAGTTCTGGAGGGTGCCAGTGCAAATTTTTTTTTTACCTCACTTTATTTGACATTTTTAGCTTACTGAACTTTACTTTATCTTACTTGCAAAAGTAAAAGTGTAAAAGTAACTTCCAAGGTCCAGTTATGTATTTTGAGTTAAACATGCTCCTGCTATGTTCCCCAAGTAAGCATCATGAAGAGATATGCTGGATCAGCCTTAAATGTACAGTGTCTAATCGGCATGTTATATTCTAAGAGATGTAAATGGGTTGGAAAATACAGAAAAATTTATTATGTTTTTTTTAATGAATAAAACCACATAAATGTGATGAGTGGAGTGATATAAACAAAGATAAATGTGTTGTATTGAACCTCTTGAATAGATGAGATTTGTGTACATTTGCCTCATTCCAAGAATGAATTCATACTAAAAAGCTGACTCAGAAATTGTCCTCATTTTAATTTTCCACATTTTCTAATGGTTATCTTTTTCTAAACTCTTTTTTTTTTTGTTGTATATGTGTGGGGGCGAGCTGTTTTCTCTAAACACATGTAGGACTACCCTCTGAAAACAATTTTAATTATTTTTATTTATATTATGTCTTGCATAAAGGAACTCATAGGGCATGATCCCCATATAATATTCTCAACCAAATAATAAGCAAAGGTTTACATTCAAGTAACACTTCCCTTCTCTTTCCAGTGCATAACCTAATAGGGCCTGCTCTTCTCAGTTAACGGGGAATGACCACAAGCTTTAAGGTTTTTAGTGTTATGTAAATGGTTAAGATACAAACAGTGGGACTTAGAGTGATTTGATGTGAAATGCACTCTTATAGAGAAACTTAACCGAAGCACAGTTGTTTACAGTGGTGGTGACAGTGACCAGACATCTGTTTCATGCCTCTGTAAGATGGCACAAATGCATTGTTAATAATACCAAATACGATGCTTGAAGTACTGTTTCATGCAATATCTTTGGGGTAAGGTATTTTTCAAAGTCATTCATGACAGATAATGACAAGCAGGGTGTTGCATGGCAAAGAAAATGTATTAATCACTATTTATTCTAAACAATTTATTATACAATTCACACGACACATGGTGTGCACTGATCTTTATATTATTATATACACTGACCTTTATATATTATAAATATTAAATAAATGGATAAATGTCCAAAGCTGATTTATGTTAAAATGTTGGTAAAACTGAGACAAACTCATCAAACAAGCAACAAGTCTGGGATTTGGATGAATGACAGGAGGAGAAGGTTAAAGGTGCAAGTAAACAAAACTAATATTAATTGTACAATTTGCAGATACACACACACACACAACAATCACACACACACACACACACACACACACACACACACACACACACACACACACACACACACACACACACACACACACACAACAATCACGCGCGCACACACACACACACACACACACACACACACCACACACACACACACATACACAAACACATATATACATACATATATACATATATACCCTTATACACACAGTATTTATGGTGTGACTGGGAGCATTTTGACCCCTGTTTGACCTGCTGAAAGAGCCTAGGCCTGGCAGTGAGAAGCACAATTACTGTATATGATGCCCCCCCCTCACTTGGGCTCTGTACAATCACAAACAGTCATTGTCACTGCATGCCGCAAGAACAATTGACTTCTTATGCCACTGACAGAGTCAGGGGACAGAGGCAGAAAGTTTAACATTGCAGTCACACAATCAAATCACAAACTCTGAGCTCCAGGACCCTGTCATCACGAGAGGCCAGTCTTTGTGTAGCCAGTCAGGCCAAGTCCATCGTACTAAAAGCTGTCTTTTGGCTGGAAATAACGGCAACTTAGCAAAACATAAACTCCAGGTCAGCACAGAGGTAACGGCCTATTCTCTCTCTCTCTCTCTCTCTCTCTCTCTCTCTCATTGCTAAGAACAGCACCTGTTTTTATATGAAACATTACAGTGTGTTGCATATTTTTAACAGGAGGCCAAGTGCTGCCTTACAGTTATGCCAAAGAACAAATAAATAAATCAAAAAGTAAAAACATCAGCTCAAGTAAACCTATTTGAATCAGTGACAATATAAAATATTAATTCTGGATTTGATTTAAATATTTCATTAAAAGGTCAGGACAAGCTCACAAATGACCATTGCTCATGAATGGGGCAAGATCTTTACATATTTTGCCAATCTACCAAATCCCTTTGCACCACAATTTCATTCATTTGAAGACTAAATATAGATCAAAGTGTCCTCACACTGACCTTCCCCAACAAAACTGAAAGGTCTTTATATAGGCCAACATTTTGGTTCCTTACTGTCATAATTCAATGCAAAACAGTGCAGAATCATTCCCAAATAATTGATTGCTAAAAAACAAGTCTCAGTCACAGAATAATAAGATAAAAGGTACTATAATAAAAACTGTATACATTTATGAGAAGAGATTAAGCCACATGCAAAAAATCTGGGTGCTCTTAATCAAATGCCATTTTGTTGTTTAATTAGGTGAAAGTATGTACACATTCAGGGAACACACTTTTTTACATGTTAAAAGTAAAACTATTGCTTATTAAATGATTTAAACCTTTAAAATGTGTGCCAAAGTTCTGTTTTATATTCTTATACATTTTAAATGAACCAAATTGTGCACAAAAAATTGCTGGAAAGGCCGCATATAATACAGAAAGGATCTTTTTTCAATATGAAAATGAACAAAACATGAGGTTTGATTGCTGGTGTTAGCAAATGATTGCATTTTTAGCTACTTGATAATAATTTGGTAACTTCTTTGAAACATATATTTAGGTATGAGAGATTCTGAAATCTGGTCCCACACACAGTCCCTTTAAGGCCGTTTAGTAAATAATTTGCACAAGTTACTGGACGCTGAGGGTGAAGTTTAATAGCAGAATAAAAAGGCTGCAGTCGAAGGGGTTAAAGTGAGAATGCAGCCTGCAGGCCGCAGGGTTGAGAAGGGGGGCATGGGCCAGTACGGGAGTCACTCCTCCTTTCCTTCTTCCACTCCCTGCCCTTGGTCAACCCTTCTCCCGCGCTCCCCTCTGCCAAGAGGAATGCTTCACACAGCCACTGTCCTCCCTCATCTCCCGCCCTGCACCTCCCCACCCCTCCTCTGGTATGACATCATCGCACATCTGTTGTCCCAACAGGGCGTCTGTCACATGGGCAACATAATGACAAACTTCTCTTTTTTACCTCGTCGTTCGTTCCCTCCATATCCCGCCTTTGTGTCTTCTCTGCACATGTCTTAAAGTTGCTCCTTGACTTCAGTTCCATGAGAATGGCTCATTTATTTGTTTCATTTTATCACAAATTCTCGCAGATATCATTAAAAGTGAATATTACCATTTAATAAACTTTATGATTTACCCCCATTAATGTGACCTCCATTAAGAAAGTCAAAGCCACAAAATTAAAACCACTGACAGGTGAATTGAATAACATTGTTAATTACACCAGGCACCTGTCAAGGGGTGAGCTAAATAACACTGGAAGTGAATTGTCAGCTGAGGTGTTCCCAAGATGCAGTGGTTAGTACCAGCACAAAATGGTTCAAACAAATGTAACTTGTGTACCGACGAGAGGAAAATAGGTGTCCAAGTCTCATTGATGCATATGTAAAGTGAAGGCTACAGTGAAGAGTCGCTATACCCCAAACTGTAATTAATATGGTCTCTTAAAGAAAGGTCTGATCAGAGTGCCCATTTTGACCCTGTCCACCACAAAAAAAAAAAAAAAAAACATCTACAATGGGCATGTGAGTATCAGAACTGCACCAAGGAGCAGCAGAAGAAGGTGATCTGATCTGAAGAAGCATGTTTTGTTTTGCATCATGGTGCAGGCAGTGTGACGTACTTCCTAATAGAATTAACCTCTTTAAGCAGGATACTGCGCCCTGCCACCCTGCAAAAATTATTGAGATAGGTGGACCATGACAAAGAGTTGCTGTCAAAGAATGCTGACATGGCCTCCATATTTCACAAATCTTTATCTGACTAATCATCAAGACCAATCCATGAAGTCCCTACATTGCCACATACAGGTTGCCCCACCTTGGTGCCCCATCACCTTCAGAGGTCTTGTGGAGCATCTCGAGTCAGAGGTGTTTTGGTGGCATGAGGGTGAACAACAGGTTGGTTTTAATGTTATAGCTGACTGGTGTGTTACGGCAAGACCAATGAGAACCCACTCTGACTATAATTGCCCGTTAGGCCTTATTAGAGTGCCAGTCAGCACGGCTGAGCACTGATTCGTTATTTTTCTCACTCGGTGGGTGTACCGTGCAAGGTCAGTGTGGGTGTGTGTGAATGTAGAGAGCAGGCCATGTTCTCACAGAAGGATGCAGAAAAGTAAGGAGACCTATTTACTGATTTATTTATTTATTTATTTTCATTTTATGTTAAATCCCAGAAAGAGAACTTTCACAATGTTCTTATTGGCTAATATTCCAGAAACAATTTCCTGCTTGGCATACATGTAAAATGTGCTTGTATAAACTAAAATAAAAGAAAACATTACATTAAATAATGAGAAGAACGAGAATAATCATTATTATGAGTATAATAATTGTGTTTAAAAACAAAAACATGTAAAGCATGGTGTGATGTCTGGTGTAAAGACTGTGCTTGTGGTGTGTGTGTGTGTGTTTCCAGCGCTCTGACCGACAAGATGGCGGGAGCAGTGTGACAGCGCGGGGATGAGCGCTCCACTGGAGCCCCCGTGTGGAGAAACTGGAGAATTACAGGTGTTTGAGGGGGCGTGGCTGTGGGCGTGGTTACGAATATGCAGATATTCAGGGGTTGTCGGGTTCACTGTTGGGGGGGTGAAGGTGGTCCCATCACGAGCAGTCCGGGCACAGACATGGAGGCGTGTCCGTGTGCGTGTGTTTGTCTGTGTGTGTGTGTGTGTGTGTGTGTGTGTGTGTGTGTGTGTGTGTTTGTGCGCCCTCTGCTGGGTTGACTTATATATGCACAAATTAAAACATGCCTTTGTTGTTACCTGTTATTTTTTCTGTAAGTTTTCTTTTTTCAGTAAATGTGTTGTGTTGATTGTGTTGATTAGTAAAACTTTTTTGGAACTACTAAACTAAACTAATAAACATGCAGGCTAAGTTAGCTTTAGCACATTTAAATCGATCACAGGTCATCCAAATTAGAACTGATCTTTACAGGCTTAGATATACAACAGTGATCATGATGAAGTAACTTAAAATAAATTAGGCACTAAAAATCCAGTGTTTTTATCTGTGAAACAAATTGGGGACATTTTCACCATGGTGACCCTATGGTTTAACTATGGGTCAGGGCCGACTGATAAAACTCTTTAACTTTGTAAATCTCATCAGACAATCATTCAGTATCCCCCCTACATGTCTTTCAGAAACAGTACACACTTCTTCTTCTTCTTCTTCTTCTTCTTCTTCTTGGTTCAACTGTCTCACCAGTAGGTTGCCCTGAGGTACCCTTGAGCAAGGTACTGTCCCTGTCACTGCCCTCCGGGTGTTTTTAATAGCTGCCCCCTGCTGCACGTGTGTGTATGGGTGAAACGCAGAGGTTGAATTTCGTTGAGTTGTGCTGTGCTTCACAATGACAAGAATATATTATTAATATTTAAAAAATGGATAAATGTCCAAAGCTGATTTATGTTAAAATGTTGGTAACAACGAATCAAACAAGCAATAAGTCTGGGATTTGGATGAATAACAGGAGGAGAAGGTTAAAGGTGCCTGATAAACAAACAGCTTGTTAAATTATCAATGATTCTCTGTATTTGCCACTAAGATTAACACTAAGATAAAAAGAAACTCAAGCAAAACCACCACTATTAGCTCACCAAACTTCCAATTACAGACACTTATGGACTCTTTCACTGTAACTCATGCTTTACCAGAAGTCATCGCTAAATTGATTAATTATGAAATGCACTTTCTCTTTCATTTCCTTCTTTATTTCCGGAGTTGACCAGAGGTGGATGGGTTCCCCTTTTGAGACTTGGTTCCTCCCAAGGTTTCTTCCTCCTGTTTTGGGGAGTTTATCCTTGCCCCTGTTGCCCTTGGCTTACCTAATTGGGGCTCGGACCTGGATTCTATAAAGCTGCTTTGTGACAACAACTGCTGTAAAAAGCGCTATATAAATAAAACTGATTTGACTTGACTTGACTTGACGATATTTGCTGATCACACAGAGACACAATATGTCTACAAATAAGCTCTCTATCCCCTGTGACCCCTGCCTTTCATTCTAACCCTGGTTCACCTCTTGGTTTGAAAAGATGTTTGTAGTGATGTGGATTCACTTGACACTAGTTTGTGCTTGAATTTACACTCACTTGGTGTCTAAATGGTTAGCAGCAGAAAAGAATGATATGAAGCTGCTATAGCGAGCAGCCAGCCCTCTGTTGGACAAAACAAGAACAATAAGTAATGAATGCCTGCTGACTTTTTATTCTAATCTGTCTTTATCTAAGAGGAGATTTGAGGAAACAGCTACAAATGGGTTCATGCAATTTTAGAGCATAATTTGGGTCATAATTCTAGTCATAAAGCAAAGGGAAAATAGTATGAGAGAGTACATTTAATCACAATATGCATTCAGTTACTGCATTCAGCATACAGTTACACATAAAATACCAAGTGTTCAAAAGGTTTTCAAAAAATAAGTATTTTTTGGAGTGTTTGGAGAAACCAGCTTCTTGATGCAGCACTCTTGCAATTGCTAAAATGTGGGGGCGTGATCACAGAACCATATAAAACGTTCAGTGCTCAGAGACATGGCAAATGTTAGGAAGGCTGAAACCAGACCACCACTGAACAAGATAAATAAGTTGAAACATCGAGACTGGGCCAAGAAATATCTCAAGAAAGATTTTTCTAAGTTTGTATGGACTTTTATGAGATGAGAGTGACTCTTGACGGATCAGATGGATGGGCCTGTGGCTGGATCAGTCAGATGAGATGATTGGAATTTTTTGGTTGAAGATGGACTCAAAACCAACTCCCAAACCTACTGCCAGTTTTTAGAAGACACTTTCTTCAAGCAGTGGTTCAGGCAAAAGTCTGCATCTTTCAAGAAGACCATGATTTTTATGCAGGACAATGCTCCATGTAAATTTTGAGTTGTTTGTTTATTATTCCTACAATAACAGATGAAAATAAACAAGTGAGATGGGAACATTTTAATTCTTTAATCTAGTTGCATAATAACGCTGAACACCTAGTTAGTTATCTAATAATTGTGCACACGTAGGTATTCCCCAGAGAATGTTCACACTCACATTTCCTTTGTAAAACATTCAGGTTTCTGGGTTGTTAATGCTTTGGATTGAATGATAGCGCTGGACTTGATCCATATTAATTAGTCCTCAAAAAAACTCACTTGCAAATTACAGTGTAATAATAATACTACTACTACTACTACTACTACTACTACTACTAATAATAATAATAATAATAATAATAATCCGGTCAATATCATTTGCTTTCTTGAAAATACAATTCTACTGAGAAGGTCTTGTTTATATTTGTATTTTGGGACGATAGTGCAGGGGAACTTAAAGCAGGACAGTTCAATGCATTGAATAATTAGATTTGAGTGTGATTAATATTTTATGACTTTTAGCAAAAATAGTATGATTGCATTCATTTGAGTCATATGGAACCTTCTGATGCTTTTGATGAATATTTTAAAAAATGTAATTTTTTTAAATTTAATATTATTTTTGTAAAAAAAACTGCCTTAGGTTTCGCCTATTGTTATCTATTATTTTATTAATGATAGTTTATTGATATTTTGTGATATTGTATGTAATATTGTATAATTATATATTGATATATTGATATATAGCTGAATGTTTAAGTATTCTTTCTTATTTCTGTGTTGTAATGTGAAGTATTGGAGCCACAGTGCCTCATCTCACTCTCTCACAGATGACAGTTAACTCTGACTCTGACTCTAAAAAAATCTTTCTTCAACAGACATCATGTAGGTTGTGCAACTCAGGCCCACACCTGTTGTTGTTCTGACTTTTTCATAAGAATGATGACATTATGGCTGAAATCTCAGATGATCTGCCTTAGGTCAAGGCCAAAAGGACACACAAACCACTAGAATTTAAACTTTCCTGAGTTACTATTTCTGAGAGAGAAGCATTTAGGGAATTAAACAACCAGCTGTGCCTTACAGCTCAATGTTCCAGACAAGAGACATAAAGAAGTATCTCCTGGATCAACATTCATTTATTCAGAACATCAGAGAGCAAGGAGGGGCAGGAGTTTGTCACTCTGTCAGTGGCTCTTTCAGGCTGTTAAACCACTGTAACTGCCTACATGACCCCAGATGTTTCAGTCCTTGTGTTTGTGCCCTCGCATCTGTTTCATGCATTCTTGAGAGCGATGATTAAAAAAAACTTGGGGATATTCTGGGCTGAATTAGAACGCTGTATGATTTACACAGATGTTTTTGTGCAACACATTGCTGAAAAAAAAAATGTCCTTCTTCCTTTGATCCTCATCTGTTTGTTAAGAAGTTGCAAGATGCTGCAAAGTCAGTAAATGCTGAAGCATAGTTTGAAACAGGGGTACAGTAAACATGGTTGCAATTTTCTGTTGTCAGTTCACAGGATTTAGCTGTGAAGTTCATATAATGAGATCTGATGGGGAATAACAGCCTTGGCAGGGCTTGGTGAAGGGCTCTTGAGGTGACGGGTCATTGATAAAATTCAACAAGACGCTGAGATGTTTCTCCAGGCCTGAGAGAGAGTAAGAGAGAAAAACATGGCTCTATTTTCCTTTTTCTTCCACAATCCTGAGGAGCTGAAAAGAAACAGATACTGTCTGCGTGAGCTTCCAAATAGTGAAAGCGCTGCTAAAGTGCAGTTTTGGCTTTGGGACATGTGGTTAAATACACTAACAAAAGCAACTGATGGAATATCTACTCTCTCTGAGAAGATTGTCCATCCACAGTTTTCTCTTGGCTGCAGGGCTTTACAGTGCTACAGACCTGCAGGCTGATATGTTGCCTCTAAGCATTCTGGCCCAGAGCAACTTATATCATCTTCACACTAGTTGTGATATAAAGGACCTTCATTTAAAATCATACTTGAGATTAGACCTTTCTTGCCAACTTTACTCAATCCTGTTGCTCTGGGCCAGAATTGAGTAAAGTTGGCAAGAAAGGTCTAATCTCAAGTATGATTTTAAATGAAGGTCCTTTATATCACAACTAGTGTGAAGATGATATAATTAAGACACTGATGAGAGTACCTGTGCGAGGAGAGACACATGGAGCCCAAGCTCTTTGGCAGCTTTCTCTGGAAGCAAAAACACTAATGTGCTCCATTAACTGCAATCTATATAGATTTAGTACTCTGTTAACCTATTAGAAACAGACAGAATGGAGACCTCAGCAATGCACTTTGATCCCAGTGTTTGAGGGAGAGCCTTATAAACGTGTCCACCCTTTGAAGGTTTACGATATTACACAGAGCCACCTCCGCTTACAATCCCCTCCACAGGCTCTCTGCTTCAGGGCAAACAAGCTAGTGTTTGCATAGAGCATCTTTTAAAAAAGAGACATTAAACATGAAATCTTTAAAAGGAACATTAACTTTGATTTTTCAACCTTCAACCTGATTTGAAAACAGAATGTTTCCACTCTTAAGATAGGCTACACTTTAAGGGTAAAGTCTGTAGACACTAGTGTTTCTTATGAAATCAGGGGCAATAATGAGTTTTTCCCATTTTGCTACAGTAACAGACTCTTCTGACAAGGCAGTACTGGGATACTGCTTACATTACTTGTGACTGGCAGGCTGGAAGAGGAGAGGGAATAACCACTTTAGACTCATGTGTAGCTATTCCTGAGCTTCCCATTTCACTGGCAATGCTTTTCCCATTATACGAACTGCGTGTTCACAACTGAATTCTTGTGGGAAGCAGAACTAGCAAGTTAGATGATATTTCATAAAATACAGGGTAGGTAATTTACCAGGAACTACCACCAGAGAGAGCACTCTGACATTCAAATAGAGCACTATAGCACTATAAAGCAGTGAAGAGTGCAGCAGTAAGGCAACAAGTAATGCTATAAGGGCATGAAAGTGGGAGTGTAATCTAAATGGAAGTGATAATCTTCATTTATTAAAAATAAAAAACTTAAATGCACCCGCAAGAGCTAATCTTTCCCTTGAGGACAAATTATTAAGATGAAAAAAAACATGCCCATGAGTCCGCCAATTTTCAGTACAGTTAGCAAAATAGATGGAGATGCCCCAACAGTTGTCTCTATGCTTCCTCCACACCATGGCACTATCACACTGGCAAAGTAAGCCCACACATGATGCTTAGTCCTTACTGCTATATGGATGTAGTTTACATTTACATTTACATTTACGGCATTTAGCAGACGCTCTTATCCAGAGCGACTTACAGGTCCTAATTACAGGGACAGTCCCCCTGGACTCAACTCAGGGTTAAGGGTCTTGCTCAGGGACCCAATGGTGGTAGTGCCAGAGGTGGGATTCGAACCGGGGACCTCTGGATCCATAGGCAAGTACCCTACCACTAGACCACCAGCATGCAATCTTATAACATAAAAGACAAAAAATTACTTTATGTTCAGGACAAAGTCAAGCAAGAGCTGATGAAAGCCCACATGGAGCTAAAGGAGTCTTATAGGAGCTGGGAATTACCCATCTGCCCCATGGAGGTAAAGTAAGATGCATAACAGAAAAATTCCACAGACAGAATTTCTTCATTATGTTAGGATGTAAACAAGGTCATCCAGAGAGTTTGATGTGAAATTCTCCTATGTAGTGAAACTTGCTGAATCCAAATTGTTCACAGTGGTAGTGATGGGAGCCAGATGTCTTCTGCCTTTAATGTATTTGAATGCGCTCTTATTTTTAGACAAAAATGTAATCACTCATAAAGTTATTATATGAAATGTTTATCAATAGGCTGCATGAGACTTTGTATAACAATAAGATTCTATAAAGATATGTCCAAAATTTTTTAAAATAATACACATGGCTGATGAGTACAGGCAGGGTGTTGTAAGGCAAAACAGTCAGAGTTACCCTTAGTTTTGATGATCAACATGGCACTTCAAACATTTTTTGACTGCTGTAGTAAATAATAACTACATTTCTCTTGTAGGCATTGTGTTTCCAGGTTTCGATCACCATGTCTGTGAAGAAAATCCAAATCATTTAATTTACACTGAAGGTGAACCTCACTAAAGGATTTGGTTTGCATCACATTTGAGTGGAATTTCACTTTAAACTTAGTAAATGAGCTAAACCAGAGTGGCTGCATCTCAAAACCAAATGGTGCTGTACCGTAACAGACTTCAACACATAAGTGACACAAAATTGAGTAGTGTATGGCCTGCAGTTTATACTTGTTGAACCATTTTTATTTATTATTACACAACTTTATTAATTACTGTTACGGTATTCCGTCATTGTGACGTCACGGTGGCGGGCGTGGTTGCACTTTGAAAACTCAAATCGATTAAAAAGCCCCATGAAGGTATCTATGGGGCATGCTTTCCTATAATAATTTATAATGTATTATTTGTGTTTATTATGTTATCAGTGGTTATTTCTTTAACATTTAAATGACACTGACTGGACACTATCAAGTTTTTATCCAGTTCTTTCTTTTTTATGGATAATTCTTTATAAACATTGAAACAGGTGTTCCCACAGCTTGAAAGTCCCCCCCCCACCCCCACCCCCCAAGAGCACAGAGTGATCGGATGTCATGGAGGCAGAGGCAGGACGGGGTGGGAACATGATTTATCACATTAATGACAATAATTCAGCAGACGCCATCGCTTAACATGTGAGTGGCTCTATTGTTTTGACGCACTGGTGCTTTTTTAGACGAAAAAGTGTCCCTCTTTACCTGGTGTCCCCCTCTAGCAAAGAGGTGCCCACACCCCTTCCCCTGCCCCCATCACCACTGCCAATAGAGGAGCGATGCGCCTGTATGTAATCCCCGCTCCCTCCATCAGCAGCAGCAGTCCTGCCTCAGTCCTGCAGCAGGAGATGAGGGCTCGGCAGCGCGGAGCTCCCAGCCAGGCGACCCCGCTGAGCACACACACCCCGCTCCCCTCGGGCAGGACCCGCGGCGTCTCCTCTGCTGCACCATGCGCGCGGGCTCCACTCGCGGCGCGCTGCTGTCAGTCTACTACCCCCAGATCCTCCTCATCCTCAGCAGCGGCAGCTACCTGTGCGTTCACACCGCCCTGCTTCATCCAGAGTGTGTCTGGATGGCGCGTGAGTGAGATGTGCTGTCTGACATGTGCGCGTGTGGTGCCTGTGTTCAGTGTGTGTTCAATCTGAGGATAGTGTAGAGGAATTAGGAGAATTAAAATACAGTTTTCATTGTCAGTATAATCTGAGCGTTACAGTGTGTATGTGTTCAGTGTGAGAGTAATGAGAGAGTTGCAGGGTGTTCAGTTTGAGTATGGTGTAGTGCATGTGTTTAGTGGGAGAGTTACAGGGTGTATGCTGAGCGTAAGAGTTACAGAGTTTGTGTGTGTAGTGAGAATAACAGTGTGTGTGTTCAGTGTGAGTGTAATGTGAGGGTTACAGTGTGTGTGTTCAGTGTGAGTGTAGTGTGAGGGTTACAGTGTGTGTGTGTGTGTTCAGTGTGAGTGTAATGTGAGGGTTTACATTGTGTGTGTGTTCAGTGTGAGTGTAGTGTGAGGGTTACAGTGTGTGTGTGTGTGTGTGTTCAGTGTGAGTGTAATGTGGGGGTTACAGTGTATGTGTTCAGTGTGAGTGTAATGTGAGGGTTTACATTGTGCGTGTGTTCAGTGTGAGTGTAATGTGAGGGTTACAGTAAAATATTTCATTTCTCAGTGTAACTGTGTTTGGTGATGAGAGCAGCAGGTGCAGGCAGGGGGAGTTACAGAAAACTCTGTGTTAGTATTTTAGTATTTACTGCACCTGCAGAACTACAATGACCTAATAGAGCTAAACAGGAAACTAAACAGGAATGACTATTATTATTATTATTATTATTATTATGTAAGACCAAAATTAACTCACACTCCACAGCAATATCTAATAGCATTCTTTAATGCCTCTAGTCTGTTATTATACTTTTTATGAGAATATTATTAATATCATTAATGATAGCAGAAGTAGCTGCACAAATACTGTAAACCAACGCTCTGTAAAGCTTTATGTCAGGGTGGTGCAGTATTTTTTTTTTCTCGACAGCAGCGGTGAAACCTGGCGTCTTCAAGCAACCCAGAAAATCTTTGTTGCATCAAATGAATTTAAAAAGCTATAATTCGATCCGAATGATGGTTTGTAGCACAGACTATAGAGCGACACAGACCTGCTGTGTCTTTTAAAATCCTATAACTTGCAATCAAGCAGTGTAGGCTTTTGTTGTCCACTCTCAGAGATCTATTGCTGTTTTTCCGATTAGGAGTTACTGGACACTGTAGCACGTTCTGGTTCTGCTTTTCTAATGGCTCAGCTGGCTGTGCCCAGTGTTCAGAATCACACCAGATTTCATACAAAAATGCTGAAATGATCTGTCATATAGTAAGGATAATACATTAGGACTCAGATCTGAGAGGCTGGAGTTGGAGGAGACAGTGTGGGAAAAAAGAGCTGTTTCTGATTGCATCAGACAAGTGCTAGCAGTGTTTAATATTGTCTACCCATATGGAAAATCACCATATAGATTTTGTCTTCTTTATTGTGGTCATTAAGCATTGCATTCTTAAGTGAAACACCATTCCTCTCTTATGCACAGTGGAAGAGCTGCATGTGACAATATCTTTACAAAACTGTCAATCTCAGAGCACTCTGACCTCTCTGAATTTAGCCAGAGTTTTCTTCTTTACCTCAATCAACCAACCAGAACTGTGAGAAGTTCAAACAAGGCCTCCGAGCTTTCTGAAGCACTTTGTGTGTGAGGATGTATGTGTTTGTATGGCTGGCTGTTAAAACTTTACAGATTTGTATGAAGAGAGAGGCTCCACTGATGTTTGACAAGTGCAAATAACTGAAGAACTATATTAGGGCACAAATGGCTCGGTCTTCTTCATTTAAAATGTTATTTTGGGCCTTTTATGGTCCAAACCCTCTTCAAAAGTACTAAATCAGCTGGGCTAATTGATTTGTTTTTGCTATTCACTGAACGCATTTGAGTTTGAGATCAAAGGAAGACTATAAAGTGAAAGATCAGATTTTCACCTTTTATTTCCTGGTGTTTAAATCTAAATATGTTAGATTAGATAGCATATAGCATATCACTTGGCCAGCCAGTTTTTCAAGCGAGCAAAAGGTGTTGTAACATCAGAGGCTGACAGGTTTTTCTCCACTGTTCAAAGATGAGCAAAAAGCTTGAAAAGTATTGGGACTGATGATTATACAAAGATTCATTTCCACCAAAGTAATGAAAAAGTATGGTGAAAGAAGGATAAGCTCATGATCCAAAACCTATAAGCTTATCTGTGAAGCACAATGAAGGTAGTGTCTAGGCTTGGGCTTGCATGGCTGCTTCTGGAACAGGTTCAGTTTTCTTTACCAGTGATGTAACGCATGATGTTAACAGTAAAATTATTTTTGAAGTCTACAAAAACAGACTTTACAGATACACAATAATAAGGAGGAACTTTATCATGTGGCAAGGCAAAAATCTTAAACACATGGGCAAGTTAACCGAGGATTGGGGGGAATGGCCAAGTCAATCATCAGCTTGCAACTCTATTGACCTTGCATTTCATCTCCTGATAAAGAGAGTGAAGAGAGAATTTGAAGATAAGTGGATTGGAAGCTTGATGCAGAAGCAAGGGATATGCAACCAAATATTGCTTTTATAACTGAAGTGAAAGTGACTATTGGTTATTGCAAAGTTGGTTCCAGAAGTGGGATTCAATGCCTTAAGGGTAGACCTGAACACAACATCTTAAACTGATCTACTATCCATGCAGCAGTGGCCTAGTGGTTAAGAACTAGGCCCCACGATCAGAAGGTTGTAGGTTTGAGATCCATATCAGTAAGTTGCCCTGAGCCACCCATGAGTAAGGGATCGTCCTAATCACTGCTCCTCACTACCCTCCTGTGTGCTGGATATGGTGACCCACTGCTTTACTGGTAAATGCAGAGGATGCTTCTGGTGTGGTTCAATGTGTGCTCTGCCCTGGTGTCTTTACTTTTAATTCACCTTAATTTACTTAAAAACTTTCTGTTCTTTTTATCTGCTCACTCAAAAAACAGATACACAAGGCACTGTGTTCTATGTAATTTTACATATCTAGATGTGAATGCCGTGAGATCAAAGGTGACAATCTAATCTGTCATCTCATGCTCATTTTAATATCTCAAACCCTAATGTCTTCAGTGCATTGAAATAAATAAATAAATAAATGTGCCTTTCTGTTTCAGTCCTTTTGGAGGGGATTGGGAATATATCTTGTGTGCTTGCTAGTGATTTTCTAAAAGAACTTCTCAACTTTCATACATTCAGAGCAAAAATGTACCTTACTCTGGGCTAAACTTTTTTAGAAAACAGCTGAACATGGAGCAAGCTTGAGTTACAGGAATACTCTATGTTTTTATATGTGTGTGGCTATGTTTTAAATGGGCTGTATATTCTGTGATCGTTTGGTTGCGTATTGTCCTTCTCTGTAGAGTAACATACTTCGCCTTGCTAATTCGTTTGGACGTTGTTTGAGTTTTTTCCCCCACTAAGTGTAACTCCTTGCCCGCATGTGAATGCTTGTTCTTGTTCAGTTTCTGACTTGTCTGTTGTGTTTTACATGAGACAGCTTGACATTCTCTCATTTTATTTTACATCTCAAAATGGCATTCCTATAAATTTAAGATGTTTATTATAATGCACTGGAATTAAAGCTGAAACTTTATATGGAAATATAAAGACTGTAAAAATGTAAAAGCCTTTGTTGTGGAGAAACAGGTTGTGGGAAGTTTGGTAACCACTTATGGTGAATGTTTACTGTTTAGTTATTGATGTTCACCATATTAAACGCTTAGGGCCACTAAAAGAAGTCATAGTAAAAAGATTTTTGCTCCAAGTGATCCATTTCTAGTCCATTCATTGAAAAACATATGATCCAAAATCAAAGAAAGCTGGTATAAATTAAACATCCATCCATCCATTTTCTGCCGCTTGTCCCAAACGGGGTCGCGGGTAAATTAAACATACATCAGAAATATTTATAACTTACTTATATAGTGCTGCCTAAATATCAGGAGTGGGAGATATGGCAAAAAAATGTAATTTAAGAATATCACTCATTATACAGGGGTATGCAAAAGTTTGATATAATCAGTAACTTCGGGAATGTGAGGGCCAGGAAAGCCCTTGAATGTTAGTCATAAAATAGTAATAACCATAAGTTCTGTGGATTGATATGCTACCACTGATTAAACAGTATCCTTACAACTTATTACCGATGTCTTAAGGTTAATAAATGAATAATAAGTTTAGGTGACTGAAACAGTTAGTACTGTTAAATGATATACAAATAGTATACATCCTCTTTAGTTTAAGGGGTTAACCAATGGCCTATTAATTTTAATAGCACAAATAAAGAATCTTGAATCTTGTAGAAAGTAGGAACTCTGGATCACTGCTCATTTGTATGTGTGTATGTTGTGCTCTGCTCCCCAGAGCCCTTTCCTCAGTGGTGGCTCTGGGTGCGAATATCATCTGCAACAAGATCCCCGGCCTGGCCCCACGACAGCGCGCTATCTGCCAGAGCCGCCCAGACGCCATCATCATCATCGGTGAGGGTGCTCAGATGGGCATCAACGAGTGCCAGTACCAGTTTCGCTACGGGCGCTGGAACTGCTCCTCCCTGGGCGAGAGGACTGTTTTCGGTCAAGAATTGCGAGTGGGTAAGTACTCAGCCTAGAACTCTAGCATTCTATAAATGTGTGTGTGTGTGTGCACAGTATAATTAGTAGTAGTACTTGTAGTATAGGGTTTAACAATTTTTGCCCACCAAGGAAACATTTCAGCATTCTTAACTTAGTACTTAGAACTAACTACTCTTAGAAAAAAGAGAGCAACCTTTTGACTCCTAACATACTTAAGCCAAAACCCAAAGAGCAGATGCTTTAGTGATGTTACAGAAACATTGGAGTATTCTACTAATACTATAAACAAACTAATGCAACATGAACGCTTCGGCAATGAGAAAAACAAAGATTTGGTTGAATTCTTAATTTAGCTACCAGCTCAATGATTCATTTTAAGGTGTAGTGTTTAGTTCAAGCAGGTATTTTATGGTTACTGCAGGAATGGATAATTGAACACATTGACCCCTTCATAGTGTTCATGTAATCTGTATTTATTGTAATGCTGATGCTTTTTACAAGACCTCACACATACTGATACACAGCAAGAAATAAGATATATCTTTAAAGTTAACGTTTTGTTAATCAGAAGTGAAAATTAGTGAAATAAATTAAATATTTTCTTGGAAGTATGGATTTTTTGCCCATTCTTGTTGCCTGAATTCTATTAATTTTCTTAACATATAGGTAAAAAGCAATACATGAAGCAGTATTTTCAATATGTTAAATACAGCAAAAAACAGTAACTGTGCATTATGCTGAAGTGTTTTTCATCGCAGACAATGTTATTTGACCAGGTGTACCCAGATTTTTGCACACTACCTGTGCTTTTGTATGTAATGTCGTGTGCATGGGATGTGAACTGTGTTGGTGAATGATGCAATGTTAAAAGCTGTGGCTGCAAAATGTGCCATTTCTGTGGTGGTGCAGCCTTTAAGACAAGAGAGGAGATGAAAAGAGGTTAACCATGGAGGGAATCTGTCCTCAATTAATTGGTGAAACAGTGCTCAGTCTTTCATTCTCCCATCAACTTTCATTCTCCCATCAGCAATGAAATGAGCATGAAAAAAATCTGTTTCAGAATCACACACATTTACATACACATGCCCCCACCAACTCACATACACACACCCATCTCCATTGAGTGAGTGAACCTCAAATGGAGGAACATCACGACAGTTGCTGGGATTCACATTTTGTGGACTGATTTCTTCGTAATGTGGCTTTTAACATGGAGCATTCATATAAATGGCCTTTCAGTCAAAAATGTTTCTTTTCGGTCAAAGTGTGGTTTGAGGCTGTGTTTAATCCAATGGCCCTGGTAACAATCACTCTTCTGGGGGTTGCTTGGCTCAAAGCTGGCTCCTTTTATTTCTTTTGTTCAATTAAACATATCTGTTTCTCAGCTGTGGCGTTCTCTGGCGTAGCTTAATCTGAGCATGTCCTTCTCTCATGTTCTTTGGTGTGTGTGAGTGTGGGCAAGAGGGGGTCTAAAGCTGGTTTTCACATCATCATCTGAAAGGCAGTGTCATTGTACAGAGTGTGCTGTATGTTTTATTAGTGCATTGTCGGTGTTGTAACAAGACTCATATCTCTACAATGGTAACTTTATAGAAGAAAGAAAATAAATTCTCAACTTTTAATGTAATGCAATTTTATTCCATGTAACTTTAGATCATTTCTATGAATACATTCATTATGAAATGTCCTTATAATGTAATGAGCAGCTGCCTTTTCAATGGTACAGAGAAAAAGTGATAATGTTTGGATCCTAAAAGTCTATAAAGAGAACACAATTGGACAAAAATAATATACTTGGCCATATTGAGGAAAATGATCTAATGGCACATTTATGTGAGTACCAACAGAACATAAAGCTTGGCTTTCAATATCTGGTGTGACCCCTTTTGTAGCGCTAACTGCTAAACTGTTAAAAAATTCTGGTAGCTGTTGAACAGCCCTGTACATTGGCTTGGAGGGATTTAAGCCCATCTCTCTATACAGAACATTTCTATACAGAACAGATGTTTGCAGGTTTTCTCATGTGAACTGCTCACTTTAGGTTTCGAAATTACTACTGGGTGAAAGTCAGGATTTTGACTTGGCCATTCCAAAACATTAACTTTGACGATTTTTTTGGTAGAACTGCATCTACACTTAGAATTGTCTTGCAGCATTGTCCACTTTTTCTTCAGATTCAGTTGAAGAACGTAAATCCTGACACTCTTGTTTGGTCACAACTCATTGGTATAATTCAGAATTGATTTATTAATGATGGCAAGCCGTCCTGCTGAAGATGCAGCAAAACCCTGATACTACCACCATCATATTTACAGATCCAGTTGCCTTCTGGATTTTTCATGTGATCTTTCGCAAACTGGAGAGTGATACTGAAAAGCAGATGAAAATTTTTCTTCTTGCAACTCTGCCCCTCCAGGTCTTGGATTTTCTTAATTTACACACAGTTTGTCTTACTGTGGATTGGTGGAGTTCAGACTCTATTTAACCTTTTTTTGTAACCTTTTCCATCCTGATGAGCATCTATCTTTTTCATCAGAAAGTTTATCATTTCACTAGAAAGTTCCTTTGTGCCGTGTTTGTGTGAAGATCAGAAGAAAACAAGGCACTGACTAACACATGATTTCCATCCAACTGATTGACAACACCTTGCCCTAATTAACTGCTAATCCTAGAGGTTCACATACTTTTACCACTGACATATATATGGAATACTGGATTTTTTTTGTTTCATTTGTTTAACTGAGCTTTTTCTTGTCTAGTCTTAGGACTTTTATTTTAAACTGCTGATGTTTTTTTTTCACATTTATGGAGAAATGTAGAAAAATGTAAATGGGTTCACAAACTTTCAAGCAAAACTTTAAACAACACTTTACCCAAAGCAGCTTATGTTCCACAATTGTAGTAGTGGCATGTTATCAGCTGGGATCAAAATCACGGCTTTTCTAGTTCATGGTTCATGACAAAGCTCTCTGACCACTGGGCTCCTGCCATCCCCAAGCGTTATTCCATTATCATTTTAGACGGTGGATGGAGAGAAGCCCACAGAATGCATGGGAATCACTAGTTTAAATTCGTCAGTCATACCAGGCATGCATTACTGGTCAATCAGCACTTAACCGTGCTTGGTGTACATAGACTCTTGGCTGAAAGAGGGAAAATTCTTCCACTCGATGACCAGCAAAAGGACTTCTCCAGTCAGTCAGAGTTGAGAGCTGGCGTGAGCACAAACACAGTGCATGAATAATTGGCCGGAACAAGAGTCAGCATGTCTTTGCTGTGGCGCAATATTTATAAAAGAAAACAAATCGAAAAAAAAGCCTTTTTTTTGTTTGCAGGTTTTCTTTTTTTTATGACCTTACTTTAGCAAACAAAAAACATTTTTTTGGTGGAAGTTGTGGGGGATCTTGCCTTTTGTGCCAGAACAGAAACAGACTATTAATGTCTTTCTGAAAAATAATATTTTGGTGAAAAAAACATGCAATTAAGTGTTTGCACATTAAATTTTTTGTCTCTCCTTATGCATTTTATTATTGAATTCAATGAGAACAGAAACACTCTAGCCTCTGTCTCACAAAGCTGTAGTTATAAAGGCTCACCAGCCCACCAGTAGGGGTCACTTCTGTCCCCTTACGTCCGTTTTCAAATTGAAACTGAGCTCATTTAACATTGATCATACTTCATGTTAGAGGTATAGATTTATTGCTGTGAACAAATATCCAGAGATACCACACACATTTCCTCTGCCCCACCTCAATATTTGATTCCAAAGACACATTAAACACTTGTTCAAGCACTACTGCTGTGTGAACAGATGGTCCCCAGTCCTGTTTGCCCATCTTAAGCATCCTGAGGTATTAAGAGTCAAAAGTTTTGCTTTTCTTGCCAAATGCAACTAACAGAATGTTTTGATTCTGACCAGGGGTCCATTTGGGTACCCAAATTTTGCAATTCATGTCTAATTACATAGTGAGATTTACAGCCACTTGCATTCATTTAATTAACATTCTGTGTCAACAGGTTCACGTCTATACGTTTGGTAACTTTTGTTTTTGATGTTGGGAAAATACAAAAACAGGGTAAAATGTAAAGAATATTTCTCTTTCTATCCACTCATCCATTATCTGGGGGTGGTGGTGGTCTAGTGGTACTCGTCTTCAGACCAAGACGTCACAGGTTCGAATCCCACCTCCATCATTGGGTTCCTGAGCAAGACCCTTAACCCCAAGTTGCTCCTGGGGGAGTATCCCTGTAGTTAAGAAATGTACGTTGCTCTGGATAAAGAGTGTCAGTTAAATGCTGTAAATGTAAACGTAAATTATCTAGGATGCTTATCTTACCCAGGACTGTGTGGGTGTTGAAGCCTAACCCAGCAGGCATAGGATGAAAATGGGGAAACACTCTGGAGAGGTTGACTGACTGTTTGTCACAAACAGCACAACTTCTTTTCAGCAAATTCAAATCATTATAAAACCTCTTGTACATTGACGAATGTGTGTACTGAATGAAAGCTTGTAATTTACACTTTGCACGCAATGTCTCTGCTTCTTTTAAAGTGTCACAGATAAGGACTAATTAAGGTTTGTGACTTTTTTGCATTGGAAGTGATGACTGCAACCCCTTCCTATGCCGATTGTGGTTGTGTTAGAGCAGTTAGAGCACTTAAACACATGTCAGACCTCACAGGCCACAACACTGCATAGTTCAGCATTCTGCCTCATTAAACACATCTGATTCAGCTCAACAGCTAATTAGCTAGATCTTCAGGGTTTGATTTAAGAGTGAGAGACAATACCAGTCTCTGCCATTCTGTGTCCTGAAGGAACCCAGTATGAGATGTGCAGTGAGTGTGCTTTGAAATGTACAGAACAAGGCTACTCTATAGCCAGGATTGGGAATCACTGCAGGCAATATGCACCATTCCCAACTCTGTGCTGTATTTTAACATAAAAAGTATAGGTCATTCAATTTTCCTAACCTTCCCACAGGAAAAAAAAAACCAAACATATGTCGTGATTCTATCCCCTCCTCTCCCTAGGCAGCAAGGAGGCAGCGTTTACCTATGCCATCACAGCAGCAGGTGTGGCTCATGCAGTCACAGCTGCCTGCAGCCAGGGCAACCTGAGCCACTGTGGTTGCGACAGGGAGAAGCAGGGATATCATGATCACGAGGAGGGCTGGAAATGGGGTGGCTGCTCTGCCGACGTCAAGTATGGAGTGGAGTTCTCTAGGCGCTTCGTGGATGCCCGTGAGATTAAAAAAAATGCCCGCAGGCTGATGAACTTACACAACAATGAGGCTGGCAGAAAGGTAACTTTCACACATATACATAGATATATGTACTTTTATTATAACCTATATTATATTTATATTATAGCTTCCAGTAGGTATCTGAATTTACTATACCATAGATTGAAAACTGCAGAGTTAAAAAAAGGATTATCAAGCTCAGGGGAGTATTATATTGGGAGAAAAAAAGCAAGAAAATTTTAAAGCAATGGTATGAGCACTAGAATCACATTTATACCAAATTTCCCTCTCCTTAAATAAGGATGATCTTCATGTTTGGTGTTTGATTAATTAGCCAACTACTACTTACAGAACCTACTTGAACTTTGAACAGCAAGCTACACCAAGGTATTCCTGTAAATAGAAGCCAACCCGAGACACCAAATGTGCCTTGACTGGCTACATTAAGGGGCAGGGAGAAATTGCGTCGATGTTTTGGTCACTTTAAAAAAATACTTTGAAAGCATAAAATTGCGAGTAACACATATGAATTAACAGGGCAACAGAGGCTTGCAGATCTTGACAGATTTCAAGTTTCTGAAAACAAAACATTTCAGTGATCTGTTGCTGCAGAGCTGGTCAGTTTCCCCAGGTACAAATATAATTGAGCCAAGTTGGTTTCCATTATGGAATCGCTCCACCTCCCGATTAGCCTGGCAGCTCTGAGCCATGCTCCAGTTTCATTTGTCACTTCAGAGGCCAACAAAAAGGGGGCCGTTAGGCGTACAAAGCCCCTCCAGAAGTAGAGTGCCTAATGGAGCTGGTTATAGAGTTGAGGCTTTCGTTGTGTGTGACGGGAATGCAAAGGCCAACCAGTGGCTGCCAGTTGGAGCCCTGCCACAACCCTGCAGTCCGTTCATTGAATTACAGAGCATTAAGTCAGGATACAGGATATTATTGCTAGTCTCTTTCTCTTCTTCATTGTCGCTCGCTTGCTCTGTCCACACACACCCAAAGCAGGCCATGCACTGTTCTATTAGCAGCCTACAATAAGGCTTTTCAATACCCTGAAAACAGAACAGAAAGTTTAATGCAGGCATTATGTATTGTTGGTTTAAAAATAAATCTACACTGGAAGAAATCGACACCTCCCATTTAATACAGTTAGGGAAAGAATAAGTTGTGGTAATATTATTTTAGTTACAGAAAGAAAAAGGCCTGTCAGCAGAAACTGTGTGAAAAAGGTAATTATCTTTTGACACAAATCTTCAGTCTTTTCCATTCAGGCATATCTTGATACAAAATGAAATGGTTAACAGTTAAGTATCTGCAAAACATATTGGTAACACATCAAAAAACCAAACAGATCCCCATTTAACTCAAACGTAACCGTATACACAAATGGTTACTTGAGAGTCATGGACATTTTTCCTGCTCTTTGATGTGGCCTTTCGGAAGGTAGTGAAAATTACAGGGTATGTTTTGGCAAAAAGCTAATTTTTCCTCTCAGATCTGACATATAGCTGGCAATACTTATTGAGGCATTGCTAAAGATCTATTGAATAATGGGTTTTGGTTAGTGTTGCTGAAAAGAGTCAAAGGAGAATGTAAAGCATTTCCTCTGTCATTCAGCTGCATGAATTTGCTAATGCCACAAATGTCAAAATTGATGAAATAATTTTAGTGTCAAATTCATAGAGAGTAATAATAAAGCTGTTTGCTTATACAAAAGAAATATTTTTGCATTATAAGTAGAGACTATATACACATTGAAAAACCTCTTTAAAAACCGAAAAACATCTCAATTTAGGCAATATCGCCTTTCAACTTTTAATGTTAAAAAGTAGTATACTGGACCACTTGATTAGAAAATCACTGTATTATATACAAAAAATTGCACAACTGCAGCTAATGCTATTTGTATAATTCGTTTTGACTCAATTGCCACTTCCTTAGCCCGTCTTGTGGTTTTAAAGGGCCAAATTCAAGTGCATTTTCTCATTTTTCCCCACTTCAAAATACTTTCTCCATCTCATGAAGGGCTGAATATCTGTTGTGTTGAACAAGGTGAGCTATAAGATGGTTGCAACCAAAGTTTAGATGTTCCAGGCTGAAGTTAAACCCATTGACAGCAAAACCTGTTTTTAAAGGGTCGGCTAGGCAGCAGTGCCACTTGCTCCAGTGAAACTGGATCAGTAATATGGGGGCCAAATATAAGAACTCTATTCAGGATGCTGTGTAGATCCAGACTCAGCTTTATCCCTGTCTAGGAAACTTATTAGCCTAATCTTTTAGTCTAGAAAAGCTTGATCTTGGTCTGGGAATCTGCCACAGCATGTCCAAAAGTTTCAAGAGATTTTTACAAATGATACCTGGAACTGGTATCTGGTACTGGATTTAATTGTTTTGGCCAACAAGAGTACTTATGGCTAAATTAGTTCTGGACCACAGACATCACCTTTCCTCATCCTAAAGTTAAATTGAATAAAGCTATATCACTCCAGAAAACACACTTACACCATAGCTCAATGTTGTATAGCTTCCAAACACCCTATTCTATTGGCAGTGCTTTTCTTTTGACGTTATAAAAGCTGCATTATTGTCGATGGAACTTCACTAATTAGATTTGGTGTCTGGATACTTTTGGACACATATCATAGGTTGTTAATGAATTCATCTTTGTTCCTTAGCTATGCGTCCCCTTGACAGTAATGGGGTATTATTATATCTGTTGTTTCATAGATTTTGGAGGAAAGGATGAAGCTGGAGTGTAAGTGCCATGGAGTCTCAGGCTCATGCACCACCAAGACATGCTGGACCACGCTGCCCAAGTTCCGTGAGATTGGATACGCGCTGAAGGAGCGTTATGGCGAGGCCGTGCAGGTGGAGGCCGTCCGGGCCACTCGTCTGCGGCAGCCCTCTTTCCTGCGTCTCAAGCAGTCACGTGGCTACATCAAGCCCACCGACACAGACTTGGTGTACCTGGAACGGTCGCCCAACTACTGCGAGGAGGACCCAGCTACAGGCAGTGCAGGGACACGGGGTCGACTCTGCAACCACACCTCACCCCACCCGGATGGCTGTGGCCTCATGTGCTGTGGCCGCGGCCATGACACCCACCAATACACCCGAGTGTGGCAGTGCAACTGCAAGTTCCAGTGGTGCTGTTTTGTCAAGTGCAACACCTGCAGCGAAAAGACAGAGGTGTTTACTTGCAAATGAGAATGAGGAGGATGAAGATGAGGGAAGGACAGGCATGAGGCTGCCAAAATGAAGCGGAAGAGGAAGTAATCTCGCTTTTTGCACATCAGTCACTCTTTTCAAGAGAGGGCACAAAAGAGTCTTTGGAGGGAAAAATTGTGAAAATGCACTGACCGCACTCTGCATGATGTCCATGCTACACGTGGGAAAACATACAGTGCAAAAAGCTATTAGTTTTCAGTCTCTGAAGCTCAAGGAAGGTCAATGGGGCCTTTGTTTATGGATGTAATGCTGACTCTTGACATTGACAAAAAAATGCCAGAGAAAGAAGCGGAGGGATGAAGAAACAAAACACACAGAGCATCTCAAAACCAGACACGTTGTCAAATCTATAAAAGGAAAAGTGGAAAAAGATTTCCTTGACTTAAAATGCTGGAACACTATGAATACCCGATCACACTGTATCTCTTGAACACTGAAAAAAGACTGACTTTCTTTCTTGTCTTTTGGAGAGAAATTTGATAATTGTACTGACCTTAAGACAGATGTTTCTTTTACAACATCAAAATTGATTGCTACTGACATGCTAATATATTTCCATATCTCACAATAATACACTACGGTCGTACAAATGACCAAAATTATGAATGCATTCCTCTTCCCTGATTTCTTTGCAGCTCATTGACAGTAAAAAAGGCCCGCTAATCCAGTCAGTTAGACAAAACAATAAGAAAAAATGCCAACTGCTGCAATTGTGTGTGATGTCCAAAATGCATACCTTAGTGGAAAATGTTAATGATTTGCTTTAAAATCCTCTGCATCACAAAACCACACAGTGGTGACTGCTTGTTTGTCTGTAAATGTGTGTGTACACATGGACAACGGAGGCATTAAAGAACTGCTCCAGTGTTTTTGAATCAAATGTTTTTCTGCCACATCAGTAGCAGCAACTCTGTTGCAATGGACGATTTTGATTCCTTATATATACACACACATTATATATATATATATATATATATATATATATATATATATAGTACTGTGCAAAAACTTTAGGCAGGTGGAAAAAATGCTGTAATCAAAGAATGCTTTCAAAAATGGAAGTGTTAATTTTTTATTTTCATCAATCAACAAAATGCAGTGAATGAGCAAAAGAGAAATCTAAATCAAATCAATATTTGGTGTGACCACCCTTTGCCTTCGAAACAGCATCAATTCTTCTAGGTACACTTGCAGTTCTTGAAGGAACTCGGCTGGTAGGCTGTTCCAAACATCTAACCACAGATCTTCTGTGGATGTAGGCTTCCTCACATCCTTCTGTCTCTTCATGTAATCCAGACACACTGGATGATGTTGAGATCAGGGCTCTGTGGGGCCAGAAGAATTGATGCTGGTTTGAAGGCAAAAGTAACACCAAATATTGATTTGATTTAGATTTTTCTTTTGTTCGCTTTGCATTTTGTAAATTGATCAAAATAAACATTATAAATCATTATTTATATTTCTGAAAGCATTCTTTGTTTACAGCATTTTTCCACACCTGCCTAAACTTTTGCACAGTACTGTGTGTATATATATATATATTAAAAAAAAAAACACAATACAGTTGTTCAACTGCCCATTAATGTTCTTTTTTAAGTCAATAGGTTTTCTATTGTTTTCAGGCAAATACAGGGAAATGCATCAAATTTACTGTCCATGGTAACTGACAACAAATGCTGCCTTTAAAGTACACATTGAACACATATTCATACACATATAAGTAAGCATTGAACTTACTCCACACAGTCATATGAACAACTCAGATACGTAAGATTCTCACAAATGCCAGACACGTGGGATTCCACATCACTGGCCTTGCGTGTACAAGATCCCCTCAGACCATCATATTCTGCCTGAGCCTTAGGAATTTCCCCATACCACACAGCTTAATCTTAAAAAGATTAAACGTCATTATTTTAGATAGCAACATTTTTTTTTTACTCAAATTTGTTTGTACACATTTTATGGTTGGCAAATTTGCAAATTATATTTTTGTTATGTAAAAGATATGGCACTTTACGTCTTGTATATTCTGAAAAAAAAGGTTCTTGCTATCGACCTGACCTTAGTTTCCTCATGATTTTAGGAAAGTGTGCTGATTTGTCCAAAAATAATCATGTATACACTGTTTCCACAGATGTTTTCCTAACTTTTTTTGTTTACTTGATATGAATCCCTCTCATCCTTTTGTAACAGCCTGGTCATTCTTGTAGCCTGTGGACATCAGTAGGTGAATAAACAATTCAGTTCTAGGACCCCTGGACTGAACTACTACTATTCATAATCATTTCTAGTGTCAGGAGTTACTGACAACTGAACCATCAGTGGCATTCAAGATTTTTATTTCACATCACGAGCATTCAGTTGTTTCACAAGCATTTCATGAATGTCCATCCAGCTTTTACAACTGCATCAGTCCAGCGATGTGTGATCATGGATGCTGTTCTTGCTGGGCCCTCCTCTCCTCCCTATCCTATCCGGCCTTCGCTTGAATAGCTGTACCGCGCCACCTCATTCATTCCCTCGCTCAGCGCTCTTTTTCCTGTGTTTGAAAAGCATTGCAGGCACCCAGCGGAGCAGAAGTAAAGGGGACGTGTTTTGTTAGCTGTCTGAACTGCTGGCCACCGGAACCGTCTAAGCTCCCCCACACTATAGACCGGATTGAGAGAAAAGTCAACCCCAATTGTTTCACACAAACATTTTGTCATTAAAAAATATGAGGCAGAGCAAACAGGCGAGGATGAGGCCTCCGTGGTGAGGTATTATGGAGGTGTCAGGACCACTCAGCTCATTCTGTGGACGAGATGTCATCCTGCAAACTAATACTTCTGGTCTGATTGAGCATAGTGCAACATGCTTCAGCCATGCTGGACCTAAATGCTTCTAGGGACTTGAAGGATAAAGAGAGCCAGGAGAGAGTGGATGGAAGCCTGGGGTAAAAACGAAAACCTCTGCCTTATAATGAGCAAAAAACCCAACTAATTTAGATTCTGATGTGAATACTGGCTAATCTATGTAGGTAGATCTGAAATTATTAATTGAACTGCACAGGAATTATGTAAGCCTCTAGAAAATGATTTTCTGAAGCATAAAAAAAACAAAGACAACAAAATCAACAAGGGGAACAAAGTTCCTTGGTTATTGAGAGTCAACTGTTATGTGAATGGATCAGGAGGCCCAGGTCTCTCCATAAAACTCACTGGATTAGGGATTAACCCCTGTTCCCCACTGGTCACCAGAATCTCTTTGGTGGCTGAAAAGCCAGGAAGACATGGGTCTCCTTGTTTCATTGGATTTGAATCCTATTCAGGAGGGAGCTGGAATCAAAGACCACTAAATGCATCACAGGCATCAGCATGAGTCCCAGCAGAAAAGCCCCTCGGTGTTCCTCTTGTTCTTACTACACAAAGCAAAGGACCCCCCCACACCCTACCCCTTTGTGTTCGTAATACTGATTGGATATTAAAATGCCCTCAGTGTTTTCTGTGTGCACAACGGACTCAGTGGGAATCTTAATCTGTCTCCAGAGTGTAATTTAGAGTGGGTTGGGATAGGGTGGGAAGAACTTCACTGTTCCAAGGCTAGTGCTCTCCTGCCTCCTCCTCCTCCTCCTTCTTCAGTGGTCTAAGGAGCAGGCTGCCATCCCTCTCCTCCATACGGAAGCCCATCTCCCTCAGTGCTGAGTCGTCAGCCACCCCCTGCCTCCTCAGGCCCTGCACCAATTTCTGATTCTCCAAGTTGTGTTCCAGAATATTGCGGATGGCAAAGACAGCCCATTGGCTTATGACTAAGTTATTTGTGAAGGAAAAGTCAAAAAAGGATCTAAACAGCAGCTGTGCATTAAAGTGTGCAGAAGTCTGTTTTTTGTTCTCCCTTAGAAAATAAACAAAATATGCTACTATAATAATCAAGTTTTTCATGACCATTTTATAGACACCAATCAAGTCTTCACTAATTGCATTTGAGCCAAAAAACAAAGCAAAAACACCACAAGATTTTTAACTTAAGATTTTTCATGAAACTATGACTAAGTTTGAATGTTAACATGCCTAGAATGTAGTAATACTCCAGTAAACTGGTAAAATGACTTAAATTGTATTTTTTTCCCCAAATGAACATAATCCAAAATATAAAAAGCACAAAAAGAAGAACGCGTGCTAGTGGTTTAGCTTCTTATCTTCCACTGAAAGCATCTGGACCTTAATTGCCCATGGTACATCACAGCCCTGTGCAGCTTCCGGGCGACCAGGAATGCTTTTCAGAGCAGTGCAACAGAGCCAACATCAACCAGAGAAACTTCACCAGGAAGGCTGTGACAGATCAGATTGTCGAGTTATCAATGACGCGTTTAATGTTGAATTGACTTGGCAGGTCTGAAGTCAACATCATAAAAATATTTAATGGCTCATAAATACATTTAAGTGGCCTTTTTAACCCAGGGTTTCAATCATGTTTTCCATAAAGTGTTAAACATCAGTTAAAATTACTGTCTCCTTTTACCACATAATTACTCACTGAAGGAAAACATATATTTAGCTCTATAAACTATTATGACCAAATATTTCAAAGAGCAGGATTAATTTCTGGGGCTATGAAAATGATCACCGAATCAGCTCTGGTACGCCTCCTCACACCAGGGAATGTCTTCCCATTTGTTTGGGGCTATGTTAGGTGGACTGCCTTATGATGATTGAGACCAACAGTGGCAGTGAACTTCAGCCAATAACATCCACACTTTGACCCTGATAGAGTGATTGCCAACACATAGTGTGGTAAACCCTGTATTAGTAAGGGTAGTGAAGGTTTCTTTTTTCTTTCTGTGCTATTTTCACTTTCGCAAGCTGTATCTTTGCTGTATCCACGTTTTTCGTGGTTGCTGCTGCTAAACCAGAAGACCATCATTAAAATGACCGCAAAAATACAACGAGGGGGGGGGGCCAACAAAAGGACAGACAACCAAGGATACATGGATTGTTACTGTCTATGCTGCAGTTGTCCAGGATGAGGGCTATACCATCCAGTTCTCTAACCTAGAAAGACAAAGAGCAGCAGTTAGGATATTTCACATCTGAAGGCTAATTGTCAGCACACAACTGTTCAAATTGAGAGCATCAAAAGCCAGATCAGTTAAAGCACAATGACTTTCCATAAACCATAAGCACATGTGGTAAAGTTTTGGTTTGGAGAAGTCATATCTGGCTGCACTGGTTTCTGTCATATACAGTATCTCACTGTACATTAAACAACATGCACACTGTAACTTAAGCAGAGTCATAAACCAGCTTTAGAGAAGGGAGAAAAAGTGCAGAATAACACTATGGAGAGGCCAATTACAGGACTGTACATTCTGTACTATATGGAGAGCCAGCCAGGAGAGCAAGAGATAAACCAGTTCCAGGAACGAATCTCATACAAGGTAATCGAAGTCAGCCCGTCTTTTTGCCAACAAACGCCCAAAATGCTACATCCAGGGAAGTCATGAGAACGCTGCAGTGAGTGGCAGCCTTCACAAGTAAAGGATTACTTGGTCAAACAGTGAGAGCACAATTTTAGGCCCCCGCACTATTGTTTTTTGGCCTTTGACCCTCCTTGTGTGCCTTGACCCTATTTGATGGGGCTGATACAAGTCTCTGCTCTTAGCTGTCTGAATGGGACACATCTGAAAAGGGTGCAAATGCTGTCATCACAGGAGGGTACTCACAACAGAATTCATTAAAAAGAGAGAGAGAGAGAACAAAGTGAAAACAGCCCAGAGAGGGGGAGAAGAGATGATAGAAGCAAAGAGATTCAGATTAGTTCTGGAGCCTTTATCAGTACTTGCTAATCCCTAGATTAGTTTTCAAGGAGGCAGCCTGTGCCAACAATAAGACGGGACTGAAGTAGTTAATAGTCAATAAGGGTCTAAAACCACAATGAATGAATCCACAGCAGATTGCTTTTTCGTGCTCAATTTAAAGCACGGAAGCAAAGTTTTAGGTTTCCTCTTTCCATCTACCGAAAATCGTCCTACATTATCATAATGTGTAGAAATTGTGGAGACAGAAACATGAGTGGTGGGGATTATGCAGAAATTGGGGAAAAAAAGATTTACTTACCTTCTGTGCTTCACGAGGGTCATGTTGTTCATATACTGTAGTTTTTGACGAAGAAGTCTTTAATTCAGTTAAACTTCCGCATAAATAATGAAAAATACTGCTAATGATGACTGAAGCATATTAGTATTATAGAAATAATGATTATACTAATTAGTCTCCAATTAGATGGTGGTCAGAATTAATTGTTTTATGGCATTTGATCCAATAGAAAGGGAAAACTAACCTTACTACCTCACCCAATGAGAGCAAAAACAATTATATAAAACTACATTTAGTATTTTGAAGAATAATTTGAAAAACCTGGTTTGAAGCGAATCAACCTTCATTTGCATGCTTTTCTGAATTTGTGCCAATCCTCCTATCATAAACCTTGTACTTTGGACAAGCTCGGTCAACTTGCATTAACAAACAATCAAGCAGTGCAGGTATCCTGTGTGGGGTACCTGGTCCTGGTTTGCCATGTGGCCATGGCACAGGTTTCCTATCAGTCGAATGAGGTGGGCTTTGAAGCTGAGCGCAGGGTGAGTGCTAGTATCCCCTGGTCTTGTGAAGGTGAAATCATGTGCTGTACTAAACATGTTCTTACTGGCCTTCCCCAGCAAATGGACTTCTTTTAGGAGATCTAAGGCACAAGAGAAAAATATTAACCTTGAAATATATAGCTCTCTCATCATCATATCATCTCTAATTTTATAGCTGCAATCCAAGAGTAGGAAAGTACATGAAATAATAAGTGAATAAAGAAAGTTTACATGAACTGAATGCCCAAAATAATCAATAACTGTGATTCATTACATAATACAATGATCTGACCAGAAATATGAAGTATGGACTATATAGATGGATTATGGATTTTATCTACATTCAGCCAGTATCATCACATCTCAATCACCACTCTAACAAAAATGCTCAAATAGCCCAGAGACCATCCCCAAAATTATTTGGTGATTTATAGTCATAGAACAGATTAAAAATGCAGGTTTCTGATTCACTCTGACTCCTTGGTTCTATCTTAGATGCGGCAGATAACTGTAATTCACGTAGCTTGTGTGTGACCTACTGGTTGAGAAAGTTCCCTGCCTTGGCCCATAGTGATGACTGCTTTATGTGTGTTCTGAATGAGAGTGGCTGAAAACATCCCCAACTGGCCAAAAGTCATCTCTTTCCAGTCATTTGAGAGACCGCAGAATACCAAGACTGAAAAATATCCCATCACTAAGCAAGCTGAATTTGCTTACTGAACCAAAACAAATACTGTATTTAAAAACAATTGAAAATAACTTCACTTTCTAGTAGAATCATGTATGTCAATAACTTTGACAGTGCTGAGTTCCTCTTACAGGACAATACGCTCTAACTCAGATCAATGAGATCTTCATGTATGAACATGGAAAAAAAAAACCTGTCAAGCTAACCATCTTCTGTATATTTACCAACTGTTGTTTGAAGAAGGTCTGGGTGGTCTTGCAGGACCATAAGCGTCCTTTGGTCAGAGGTCATTTCACAGAGAATATCCAGAAGTCTGATCACTGCCAAGGCTTCCTTTGTACACAAATAAAGATGTCAGTCAGTGCTTATGTGATTTCATCTCCTTAAGTGAACTTAAATTGAACATACTATGGTACATGGAAAGTTGAAATAACTACCTGGTTTTCAGCTGATGAAGCAGAGCTAAGAGTGAAAACAGTCCGGCAGCTGTGCTGGAAGCAAGAGGCCAGGAACTCTGCTGTTCTCAGAGGAATCAGCGAGTCCTCTTTACCTTCTCCAAGCTGGGCTAAGACTAGCTCCAGCAACGTAAGCCTTTGATAAAAAGCAATTGAAAATACTGGATGAATATTCTCTGTGTGGGCTTTTGTACCACTATAAACAATCTGATATTCACACAAACACTTTCACACACACACTACAACAAATGACAGATATTCCAAAAAGACAATGCAAGACACCACAGAGTTAACGTAATGAAATTCAGGCAGGATATTAAACCCACCGAGATCTTGTGGGGCTATGTTGGGAAATGAGTGCACAAGAAAAATCCAGCCACTATTGATGATGTGAGAAAAGGAGTGAAGAATGTGTGGGAAGATTTTCCTTTAAATCATTTTAAAGCACATTGGAAAAGTATGACAAAAATCCTCTTCGAAACTGGAATACCAACCCAAAGTCATCTCCAAAACTAGAAGACCTACTGTATGCCAATACAAACTACAAAATGCATGAGCGTCAGTGATCACAGAACACAATTTTTTGTGACAATGCAGTATATAAACTGGAATTTGTTGATTTTAGTGAACATGCTTTCAGACACTGGGAGATGTTGAAGCAAGGCAAAGCCCTGTCTACACTGCTCTACAGAGAACAAACTTAAATGTGAGGTATGACAGAAATATTTATTAATGTATTCAAATAAAACAGGAAAAAAGCCACAACTTTTATAAGTTTATATTAGGTTTATACATTTATATATTACATTAAAGCAAATAAACAGGGATTGTACACAAATATGTTCTCTGTAGAGAATATGTACTTCTTTTCACTTAGAATATGAACAAAATGTGAGCTAAGTACTTCAAATTTTAGCACATTGTTGATTCATAACAAAGGCACTCAATTGTTAGCCAGATGTTTATATTTTCGTCTTCAGTCTCTGTGGTCACTGAACACACAGAGCAATTCCCAATCTCTTTGCCTCATATACTTTTTCAGTTTTTCACAAATTCCAGAGGAAGAATGGAAGGCCTAAGTTCATGTTTCTGCTCTTGTATCACCAGATCACCTAAGTGGGCAATTATTGTTATTATGAGGAACATAATACACACACACACACTATTTATATATATATATATAATGTTTTGTATGTATAATGGTATACCAGCATAGACAATATGTGACGTAGCCCTTTAAGTAAAGTTAGTTTCGCAGCTCCACTGCACATGCAAGGAATTTTTTACCTTTCTTGATCGTTCATCTCTGCATACATCTTCTCAGTGAGCTCAGATGATCGGAGAAAATGCTCTGTAACAATAAGGACTCTGCAAAACAGACAGACTGAATTTCCCATAATCTGCGATACCTTCTCACAGACTAAATAATATGACATTTATTATAACTGGATGATTTTACTCCCCTAAACCCTCTTAAATTGAAAAACTATAGAACATGTCTGTGTCATGATTTCAGTAAGGTGTCCAAAAAAACAGCAGAAATACATGGAGAAATCCATCAGTAATCAGAATGTGTGTGCCCTCTACTGAAGTCAACTCACGTCCAATCTATGTTAGGCAGTGACCTGCACAGCTCAGTGACCTTCAGTGCCACCTTCATCTGTTGTGGCTCATTCCTCAGGCACTTTGTCTTTTCTGCATCCAGACAGGTGTGCAGCACCATGCATGTATAAGCCACAGCCTTCTCATCAGGTAGCTCCAGCAGATCCCTGAATGGAAAGAAGACAAGGCTTAAGGCATCTGGAACCCATCTCACTGTGAAGAGTTAAGACCTGCAAATAATGATTTTGAAACAGTTTTGGTTGGTGTGGTGTAAACTCACTTACAAAAATATGAGTGGAAAACCATGGTCCCAAATGTCTGCTTTGCAGAGTTGATTCCCTACTGCAATGTTACCGAGAAATTGAATCCCACATCGAAGTGCTGCCAAAACAGAGAAGTGGACAACTGCCCAAATCACTCAAAAATTTAAATGCAGTATACATACACCCATCATTCCACCACACCTCACACATTTATAAGGGTTTAGTTTTGTAAGGCCTGGGAGCATTTCTGTGAAATCCCATTTTATTTTTATTTATTTTATTTAAAGTACAGTGGTTAACTTGTTAACTTGCAAGTAACTTGGCTTTTGAGTATTTCGACTTACGAGCAAAAATGTTTAATAAAATTTAACTTGGGTTATGAGTGATGTGTTGGTATACGAGAAAAAATAAAATTTTTTGTTTGGGATTACGAGCATACACCTTGGTGAACGAGCATCATGTGATGCTCCCGTGGTGCGGATGCAGTTTTTACAACAACTGAGACGATGGTTCTTTTTTCTCGCCTCATTAACAATGGGACGTGAGCTCGCATCCAAGCTACGCTCTCCCATTTGCCGTCCATCCATCGCTGAGTACTGTACACATGTTCTTTCTTCCTTTGTGATCACGTGTGTGTGTGTGTTCATAAAGCAATTTTGTGTTTTGTGGTTAATTTTTAACATTTTTATTTTTTATTGTGAATTATTCATTGTTATTCATTTCTGATGATAGGAGTAATATTTGTAAAATAATTAAAATTAAAAAATATTTGTATATGAGTATTTATGTGGGTATGGAACGCATCATGTGAATTTCCTTTATTTCTAATGAGAAAAATTGATCTGGGTTACGAGCATTTTGGGTTGCGAGCGCGGTCCCGGAACGGATTATGATCGTAACTCAAGGTACCACTGTAACTGGTTTTTGAAAGAGAACTTACCATCAAAAAAGTAATCAGAGATTCCTGATGGAAGCTTAAGAAGCTTTCCCAAAATTCCTATTGATACCTGGATACATCCTTGATCCCTATTGGAAAAGTTCAAATATGACACTGTTTCTTTTTCCTGTGGATGGCATTTCTAAACAGCACACTAGTAGAATTATCCTATGTCTGATGGCTCTATTTTCTTCCTCCTTCAGGAGGCATTGACATTACTAATGCTTTCTATATTTGCATGAACAAAGGGAAAAGGGAAGGAAAGTGACATTGTACATATGTACTTTCTAAGATGTCAAAGCTGTACGATTTAATTCTGTCTGCAGATAAAAAGAAATTAACCAATTTTGAGTAATACATTATAAAGTACCTCAGAAGGCACTGGTTGCGTGGGCATTGCACACAGGCATTTCGCTGAGCTCGAAAGCACTCTGCTGTAAGCTGAAGATACAGCGCCGCTGACTGTTGTTCGGGGTTTTCATCGGCAAAAACATGAATCTCCTCAGATAGCTTGGACAGCACTGCAGAAAGTCTCCCCAGGATATCCACCTCAACACTCAATCTGAGAGCACAAAAGAGAACTGCAGAATTAAACAGACATAAACGAAACTGACGTGCTGCTGATTCAGTAGCACTGCCACCGTTTCCTCACCAGGGTGCAATGACGACAGCACACATATTACCAGTTGTTTTAGTATCGTAACCACCAGTGGACTTAAATTATGTTTCAGTCATAAAACCTTGGCAAAACTACTGTGAGGATCAATGTAAGACAATACTGTAGGACATGTGAGGTAGTGGTGGTGGATAACACAGCAAAGGGATATATATTTATATCTATCATTATATATATATATATATATATATATACACACATATACATATGATAGATAGAAACACATTATGAACAAGTGATTATGATTCAGTGAATAAAGCATTCAGTTGGTCAGTGATATTGAAGTACTGGACCAAACCCTCAGAAATTCACACTGTCAGAAATATTGTGATGAAATTGATCACGATAACGAGAAATATCGACACATTTTGAGCTTTCAGAGTCACCAGTCACTCCACATGTGTGACTCTCCTCTGAATGAGTTCATTCAACTGTCCTACGACTAGAAAAAAATAAGAAACTAAATTTAAACTTTGATAAGGTGATGATTACTCATGTTAAATTCCTCACTAAATACCTTATCTGTGCTTTTAACAGGCGCTAAGGCCGAGGAAGAGACTGTTTCTTCGGTGTTTGTGTGGAGACTTTCCTTAGAGCATCACCAGAGAAGTGCAGCTGATTAACTAACAAACTTTAGCGCAGGCCACAAAAAACATCTCCGCACCTGAACTGTTCATCTCGTAAAGCATTCGTCACACTCTGTAAAGCTGAAAGAAGCTCCACAGTGAGTTTGTCGGCACATATTTCACCGAGTTTCACAGATTTTACGCCAAACATGCTGTTTGTAATGACAAGACGAGATAGTGAATCTGCTACAATAAGTAACTGTAAGGCCAGTGACGTCACATTTCACAAGTTCAGTCACATTTTAAAATAAAAGTCTCACCATTCCGCGTTCATTTTTGTACATTTAATTATACATACATACATACATACATCATCATTAATCATTAACTAATTAACTAATTCATTATTAACAATTTCTGGATTGTAACACAGTTCACATTTCTACACATGTCCAGTCACAAAAGCTAGCCATCAACTAATAATATATATTCAAAAACACTGAGTGATGTACACTCAGTTTTTATATAGACTTGTATTCCACTGTAACATGCTGTTTACTCATCCTGTGAATGGCATTTTTTGTTTCTTGCACTTTATATGAAAAGTTTAGTTCTCTAGTTATCAGGGCTGTAATTGGTTATGGACCCTAATTGATTTAAAAATATGGGCACTGGTGGCCTAATGGCTAGGGACTGGGACCCATAATCAGAAGGTGATGGATTTGAGTCCCAGACCAGTAGGTTGCCCTTGAGCAAAGCACCATCCCCATTGCTGCTCCCTGAGTACTGGATAAGGCTGGCCATTGCTGTCTGGTGTGTATGGATTAAATACTAAAGATGTGTTTTGTTAAGGTTCTCATTTGTCCCAGTGACATATAGTCAATTTCATTTCACTTTCACTTGTTGTATCTGCACAGAGCACTGAGAGAAATTACATTTTGTACATGTGACAGCATTGGCAATAAAGTTGACATTGACTTCTCTGTGACGTGATTGTGGCTATAGTGATGACCTGTATAGAAAGACAGGTAGCTACACTGTGTGCACAAATATTAGGCAAGAATTTTGACTATCATAATTTTTCTGGGTTTGAACCCCTTCCCAATGGGTTGCCCTGAGGTACTCTTGAGCAAGGAGCCGTCCCCGTCCCGCTCTTCCCTGCGATGGGCTGGCGGCCTGTCCAGGGTGCGTCCCCCGTCCTCGCCCTGTGTGCGCTGGGTTGGACACCAGCACTCCCCTGCGACCCCGTTTGGGACAAGCGGCAGAAAATGGATGGATGGATGGATAATTTTTCTGCATATATTTAAACTCCAAGCTGTAAAAACTTGAATGCTAACTGGATGAAGGATCAGGTGATGTGTATTTGTGTAATGAGGGAGGGTGTGATCCAAGAAGATCAACACCCTGTATCAATGTTTGTATAGTTATTAGACAGCTTATTTTGTTCAGGCAAAACAGGCCAAAACAAAAAAAGATATAAATGACTCTGAAAAGTAAAAAATTGTTAAAGGTTTTTCAAAGGGATGCAACTTGAAATTGCTAAGATACTGGGGCATGATCACAGAACCATCAAATGGTTTTTTGAAATTGTCAACAGAATCGCAAGAAACAAGTTGTGAAAAAAAGATGCAATTTAACTGGCAAAGATCTGCGAAGATTCAAACATGAAGCTACCAGGAACCCATGATCCTTCAGTGCTGTCATATTCCAGAACTGAACCTACCTGGAGTGTCCAGAAGTACAAGGACCTCAGTGACCAGAGACATGGCCAAGGTAAGGAAAGCTGAAACCCGACCACCTTTTAACAAGACATATAAGTTTAAACGTCAAGACTGGGCCAAGAAATATCAAGACAGATTTTTCAAACGTTTTATGGACTGATGAGATGAGAGTGACTCTTGATGGATCAGATGAATGGGCCCGTGGCTGGATCAGTGAAGCTCCACTTCAACTACGACACCAACAAGGTGGAGGTGGGGTACTGGTTTGGGCTGGTATTATTAAAGATGAGATGGTTGGACCTTTTCTGGTTGAAGATAGACTCAAAGTCAACTCCCAAACCTACTGCCAGTTTTTAGAAGAAACTTTCTTCAAGCAGTGGTGCAGGAAAAAGTCTGAAAGACGATGATTTTTATACAGGACGATGCTCCGTCGCATGCTCGCATTCTACACTGCATGGCTCGCCAGTAGACCTTATAAATGAAAGAATAATGACATGGCCCTCTTCCTCATCTGACCTAAACCCTAATGAGAACCTGTGGGCTACTCTTAAACTGGAGATTTATGGGGAAGGACAACAATCCACCTCTCTGAACAGTGTCTGGGAGGCTGTGGTTGCTGCTGCACAAAAAATTGACAGACTCCACGAATGGAAGGATTAAGACTGTTATTGAAAAGAAGGAAGGCTTTATTGGTCACTGGTTGTTTTTTATTATTAATATTTTTTAGATATGTGTTTATTTGTAAATTTTGAATTGTTTATTATTCTAACTTTAACAGATGAAAATAAGCAAGTGGGATGGGAAAACTTTCATTTTTAATCTAATTGTGTAACTGAATTTTAATAATTGCCTAATAATTGTGCACACGCATGTATTCCCCTGAGAATGTTCACACTCACATTTCCTTTCAGGTTTCAGGTTTCTGGGTTATCAACATTTTGGACTGACTGATAGGACTGGATTTGTTCCAGATTAAAATGAATCCTCAAAATACTCAGTTGCCTAATATCTGTTCACACATTGTAGACACCAGACCACCTCTAGAGTATTTTAAAACTTTTACAGAATAAAGTTAAAGTTTAAGTGGGGCTGTTACAACAGTATCGCTCCATGATGTAACATTATCAGCCTATTACTTTAAGTGTGACATCACTGCCACCACCACTGTAAACCAGACCATCTGACATTCATTAATCTGAATCAAGTGTTCCCAAGGCTTTAAGATCAATAGCTCCATTTTTCACAAACAAGTTGCGGAGACAAGTGTTCCAGCTGCAACAACAAAAAGCAGCGTTGCCTTTTGAATTTTCATGAGTGCTGAAGTATTTTTGGTCCTTGGCTCCCCGGTCTGTGGTTCATCTTATGTTTTTTTGGTCTAGGAAATGCACCAGAGGAAGTTGGTTGAGGCTGAAGAATATAATTACAGGTGGTTGCATATCAGACAGCTATCCTCTGGCTAGGGTGGGCCCACAGCTAATACACAGATGGTCTGCTGCAGCTACTGAGCCCGAAGATAGACTCATTGATCATACGAGAAGAAAGCCAAGTATAAGAAGCATCTACTTAATGGCTTATAGACAAGCTGAAAATGAAAACGAAATGCACATTTCTTCATAACTCTATTTGGTGTCCTATTGCAAAGGGAATTTGCAGTAAATCAACCACACAGAGCACATCAAAATGAGTGTATGAAATCAAAGGAAAAGCAAGGAAGACTATTACTATTCAGATTAAGATTACATAAAACAGTTCACTGCATTCAGTAAAGCAAACTCATGGATGATTCCCTATGAGCTTAACTTTACCTGCTAAATATGAAGGTCAGTTTAAGGAATAAAAATTAATCAAGATGCATCGGCCTGGAACACTCAGATTTGGTATGTAAAATACTTGTATAAAAATGTTTTTGATGCCTATTAATCAAGCACAGTGCAGTTCCTCCAGTCACACTGTAATGTCAATTGCACTAAAACAAGTGAATTGCAAGTCATGATGCATTGACTCATTTCCCTAAGAACTGTAAACCAAACTGAATCATCATGAGGCCAAAATATAGACCCCTGAGCTCAGCTTTTTCAATCTACAATGATGTCAAATACTGTGATAATTTAACATTTTGGCACTCATATCTCTAATCTTATAGGAAAAAAGTAAAAAAAATTTGACTGAGCTTGAAATTTCAAATGATCACTCATTTGCTATTGTAATTATAAAATAGATTCAACATATATGAATATATATCTTCTAGAATAATATTTATAATCATAACAACTAACAATTAACAAAATCGGTTTATTACAATTAAATAATAAACAGAATGAGTACATTGAGTCAAATGTGAATAAAAAGTCAACAAGAGTTTGCAGCCACATCACTGCAATTACATATCAGCTGTAACAGTAAAAAACAAAAGCTGGACTGACCTTCCGTTTCTAACAGTGTTATGAAGCCTTAGAGATACACTGAACAGCTGATAGGTGTTACTTTAGTAAGAGCCAAACACACTCTTGACATTAGAGATCTTTTCTAAAAAATCACATCTGGCTTTTGTCTTCCTTGTTCCCAACATTCTCCAACCTGAACTCCCTCTAATCACTCCTGCATCTGACCCTGATTCACTGGGGGGAAAAGTAGAGTATGACTTGGTGCCAAAAGATTTTTCTAAGAACCCCTATTGTAGTAAATTAGCAATAGCTTAGGAACAAATATCCCAGTGTTTATACTCTCTGTCAGGGATTCTTTTCTCAGAGGAATACTTGTGACATTTGAGCTCACACCTCGCCAAATTGCAATCAGTCTGACACTACAAATGTCTTTCTGTTCAACAAATTTACCATTTACCTTACAAATGGTATTAGACACGGCGATAGGCTCAGATAATGTGACAGGTTCGCAACAAGGGAGCTCTATTCAATACCGTCTACATAGCAACGCACCAAATATATTCCTTAATTTACCAGCTGGAATCCCTGGAATAGAACTTTGAATGATCATTAGGCTGAGACTTTAAAGAGCCTATGGCCCACATTTTACTCACATTTATTTATTTATTTTTTTCCTGAGGTCCACTTATCCACTTAACATTTGCTTTTAATTAAAAAAAAAAGAAAAAAGAAAAAGTCATTATATATTTTCTACATGCCCATTTTAAACCAGTTTGTATTCCTCTGAATTAAACAAGCCGTTTTTGTTATTGTACCTTTAAAAGTAATATATGTAAATGTCCTGTATTGTATCAAAGCAAAAAACAATCCAGATTGAAACTTTCAGTAGGCCAGAAAGATGTTTAAAACAATTAATCTGGGCATCAAATTTATATAATATAAGAAAAAGTACAAATAAATATAATTTTTTTTTTGAAGCCTTGTGCATTTTGCACATTCCTGCATTTATCATTTTGTTACATGAAAAAAACAAAATAACTGTTCAGTAAAGCATACACTTTAAAATGTTTACATGTAATTGAAAAAAAGGTAAAAAACCACCCCTCCCCACAAACACACATATGGGACCTTTATAATCTGGTTTAAGCTGAGTCACGCTTTATGATACAATTTTACTTTCTCTTCACTGTATACTGGTACTAATTACAGAACATGGCATTAAAATATATAATAACACAGTTCTTATGCTGAATGTACCCACCACAAGACAGATTCTTTAGTCTTCCCAGTCACAGCGTGGTGAGAATAAAGCTCGTCTATGTAGCTCAAGCCCTAAACTGGATTGTAAGGGGCATGTGGTCATTCCAAATTTGTAAGTTTGAGCTACAAAGCCACAAAATGTTTGTGTGGTGAAGGCTGGTGCTAATGCTGAGTTAGACAAGGGTAATACATCTTCCACAGTGTTCTCGTCGTTTCCAGGCACAAGAAAAAAGTGATTTTTTTTCATTTGTTATAAATAACACTTATAATAGACAAGGCAAATGCTGAATCTCTGTAGATTCTATATAATGCCACACAGTCTGTAGCTATATAGATAGAAAGATTCCAACCCTTAGCGGAAAAGATCTCATTTTGGAAAAATCAGAGCCATGGCTACTCCTCAAAGATCATTTACAGGCAGCCTATTGATTACTTCCCAAAACCAACAGAGAAAGACATCATTCATCTTCTGCTCCGTGATGTCTCCCAGCCACAAACTGAGCCCCACTTACTCACCAGTGCCCACAAAGCCAAATTTAGACGCACTGATTATTTTCACAGTTAGAGGGGCATCCCTGTTTCTGGAAGGGTTTAATTTGGCAGTCGTGGGGCAATACCTTATCAGCAGTCTAAAGAACGGGCCGATTTTGTTTCATGGGTTCTTGCTGTTTAGTACTTAAACAGTTTACAGTACCAGGTCTTTTGTATTTTGTCACTAGCTGATGTCTTTTCAGGAGAGTAATAACTTAATTTATTTAACTGACTTTATCAAAGTGGAATGCAAAAGGGAAAAAAATGCAAAGCAGCCAAGAGGCCTTGAATATTCAATGGATTTGCAAGAACATTTACAGCACCCAGGTGTTTTCAGGTCACGACATAAGAAATCTCAGAACAAGTGCCCCCTCTATTGGTCATCCATTGCCATGCAAACAACTGAATATCAACATCGACTGGGGTACAAAAATACACCATACGAATGATTACATACAGGTCCAAGGAGACCTATTCTAATTTGAAGGTGAAAGGGTAGAGTCCTCATGGGAATTGTTTAGTCATAATGAATCTGGCTTCATCACTTGATTTGAATATATAATTGAATTCGGAGATACTAAATGTGTAAGCTTCGCCCTGTGTGCGCTGGGTTGGACACCGGCACTCCCCCATGACCCCGTTTGGGACAAGCGGCAGATAATGGATGGATGGATAAATGTGTAAGCTAAAAGTGTGATTAAGTGGCAATATTTTTAACGATTTATTTATTTATTGATCCATTTCCAAACCTTTCCAAAACAAATTTTAACCATTTTATCTTATTATCTTATATTGATCTTATTCTTTTATGTTTATTTTCTATTATATTATTGTTGTAGTGTAGTTTGTTAGCAGCATTAACCACTACATCACACACCAAAAGCTTGATGTAAAGCACCTCATTTACCTGGCTTGCATACATTCAGTTACAGTTGACAATTATGTGCATTGAGCAAGCTAAAGATGCTCCAAAAGAGGTTGCTAGTCAGTGGTGCTTTTAAAACGGAGACCGGTGCAGCATTGCCAATACATATATTTAACTGGTCACCACAAAGGCACACCATTAAAGCTAGCAGTTGATGAGATAGATTGTCCATCCTAGATAGTGCTGGGCATCATCAGTGGCTTTTTAGAAATCAGGAGGATTAAATGGCTTTAAATTGCATGGCAAAGGCCATCTCCCTTTGTCGTTTATGATTATACATTATGTTGCATCACTTCAGTTACTGTATTTATCCAATGTGAAAAGGTGCTTGGGTGCTTTTGTGCTAAAAACAAACCACTCATGTATTCCAATCCTTAGATCCACATAAATCTTATTCTTCTTAACGTTATCTGCATCTCTGTGTTAAAGGTACCTTTAACCAAGGTGTTTTAGAGCAACATTTACATTTACGGCATTTAGCAGACGCTCCTATCCAGTGCGACTTTCATACCCTAATTACAGGGACAGTCCCCCTGGAGCAATTCAGGGTTAAGAGTCTTACTCAGGGACCCAGTGGTGGTAGTGCCAGAGGTGGGATTCAAACCTGGGAACTCTTGAGCCATAGATCCATAGGCAAGTATCCTACCACTAGACCACCGCCACCCTAGCAGCAAGAACCAAAGGAAGTCCAAATATTTTAGTCAATGTTAAATCAAAGGTGATTTTTGTGTCATATTTATTACGAATACTATACATATTTTAGGAATAGATCATAAATTTCTTTCACATAACTGTAAGTAGTTAATGGCACTGAATGATAACCAATGAGCAGGGCAGGAATCATTAGGTGAACTTTTAGGTGTTAGCACTTTAAAAAAATGTATACCCTCTTACAATTGATGCTGTTAATCTCAATCTGTTTCCCACTTGAAACTCACCCACTAAAACTGTTCTGGAATTATACATAGACTATTAGAAATCAAGACATTTTGCCTTTTTGTATAACTCATGTGTCTTTAGATCATGGTGTTAAAACTTTATCTCCTTAACTTTTCCTCATCTGATTCTCCATCTCAGACTCAATGACTGTCTCCAAAGAGCTTTCCTCCTCTTCGTTTGTTGTTTGGCTGTCCAAGATTTCTGACTCTGGAGTGATGCTTGACTGGTACTTGGTGATAAACTCTGTACTGGTGAGCGCCTGGTCATATTTGGGGCAGCTGGCCTTCACTGGCATACGCTCAATCTTGTCTACACATAGACAAGGAAGGACCATTTATATATTTTGATAGCTCATATATCATTTATCTCATTTATCAGAACACAAATATTATATCCAAGAACTCAGATCAGATTTAATATCTCATTATGAAGTTTTTGTAATAACATTATTCTAAAATTATTTAGCTTATTTTTTGCATAAAAATTAAATGTATTAAAATATGCAGTTTAAAAATGTAAGGCTAGGGGGTGCTTTTCATTTGTGGTTCACATATTTCCATAGACAACAATAAATAGGTGTGAATTTGAGAGTGTTTGGAAAGGCTTTGTCAGAAGAAAAGTACATTTAAACACTGTTCTGTTGTTTGTACCTGCAGGTGTGATGGGTTTCATAAGTCGGTTCAGTTGGACATTCCACTGTCTGACATAATAAGCTTTTGAATGGTAATCTGACATTTTCTGCAAAAAAAAGCAAGAAAAAATATTTAGTGTGGGAAGAACAATATATACTAGAGTGTTTTTGCCAGTTACTCTCTTTACTCCAGTATCATATCTATCCAATGTTAAATTTCACTTTTTTCATACTTGTAGGCTCTGATTGGTCTCGGCTATTCCTGTAGGGAGAGGGGCGGGATGGTAGGTTGGCTTGAGTTTGCAGGATGTAACAAGAGGAACAGAGGAAGAGGAGACAGAAGGGGTGCTATCCTCTTCATCCTTTATGGGCTCCAGCAGTTCCCCTTGGTTCTTCTCGGAGTCTCTGAGACTCTGAGGAGTCTTTACTTGTTTTTGGAAGAGCAGCGCATCGTTTAGCTTTATTTGTTCCTCTTCCAACTGCCTGCAACACACACAAAAAAATATTCTGCATTACTTCAATTAAGCAATGCTGCAGGTAAACCTAATCCTGCCTTTAACTTCTAAGGCATTCATTCAGCTTCAAGTGTTTCCCTCCCCCAGTCACTGCAGACAGCTTCAACATCAGTGAAAAGTTTAGATAATTCTTCTATTTGAAACGTCACAGTTCCGATTAAAAAAATAACCTTTGCAAGAGGATTTTCTCTGTTTTACATATGGGAACAGAGCCTGTTTTGCTCCATGATTCACCAGGTTTGTGGGTATATTTTAGGCTGAATTTGCTCTCAAAATCCAAGTTCACTATAAAAACAGCAAACTCACTGATTCATTTTCATAGCCATTTTTCCTAATTAGGGTTTCCGTTGATGCTGGAGCCTATCCCAGCTGTCTCAGGGCAAAAGGCAAGGAAACACCATGGACTGGTCACCAGTACTGTAACGGTGTGGCCTACTCTGAACCCAGGGAGCCACACAGGGTTTGGACCCAAATGCAGTAATCTAAGCTGCCAGTCCCCAAAACAGGAAACAAAATGCTCAAAATGGGTAGAAAACAAAGCTCAAATGGGTAGAAAGCAAAATGCTCAAACGGGTAGAAAGCAAAATGCTCAAAAAGGGTGAAACGTAAAATGCTCAAAAGGGTAGAAAACAAAATGCTCAAAAAGGGGTAGAAACAAAATGCTCATAAAGGGGTGAGCGTTGAGCTGGAACGCTGTGGTGAAAAAACAAAAGGAACAAAAACAAGAAACTGAAGGAGGGTGTACGTCAGTCAGCACAATGCTTCTGTGGCTCCTGAACGACGCAACCACAAAGCGAGAGACAGGAGACCTCAGAGAAAAACCCAAGGATCTTTTACCGACTATCGTTTGAGTCAAACAACGACTCCAGCAACTCTGACTCGCCTTCTCTGCATTTAAATAAGCCTGGCATAGGTGGAACCAAATCACTGTTGATCACCGTGCCTGATTGGCAGGTCTTCAACAGCGGGCCTAATTTCCTAGTGCTCCCGTCGGGTAGGGTTTCACAGACTTCTCCTAGAACGCACCGACGTTTCTCAAACCAGCAGCCCGGTCTCGCCGGAAGTGACCTGATGAGCTCAGGGAATCCAGAATGTGACGGGCAGGGACCCACTAACGCTTTCCCTAGGCCAGCAGGAACTCTCCTAATCACCAAAACTGGGAGCGGCCCCGAACCCGCGCTCTCAACAACGATGACCAGACACGCCGGGCACCATCAATAAGACGGGCGCCGGTCAGTTCAAGCGCGCCACAAAGCACGGGCTTGAGACGGGACACATGAAAAGGGGGTTGATGCGCATGACCTGGGCAGGCGAACGGCACGAAACCGGGTTGATTCTATGAGCCTCTGAAAGGACCCACATACCGTGGGGCCAGCTTTCCGAGACTCAACACGGAGAGGCAGGTCTTTAGCAGAAAGCCACCATCTGCCCAGGCCTAAAGATTGCCCGAGGCGCTGCTGTCAGCCTCGCCCGCCTGGGCCGCAGAAGCACGCTGAAGGCTCCCAGCGCTTTCAGCCAGGAGCTGCGGCAACGCTGCACCAAAAGAGCCGCAGAGGACCACCCTCCTCTTCCTGTTGTGGGAACACAGGTGGGCAAACCGAATTGACACTGAAGGGGACATACCCAAAGACGAGTGCCAGAGGGTGTTATGAGCGTATTCAGCTCCATATGAGCTGGTTCAGCCCAAGAGGAGGACGCTCGAAGCCAGGGCAGCGGAGGGTCTGCCTTGTCCTGGTTAACCTCTCGGTCTGGCCATTAGACTGGGGATGGTAGCTGAAGAGAGACTAGCGTGGCCCCTAAGGAATTACAAAAGCCTTCCAAAACAGGCAACTGAACTGAGGACCTCGGAACCAAACAATGTCCACAGGCCATGGATGACTATGGGTGGAGTAGCAACCTGCCGTTTCTTTGGCAGAAGGAGCTTCCTCAGCGCCATGAACCTGCCTGCTTTTTGAGAACCTATCTACAAATCACTAGGGATTACAGTATTACCACGAGATGGGGGAAGGCCTGTGATAAAATCCAGAGAGAGATGTGACCATGGGCGTTTGGGAATTGGCAGTGGGTGCAAGAGACCTGCAGGTCTGGCTCTGGGATCCCATACTGGCACAAACCCTACAGGTTGCCACATGAGCTCGGGAATCCCTCTCGGGTCCATTCTGGCCACCAGAATCGCTCTCTGAGGAATTCTAGGTGCGAGTAACCCTGTGAGCAGTGGCTCGGCGATGTCCCCAGTCCATTACTTTGGCCCTTACAACAGACGGGACATATAGCTTGCCAGGAGTCCCCAGGATCAGGCTCTGACCAGGCATTACTCACTCTGCTCAATTCCCCAGCCGTATAGAGCCACAATTCTCTGTCGGAACAATAATTCAGGGGACCTCGGAGATAGGGAGAGTCCCACTGGCGAGAGAGCATCAGGCTTGAGGTTCTTAGACCCAGGGCGATACGACAGCAGGAAGTCAACCGGGCAAAGAAAAGAGCCCACCTAGCCTGGGACGGTTTGAGGCGCTTGGCTTGCTCGGGACATAAGCCAGATTTTATGGTCGGTCCAGACCAGTACCTGATGTCGAGCCCTCAAGCCACGTCTCCATTCCTCAAAGGCAAGTTTAACCGCCAGCAGCTCCGATCTCCTGGTGTCATAGTTACGTCCAGCAGGAGAAAGGCGGCGTGGCGCTGGGGCACATGGGTGCAGTTTATTATCGAGCGAACGCTGGGATAAACCGCCCCACCCCACCTCTGACGTGATCCACCTCAACAATAAAAGGGAGCTCGGGATCAGATGCTGCAGACAGGGGCCGCGGACAGCCTGTTTAAGTTCACTGAAAGCCTCCTGGGCCTCTGGGGGTCCAGTGAAACGCACCACTGTCTTGCGGGTATGGGCAGTCAAGGGGGCTGCTATCGTATAAAGTTACACACAAAACTACGAAAAAGTTTGAAAAGTTCAGAAACCGTTGCACTAGGCGGATCGAGGTGGGCGTGGCCACTCGGCCACTGCTTTTATTTTATTCGTCCATACCAGCTGCCCCCGAGACTACAAAGCCCAGGGGAAGGTGACGGAGCTTAGCATGGTCAGGGACTTTTCAAGTTTTACGTAATAAATGATGCTCTAAGAGCAGTTGAGATCCTTCGCACATGGACCTTGTGTTCGGCCTCCGTTCGACTAAAAATGAGGATGTCGTCCAGATAGACGAACGCGTAATGATTCAGGGCCTCTCTTAAGACCTTCATTAATGAAACGCTGGAAAAACAGCTGAGCATTCATAAGCCCAAAAGGCATAACAAGGTATTCATAATGCCCTGATGGCGTGATGAAGGCAGTCTTCCACTCATGTCCCTCCCTGATCCGGATGAGGTTGTAGGCGCTGCGCAGGTCCAGTTTGGTAAAAATGGATGCCTGTTGCAGTGCCTCAAGGCTGTTGACATGAGAGGCAAGGGTACTGTCCTTGATAGTTATCTCATTGAGGCCCCGATAATCAATACATGGACGGAGACCACCGTCCTCTTACTCCACAAAAGAACCTCATCTCGCGGGGATGTAGAAGGCCTAATAAAACCCAGAGCCAGGGCCTCTGGATAATCCTCCATGGCCACCTTCTCGACCCGGGAGGGAAACAGGCGTGCCCCCTAGAGGAGTCGTGCTGCCCGAAGCAAGTCAATAGCACAATCATAGGCCTATGAGAAGGAAGGAGTTGGGATTTCTGCTTACTAAAGACCTCTTGGGAGGTCCCATTATTCTGGGGGAACTGTGTTCAGACCCGAATCAAATTCTCAGAAGCGTAGTGAGTTCTTAGGGGTCCACCAGTGATAAAACAAGAACGCTGCGGTACGAGGTCCCCAGGCCACTACCGATCAAGTTAACCAGTCCAAATGAGGATTATGTCGCCAGCCAGGGGAACTCAAAATAAGGGGTAGATCAGGAGCCCGAACAAGAAGCAGGGGCAGCCGTTCGCAATGCAGACCAATACACAGAGTTATGTGGGGAGGGTTTGATGAGTAATAACCCCTGCCAAGGCCCGCCTATCAATAGCCGCCACGGGAGTGGGCGATCCAGGGTCTCATGGTAAAATCCGCATTTCCTGGCTAGCTCTGGCGCCTATAAAGCTCTCGCAGCCCTGAGTCTGCGAAAGCCCGGTCGCTCTTCACCTGAACCCCAACGTAGCGAGTGAGCGCGAGAAATACCCTGAAGGCTGTGGGAACACTGAGGGCCTGCCACAGAGTCCCCATGCTGTGACAGGCCTCCTAGTTTGATTTAAGCTCAGGGCAGGATGCTCAAAGGTGACCTGAGCAACAGCAATAAAGGCATCTGCCTTGCCGCATCCGGTCCGCCCCTCTCCCGACTGGAGACGAAAGCATGACCGAGCTGCATGGGCTGAGGTTCTGTGAAGTGTCCTCAGCCTGTGGAAGAATGGGAACCACTGTGGCTGGCCCAGGGTCGCGGAGACTTTCGCCCCGAGCCTGACTACGCCCCTAAGGCGCACAATCCTCAGGAGAGATCAACTGGCTCTCAACAGAGTTAGGGGTCCCGTGGATTATTTCGCTCTGAGGTCACTATTGAGACCCTGAGAATAGGTTGTTATTAGCGTGCCATTGGGCATTCCAACCACTTCCTGCGGCTAAGGTAGCGAAATCACCGGCGTAGTTCGTAAACCACCTTCCCCGTCGTGAGTCGGAGCAGGGCGTAAACCGCCTCCCTTCTACTGCTGATGGTCGGAAGTGTCCCTGGAGTGCAGAAGTAAACTGATCAAGGGAGGAGCACACCTCTGGCTGGTGTTCCACACTGGGTGGCCCATGACAGTGCTCTCCCTGTGAGCAATGAGACAACATAGGCCACCTTAGTCTCTTTCAGTAGTGAAAACCGAAAGTAGGTTGCTGCTCAAACGCCAGAGAGCACAGTGAGGAAACCCCAATCGCCCCTGGGCACCATCAAAGCGCTCAGGAGGTGGTAAAAGGGCATTGCATGGTGCCACAGTAACAGGAGGGGATCACAGCCTGGCTGCAGGAGGTTCAGGGTCTATTTGCAGGGCAGTATTGGCAGCTGTAATCAGCATGTTATCTGCTGCAGGAGCTGTTCATGCCTGCCCATAGTAGCACCCTTGAGCAGCTAGGGCCATCTGAAAGGCAGCACCGGCGATGCTGGGTCCATACTGGCTGGGTCGTTTGTAACTGTGTGGCTTACTCCTGAACCCATAGGAGTTGACACAGGGTTTGGACCCAAATGCAGTACCCGGTTTTGCAGTCCCTAAAAACAGGTAGAAACAAATGCTCAAATGGTAGAAACAAAGCTCAAATGGGTAGAGCAAAATGCTCAAACGTGGTAGAAAGCAAAATGCTCAAAAAGGGTAGGAAACAAATGCCTAAAAGGAAACAAAATGCTCAAAAAGGGTAGAAACAAAATGCCTGCAAAGGGGTGTGAGCGCTACTTGGGAACGTTGTAGAAAAAACAAAAGGAACAAAAACAAGAAACTCGAAGGAGTGGTGCAGTTGTCAGTCAGCACAACAAGCCGAAGTTCTGAACTGACGAACCATTGTAAGTTAGATGAGAGACAGGGAGACCTGTAGAGAAAACCCAAGGATCTTACTCAATTACCGCCTGAGTCAAAACAACGACCCAGCAACCTGACTCGCCTTCTCTGCATTTAATAAGCTCAAGCACAGGTGAATTCAAATCACTGTTGATCACCGTGCCTGAGGTCTCCCAACAGCGGTTTGGCTCCCCCTAGTGCCCCGTCGGGGTAGGGCTCTTACAAGTACATTGCAGGACGGACACAGAGAAAAACATGCCCTTGTGGGTTTCCTCTGGGAATCAAACCCAGGACCTTCTCGCTGTGAGGCAACAGCACTATCCACTGTGCCACCCAAATAACAAACAATGCTGGCTAATTATTAAGCATAAGAGTTTGGCAGGTGATGTGTAGGGTGTGTGCAGGGTTGGGAAAGCCTTGTTTAAAGAGTTAACATGTAAAACATGTTTGTGTTGTGTGGCTGTTGGCAAACTGACTTAATTGTAAATGTTTGTCTGGCCTATAATAATTGGTGTATGAGAGGGAGAAACTATATGACCTTTCAAGCTCATGCCGGGTTTTTTCCTCCTCTAGTCGGGCCTGGATCTGCAGGTTGAGTGCCTCCTCCAGTTTCTGTTGAGTAAGTTCCAGCTCCTGGATCCTTATCTTCTGCCGCTGTACTTCATTTTCCATTTTAGCCAGCTCAGCCACCATGTTCTCTCTGGCCTGGGCATCAGTTAGCACATCACCAAACAGATTTTGGAAAAGATTCTGATGAATCGCAATATTGATGCATTCTTGTCATCAACAAACGTCTTTACAACAATGGACAGACAGGCAACACTTTATATTAGGACAATTAGTTAATGACAAGAGCATGCTAAGATGATCCCTTGAGAATATATCTTCAGTATCTTACTATGTTTGCCTCCTCCAGCTGTCTCTCCAGCTCCTGTTGCCTCTCCTGTTGCTGTTCTTTCTCCAGTGCCTCCTGTTCTTTGCGTTGTGCCTCCTTTTCCAAGTGTTGCTAAACCACATATAAAAAGTATTGGTATGCTAATATCCTTCCTTATACCTTGTTCCTTATTCCCATCACATCAAAACAAAAAATTATTTGTCCATATTACCTGGATGATATCAATGATCTCTATGTCTGGTGCCTTGCTCTTTGCCTCTTCATGTGTCTCAGGACTAGGCTGCTGCACCTCAGCAAGGGGCTCAGTCTGGCTGTTCTGCCTGCTTTGAGCACTCTGGTTACTGTACTCGCCACTGTCATTCTGGCTATTTTGTCTGCTTGGGGTGCCCTGGCTGCCACTCTGGCTGACCTCCCTCATTTCTCGTCTGCGCAGCTTCAGCTCCTGATGCAGTGAGTTTTTCCCCTCTGTCTTTAGCCGGAGTGCTGTCTGTATAGCTAAGGAGAATTTTAACAATCACAGGAGGAAAATACACATTGGACCAAACAGACTCCAAACTACTATTGCAAATTAAACATTAAGTGTAAGAAAAGCACTAATCATTTCTGTATTAAACTACATTTACATTTGTGACATTTAGCAGATGCTCTTATCCAGAGCTACTAATTACAGGGACAGTGTCCCTGGAGCAGCTCTGGTTTAAGGGTAATGCCAGAGGTGGGATTCGAACCTGGGACGTCTTGAGCCATAGGTCTGTGTGCAAGTACCTCAATTGTAAGGCAAGTACTTTAAAGACAATATTTAGACATGCACTAAAAATGTCTTGTTATTAACTATACTTAAAAAAAAGTGTAATTAAGGGATCTCACCTTGAATCCATTCCACTCTAAGTTTCTGATCTGGAGCACTCATCTCAAATGTTCTGCCTGGAGTCTTCACACAGAACAAGCAGCGTTTCCCTTCCTTATCAGGGATAGCCTGGCAGTCACAAAAACAATTCATATATGCTTTTAAAGAACTTTTAATACCCGACACCAGTAGGTCGCTCTGAGTTTTATGGTTGTCCACTTCTCCACTGTGTGTGTGATGGGTTAAAAGCAGAGAAGCATTTCATTGTGGTTCACTGTGCATTGTGTTGTCCTTTATAAAATATTCATGTTTTTATTCGCATTACTCCACATGCATTACATGAAACAAGACAGCAATTCTTCTTTTTATCCTAAAAATCCTCCCATCTTCAAGACAGATAATCAAAAAGAGAAAGTTCTTTCTTTAGGCCACCGGAATATTGTTGGCTCCATTCCCTCACCAGCAGGTTGCTCTGAGGTACCCTTGAGCAAGGTAACGTCCCTGTCACTGCTCCCCAGGTGCTTTCAATAGCTGCCCCCTGCTGCACGTTTGTGTATGGGTGAAATGCAGAGGTTGAATTTTGTTGTGTTGTGCTGTGTTTCACAATGACAAGAATAGTCACTTTTCACTTCACTTTCAACAGAACAGAACATTTTCATTTTGGCTAGAGAGTCAATTTAAATTTAATGGCTAAAATACAGTGGTATGCCATGGAATTACTTTACTGGACACCTGCATAACCTACCTCCACCACACAACTTCCATCTAGCTGCACCTCCCCTTTCTTCTCCTTCTGATCCTCATTGACATAGTAAACCATGATGCCAGGCTTCAGTACAAACCAGCGCTCCTGCCAGTTCCTACGCACATGCCCCTTTTTCAGCATGTAACCCTGAGAGATAATTAGATGAACAATTATCACTTCATACCCATGTATTAAAAATACTATTTCCTAAAGAGAATATGAGTTACTTAAACATGAAGTTGTTCTGCTCAGCCAATTCTCAATAATCTGGCAGGTTTAACTAAAGTGCATAACCACATGGGGAATTCATGAATTAAAAAAAAAAAGAAAAAAAAAAAGAAAAATATACATTTCAAATGAAAGGCAGGTTAATAAAACAAACTGTCCCCTTGTAATTGTCTAACTTAAACAACTATCACTTCTGATTTGCAGGTGTAGAAATGTGTAAAATATAATTTTGTCACCTTCTTCAGTACATTGTGGTACATCTCCATGAAAACTTCATCCAGGGCAAGGCTGAAGGCCTCTTTGCTGTCCACTCGCATAAGCTGCTGTGCACTCAATTGCTCCAAAAACTCCCACACAGAAAAGCCATCCTGCAGAGAGGACTCTTTTACCAGCAGGATGTCCAGCAGTGTCCCATCCCATTCCTGTGTCATTGCTGATGAGATCTTCTTCAGCAGGTACTCCAGCTGAGGTTGAATAGGTGATTAGCATGTAAGGCATTAACGTGTTATGGTTGGAAATGTGAAATAAGATGCAAAAATAGATTTTAGGAAAGCACCTGAAAAGCACCTGAACTTAATTAAACATTTTAAAAATGTTAAATATTTAACAGCAAGACCAGCTAACTGCTGTCAAATTCTGGTGATTCAAAAACAAGAGCACAGGGGTTAAAATTATCAGGAAATCATTTGACTCTGCATTTAATTCTACTCCCCTCCAACTTCCTTCCTAGCGCTGCTGTTGAATCATATGTGTCAGACATTGGCCTTGTTTTTCTTCCTAGACCTTAACTGCATAATACTTTTAAGTTTTTCTGTTTACAGATTAATTTACAGGCCTTCTATGCTGAGAGGTAAAGAGATGAACCCACCAGTAAATTTATGAATCTAGCTAACTTGCAATTCCTTTATGTTAGTAAATGATCCATTTATCTATTTAACCTTTCAATAAGTCAAACTGTGCACTTCTGGAACAGTGCAAATTTTGTATCACTTAAAGCCACATGAGCAGAAGTACTGGATGTGCCATTGTGCAAGAAAAAGCATATCTGAGCTTAGAAGTCTTTTTAATGGTAATGATGGCTGATAAATAAAGTTAGCTCTTTTTTCACACAGAGCTTTATCTCTCACCATCATTAGTGGTTTTTCTGTGTTTCTCACACTCCCACTCACACAAACCTCAGGCTGGATGATAACAAGAGGGTAACGGTCCTCAGAGAGCAGATTAAATAAGCAGAAGAGTTTGAAGCAGTCTCTGGATGAGCACAATCCTTGTAACACACTGGGCTTTAAGTTCTTCTTAGCGGTCATCATCCAGCAAAGGTCATCAAATGTCTCTTTGTTGAATGTGCCTTCAACAGCCTGAGTATCAACAAATTGATATATCAGCAAACTTAATGTTTAATATGCATTTCCTTTACTAAATACAACAAGGTAATTTAAAAAATCCAATTTCTGCATTTGTAGAATAGACTTTCAAATAAAAAAGCAATGCAAGAGCAAGGCATTTTTAGAATGCTGGACCCTCTATAGGAAGTAGACTTAAGTCTTGAAGTCATGGTTGTTGTTGCACCTTTGAGACCACTGGCATACTTTATATCCTTAAGATGTAATGAAGAAAAACAATTAGGCCAAATATCTGCGGGCCTCCACTTAATGATCAAGCCTGTTTTAGCCACTAGCATTGCTAACAGGTATGCAGAAAGGACATGGGCATGCAGTCTCTGCAGACAAATACATTTTACCTTTACTCATTTACTCTTTATCTCATGTGACTTACAACAAGGATAGACAACATTAGACAGATTGGTTTTGATTGTTTTGAAAATCTCAGTGAACATAAAAGTGGAATGTTATATGATATCAAGTCAGTTTCTGCTATTTTTCTCTGCGTTGATCTGTCCGGGTCAACTCTTAGGTGTAAAACGGAAGTAACAAAGACAAATAACAGTTTAACCTCATAGCAGTAGATCATGCTAACACATGGAGTGGGGCTGCCTAGAGCTGAAGCACACAAGCCAAATTTAACTATGTGCAACACCAAGCTTTGCACTGAATTGTGTAAATCATATCTCCACTGGACTCTTGGTGTTCTTTAGAATAACAGTAACAGTTTACTATCTGAAAGTCATCTGGGCTTGCAGATATATGAAACATGCAACCTACTGTAAAATATAGTGTCAACGATAAAGTTTGGAAGGGGAGAGATAATAATGTGGAATGAACAAGAGGTTAATAAAGACATTTTTTTATGGTATAGGTAAGGAGGAACTCATTTTAGAAGAACTCAGAGTGTCAGCTGTGAGCCAGGCCAGTAGTGCCTGACCTGGGATGAATTTCTACACTAATGGCCAGTGTGATGGTCAGGTGGTAAAATTCAGTGCATAAGCCTGAAATTCTGCAAACATTTTTGAGCACGGTGACATTTTTCCTTCTATACACCTCTCATCAAATTCAATACATTATCTGTATCTGCAATAAATGTATATTTATTTATAAGAAGATTTATATTGTTGACATAAAACATGAAAATGTTGACTTTACATTTCTGCACACTACCTTTGCCAGAATGTACTGGTTAAGGTATGGCATATAGCCATTGCTGGACACTGGTCCATTGTTGTCATCCTGGAAGTGCTCTTCTAAGGCCACAGGGTCGTGGGGAATGTTCAGAGCTGTGTAAAGATTGTGGGAAAGCACCTGTAACACAAACAGATTGAAAGAAAATAAAAGGAAGCTTGAATGCAACACCATGATATCGACAACCTTTAGAGATAAGAAACCTCATCTGAATAAATATGCACAGGTAACCAAGTTTAACGCACTTTCTCACTCACTGATTATCCTAAACACTTATCCTGATTAGGGTCATGGTGCTCAGACCTAAACCAGCTCTCAAAGGGCAAGAGCAGAGAAACAACCTGGCTAGGTCACCAGTCCATTGCAGGGCAAACACTCTCACACCCACCCACACCCAGGGGGCATTTAGCAATCCACTCATTCTCCAATACACCTGACATCCATGTCTTTAGATGGTGGGAGAAAACCAGAGCACTTGGAGGAAACCCACTCAGACAAAGTGAGAACATGCAAACTCCACAGAGAAAGGATCCGGACTGTCCCGCCTGGGAATTGAATCCAGGACCTTCTTCACATTCTTATCAAGAAAAAGAACAAGCTGTTCATCCTCCTTAATTGATCTCTTAGCACTCTTTCCAGAGGCAGACTTGCAATTACCTTATGGTCTAAAAAGACCTTGTTTATTGGTGGTGTCACAAGATCTCCTAAGTTAACAAGCAGTTTGACTCAAAGATAGTTATGAAAATGTAGAACTGAGGCATTCAAGTGCCAGAGGATACCTAGCAAACAATGACACATTTCTAGGAACAAAAGGATTAAAATATTTGATTAGGTTATATTAACTTTACCATCAATGTACTCAGTACTTCTGTAACCAGAGGAGCATATTAGTTAAACAGTGTGGGTGAATGCAGGTAGACATAACAGGCATAAGAAAATAGACGTTACACTGTTATTCATTTGGATAAACAGAAAGAAGCTACCTTTCCTTTGTGGACAGCAAGTCTGAACGTCTACCTCTCGTTGCATAATTTGACCAAGTGGGCGAGTTTGAACATGAGGCCTTTCAGAGAAATAGGCAGGAAGACTCTCATTTGGTAAAAGTGGTACACAACTCCTGTAAGTTTTCTGGAGAGGTCAAGCCTTGCTTTAAAAGTACAGAAATGAAAACACAAGATTTCTAATCATTTTTATTCTCCTCTGGATTTAAGTGGTGGCTTGTATTCTTCAATTATATAGAAAAATGTATATATATACATATACATATATACATATATACATACATATATATATATACACACACACACACACACACACACACACACACACACACACACACACGTATATGTATATGTATATGTATGGAAGTGTTTCTGTGCATAACATATACCCCGAGGACACAAGTTCTTGCAAGTTAGGCTTGTTAAAAAAGCAGCCAGGTGAGGTGGTGCAACCTGTTTTAAACTTCTCTATAAAGTAAGCCTCAGAGATGTCAGAGTTAATGTCCTGAGTTAATGTCCTGTAAGTCTTTTTATCGAAGGTAGTAACAGTAAATCCACCACCTGCTCAGGCGGGACACCGTCCCGGTGAAAAACACCCACCTTCAGCTGAGACTTGGACACTTTCCCACTGTGCTCGACGTCCAGGGAGGTGAAGGCGTACCAGATGGACTTCAGCAGCTCGGACTTCAGATCCATGTTCCCATGCCGAGGTGAAGAGCGACAGCCGTGTGCGTGCGTGCGTGTGTTGCTGCGCTCCGGCGGGGCGCGGTCATCCCTGAATAAGATTACATGCACATCTGCATAAACGTTACACACAACACGGGCTCGTGATGGAAGAAAGTGAGCTCTATGGGTTCATGGGATAATTTGTTTTCAGTTTTCTTGGCCAGCGCCTACGTTTAAAAACTCATACATGTTCAATAAGGATATTGAAACGAGTCTCATAATGAGCGTTGTTGATTGGCTGAGGTAAAAGTGGGTGGAGCTTTATGCGGTCAGAGTCCAGTCTGCTCAGTTAGGCCGAGTTTACAGGAAACAGTGATGTAAAAGCCAAAAACTGTCCCGCTTAAAAAAAAAAAGTTAAACAAACCTTTACAAACGGGGCGAAAATATATTTATTTTGGAAAAATGCTCCAATATTATATATTTGTGTGTAGCAGAAAGATTTGGCCCTTTGCTAGAAGGGTCTGGTGTGACCGCCAGCTTGAGTTTTAGTCCATTCTTTAAGATTTCAGTGCTTTAATTAAAAATTATCGTTCCAACAGTAATTACTAGCCCACGGGGGCAGCAGTGTTTAGGGACTATATCCCAGGATCAGAAGGTTGGGCTTTCGAATCCCATTACAAAAGGTTGCCCTGAGGTGCCCTTGAGCAAGGTACCGTCCCCATCACTGCTCCCCAGGCACTGGATGTAGCTGCCCCTGCTGCACGATGTGTATGGGTGAAAACAGAGGTTACATCTGAATGTGTTTTACCGTGTGCTTTGCTGTGCTTTACAATGACAAATAGTCACTTTTGCTTTATTGCAAGCCATCCAGATGCAGTAAAACAGGTCCAGACTTGGTTGGTCGACTACTCCTGGAGAGGGTCAACTCCTGATTTTCCTTCATTTGAACACAATCTGTCAATTTAAATAACTACCCCTAAATTAGCCCAGGATTTATACTACCTACGTACTCATATACAACCTTCTGTATACTACCTATATACCTCACCAGGAATATCCAAACATTTTTATTTTCCTGAGATCTTGCTTTAGCTTTTTATTTCAAGAAACCATGCTAAGTAAATGCAGCATTTATTTTTATTTCAATAGATTTTCTTCAGTTCTAGTAAGTTGCTAAGATTTTTTTTTTTCAGCACTGAGTATTTTAGTTTTGACACCTACAGTAATTCAGGAAGATGGTGCTGTAACACAAGCCCTTGTATCTGTAGGAGCAATTTAGTGCACTTTCACTGTGCAGGGAAAGAGGTGGTTCATACAAGAACTAAAACAACTTTTAAAGCTCCTGCATGAGGACATTGTCCTGGGAGATAAACAGAGACAGCATGGTTTAATGTGAAATGAATAACTGTTGATGTTGTTAAATGAGTTACTTACTGACTATAACACAAATGTACCCTTTTTACCTACTATCCAAAACCACCTGTCAACCTTCATGTGAGTTCTGAATTTCTGTATATATTACATTAAAAGCTATGTTTTCTTTGCTTACTGTTTTGCCTTGCTGCAACCTGCATGCAACTCCACACTTAAATTGTTTATTAAATATTTTTTTTATGGCCACATATGCACCAGGCATCAGACAGCATATTAATGAGGGCTAAACTATAGTTCTGATGCATCCTCAGCAACACTTAAAAAATAGAAACATATATGGCTCATTGGTTCTAGATTGGGGGCAGCGGTGGCCTAGTGGTTAGGGCGTTGGCTGCATGATTGGAGGGGCAGACCATGACTGATGACATGTAAAGTGCTCCAATGGATAGGAGCAGCTGAGGCGATTCATTAAATTTACCACACCTGGTTGGGATGGTTTTCCTTCCCAATGTTCTAATACCACATTAAAGGGCCAAACTGGCTAACTGACCTGCCTTTTATCAATAGTCTACACTCATTTTCTCACTCTATGATGTTTCTGCTGTTTCATATGTATATGGTAGAATCAAACAATAATCCAGTTAAATGACTGGCTATCCCTCATGATTGCCTGTTTATGAGTTGGGGAAGGAAAACCAGTTGAGTGTGTTCTTGGAGTGTGTACTTTGCTTATTTTCACCTGTTTTCCTGGCAGTTTGCAGCCAACTTTAAAGTGAAACTATCAAGCTATTTTCTTATTGTCACTGTCTGCATATCCCTGTAGTTTAATTGCCTAGGCCTATGTATTTATAACTACTGCATGTAATATCTTTCTGTGAGAGAGCTTTATGTGTCAATGAATGCATCAGCCACCTGGTAACTGCGAAAGCCACTGTGAAGAGTTCTTGCTCGATGAGTTTCTCTTGAACCCCACATTTCATATCAAAGCACTCCAAATGATCTATTTGATCTTTGCATGATGCTCACAAGATTTTGGGAAGGTGGTGGACTTGTCTTTGGAAGCTTTGACAAGAAAGGCCCCAAGGCTTTTGTGCCTTTCTCTAGCTTTTAGAAACTTTTACTTTGTCATATCAAGCTGCTGGTGGATATTCATTTTTTTCACACTTTGTGCAGATGCATTGCAAGCTGCAGCGAAACAGACACAGTGTACACGCTGGAGATTTCCCATTTTTGGTGTTCCAGTTACAATCAAGAGCTGTACGTCAATTCTGATCAATTTAACAGTACCAGGCCCTAAGCACAAAAAGGTTGGCATGATCCATTAAGCTAATTGGTGATTCTACTCAAGTCAAGTCAAGTAGGATTTTATTGTCATTTCAGCCATATACACAGTACACAGTGAAACGAAATAACGTTCCTCCAGGACCCTGGTGCTACACACAAGACAAGACACAACACAAGACACAAGACAACATAAGACACAACACGGGGCAACAAGTGCGGACAAGACAGACAAGACAGACAACAACAGACGGCACGACAGACAGTACATTCATCCGTGGAAGGCTGCAGTGTTGTGGAACAAAGCAGCCCAGGCACATTATGGTGTAGCAGTGTGCACTGTGTTACTAATTAGAACTTAGTTGTAGACCTTCAAAGGTAACCATCTTAGAAGCTACCAGAATTAGTCATTTCTACATGTCCAAAAAGATCAGCACAATTAATTGATATATATATATCAGTAATTGCAGACAAATTATAGGCACATAGCCTTTCGCTAGTAGACAGTTCATGTTCCGTTTTACTTTTATGGCGAGTCATTTCAAAGGAAACAAATATTTTCTTGGTAGCTACCTAAAGCCCCTGATCATTCCATGTATGGTTTGTGGTGCAAATTGTTCACTAAGTGGAAAATTATAAATAATAATGCAGAGGTACCAGGAACCTGCCTTACCCACATACCATTGTGTTATGGTGACAGTTTTGCATGTTAGTCTGTAGTGGGGACTTTTCAATGTTTGGAACATTGGTACCAGATTTATTGAAATTCTGTGATTTTGTGTTGTCGCAATGCAAGGTATAGCAATAAAGTTTAATAGAAATGTTGATGAAAGCTGTTGATCTGAGACCTTCACACACTCTGGAACTTTGGAAACATGCCCCAAAATCATTCACATTACAGCAAATGCACTAGTCCTTGATGTTCAAATAGCAAAACAGGCAGCCACATTCACGTCGCCATGTATTGTCTATGCAGATAAGCAAACTCATATAATGGTATTATTAATAGTATTTATGGGAGTAAAGAGGTGGGAATAAAGAGCCGTGTCATTTTAACTCAGCGTTTTCATTGCATTTATATACAAATACAATGCAAAACAGCCCTTTCCAAAACTACAGAAAATAAGATATATGTAGACAAAAAAGACCCTAAACACGAGGCCGAAGGACTGGTTTGAGAACCACAGTAATAATGTTTGAAGAAGAGACTCTGTATTAATCCTAAAGGAAAAAAGAAGGTCTGTTTGTGTGCTGTGAAAGTATCCTGTTAAGATTGGCTACTGAAGTGGGTTGAGTTTGATCAGGTTTACCAGGGGGTTGCTTTGTGTTTTTTTAAATGTTATTTTTCAATTATAATGATAACAACAACAACAACAACAACAACAACAACAACAACAATAATAATACTAATAACAACACAACTGATAAAACAACATCTCCCACTACAACTACTACTATTTTGTTATTTTATTTTGTTATTAATAATAGTTTAATATTATTTATTGTTTAAACATATTAAAAGTTTCTTAATAGTTTACTAGATATTTATGTTTTTTTTACTTATGCATTTGCTGTTCTATTATCGGGGCAGCGGTGGCCTAGTGGTTAGGGTGTCGGCCACATGATCGGGGGTTCGAGCCCATTCCCAATAGGTTGCCCTGAGGTTCCCTTGAGCAAGGTGCCGTCCCCGTCCCGCTCCTCCCTGCGATGGGCTGGCGACCTGTCCAGGGGGCGTCCCCCGTCCTCGCCCTGTGTGCGCTGGGTTGGACACCAGCACCCCCCCGCGACCCCGTTTGGGACAAGCGGTAGAAAATGAATGAATGGATGGATGGATGTTCTATTATCCTACCATGATTAAAAAAAACTGTCAGCTATCTGGCCTGCATCTTTCAGGCACCACCAGTCTCATCAGGTCCAGAAATCTAGCCCTGAGAATCCATCAAAGAGTGACAAGATTTACTTTTTTAATTACTGCTTATTGAAATTTACAGGATGACTGCATTCACTGTGATTTTACTGCCAACTGGCTTCAGCCTGCACAACAAATGGTTTCACAGGACAAACTAGAAAATATTTGTAACCATGTTAATGATTTATCAAATGTGAAACACTACACAGTGTGCATTAAACTGCAGTCTAGGCACAGACGGTGCATTATTTTTGGATTTTCTGTATATTGCTGAGTATATTGCTTTCTCCTACTATAATCCAATACATGTAAAAATACATTTGTTACTGGAATTGATCTGTGTTTCTTTTTGACTGTGTTGTTTATCTTTCATGGCAAATTTGATCTCTTAAGTTAATGAGTAAAATCTTCATTAGGTGTAATTTAATAGTCAGGTCACCTTAAAACCAAGCTAAAACTGCAAACTTGGCCATTTAAAACATCTAACTATGCAACAATTGGAACTTTGAATTAGATCATATTATAAACAAGCCAGTATGCTATGTCTTAAATAAGAAAAAATCTGAATATGAAAGATATTTGAATTAAAACAGTAATACTAATTCCTGAGAACTCAACTCACTAGAAAGAGATCAACTAAAATCGCCTTGGCTTTGAGATTTCTGGTTAATAATGTAAAGTCGTAAAAGAACTTGCTCAGAGTACTTGACCAGAATAAAAGTGCTTCAGTGTCAATAATATGTGATAATACTTAAGACCAATTGTCTTAAATGGGGTAATTTGATTTGGCTTAAAGACAGTGGAAAAATTATGTATTATTACAGCTTGAATTGCTGTTTTTGTGTAAGCATTTCCTCAACAGAATGGCGTAACCACAAACAGGGGCAGTTCTACAAATAGTACTAGATACAAAAACACACATACTAGGAAATTGTATTTATGTACAAGGCACCCTTCTAGGAAACTTTAGCCCATACTACCATAAATCCAGCACAGCTACAGATTCAAAAATCATCACATCAGGCAAGAGCCATACCTATTAACAGCTAAATATAGACTTATTTGTAAAGGTTGTATACTGGAACTATCCAGGGTTTAATCTCAATCTTTTGCCCTAAGGTCACTGGGACAGGCCGGCATCCCTGCGAACCTGGTTAGGCTAAACATATCACATAATGTTTGATGGCCATCTGCCGTTTCTATTATATTTTGCAAAGGGATCACCTTTTTGGTATTTTGCATCTGTCAATCTGTCTTATTTTGGCCAAGTTTAGCAGATTAAATTAAAGAAATGCCAACAAATGTTTTACTGTGACAGGCTGCAAAGTGCCTAAAGAGGTGTTCTAGATAAAGGGGTTCCACATCAGCAATAAACTAAAATCACCAGCCTGATCGTCTAGTGGTAGGATACTTGTCTATGGCCCAAGGGTTGCAGGCTTGCAGATTCAAATCCTATCTCTAGCACTACCACCATTGGGTTCCTGAGCAAAAACCCTTAACACCAACATTGCTCCAGGGGGACTGTCCCTGTAATCAGGAATTGGAATCTGCTAAATGCTGTAAATGTAAATGTGGAATCATCTGCAGCTGTTTCTTCACTGCTTCTTGTCTTCAGTTAGACACTTTGTTCCTGCTTAAAAGAATTTATATGTAGATCACTGTGAGGCTTAAACCAAAAAACTATCCTTGAAACTGGTCAGATGCAGGGACTAAATTTAAAATGGTTAAAAACTTTGTCCTGCAGTAAGCCTGAACTATTTCTCATCAACAAATTGAAATCCAAGAATGTTTGGTTCTTCTGAAGCAAAATGTTAAGAAATGAGGGGTGGATCAAGACTTCTGCACAATACTGTATAATATCTACAAATTGTATAAACCCTTATACAGTCATAAAACACAAACTCAGCAATACTACAACGCGGCTTCTACACTTTAATAGTTTGAAACATTATAGCAGTTGTTTATGTTAATGAATATATGTGCAGCTTTTAAAGTGACAATGTGACAGACACCCTCTCTAGCTGTCGCCACTGTCATAGCCATAACACACCTCCCACAGGTTAACTTTGCTTATAAATAAACGTTCCATTCAGAAGGAAAGAGAGCATGCATGCATGTGAAAAAGAAGAGGAAGAAGAAGCAGAAGAAAGAGTTACAACTTTATGTGTATTTTTTGTACGGAATGTATATTCAAAATCCAGTGCTCCTGCAATTGATGTAAAGTCATGGATGACCTTTCAGGTTCTCCCTGCACATTTTAAACTGATGTAAGGAGTTCAAGCTTGAATTTACAGGTAAGGTTTCATGCATTTTACACATTGGTAAAAAAAAAAAAGCATATCTCTAAAATGGCAATTTACTTTTTTTTGTTATTTACTTTTCTTCATTTATGAAGAGAATGTAAAGCCATTTTGAAGCATTTCTGTTTGTTCATTCTTCATAAGTTTCACAGTGTAAATAGCAGCTGCTCTGAGGAAATGATGGAGGAAAAAGGAGATACATGGCTTTCTCTGGACAGCAATGATATTCTTTTGACAAACTATGCTGTACTGTACTGTAACTATACTGTAAATCGGGGTCACCAGTCTTACCCACAAATGTCCAATGTGGCTGCAGGTTAGACTTTAGACTAGTTTGCATTTTAGCCTGGATAAATCTTCTGAAAAATTTTCAGAACATTCACTACATGGATAGTATACATGAAGTATATAAAGATCAGATTCTGTCATGCAACTGTTTGAGCACTGAGTCCATTATCAGAACATGAATTTAATCCAGTTTAATGCTCATCCACACTCAGCTTGGAAGCATCATGACATCATGAGAAGTGGGAATTGGTCACAACTAGATGAGGATGTTAAATCATTTGTGGGGCAATAAAGTGGTGTATAAGCTCAATATTATATTAATAGTGTAAGTGTGTAAAAAATTAATTATAGTTTACTACATTTTAAATAAAGGTAACACCTTTACACTAGGGGCAGTGGTGGCCTAGTGGTTAGGGTGTTGGCCAGAGGATCAGGGGTTCGAACCCCTTCCCGATAGGTTGCCCTGAGGCACCCTTGAGCAAGGTGCTGTCCCTGTCGTGCTCCTCCCTGCGATGGGCTGCTGACCTATCCAGGGTGTCCACCCTGTGTGAGCTGGGATGGACTCCAGCACTCCCCTGCAACCCTGTTTGGGACAAGCGGCAGAAAATGACTGACTGACCTTTACACTAAAAGTATATACTTCTGGGTGGAAAGAAAAAGCCCAAAAAGATAATATTGGCCTGTGGTTTTAAAAGAACAAGTACCTTTTGCATGTAAAAAAAAAAAAGTCTGGTTATGATTAAATCTCAGAGAGCCCAACATGTGAAAATGAGGCAGTAGTTGCCTAGTGGTTAGGGATTAGGCCCCAGGATTGGAAGGTTGTAGGTTTGAATGTAAATAGAAGTGATGTTTAGAATCAATTCAACCTGATAACTGAATACATACCTTTAAGGGACCCCCCCCTCCCCCATGTACCTTCTCAGCTAAAATTTGATTGAATAAAGTGAATAATATTACAAAAAAATGAGACTCGTTCAGAAACCCATGAGTGAAGAGTTTTGGTGCCTTGTGTGAATGCAGCTTAATGAACAACGGATTCCTCTGGACACAAACCTCCTTATTCAGGACAATGCTCTGTATTCTCCCCCTCCATTGTTTCCTCAGCTCAAAGGCGTTTCTTATGTCAACACGTGCTGCATGTTCAAAGGAGACTTGGGAGAGTGGTCTATTGACTAGGATGGGAAAAGAAAGAAATGGGGCTTTTGGGGTTGGGAAGAGGGAGAGCCTGTTTTAATGGCTCTGTCTTACTTTTGCATATCTATCTGCTCTTAGCCTTCACAGAGGGTAGAGGCCTATAAATGAACAAACACTCAAAATTAGAAGCCTTTCTCTCAGTTTCATTTCTCCCTTATTCCCCCCCAATTCAATTAAATTCAAAAGATTTATGAGTGTGAAGAACCTTTAAAAATTGTAAAATACCTTTACATTTGTTATTATTAGAACCTTTTCTAATAATTGTTTTCAAAAGCACCATTAGCTGAAAATTAGTCAGTAGATAAACATGGTGTAACGGTGACGGGGTGCGGGTAGGACATCAACGCGGAGCAAGGAGTCAGGAACATAACTTTATTATTCATAGTTACTAAACCAAGATACAAGGAACTATAGTAGCGATCAACACAAGATACCAGGAACTACAATAGCGACCAAAACAAGATACAAGGAATTACCAAAACCACCATTAATGTAAGGCTTAGCCTTCGTGAAGGAGCCATGCTCTGTTCTGACTCATTGGAGCTTAAATAGCTGCCCCATTGAAGCACACCTGTGCCGTCATAAGCTCAGGTGTGCTCAGTCAGAACAGAGCGCCCTCTACTGTACCAAAAATGTAACCTACCCGTGACAAACTGTGACACACGGTTCCTCCTTAGTACTTCACAGAATTTTAGATGCTACATTTTTAAGAGCTTATCAGAAATGACTATTAATATTAAGATTACTCTGTTACTATGGCTCCTGTCAGTTTTTTGAGAAAACCTTTCAAATCACCACTGAAATGCTTAATTTCTGATAGATTGGAGTTCATGATGGACAGTCACAACCAATACTGTGTGTCCCGACCCATCTACTCCACACGTGCCTTTGAACATGCGAATGAGAAGCAGATCCGGGAGACTAAGAGCCTTAAAGAAAGACTCCCAAATCCAGCCAGGTGAGTCTCCTTAAAATTACTTAAGTTAAAGGGTCAACAACTATGAAAAAAGAATGGTAAAAAAAGCAGTTTGATGCTATGCGTTTAAGTCCCTCATTCTTAATTCATCAATATTACAGTTACATTACAGTTACATAAGACTTTTTCAGCCACTGCAGTGAAGTGATAGGAAGTGTAGTTACTGTGGCAAAAGATGAGAAAACAATTACATGTTTGCTGTTGCTGGCTGTCAAATTGTCAGTCAGAACAAAACTTTGTGTTTTCAAAAACTAACCTCTGACTTGAAGAAAAAATATATATTCTTCACTTATAAGGGTTAATGTAGAAAGATTTTAACAAAATGGTGGCAGAAATATAATGCTGTGTTGAATTCTAAGGGATAAAGAGCAGCTAAAAAATGGACATGATAAATGAATTGTGATTAGTTTTCATATATAAAACATCAAAATGAGCAAATACAAATGTGGTCCTTTATCATAATGTGTCATCTTTCAACTGTATTACAAAGCAGCTCATGTCTGTGTATTCTTACATCGTTACAGATGTTCTCCAAAACTGGTCTTAAAGTTAATTAAGAGAATTTTCCCGATTCTTGAATGGATCCCTTTGTATGAGCTCAAGCTGTGGCTTCCTGGTGATATTGTGGCTGGAATCACCACCGGAATGGTGTGCGCTTTGCAAGGTAATTATTACGTTTATTCAGTGTTTATGACTAAAATATGCCTGATTTACTTAAACACACTTTGCTTCTTCCCCACAGGCTTGGCCTACTCACTGTTAGTTGGTGTTCCACCAGTGTATGGACTCTATGCTGCTTTCTTCCCAATCCTCACATACTTCATTCTGGGCACCTCTAGACACCTCTCTGTTGGTATGGTTCTCACTTGCACTGGATAATGCTGAATTCGTGAATGATCACATTTTCATCTGAAGCACGATTTCTGAAACAAACAAGACACACTTTGTTTTACCAAGCAGGCTGTTGTCATGTACTCCACTCTGACTTACACTACCTGTTAATAATTGGTTCATTCCTGACTCTCTATTGTCTTTGTCTCTTTGTCTCTCTTGCAGGTCCATTTCCAGTCACCTGTTTGATGGTTGGAGCTGTGGTGTTCTCTCTTGCACCCGATAGCAATTTCATGTATCCAGGAAATGCAACAGGTGTGAATGGTACTGTAGTGATGCTGATCAATACAACAGCGAGGGATGCTGAAAGAAAGTCTATAGCTGCCTCCATGACCGTACTGATTGGACTGTTTCAGGTACGGATCAAACTCCAGGCAGGATTCCATAACTATGTCATTTTAGTTTTATTTAAAGAAGTTGTTCAGCTTGGATGAATGTTAAAAGAATGTGTAATATAATCAATGTAATAAAATCAGGTCAGGTTTCACCTGATAATGAAATTATTACTGTTTCAAAATCATTGTTTTATCAAGATAAGATTATTTCTTTAGGTAATAGTACCCTGTTTTGAAATCAGCCCTGTTTAAAGTCACCCCACAGCATCTAAATGGGATTAAGATCTGGGCTTTGACTCGGCCACTCCAGGACTCTCCATTTCTTAGTTTTCAGCCAGTCCTTAGTGGATTTACTGGTATGTTTTGGGTCATTGTTATGTTGTAGGGTCTTGTTTCGCTTCAGTTTTAATGTTCTTACAGATGGTCTCATATGTTCTTCAAGCACCCTCTGATACACAGTAGAATTCATGATGGATTCGATGATGGTCAGCTGGCCAGGTCCTGCTGCAGCAAAGCGTCATGACACTTCCACTGCCATGCTTCACAGTTTGCATGAGCTTATTTTCCTGGAATGCTGTATTTGGTTTATGCCAGACATATCCTTTGTCCTGGTGTCCAAATAATTCAGTTTTAAACTCATCTGTCCAAAGAACATTTGTCCAGATGTCCTGGTCTTTATTTACATTCTCTCTGGCAAGCTTCAGTCTGGCCTTGATGTTTCTTTCAGGGAGCAAAGGTTTCCTCCTTGCACACTTTCCATGCAAGTTAAAGTTGTGCAGTCTCTTTCTTTTTTGTGGAGGCATGAACTTTTACATCAACAGTAGCAAGAGCCTGCTGTTGGTCCCATGATGACATTTTAGGTTTTTTGCTCTTGTGGTGAACTTGCTTGGAAGGCCAGACCTGGGCATGTAGGCAGTTGTTTTGGAAGTTCTTCACTTGTTGACTATTTTCCGGATAGTGGAATGGCTAACTGCAAATTCTTTTGAAATCTTTTTGAATCCCTTACCAGACTTATAAGCTGCTACAATCTTCTTTCTTAAGGCCTCAGATGTTTTGATCTCACCATCATGTTCACTCTCACCTCAACAGTCAGGAGCACAGGAAACTTAATGGTTTAAACAGTTCAAACCTCCTACAAAATGCAGAGTAACAATGTTCTAATTACACCTGTGAGCGATTTGAGCCATTACATTTGAGTTAGAGTTACATTTTACAGAAGATTTTGAAAATTCTTTTCTTCAGTTTTAATTTAGTTATATGACTTGAATCTCCCAGTATTGTTAAAATTGAGATTAAATATCCATATGTCCAAGAATGTTACAAAAAGCACTTTCATAGGGTGTCCTAGGGTGTCTTAGGGTGTCCTAATTTTTTTCACATGACTGTATATAAAATTGTAAACAATATATATAACAATATACTATACTATACTATTCTATACTATACTATATTATACTATACTATACTATACTATACTATATATTAACATACAGTACTGTGCAAAAATTTTAGGAAAGTGTGAAAAATTGCTGTAAACAAAGAATGCTTTCAAAAATGGAAGTGTTAATCATTTATTTTCATCAATCAACAAAATGCAGTGAATGAACAAAAGAGAAATCTAAATCAAATCAATATTTTATGTGACCACCCTTTGCCTTCAAAATAGCATCAATTCTTCTAGGTACACTTGCACACAGTTTTTGAAGGAACCTGGCTGGTAGGCTGTTCCAAACATGATTGTGTTTCAACCTCCGTGTGACATTGATGATCATCAGCACCTGTTTGGTAAAACTGGTTGATCACACACCGACTATAATCCTACAAAATCCCTGACTTTGTGCAAGTGTACCTAGAAGAACTGATGCTGGTTTGAAGGCAAAAGGTAGTAACACCAAATATTGATTTGATTTAGATTTTTCTTTTGTTCACTCACTTTGCATTTTGTAAATTTACAAAAAATAAACAATCATTATTTATATTTCTGAAAGCATTCTTTGTTTACAGCATTTTTTCACACCTGCCTAAAATTTTTGCACAGTACTGTTTACTATATATATTGAACTAACTACAAAACAACAAAAAACACAAAGAAAATAAATATCTTTGCTGTTGAATGAGATATAGAAATTTGTCCCTTCTCCAAAACATTACTATTTAGGAGAAACAAGGTTTGTTAAACCAGTAAAGATAACCTTAACTAAGACACAGCATCTTAAAAAAGTGAAATGAGTGTTCTTTTTGTGTTTTCTTTGATCTTTTTCTTAGTTCGGCATGGGTGTGGTCCAGATAGGCTTCCTGGTGCGGTACTTGTCTGACCCCTTAGTAGGAGGCTTCACCACAGCAGCAGCTTTGCAAGTAGTTGTGTCCCAACTCAAACTGATCTTTAATGTTCCCACCAACAACTACAATGGCATCCTGTCTCTCTTTTATGTGAGTTTTGTGACACTGCTCTTACTGACAATGACCATCATTTCTTACAAACAAATGTCTTTAATTACCTTCATTTTATCAACTGCTCTCAATTAAATTAATTTCCAATCAGCCATCATTACGATGAATAATATAAACCCATGATATCATAATGTCCATTATATTTACCCATTCTTCAAAAAAGTATAAATTCTGATAAGCTGTTTATTTAAGTTTTTGTTTTTTTCTTGTTAGACAATTGGTGATATATTTAAAAACATCAAGCAAACCAACATAGTTGACCTGATCGCTGGGGTGCTGACCATCATTGTGGTAATGGTAGTTAAAGAGTTCAATACCAAATTTCAGAAGAAGCTTCCAGTACCTATCCCCATTGAAGTAATTGTGGTATGTAGCTGCTTTATTCTACTGTTGTAAATTCTAATAATTTCCAAGTTGTATACTAAAATTGGGCATCAAATGAGTCAAAAAAAGTTTTTGTTGATCTTCTAAATGAAAGAGGTACTTTAAATACACATACAATTACATCTGCACATGTTAATGCCCAATTACTATTTAGTTGCTGCATTTAAACAGTTTAAGAAAACAATAAAATGCAACATGTACAAATTAATGTTAACTTCAGCATGTAAATAAAATTGTGCCCTTAAACTGTTAGTCATATCACTTTTCTGCCTGCAGAGTTTTTAAAATCCTGCACATGACTGTAAAAATACTTCAGAAAGCTCTAGCCCTTATGTTTATGTTTATCTCTAATAGACCATCATTGATTCAGGTGTGTCTTATGCACTGGACCTCAAAAACAAATATGGTGCTGGGATTGTTAACAACATCCCAAGAGGGTAAGAGCACGTCCTGTTGTCTATGATCTGAAGATGTTCACTTCAGTCTAACATTTATAAACATTATGTGTAATAAAAAAAAACAGACACTAAAGTGTCATTACATTAGTTTGTGTGTGTGTGTGTGAGTGTGTGTGTATGTGTTTGATTTTTTTGTGTGTTCAACAGGTTTCTTCCACCTCATTCCCCAGATGTATCACTTTTTAACAGTTTTGCTGGCGCTAGTTTTTCCACAGGAGTGGTATCTTATGCAATAGCAATTTCAGTGGCTAAAGTCTATGCGGCCAAACATGAGCTTCTTGTCGACGCTAATCAGGTATGTGTGAATTTTTCTTAGGCATAAAAGGAGTGAATACCTGAGAGGCAATGGGGACAGAACACTGAAAGAAATTGAGACACAAGGTGTTCATTAGCTGGTAGAAAAGAGATAAAAAAGACTCCTGCCAGTATAGAAAGCAGATCAGAAAAGTGCAGCAGAGAGTAAAATTTATACTATTTACCAGTGTCTCCCTTTTTCCAACAGGAGCTGATAGCATTTGGAATCAGCAATATTTTCTGTGGCTGTTTCTCAGGCTTTGTTGCCACCACTGCACTATCACGCACAGCAATACAGGAGAGCACAGGGGGGAAGACTCAGGTACACACACACACCTACCAACCCCCCCCCCCCCCCCACACACACACACAGAAATACATGTCATATTTTTTAATTGTCATTTCTATCATATATGATTTCTAAAATGTGTTTTACTCACATGCCACCACGGGGCAGCGGTGGCCTAGTGGTTAGTGCGTTAGCCGCATGATCGGGGGATTGAACCCCTTCCCAATGCTGCATGGTGTTTGAGTGTGCATGGGTTAAATGCAGAGGTCCAATTTCGTTGTGGTTCATTGTCTGCTGTGCTTTGACCTCGCAATGACAAGGGTTGTCACTTTAATTTTCATGTCCCTGATGCAGGTGGCAGGTTTAATATCTGCTTTGATGGTGCTGATAGTGATTGTGGCTCTTGGGCCTCTACTCCAGCCTCTTCAAAAGGTATGTAAAAATACTGTTGAATATGACACAAAAGCAGTACAAAGCGGCATCTCAAAATATCCAACATGCCAGCAACAAGTGGCATGATACTAACTCTTTTCCCATATTGATACTGATATGGAACCTTATGCATCGGCAGATTTTTCACTACAAGTGTTCATATAAAGGTAATCTATCATGCCTAAACTGAAAACTGTGACTATCCCCCAGTAGGAGAAACACAGAGTTTGCTATTTAGGGTGGAGTTTGTCACACAATTCAAATTTTTCACCAAGCATTTTCTACAGATATTTTCACAACACTGATACTCATTAATACTGATTTGAACTGGATTTAAGTAAAGACTCATTGATATGGATATACAAACTTGGTATTTTTCCCTTCAGGAGTCCACTGAAAATTTCTCTCATTCTCTTTTGGACAGTCATGCACAGTGAATAACACTAACCTCTAGACAGAGATTAAGCCTATTCCTGGATTGCAGATGAGAATCTTCATTTAAATTGCTGTGTAGAATTTAAATTAAATTGCAAGATGTGCCAGCAATGATGTGCACAATACTTGCTTGAATATGATTCATGCATCAGAGCATTTACCTTTTGTTCTTTCTCTTGGATGTCCAGTCAGTCCTTGGGGCCTTGATCGTTGCAAATTTGAAAGGCATGTTCATGCAGGTGCATGATATACCCATATTGTGGAGGAAGAATAAGACAGACTGTGTAAGTCAATACAAAATATTAAGAAAAAGAATAATATAGTAACACCTGTTAATCCGTGAACCTTACAGAATAAATAATTTAATGAAACTCTAAAGCTGTAAAAGATCTTAACTACAGTTTGACTACAATTTGAAACTGTAAAAATAATTAAATCTTATCCAATTCCACAGTTTATTTGGGTGTTTACATGTATCGCCAGCATCATCCTGGGACTGGATGTTGGTTTGCTGGCTGGTGTAGTATTTGAGCTGTTCACAGTGGTTATCAGAACACAGTTGTAAGTACCTTTGGCTAAGTATAAGTTTTATGACATTATACACTGTCAGAAAATGGTACTATGCAGGTACATTTTTATTTATCATTTTATTAATCATTATATTCTTCATTTCACATTGTGAAACTATCCTCAAAGGTACAGCATGGTCCAAATTTTTTTTTTCCTTAGACATGTTTCCCAGGGGACAATATTTGTAGCTTTTCATAACCTAGAGTAGAAAAGTAAAATAGAAAGCCCGGAGTGCCTTTGAAGGCACCACTTCCAGTAATCCAAATTTGGGTACCACCCAAATGTCAGTCATGTACCTTTCTTCTTAAAGTGTAGAACTGTCTGATGTGCAAAAAAAGTTTAAAATAATTAAAATATTAACAGTTCTACAAATGGAATTTAACATCAATTACAATGTTGCTAATGTTTAAATAAAAAGTAGAAAAAAAAGCAGAATATAATTTGATTATCTGTTCAGTTTAAGAATGTAAGCTAAAAGCAGTGTTTATTAATTATTTTTTCTAGCCCCACCTGCTCAACACTTGGAAATATACACAGCACAGACATCTACAAGAACATGAAAGACTACAAAGATGTAAGAACAGAACAGCACAGCAGTCCATTCTTCTTGCCATAATCAATGCTTTTACTGTATTACACATTAAATGAGTTGGGTGCCACTTATATCACACTGACATTACACAGTGTTTATAAAGTCAAGGTGAACAAAAGATATTTTTTCAGTCAAAATGAAATTTCTCATTTTTATACATCTATTTATCAAGTCTGCACTGAACTGGTGACCTGTTTTTTTTTTCAGCTTTTTGCTCTGTGTGTGTTGTGATAGGCTCCAGCCTGTGACCCTAATCAATTTAAGCAGTTGAGATAATGAATGAATGAATATTTAGCATGAATATTTAGAATATTTAAAAAAAAATTTTTCCATTAATAGGTGGCAAAAATGTACAAAAATAATTTTTGTATCTCTTAACATTCACTTGAAATATGAAATATTGGGCAGGGGTGGCCTAGTGCTTAGGGAGTTGCCCCCGATCGGAAGATTGTGGGTTCAATTCCCTCACCAGTAAGTTGCCCTGAGGTACCCTTGAGGAAGGTCCTTCCTGCACGTGTGTGTATAGGTGAAACGCAGAGGTTGAATTTCGTTGTGTTGTGCTGTGCTGCGTATCACAATGACAAGGGTAGTCACTTTCACTTTCATCTCATCAATAGTCTGCTATGACTGACAAGGTTCAATCCTGTTACCTACAGTATATAATTTACCGAAAGTATATTTGTAACACTGACTGTTTCTCATTTTAGTGGTTAAATCTTTATGTAATGAAAAATGCATGTTTATTTGGATTTCATATTTTAAAAAGTAATGCAAATAAAGTTTTATTTTTGTAAGAGCTAAATAATCGCCCCGTTGTGGAAGTGTTTTATATTGTCATTTCTTTTATTTAAATCATAACACTGACATTATTCTTTTCTGGATTAAAAAACATTTCCTCCCAGATTACCGAATTCCCTGGAGTGAAGATTTTCAAATGCACTGCACCTATATATTTTGCCAACATTGATTATCTGAAAGACCAGATAAAACACAAAGTGAGTGGACCTTTTTTGTTAAAATGTTGTGTAATGTTTTTGGTTTTATTCTTGTATTTATGTTCAGTTTTTATTGGTGACGCTGGTGGTCCATTGGTGACATTTGAACTGTTCTTCAACAGGTGGGATTTGATGCTGTTCGAGTGTTTAAGAAAAGGAACAAAGCACTAAAGCAAATTCACCAGCTAATAAAAAAAGGAAAACTGAAAGTCACTGAGGTATGCAGTCAGAGAGCAGTGAACACCACAGCAGTGCTTCTAAAAATAATTCATTTTTTAATTCAAAGTGGTGTAATCTTTTACAAAATAACGATTTCTTCAAATTTAATGGTGTAACTACATTCAAAATGTACATATCATGTTAAACAAATAATTTTGAGCAATTCTTGTGAAATTACACTACCAATCACTGATGTGCTAAGAATGTCCCTCTACCCAAATAAAATCTGGTCTTTGATGAATAGGTTGATGAATAGACTAATAGCAAATGATGCAGCTCATGTGTAACTGTAAAAATTCAGAAAAAAAGACTGTAAAGTGTAAACTCCACTTATATGGAAGGGGAACTGATAAATAAAACAATTTGACAGTGGATATTTGGACAAATGAACAGGGTTATCGGTGTCCTAAACAGACCAGTTTTAAAAAGTATATGTGACTATGAAGAATCTTTTAAAGGTATATAAAACCTAAGCAAAATGTAATGACTCTTCCCAGAAAAAACAACAACAACAAACTTTTAACAGTCACAAAAAATTAATCATTGTTTGAACTCATTTAACTCATTACTTATCTCACCTCTCCTAATGTTGGCTACAGAATGGGCTGGTGCCTGTGGCCCCCTTGGGTGTCGACAATGAGGCCTTTGAGAGTGAAAGGGAACCTGAGCAAGTGGAAAGTGAGGCTAGACAGGAAGTGGAAAGTGGGACTGGTCAGGAAACAGATGTGGAAGTACAGGTGGACTGGACATCTTCTTTGCCCATCAAAGTGACAGTGCCTAAGGTCAACATCCACAGCTTAGTGATGGATTTCTCTGCTGTCTCCTTTCTGGATGTAGTGGCTGTGAAGTCCTTAAAACTGGTGGGTTTTGTTTTAGCTGGTTCTTAACCAGAAGGAGAAATAATAGATTTGCTTTCCTGTAAATCAAAAATAATGTTAACATAACAGTAATGCCATTGTCATTGTGTAGACAAGTAAAATCCCCTATGCCAAGATCTATGGCCTTCCTTCATTACTGCAATTGTTTTTTTTATTTTCTGTCTGTTTAATTTTTTATTTGGCTTTTTAATAATAAGAATTGCCCTGGAATAAATGTAAAAAATATATTCACTGCATATTTTCCTTTACACTTGTAGAGAATCCTATTTGAGAGAATTCAATCTGGCAACCAAAGCATTTAACAAAACACTAAAGTGGCTCAGAAGGGTTCTAACAACAATTTTAGGACTTGTGGAATAAAACAAAGCAAAAAGTATTGAAAAGCAGGCTTGTTCTACAGATAATTATTGATGGTTAAACTCTACACATTTAATGTGTAGACAACCTTTTTGCATTACATTGTGTTTCCCAGCTCAGTTTTGTTGATAGTGACAAATCTACTAATACATTTACTAATACATTAATCTTGTTAATTTTTTACAGATCATCATCAGAAAATGTACAAACATCATTTTTGTATCTCTTAACATTCACTCAACCATATTGCCTATTAACACTTTTACCCCCATTAAATATTGGCAGATGTTGAATTTCGTTGTGTTGTGCTGTGCTGCGTATCACATTGACAAGGGTAGTCACTTTCATCTCATCAATAGTGTGCTATGACTGACAAACAAACACATTTAATGTGTAGACAACCTTTTTGCATTACATTTACATTTAGATTTACGGCATTTAGCAGATGCTCTTATCCAGAGCGACTAACAACAGTGCTTTATTTCCACATTAGATCATCATCTTGGTAACCAGCACAGATCAGTAACTGCTGATTAGCTAGTACCACCTAAGAACAAACTAAGAGCCCTTGTGACAAGTATATACCATACACTTTTTTTTTTTTTTTTTTGGACAGGAAAGAGTAGAGGTTATTTTTAGGAAAGAAGGAGCAGGGGTGGGAGAGTAGGAAAGAGAGTAGAGGTTTTTAGGACATTGTGTTTCCCAGCTCAGTTTTGTTCATAGTGACAGATCTACTAATACATTAATCTTGTTAATTTTTTACAGATCATAAAGGAATTTTTACGCATTGGAGTCAGTGTGTACATTGCAGGCTGTGATGGTACGTCTTTTATCAGATAACTTGCAGTACATAAACCTTAAACACTAGGATATTTTAAAGTTGTAAAAGCTTTGAAAATAATATTTCTCTTAGCATTGAAATATAATAATATACAGGGGAAGTTGGGAGCAGTATAAGAGAGTATCTATACCCTGAATTGCTGTGATAACTTTTTATCTTGCAGATGAGATCATCCAGAAGATGGAGTCCATGTGTTTTTTTGATGAAATGGTGAACAGAGGCATGCTCTTCCTCACTGTTCATGATGCCATTCTTTACATCAAAATGGAAACCTCCAGTGAAAGTGCAGATGACTCAATGGCAGATAAGGTAGGCAATAAGGAAAGCACCATATTCAGATCAACTGCAGCTTTCATTCTCCATTCTAGTAATGCATCTTCAGAGAACGAGCATGGGGTTTCATAAATAACACTTGCATAATTAATCATCTTGAATCATCTGTCGATTAAGAGCATATAAGCAGGTGATGAGAAGATCAGGAACATTTATTTGTTGAACTGATGCCTAACAAGGAGTTGTGAATGCCAGTTCTGTCAGACACTAATTTGTGAGAGATGTATTGAGCCTCCTGTCTTACATTCTTAAAAGCCTTACAGATATAAATATTTTTATATACAGTATAATTATACATGACAAATATTTTTCACACACTCTCAATATAATGATTTGGAGCCTTAATCATGTTTTGCCAGAATTTTCACTTTCTTCCATTGTCAGCACATCGATTGATTTATCAGCTGATAAACACAAGAGCATTAAAGGATCAAAATAGCTGAGAGCTGATCAGAACTAATGATCATTGTGATTATGATTTGTACTGGTAGTTCAAGTAATGCTATGTTAATGATTAGGAGGGGAGCATGTGGGTCAATTAAAAGGTGTTTACAATAATGACAGCTATGAGTCACTTCCACGCCATCAGTGTTAGATCTGAACAAAAACTTTAAAGTGAACTGGAGGGATTTTAGTATGAATACCTCTTAAATTAGAACTGCTTAATATTTGAGAATCTTTATCTCATCCCAATCAATTTCCAATATGTAGATTTCACAGCTTCAAGATGACAAAACTCTACCTTTTAATGAAGATGATGAGGACTTGATTGAGACATATGACAACCAACACTTGGTAAGCTATTAAACTGTTTTGAATGTTCTGAATGTTTTGAATGTTTTGTTCCCTATAATGAGAGACTATAATAGATATGTATTCATATGGATGAAATTAAATTCTCTAGACTTTAAATACATGTAATTTGCTCATAACTCCTACAGATAAAGTCTCTCTGCTTTTTTTCAGTCTATCCATGGGCTGTCAGGTTGAACATGAACAACTCCCTTTTTTGGACTTTTAGTAAATGCCTTCATGGCCGTTTTACTTCAAAGGACATGTGTAGCCTGAAGGAGCTTGATTATCCTCAAACAACAATACTACATATCCATGTATCATTAGCCCTACACTAATCTCTATTAGCAGTGTCATTTTTTCCAACATGAGGTCTAATCAGCTTTTATTACGATTATTAAAAATAATGATAGTTAGTAACAAAAGTCTCCTTCAGTATATAACCATGTACAAATTTAAATTTAGAACAATATTACAATTTCACTTATCTGAAAACCCAAATTGTTCAAATATTTGTAAATATTTGTAGTTTGAAACTCTAAAACTCTAAAAAGTTTTGGTTTAGAAGATTAAAGAACCTCCATGTAACGTGAAGGTGTATACATTTTTATTATTATTTGTTTTTACTTTTGCACAAACCCCTTTATCTAAAATAGTCCTTTATGAAGCCAAAGAAGGAATCACTCACCTTTTTACAGTGTGTAGAATGGCACAATGTATTTGCCTCCTCAAAGCACTCTGGAAAACTCTAGAAAGTGAGTTACTTTATATGACTTAAATTCTCATATTCTGTGCAACATGTAGCACTTAGGAGTGTAATTTACACTTTCCTTTGTACAGTCTGTTCCTGATCTATTTAGATTCAGTTTATATCTGTCATGGTTTGGTTTCGTTTACGGTGCGGTAGAGGGTGCTCTGTTCTGACTGAACACACCTGAGCTCATGAGGGCACAGGTGTGCTTCATTAGGGCTGGCTATTCAAGCCTCAATGAGTCAGAACAGGGCGTGGCTCAGTAAAAGAGGCGAAGCCTCATAGTAATGTTGGTTTTTTAATTCCTTCAGTCTTGTCTCGTATACCATGTGTAATAAAGTTACACATCAAAGTCCTTGATCCCTGGCTCCGCGCTGACATCCTACCCGCACAACACCAGCGTGACAATATCACAGTGCGGCATAAAATACATACCTAACCTGAACTTTAACTTTAGCTTCTTCTTTTAACCTTGTCATTAAAAGAGGAAAATCCAGTTGTAGATTTGACAAAAGCTCATAATTTACATAGAATAAAAACTCTGTACGTTGACTAATAATGAAATTCAGATGTAATTTTCTTTTCCAGTTAAAAAACTATTATTTAAGAATTTTTTTTTTCTGGCATGAACATTATCCAGCATCTTCAAGTCATCTTAACAAACCTGATTTTACTCTATTCTAACAAAGTACAGCCACTCTTGATGTCTTTAAGTGGTGATTATACTGTAATTTTACTATATTCGTGCAATGCATATGCCTTTTCCTTTCCTTTTTCTTTTTCTTTGCCTTTTGTTGTTATTTAATCCAAATAAATAGTGCCTGCAAATCCAGTTACAGCCACTTCATTAATAAACTGGTAAGTACGTCATAAAGCAGGACATGTGGTGTAGTGTAAAACATATCTCTATGCCTCCACCTCTGGAGTCATTTATCTGGAGTTTTCTTGAAGAACAGTGTCAGTCCTGCCTGTAGTAGATATGTACATATATATAAAAACTCACAAGACCTGACTGGGCACAACTGGCACCTTGTTATGTCACCAGTTGTGCCTCATTAATCTGAAGTGTATAGATCCCAGTGAGTCAGGGCACAGCTGTTGGTCATTGTTCATCATGTGTATGGTTGTGACATATGTTTCCTGATCTGTGTGAGTACTGAGTTTGGTTCACGCTTGTGTTTACTTAAATAAATAAAACCCCTCTAACTAATCTAAACTCTGCAATTACGCCTTATCAATCCAACCACAACAAAGCAAATGGATGTAGCAAGTCGGGATTTGGTTATCAACCTGTTTGAGGGGATAGAATGGCTAGGATGTGGAGGTGACAGTGACCGGCATTGCTGTTATTCAATGACCAGAGGTTAGCCAAGGTTAGCCGAGTTCTTTTTCGACCCCCCTGGACCGTCCCCCCAACAGAGACTTAGTAGGGAGAAAATGCTGAGGTAAGGTCATCCTCCAACTGCACCTAGGTCTCCAACACTTGCAGTGATTCAATGCCGACCAGCTAGCTACAAAGACAGGTTTGCAAGGGCTAGCCGCAATTCCTCCTGTTACTCCTACGCCAGATGGTGAGGAGTTTGCAGGGCCCCTCAGTGCTCATATCTGCAGAGTCCTCAGGTGGGCTGTCACCAGTTGGTCTTTCTTTGTCACTAGCCCCAGGTTCAACGCTGGTACTCGATGCACCTCAGGAGGCTGGTCCATTTTTGTCACTGGCCCCAGGTTCAATTATGGTGCTTGATTTGCCTCAGGAGGGTAGCTCATCATTATTGGTGTTCATTGTCTGCTTCCGGTCCCTCTTTGTTACTGGCTCCTGGTGCCTCTTCATTGCTGGCTTCTGGTTCCCTTTCTTCATTGGCCCCAGGTCAAATGCTGGCACTTATCTCACCTCAGGAGGCCAGCTTGTCTTCTTTACCTGCTCCTGTTGCCCTTCCGGAGGGCAGCTGTCTGTCACTGCCAGCTCCTGAGTCTCTACAGAAGGGTGGCCCCCCATTGCTGCTGCCTGCCATGTTTCACAGTGCTCTGCCCTGACTGGGCGCAACTGGTGCCTTGTTATGTCACCAGGTGTTCCTTGTTAGTCTTAAATATATAGATCCCACTGAATTGGGGCAGAGCTGTCAGTCATTGTTTATTGAATGTATCTATGTGGCCTTTGTTTCATGGTCTGTGTGAATACTGAGTTATGTTCATGCTTGTGTGTTTCACTTTTAAGTCTAATAAAACCCCTCTCTGCAATCAACAAGAAAGGCTGCACTGCTATCTCAGGTTTGTTTAAATTTGTCCAGCTTTTAAAACTGCATTACATGTGAAGAAATCCTAAAACTGTTTAACTGTAAGTCGAGGCCAAAATTATTAGCCCCCCTTATGAACTTAAACAACACTCTTGATTTCTCCATGAAAATCACCATAAACAAGCGTTTGTTATTTTGGAAACAAATATACTATAAAAAAAATGTCCACTAAGTTAAATTTGGATATTTTATTGATACACTGAGTTGAAACAAGAAAGGGCAAAAATGAGACATACAAAATTATTAGCCCCCTGGCCATTAATAGTCAATGGTGTACCCTTTCTGAGCCACAACTGACAACAATCTCTTAGAGTAGTTCTTTACTAGGTTGGCACAGGTCTCCTGAGGGATTTTGGCCCATTCTTCCATTGCAAATTGTTCTATCTGCTCCACATTGCATGGTTTCCAAGCATGGACATTCACTTTGAGCACCCGCCACAGATTCTCAATAGGATTGAGGTCTGGGCTGTGTGTGGGCCAGTCTAAGGATCTTGGTTTTGGTATCCTTGAGGAACGGTTGGACTAATTTTGATGTATGCTTTGGGTCATTGTCTTACTGGAAGACCCAGCGATGACCTAAGCCTAGACTACGAGCAGATTTCTGCATATTCTCCCTCAAAATGTCAACATAATTTTCTTTTTTCACGATGCCATGCACCCGAACAAGGCTCCCTGTGCCTGAGGCTACAGCATGATGCTCCCACCACCATGTTTAACTGTGGGAACTGTGTTCCCTTTCTTCGCCAAACATAAGCCACATCCATGTGCCCAAACAGTTGAAGTTTAGTCTCATCAGACCAAAGCACAGACTTCCAAAACTCATCTTTACCTTTCAAATGTTCACGGGCAAACCTCAGTCGGGCTGTGATGTGCCGCTCTTTGAGTAAAGGGGTTCTTCTGGGAAGATGGCCCTGAAGCCCACCACGATGAAGAGCCCTCACCACTGTGTTCCCTGAAACATCAGCTCCAGAAGAGGCCAGGTCGGCAACAGTCATCTTGGCAGATGTCCGGGGCTCCTTGCTGACATCTCTGACTATTTTCCTCTCCAGAGTTCTGAAATCTTGCGCTTACAGCCACGGCCAGGTTTGTTTCTTACAGAATTTGTCTCCTTGTACTTGACAATGATGCAATGTACAGCAGTTCTAGACACTGTGACTCGCTTGGAAATGGCAGTGTAGCCTTCCCCCTTATCATGAGCCTCTACTGTCTTCTTTCTGAGCTCCAGACTGATTTCCTTTGTCTTTGGCATGGTGAGTAACAGTAGTCCCTCCATGTGTTCAAGTGCCCTGTTCCTTGGAGTCTTTTTATGCTGACTGAATGTTGTTAGGAAGCCAGTTGACTGAGCAGGTGTGGTTTCAAAGCTGTTTGGTTAATTACTGTAGGTGTGTTTTGAAAGCAAACATTCACATGGGGCTAATATTTTCAACCACCATTTTTTACTATATTTGATATAAAGCAAGCCTAAAAATGTGTTTTATATTACAAAATGTACCAAAAGCTACTAAATAGCACTGGTGAAAGTTTGCTTATATCAGGTTTCATCAATTCTGCAAACATTGGGAGGAAGTTTAGAAAAATGTTCCATAATTCTTGGGGGCCTAATAATTTTGGCCTCAGCTGTACCCTGCAACAGTGGTCTAGTGGTTAGGGACTAATCTCAGGATCAGAAAGTTGTGGGTTTTAATCCCAGACCAATAAGGTACTGCCCCCTCACTGCTCCCTGGGCACAGGATATGGCTGTCCCCCTGGTGCATGTGTGTATGGGTTAAATGCAGAGGATCCATTTCATTGTGGTTCCCTGTGTGCTGTATTTCACAAAGACACATAGTCACTTTCACTTTACAAATTAAAAGGAGGCCATTTGTTTTGAAGTTTAGAAGGTTCCAGCAGAGGGAGACAAAGTTGTGTTATTTGTGAAAAAAGACATTGGCTGACCTTTCACACACACACACACACACATACACACAAAATCTGTTGCTCCAGGACAGTCAAGTATTTATACATGAGTCTGAAGGAAAAACATACTGTGTGACTAAACATGAGCTATTTGCAAGATTGTGGTTGAATTCCTGTCTTTTGAAGCACCTTAGGTTATTTGTTGTTCTCATTTGTGGAGGCAAATTCATTCATGTTTTTTTGCATTCACTAGATGTACATTTTTTAAATTAAAATAATAGTGAATAAATATGAAGTGATTAATCTGTTTATGTGCAATATTTGTCTATAAATTATAATTAGAAATGGTCAATGATTTCAGATTCTTACATATACACATACACACATTCGCTTTAGAATATGCAATTAAAAACCTATATTGAATATAAAAGTATGTAAGTATGTAATGTATGAATATGGTAATGGTGGATTACTACAAAGTGCGTATTTACAAAGTCTACAGAAATAAATGTTCATTTCTCCATAATGCAATAATGCTATCGTACCTTTATCTTGGGTCTTTTGAGAAATTAAAGTAAGAACAGTAAAGTGAACTTTCACTTCATGTAAAGGGCTTTTCTTTTTTAAGGGTTCCTTGAACATTTATATTATTTTAATACAGTTATTCACCTAATTCACAAAAACAGAATTTGATCAAATGGTTCTTCATGGAGCCTTAAATGGTTCTGCTATGGCATCACACAAAGAATCCTCTCCAGCAACCTGAACTGCAAGAAGTTTATTGTTTGTTTTTTGTAATTTTATGCAACAAAGAAAGCAAAATGCATGATATTTCACATTACTAAGGGAATAAAAGTATAACAATGTATAAAGTGGGGATCTGAGCATATGGGAACAGGGTGTGCTGATTAAGAGTGAGTCTGATATCACAGCTCCCTGCAGACATAGCAATGCGATAAGCTTCTGTTACAGTCCCTGCGGGAACCTCAGCAAATGGCAGACCATTTTTTGGCATGCATTAGGACAAAGCATCCCAATCGTAACTCTACCAACTTTGTGCATATGTTTTTTGTACATTTCTGTCTAATGTCAACCAGAAATTTGAAATAAAGCTCTTAACCATTCAAATATGTGCTGCTATTGAATATGCTGTACAAACAACCACTCATATAACTATATACAGATTTTCATTCTCAGCCCTGTCAGTCACATACAGAAAAATGAAAGCCACACACTGCAGCATTGTATTTGTCCAGTAGTTGGACACTATTTTTAAAGAGCCTCTTACTGAAATCAAGTGAGTTGAAAAGTTGCTCCGTGGTATAAGTGATGAAGTCCAGAATACCAGAATAAGTATTTTTAATAAAACAGTCAATCTGATTTAACACAGAACAAGCCAGCTACCAGCCAGTTAACCTGTAAAAAACTATATAATAATAATAATAATAATAATGGGTAGATAACAGTAGATAAAATCGGGGGCAGTTCTTGCTCCATGGCTACTGAAGTTTTGCAGCTTTGCAATATTACAATACCACAATATTTACAACAATACAATCTTTATCTTATTTAAGTCATCATATATTGTAATGCTAGGTTCTTGAAAACAAATTGAATTCAGTGCAGATTCAGTGGGATGATGGTCACTTAGATCTCTACAGGTCAACACGCACACATAGCCTGAACCCATTACCCTCACCCCACCCCACAACAAACCCGCTCTGTCTCTCTTTCAGACATGCACACAAAAAGCCATGGACTACCTTTGGCAGATAAGAGATTGTTTCCCTAACCCACCCATGCAGACACAGATGCACCCTTTTTCACAAACAAACAAACAGACACACAATATAAGAGAATAAAAGACACAAACACTTTTTACGTGATGTTGAATGATGGTCACCCATGGCAGGGTGTGTGCTCTGGGCCCCTGATGTCATACCCTTCGCCTTCCTTCATCCCCACAGCCCCCATACACCTCCCACAACCCAACTCTGCTTATAAATGACTAAGACAGGGATGCAGGAGCCACTCTGAGAAACTCAAGCAGAGAGGGGCAGGGAGGTGAGGCAGAGAGAATGGCCTTATTACTTCATAGCCTTTAAAGCATGGTGTGCATGTGAGATTGAGTGCAACTTTTGTCATGGGTGGTCTGGTTTCACCTGCTTAATTTTCAGCCTGATTGCAGACACTCATTCTGGGGAAGGACGAGTAAGGTAAGGTCTGCTCATTTAAAAAATATTGAGATACTGTTGCATGTACCAGATCCATGTAATTTTATGTTAGATTTCATAGAACAAATCCAAAAAAAATGCATTCATAATAAAAGTTGATAAGTAGGTTATAAGTAGTAGTAAGTAGTAAAGTTAACACTCCAAAAGGCATGATTTGGGCATGTACATTATATCCCAGGAGGCTTCCCTGTGAGACGACAGGACGACAATGAGTACAATTGTGTGTGTTTATTGTTTCTTAAGGTTCTGATCTGGTGACTTGTGAGCGTAGCCCTAATGAGAGGTAGCCTGCTCGCTTTACTCTGGATACAAACCCTCTTATTCAAGGCCATGCTCTGTATTCTCCCCCTCCATTGCTTTCCTCAGCTCAGAGGGGTTTCTTATATCAATAGGTGCTGCATGTTCAAAAGAGACCTGGGAGAGTGGTCTATTGACTAGGTTGGGACTGGTGGAGAAAGGAGCGGGGATTTTTCAGGTAGAGAGAAAAAGCAGGTCTGAGGGCGCTGGGTTGTCTTCTGTTGGATCTGTTTGATGAGATGGGACTATGCCCCACAAAGCTTGACCTCTTTATGCAGCTTCTACATCTAAAACTCTTAAGGCCTTATATAAACATAAGCAACAAGTCTAAAACCTCTAAAATACACAGCAGTTACACTCAGGTGTTTCTCAGGAATATATATATATATGCATGCGGGAGTCTAAACTTTTGCATGGAAATAAAATGCATCCTTTAAAATGTAAAATTTAGTAAATAAAGTACTCATGCATGAAAAATGTTACAACTGTGCTTATGTTCTAGAGGATATGAACTTATTTTCAATATAAAAAAAACAAACAAACATTTAATCTGACCACAGGGTGCAAAAACAATGTATAACATCCTCATGCATGCTTAAAGAAACTTACACCTGTAGCTTTAGCCTTCTGGTGGCATCTAGCTGGGGAGAAGGATCAAGATCTTTATCGTTTGATCCTTATTCATACATTAAATGTGCACTCTGCGTTAAACAAAAAAAGTTTGCATGAAAATGGCTAATATTAATAATTAATATTATTTCAAATAAAATACACTTAAATATAATAATTAATAATATTTTCCCCATTGATAATAGGGAAGATTTTTCATTTTGAGTTGAACTTTTCCTGGTTTGTTGAGTTTTTACCTGGATTTTGTACAAACTGTAGCACTGGTACTTGGTACTATGCTGATTGGATTACCCACTAATTCAAGCTCTTGAATTTATTTCATCCCTCATTAGGAGAGAGAGCTCCACAAACAAATGGGGGGAAATCTATCTGAAATGCCGCCAAAATGATTCAAATCATTTTGAATCAAGAAACACAAATAGGATGTGAAATGTGGCTGATGGCGAGTGAACACTGGCCCTGATAAAGCATGCAATTTGTGGATCTACCTGGTACTTTTACTGTCAGCAAGATTAGACAATTCTTTAAGTGCAGGAATCTGTCTAAAATCAAGGTGAATTGGAAAACAGAAAAGCAAGTTTGTGTGTGTTTTTAAAGAATGTAACTGTTGGTAGCAGATATAATAATTCTAATGGCTCAACAGTCAGTTGTGACTGTGTGTAGATGCATTTGTTGATTTTCTAATGGAACATAAGGCATCGTACACAAACTAATGACCTTCACTGGTAACTGCTTATGTGCATAGCTTCTTTTTTAAAAATGGCAAGATATACCATTTCTGTGTAAAGTTGTACATCTATAATTTATAGGTTATTAGGTTCTCTATGTCACAAAGCAAATGTTATTATCCAAACTTATATATTTTCACCAGAATCTCCGCTGATAGAAGAGAGATGGCTAGCATGTCTTAGCACTCAGCAGTTAGCAGCAACTGGCTTAACAGCTGCCATCCATGAAATACTAGCATGCAGGCTTGGCTTAAAATAATAGTTGTGTGACTAATGATTTAAGCATAGTACTGTTTTGGCCTTTAACACTATTGAACACTGTGATGCCTGTTTTGAAATGACTACTTTAAGAGTAGGGTTAATTTTTCCTTTGTCCTTTAAAGCAGATAACAGTACATGATGATCTGCAGTCGTCCGGATAACTGCTACTGTGTGTCTCGACCTGTCTACACCAAACGGGCCTTCGATGAACAAAATGAGAGCCAAATCCCGGAGAGCAGGAGCTTAAAGGAGAAGCTCATTGATTGCTCAAAGTGTGTTTCAAACATTTTATAAATTCACATAAGCTTAGAAATCACCAACAGAAATATCTCTACTGTATGTGAAAGTGACTATTTGCCATTGTGAAGCACAGCAAAGCACACAGTGAAACGCAACCTCTGCATTTCACCCAAACACACACATGCAGCGGGGGCAGCTATGTCCAGCGCCCGGGGAGCAGTGACAGGGACGGTACCTTGCTCAAGGGTACCTCAGAGCAACCTACTGGTCTGGGATTCAAACCCACAACCTTCTGATTATGGAGCCTAGTCCCTAATCACTAGGCCAACGCTGTTCCTAAACCAATGTTTCTTGTTTGGGGTACCTTTAGTTAACTTTAGTAACTTTTTACACTTTCTGCTTTTTCAAAGTCCAGGTATGAATGTTTCCGAAAGGAATGGGAATGTTAAACCCATTAAGCTACTGCCCACTTTCCAGTGGTATCAGTGGAATTAAACAGTTAAAATAATGTTTTTAAAGCCTAGATTTGTGTCCGCTAAACCACATAGAGAAATTGTACGTTTACTTTGTAATGTATTAGTGTTACCCCTCTGATTTTAATTATAAGAAGGTGCATCATTTTTAGGGGTTAATTTGTCAGTTTGAATAAATACTCAAATATGTTATCATTTACATTTTATATCATCCTGTTCATGGAATATTATTCCTCTTATACTGGGGTAAAGAAACAAAAATATCTTTAGCAGTGTGTTAAATGCCAAATAAGTTCATAGTGTAATCAGATTTATGAATAATAAAATATGGCAACTATGGCACTTATAAAAACCTTTTAAAAAAGTAAACAAATAATCATAATTTGAAAATGGCATATGCTGAACATAGATATAAAAATCTGGTTCTAATAGCGGCATACTCCACAGACAGAGCTATACATTCCACTGGCTAATAATACACCAACCCCTTCTTCCTTTATTAGAATATTTAATTTGTATTTACTATGTGGTGCACAGAACAGTACCCTTTTTTGGCTCTTCTGACAGTATGACTGTATAATTACTCTAGATGCTCTGGTAGCCAGGCCAAACAGGTTCTTAAAGGACTTTTCCCAATTCTTGATTGGCTGCTTCAGTATCCAGCCAAGCTCTGGCTTCCCAGTGATGTCATATCTGGAGTCAGCACAGGATTGGTGTGCTGTTTACAAGGTAAGCATCTCTGTTTAATGAAATATATATACATTATGACATTTTAGGGCATTTTTAGGGTATTATAGGGCATTTAATTTTTTTCTCTCCATGTCATAGGCTTGGCTTATGCATTGTTGGTCTCTGTTGATCCAGTATATGGACTCTTTGCGGCTTTCTTTCCCATCCTCACTTACTTCTTTCTCGGCACCTCTAGGCACATATCTGTGGGTAGGTTTCTTGTTTCCATAATATATATCATTATGGTTTCATTTTGCAAAGCTGATGTGAGGTTGTGTTGTTAGTAGTATAGAATTAATTTATAAACTTATAGTAAAGCCCCATTTCATTATAGCTGTCCTGATGCTCCTATGCAGGTCCTTTTCCAGTCACCTGTCTAATGGTGGGGTCTGTGGTTTTGAGTCTTGCTCCTGATGAGCATTTCATGCGTCCTGGGAATGGGAGTGCTGTAAACAGGACAGGGCTGGAATCCAAGGCAATGGAGGTGGATTTGAATGCAAGGGAAGCACAAAGAGTTGTAATAGCTTCCACGATGACTGTACTGATTGGATTGTTTCAGGTGAGTTTTTTTAGTTCTATGAATTACAATATTCCCTAATTAACAATATTACAAATGTCAGATCTAAACCTTGTGTGTCCATTTTGGTGGTTGTTTTCTTTTCATTTGAAAATGTGAGGTCATTGATAATTTCATGAAACATTCCAAAAAACAAACAAAAAAAACTAATGTTGCAGGTTAATCACCACTTTGTTAATCAATAAAGTTCCAAAGTTGATGATGTATAAAAAAAAAGCCAAAACGGAAAAGCAACATTGTTTATCCTATGATAAAGTACAAAAAAAGCCTTTCACAATTTGCATTGCAAAATGAACTTTGTTGAATAGAATGTCCTTTATAATATTACAGATTATTACTACCAGTTTATAACACGCTTTTTTGCCACATGTTTTTTGGTTTTGCAGCTGGGAATGGGTGTGCTACATGTGGGCTTCCTGGTGCGGTACCTGTCTGATCCACTGGTGGGGGGCTTCACCACAGCAGCTGCTTTCCATGTTCTCATCTCTCAACTCAAAATGGTCCTGTCTGTCCCTGTCCCTAGCCACAACGGTTTCTTCTCTGTTGCCTATGTGAGTTCTTGATTTCATGCATGAAAAATTTCATGTATGTTTTTCTAATTAAAAAAAACATCATGTATGAATGTTTCAGAATTTTTTTTTATAATATTCAAATGTATGTACTATATTTATAAATTTCGTTTAATCAGTACAAAAAATGTAAGTGGTCAGGAAATTATCTTGTGGAAGAAAAACTAACATTATAAGGTACAATTAGCATCATTCTATATTTAGGATCCATTACCTATTAAACCACTTCACCTCTACTCATGATGTCAGTGTCTATAGTAACATATACAAACTTTAAAAGGAACATCAGTTGATAGTCTTAAATTGAATACTGTGATTTTAGGTTCTCATTGATGTATTTCGAAACATCAAGCAAACCAACATGGCTGACCTGATTGCTGGACTACTGACTATAGTCACAGTGATGGCAGTGAAAGAAGTCAACACCAAATTCGAACATAGGATTCCAGTGCCAATTCCCATTGAAGTGATTGTGGTATGTATATACTTTTAGCACACTGCAAAAATATTTTAAGCATCTTATAGTGCTGATGTCTGTCTGATATTTCTCACTGTGAGACATAACTATGTTTGCAGTATACTAAATTAACTTCAATTTTAATTAGGGATTAGTGTGTGGCTGTTCCATAGTTGTGATATTACAGTAATTTATATTTACCTGCAAGACCATTTCAAATATTTTTTTCAAAAATGTATTTTTTTTCAAAAAAGACCTTTTCTCTCCTAGACAGTGATTGCTACAGGGATCTCCTATGCAGTGGACCTGAATTCCCACTATGGCGCCAGTATTGTTCACAGCATCCCGAGGGGGTGAGAGCAGTTCCTGTGGCATTTCCTATTTCCTTTTCAAGACTACTAGGACAGTCAGGATTTTTTTATTGACACACTATTATTATCATTGCTGCAAACTTCAGCAGACTCCATTAGAAGCTAGCTATGCTCTGCAATGTAATCGCTGAAACAATGACATTAACAAATGCTTTACTGTTGTCCAATTTAAAAAAATAAAAAATAAACAATAATGTAAAACACAATCACTAAATCAAATTATAATATTGTGATTATTTTATACTGCTAGTGCTGAGAGACCACAAAGTTTATGGGGAAGAGGAAATTTATCCAAGCCCAAGCGGTGGAGGTGCCAGGACGATGAGAGTGCCTGTGTATTCTAACACGTGAACATTCATTTGTTCAACAGGTTTGTTCCAGCCCAGTTTCCAAAGATAGAGCTTTTCAGAGAAATTCTTGGTTCCAGTTTTTCTACTGCAGTGGTGGGATATGCAGTATCAGTATCGGTAGCTAAAGTCTATGCAGCAAAACACGACTACAACATTGACGGTAATCAAGTAAGTAGAAAATGCAAGACATTTGGTCTGTATACATGAAATATCCAAATGTCTCTAGGCACCTCTTCTATTTGGTGAATTCTGCTACTTTAAGGAGCAACCACACATATATTTGTATAATCTCTATATGGACACTCTGGATTAGCCAAACTGCCTAGCATTGGCTAAGACTATACGGCTAAGTCTATACAACCACCCATCATTTGGCTTTAAAACAGCAGGACTGCTTTTTCTAGTTTGATGGAGCACCATCAGATACCTTGCCTGGTCTGGGGATTAGAGTGGTGTTTGTTTGAGGCTGTTACTGCAGCAAAGCACAAACTCTCTATTGTTACTCTTGATTTCTGAAGAAATGCCAGAACAGGTGTCTACAAATGTTTGTACATATGAGCTTAATTTCCCAGAAAGGTACTAAACCAGGTCTTGGAGCAAAGTATGCCAAGCATAGAAGCATTTAACAAACATTGGTCATTGCCAGTACAACTATTTGGAATATCCTTACAAAGAAGGATGCTATTGGTGTGCTGGGCAACAGACACTACCAAAGTCAGTCAAGGAAAACAGCAGCTGATTACAGACAACTCAGTGGCTCCATCAGCAACCTCCAGTGAACAGAGGACTGTAATACCTCCACCCGTGTTCGGTGGATTTTGTTGATGGTGCCAGGAAAACATGAGAGCAGGACAGCATGGCAGTAGATTCACATTGCTCATTGTCAATAAGAACTGGAAAAATAAACAAAACATAAAATACAGGAAAGATCCAAAAGATATCTGGATGTTTATGTACTGATTAGGCAAAGATTAATCTCAACCAAAATGATGGAAAGGCAATAGTGTGGAAAAAGAATGGACATGTACATGATCCAGAATATACAAGCTGAATGAATTCTAAAGAAAAAAGTATCTGTTACTCTTAATAGTTAATAAAGGACTTCATCAGGGGGAATAGTGGACCTTTTTTGACTGACCAAATCAACCATCAGATCTTAACACAAATGAACTCTCACCTCAAGTTCATGTTTTGATCTAAAATCTAAATGTCTTATGTGCATAGCAAAAACAAACAAACCCTCCTTGCTGTTCCAGTACTTTTGGAAGTGGTTGCATGTTTGTCAAGTGTGAGAAACTTAATGGTTTGGGTGTGCAGTGAGCAGAATTAATTGTGTCCATGCATACGTTTATGGGGCAATATTCCCTGCAATCCAGCTCCAATCAAATCAGGAACTCTCTCACAGGGGGAAAAGCTGAAAAGCTTCCATGACGTAAGGGAGGGAGTGCATTGACCGACCTTACAAAGGTCACCATTAGTCGCTAGAATAGAGATAAAGTAGCTGGTGGAAGCATTGACTCCCATCACTGAGGAATGCAGATGAGAGCAGTGTAACAAAGGGTAGAAACTGTAAAATTCAGTTTGTAACCAATCTCTCCCCTTTTTCCAACAGGAGCTGATAGCATTTGGCGTCAGCAACATTTTCTGTGGCTGCTTCTCAGGCTTTGTGGCCACCACTGCACTATCACGCACAGCAATACAGGAGAGCACAGGGGGCAAGACTCAGGTATACACACCCACACACAGCAATACAGGAAGCTAATACAAGGGACCACCAGTTTTTAAATAGATACAGTTCATTTTCTCTCAGCACTCTACACTCAACTCACAATGCCAGAGCAAAGAAAAGTTACCACCTTAATACCATCTTAATGAAGAGGTTAGTGCGATCTAGTTTTGGACATAAATTTACAAAAAAAGATTTGGGTGACTACTGACACCAATGTTTTTGCAAGGTATTTGTCAGCAACGTACAGAATTTACAGCATATCAAAGCAAAATACTATCTGGGCCAATCAGCTACATCTATTAGTATAATTTGCTGAACTATTCTTTACTTGCTGGACATGGGGACACTCACTCACACACTTCCATTTCTCTCCACCACCCATTCTTGCACTTTAATTACTTCCAATAGCTAGACTTTCTTGTACTTAAATACAGGCTTCTTGAAGGACAAAGTTTTATTTTCAGTCCAGTCTTTGTATCTAGCCATTATCTTAACCTCTTATCCTGAATAGGGCCGCATGTTTCTGCACATTATGTAAATAGTAATAAAATGTAATAAAACTGAGTTTAATAAAGGGAACACATTCTGCATAACCCATGCTACTGGATCCTCCTTATCCAGAAATTCAATGTAAGCAGGTTTATTTTACACTAATATTAATCTGATGGGAAGTTTTTAGATTGCTATCATATTACAGTTACTCCTCCACTCCCACCCTCAAATCAAGAGCACTAAGAGAAAACACACAAATGCATGGCCAAAGAGGAGATTTATAAATGAGGTGAGAAAGGACATGCAGGCAGTTGGTTTGAAGGAGGAAGATGCAGAGGACAGGAATAAATGAAAACAATTGATCCACTGTGGCGACCCCTAACTTGAGCAGCTGAAAGGAGAAGAAGGAGGTTAGGACATTGCAGAAATCTTTGTTCTGCTTTTTTGTAGGTGGCAGGTTTAATATCTGCTTTGATGGTGCTGATAGTGATTGTGGCTGTCGGACCTCTACTCCAGCCTCTACAAAAGGTATGTAAAAAGGAAGAGAGTCTGAGAAATATTGTGAGTAGTTAGAACTCTGAAGAGCAGGTCAAGGACCAGAAGCTTTTTTAGGCCTTCGTTAACTGACCTTGAAAAATAGATATCAAGTAGTCAAGTAGGTTTTTATTGTAATTTCAACCATATACACAGTACATAGTGAAACGAAATACCGTTCCTCCAGGATCCTGGTGCTACACATAAGATGACATATGAAATAAGAATACATGATATACTTAACATTCTCCACTTTTGACTCTCTTCCCCACTTCTGACTTTCAGTCAGTCTTGGCTGGTATTGTCATTGCCAACCTCAAAGGAATGTTCATGCAAGTTTACGATGTGGCCTTACTGTGGAAGCAGAACAGGACAGACTGTGTGAGTTGCCAAAAACATGGTACAGTATGAGACAAGAAGATATTAAGCAAATGACTTAAAGGGACAAAATCACCATGAAACTGTGTATGAATTAATGATCATAACACATTTATGATGCATAGCTAAAACCCTACACTATACTACTATTTATATATATTTTTAAACCCAGTGAACCCAGGTGTTAACATCCCTTGAAGTCTCTCTTCATAAGGCTCAGCAATGCCATCGGTCTCTGCTGGATGCTTGAATCATTAGTTACCACCTGCTGTCTTATCTCTCCTCCTGGAAATAGGACTAATCTGTCTGGTCATAGTAAACACCCAGCAGCATTAACTAAAAAAAATATTGTAATGTTTTAGCCAGCACTGAGGCATTACTTGAAGAGCTTGTTAAACTTTGTAAACATCATTGTATTATGAATGTTTCATCATAGAGGCAGCTTGTATATTGCTAGTAAAGGAAACCCCCTTCTCCAATTATAGAAAATGATATCTATGATGTGTTTACTTGCTGATTACAAAAAAAAGAATGTGTCTGTGGGGATTTATTTTTATGTTGTGTTTGCTTGCTGTGGGAACTTGAACATATTACACATAAAAATGTATATAGAGAAAATAGTGAAAGAATTTAATCAGATCCCTTAATTTAGCTGAAAATAACACTGACGTACTTCTGAATTATTATACTGAATTAAATGCATGTTATGTAGTGCTCATAATGTCTTTACTTTACTCTTTACTTTTACTCTACATCACAGTTCATTTGGGTGTTTACATGCATTTCCTGCATCGTCTTGGGGTTGGACATAGGTTTGCTGACTGGTGTAGTGTTTGAGCTGGGCACAGTGGTGGCCAGATCACAGTTGTAAGTAACTATTACCTACTTTTTACCTTTGACAGAAAAAGTGAAATATGCATGAAGACAGCTAATAATTCACCACTGTGATATCTATGCTTAACAGAATTATAAAAGTTAAAAGATAAAAGTTAAAGATTGAAATTTTTAGTACAAAAACATATAGTTGGCAGTTTCATTATATTTTGGAGTTTCAGTTTCAATGGCAGTTTCATTATACTTTATTTTTTTGTTTGATTTTATTTCACAAATCCAAATATTTCGGTATAACATGTTTTTCATTGTTTTTCTTGAGGTTCCAAAAAAACAATTCTTTAGATATTTAAAAGTAGCCTAATTTAGGTAACAACTTAAAACAACAATTGTTAGATCCAAATACACTGATCAGCCATACCATTAAAGTCACTGCCAAATATTCTGTAGGTCCCTCACATGCTGCCAAAACAGCTCTCGCACATCGAGAGATGGACTCCACTTCTCTGAAGATGTGCTGTGGTATCTTGCACCAAGATATTAGTAGCAGATCCTTTAAGTCATGTAAGTTTTGTGGCTACCTTGTGATTTGGATTGGACGAGTTTGTTCAGCATGTCTAATAGACTCTTGATCTGATTGGGATCCATCATGAACACTTTTATCATGTTCCTCAAACCATCCTGAATGATTTCTGCAGTTTGGCAGGGCATATTATTCTGCTGAAAAACGTCTACTACTATTAAAAGATACTGCTCCCATGAAGAGGTGTACTTGGTCTGCAGCAATGTTTATGCAGGTAGTATGAAATCCAGGATCCAATGTTTAATAACAGAATATTGCTCAATCCATCACACTGCCTTTATTGTCTTGTCCAGTTACCGTATTTCATCCTGGTGGCATCATTACATGCAACCAGCCATCCACATGATGCATAGAGAACATGCTTTTTCAGATCATGTTACCTTGCTACCTTGTTCTGTTGCTCCAACAAGGCTTTGTGGCCCTCTGCAGCAAGTTCTGATGCACTGTGCTCTTTTGAGTGATCAAAATACATCCCCCACCAGCATTAGTGTGCTTTTGGCTTCCATGGCTTTTGCCAGCAGTCTTTCTTCCTTGGGCCCTATTTGATACAGAACTGTGCAAAAGTTTTAGGCAGGTGTGGAAAAAATGCTGTAAACAAAGAATGCTTTCAAAAATGGAAGTGTTAATAATTTATTTTCATCAATCAACAAAATGCAGTGAATGAACAAAAGAGAAATCTAAATCAAATCAATATTTGGTGTGACCACCCTTTGCCTTCAAAACAGCATCAATTCTTCTAGGTACACTTGCATGCAGTTTTTGAAGGAACTCGGCTGGTCGGTTGTTCCAAACATCTTGGAGAACTAACCACAGATCTTCTGTGGATGTAGGCTTCCTCACTTCCTTCTCTCTCTTCATGTAATCCCAGACACACTCGATGATGTTGAGATCAGGGCTCTGTGGGGGCCAGAAGAATTGACACTGGTTTGAAGGCAAAGGGTAGTAACACCAAATATTAATTTGATTTAGATTTTTCTTTTGCTTGCTCACTTTGCATTTTGTAAATTGATAAAAATAAACAATCATTATTTATATTTCTGAAAGCATTCTTTGTTTACGGCATTTTTTCCACACCTGCCTAAAACGTTTGCACAGTACTGTAGGTATTTATCACTTGATACCAGGTATCCAAGTCGTCTAGTAAGCACAGTTTGGCCTCTGACAGAGTTGTTTAGATCCTTTTTCTTTTCCCTTTTTCCTGCTTCCAAAATATCAACTTCAAGAACTGACTGCTCATTTCCTGCCTCATATATCTCATCCAGGTGACAGTGAAATAATCAATGTTATTCATTTGACTTGTCAGTGATTTTGATGTTGTTGCTGATTGTTGTATTGTTGTATTGTTGCTGAGTGCCTACTTAATAATCCATAATATCTACATAAAGTAAAAAAAATAACAACAATAAAAACAATCCAAAAGTAAATAAATAATTAAAATTATCACTTTATAACAAAATCAGCAGTAGTTTGGTGTTGATTATCAGTTATCAATTGTCATCAACAAATTTCGATCCAGTATAATCCTCTGACCTTGTGGATTCACTGCAATTGGACCATGCGCTGTTTATAGCCTTATAGATAAACTCTGCTTTTGTAATTCTGTAACATCATATAAAGGTCATTGTGTAAAAATGTACAGGATATGATAGGTATTAAATATTATCTACCATAAAAACCAATGGCAATAAATTATCTTAAAGATTAACTCTAACATAAATCATTATGATTCACTGTTAACACTTATTATTATTTAAGCTTTATTTAACCAGGCAAAACCTAAAAAATGAAATTCCTTATTTACTGTGGTGGCCAGGTCTGACAGTGAAAATGGTCATTTCCATTTTTGGGAAAACTATCATATCACTTCCAAAAATAAGATCCTGTAGTCATGGCCTTTCTTGTATTATATCTATATCTAAATATGCATATGTATCAATTGTATTGCTTCCTCATGCTGGGTATTTTCAACAGTGGACAGTTGTAAGGGGGCAGCAGTGGTCTAGTGGTTAGGGAGTTGGCCCTAGGATCAGAAGGTCGTGGGTTCGAAACCCAGACCAGTAGGTTGCCCTGGGGTAACCTTGAGCAAGGTACCGTTGCCATTACTCCTCCCTGGGCACTTTCAATAGCTGCTGCATGTGTGTGTATATGGGTAAAATGCAGAGGTTGAATTTTGTTGCTTCACTGTGTATTGTTCTGTGCTGTGTTTCACAATGACAAAAATAGTCACTTTCACAAAGACTAGTTTCAAGTAAAGTAAATTTCACCATGAAAGCTTGGCTGTCCATGTACTGATAGACTTTGCAGTGTCTAATCAGTTAGAAGCTTTCCGAAAGTTACCACAAAGCCTGTGCCTTTGCTGGACTGATCTGTCACACACTCAAAACTGTGCTTATGAAGTAATTGCTTTGTACTTGTAGCCCTACTTGTTCAACTCTTGGAAATGTACCTGGCACTGACATCTACAGGAATATCAAGGATTACAAAAATGTAAGCCAATATGAACTCTAATAATTTGTGCATGTTTCTTTGTAAATTTCCATAATTTTAACGATTTATCAGATTGGATGACTGCTATCGCCAAACTTTTTTTTTTTTCTAATGGACATAACTGTTTCCCTTACAGATTAATGAGATTTCTGGAGTGACAATTTTTAAATGCAACTCACCCATTTATTTTGCCAACATTGATTACTTCAAAGAACAGTTAAGAGATGCTGTAAGTTCAATTTCTAATGTTACTTTTGCCTTTTTTACTAAATTATATTGACAAACATGTAGAACACTTTATAAGGAGGTATTTTACTAAGTGCTGTAAAATGTGTATATGAAGTCTTTTCATTTTATTGTGCTTTTGATTTACATGACACTGTTGTTGTTTCATTTATAATGTTACCACTGCAAAAAAAAACAGGTGGGATTTGATGCAGTGCGTGTATTTAAGAAAAGGAACAAAGCACTAAAGAAGATTCACAAACTAATTAAAAAGGGGAAGCTGAAAATCACAGAGGTAATCACAGTCATTTCACTCAGTTCAATGCAGAAATCCACTGTTAATAATTACCACATAATTCAGTCATAATGATACAAACAAAGGCATTCAGAGTGAACTGGATTTTAATTGAATTAACATAAGGGGGATAAATTACACCCTACTTTTTAAAAAAAAAAAGGGATAAGAAGTCAGGTTATCTTGTGTAATGTTCCCTTTGATATAAGTCACTGATGTCTGCTGCAGAATGGGTTGGTGCCAGTGGCCCCTCTGGGTGTGGACAATGAGGCCTTTGAGAGTGAGAGGTACACTGAGCCAGTGGAAGGTGGGGCGCCACAGGAAGTGGAGGATGGTGCTCGACAAGACATTGAAGAGGAGGTGCAGGTGGACTGGACGTCTGCTCTACCTGTCAATGTGACAGTTCCCAAAGTCAACATCCACAGCTTGGTCATGGATTTCTCTGCTGTCTCTTTTTTAGATGTGATGTCTGCAAAATCTCTCAGACTTGTGGGTTCTCATTTCTGCTTGGGGCTAAATATAAAGACCAAAGCACAAAACAGTGACCTTTGCAAGAGCTTTTATTTATCAAACATATTTATCTTTTTAAAAGAGAGCAAGGTTGTTATGATCCAGGTGGTTCTTTAGTAGTAAAGGTAAATGAGTTAAAAAATATACAAATAATTTCATGCAGTTAATTAATTAACATAACATGTTATTATTTATTGTAATAAAAGATAATTAATTATAATTAATTAGAATTATAATTCAGAGCTGTAGTAACTATAGAGGGATAAAGTTGATCGGCCACACCATGAAGTTATAGGAAAGAGTAGTGGAAGCCAGGTAAAGAAGAGCGGTGAGGATTAGTGAACAGCAGTATGGTTTAATGCTGAGAAAGAGCACTACAGACAGTTTGCTCTGAGAGTGTTGATGGAGAAATACAGAGAAGGTCAGAAGGAGCTGCATTGTGCCTTTGTGGACTTGGAAAAAAGCATGTGACAGGGTGCCTAGAGAGGAGCTGTGGTTTTGTATGAGGAAGTCTGGTGTTACAGAGATGTATGTGAGAGTATATGTATGATGGCAGAGGATATGTATGATGGCAGTGTAACAATGGTGAGATCTGCAGTGCGAGTGATGGATGTATTTAAGGAGTCTCCCTCGATGATGATGTTTGCTGATGATATTGTGATCTGCAGTGAGTGTAGGGAGCAGCTTGAGGAGAGATGGAAATATGCTCAAGAGAGGAGAGGAATGAAAGTGAGTAGGGCAAAGACAGAATACATGAGTGTGAATGAAATGGAGGAAAGTGGAGTGGTTAGGATACAGCGAGTAGAGGTTGAGCAGTTTAAATACTTGTGATAAACAGTTCAAAGTAACAGCGAGTGTGGAAGAGCGGTGAAGAAGAGAGTGTGGGCAGGTTGGAATGGGTGGAGATGGTGGCACTAACAAAAAGGCAGGAGGTGGAGCTGAAGGTGGAGGTGGAGATGTGGAGTTAAAAATGCTGAGATTTTCATTGGGTGTGACGAGGATGGACAGGATTAGAAATGAGTATTAGAGGGACAGCTCAGGTTAGATGTCTTGGAGTTAAAGTTAGAGAACCAAGGTTGCGTTGGTTTGGACATGTGCAGAGGAGAGACAAGGATTATATTGGAAGGAGGATGTTGGAGATGGAGCTGCCAGGAAAGAGGAAGACCAAAGAGGAGGTTTATGGACGTGGTGAGAGAGGACATGCAGGTGGTTGGTTTGAAGCAGGAAAATGCAGAGGACCGGAAGAAATGGAGACAGTTGATCCGCTGTGGCGACCCCTAAACAGGAGCAGCCGAAAGAAAAAGAAGAAGAAGAAGTTATTATTTATTGTAACATGAAAATAACATGAGTTTAGTTTCAAATCCAAATTTGAATTTAGTTTCATGTTTTTTTAGTCACCAAATTAGATTAGATTAAAATTAATTAATTAATTGTCAATTGTCATTGAGCAGACTACAAGTAGAGAGTTGCCGCTAGACTCTAACCAGAAGTGCAAATAATCTAATAAATACAGTATAAATACAGAGTGCAGCATTAAGGTTAGGGTTAGGTTAAGTTAGGTTAGGTTAAGTTAGGGTTTAGGGTTAGGGTTAGGTAACCCTATTCATTAGGAACTGTTTGTTCACTGGTAGCACTCATGGTTTCATATTAGTCAATGATTTGTCATGTCTTTGTCCTTCACAGGTCATAAAGGAATTTATACGCATTGGAGTGAGTGTCTATATTGCAGGCTGTGACGGTATGGCTAGTACATTAAAATGTTTTACATAAGATGAATCATATTAGTTTCTAAGTACATTCCAAGTTCATGAAAGTTAGTGTTTTTCATTGTTTTTATTAATGCTATTTTATTGATGTATTAGATGTCAAATAAAGTGACTGTCAGTCTCTGTATAATGTTCTTAATACCTGTCTATCTACTGGTGTTACAGATGAAACTGTGAGGAGGTTGGATGCCCTGAGTTTCTTTGATGATGTGGTGACTAAAGACATGTTTTTCCTCACTGTCCATGATGCCATCCTTTTCATTAAGCTAGTAGCCTCCAGTGGGAACACATCAGACCCCTTGGTAGACAAGGCAGGTTGATAATAAAGTAATGATTTCATTACAGTAACTCCAGATAACATTGCATCATATGAGATGTTTATAGACTTTTATTTCCAGTTGCCCAGTGTTATGTGATCAAAACAACTGTATGTGAAGATTTGGGCAGCTATAGTCAAATTACAAGTACTTGATTTTAGTTAATACAACAAATAATGGAAAAAGCATACATTTACATTTTACCATATTTAGAATACTTGGATTGTTATATTTAGACATTAATTCAGTAATTCAGTAAGTCAGTAATTTAACCATGGTTGCACAAATGACTGTCACCTACAATTGTGCAGTAAGCCTAATATATTGAGGATAGGTGAGATGTTATGACCTTCTCTCTAATCTTTAAATAAAAGAAAATCCTTGGCAGAAAATAAAATAATTTTTGCTTTACCAAAAAGAAACTGGCTTGTTCACACATAAAGATTGCTATGTTCATGTTTATGCATTAATTATGTCATACAATTCTGTACCTATGTCTAGATTTCACAGATGCATGATGACAAAGACCTATTTCATTTTACTGAAAATGAAGACCGGATAGAAACCTATGACAACCAACACTTGGTGAGTACCATGCCAGTTTGTTCTTTGTAATATGTCAGTTACATCTGTTAAATCTAATGACCAAATCACTTCTTTGTTGTTTTCAGGCTATTCATGGACTCTCAAACTGAAGCTAAGCAAATTACTTAGGCTGGTGGAGTCACTGGTACGACAAATGTAGTTTTCCTACTGACTTAAAGCAAACAGTTCTGGGGAGCCCTCAACAATGTCTCAGAAGACATTAGTTATGATCAGAGGCAACGTCTTTAGTTTTGGGTGGAGCATTATCCTCTTCAAAGGTTTAACATAACAAATCTAAGATTTGTTATGTTAAACACACGTTCATATACTAATCACATTGCACTAGTTTAAAATTTAGCCACTTTCATTGTTCAGATTTTTTTATGCGTGTTTGAGCTGCAAATTATAGCTGTAATAACAGAGAAAAAAAAGGGTGGAACGCATATTTATCTCTTGAGGCTGCTGAGGATCTGCACATAAACACTTTCTTTCCTGCCCTGTCATACCCTGTCATAACCTTGCAGAGTGGAGAGAGGGCCTGAAAACCTAGAATGCAGTTAAATTTGTCTTTGTGTGGAAGACTCCTGCCTTGCATATGTTACCACTTGATGCTGCCAATTTTAAATTCATTAATGCCTTAAACAATGCCACAATGAACGCAAATATGTTTTGCACTTTGCATGATCATTTTGTGTCAGCTTTGCACTTGTAGTGAATAAGATGGAACACGTTTAATGAAATTCTGGGAAATGTCAAATTTGGTAATAAACAACTGACATACATGTCAAATATGGCTGTTCCCATTCTGTTTTGTATGTGGATGGCAGTGGCTAGCTTTATTTGCTCAGTTGCTTGTACATTAGTAGAGTTTACACATTTACTCAAGGCTACTGTCCAGCCATTGATGCTGGGTAACTAATCTTCTAGTCTGTGTTTAATCTCTTTATCTTCCATTGGTTCAGCTTTGCTTTTGCCCCAGATTGACTGATAAACCTTTGCTTCAAAGATGCTACATGTACTTAGAAGCTGCTCTGCAGTTCTCAAGATTTTAAGATCTGCTACTTTTTAAGACTTCAACACAAGTTGATATTCACTATGCTTCTTTTTATTGCTACTTGTATTCAAACTTCATTTGTGTATGGGTTTAGGCTACCCAACTCATGCTTGTTACTAATGAAGAACAAGCAGAACTAAGTGAACTATAGCAGCTTTTTAGAATAAAACAGCCAACTGACTGTAAATACATAGTATCAAATGTGAGGAACCAGAAGGTTTACAACTGGGCTTTCTTTGTTTAAATCCCTAACATTTGTCATTCAATCTTATCATGTTAGCTACAAAGGATCATTGTGTGTTCAACCCCTATACTAGATTTATGTGTTTTTACACTGGCGTTTCCAATATCTGCCAGAAAAATGGGACACCACTGGTGGGCAGAGATACAAGAGGGTAAGCCTCTAGTTTAACTGAATCACCCAATATCTCACTATCCTTTTCAAAGTTAAAGTAACATCATTATTTCAGCAACTTCTGTACCCTGCATTACCTTTGTATACATATTGTCCAGAAGTGCTTTCAGTTACAACTGCAAATCAAGGACACATGATAAAGCTTAGCCTCTGCTGATAATCTCAAGAATATAAAGACTGATAGAAATACAGTGTGCATGAACATTCTTCTGTGTACAGTCAGTGTGAAGGTCCATTGTGTGCTTTTCTCTCGTTACTCTCAGTGCCCTTAGCTAAAAGCATTAATCACACAAGCAAACATACACACACACAAGCAAACATACGCACACACACACACACACAAACACACACACCTACACACACACACACACACACACACACAAACACACCTTATAAAGCTAAAAGTGTTACAAGCAGCTGGCCCAACTTCACAACCTGACCGCGGTTGAGAGGTAAGTAACTTGAATGTAATTCAGTTTTGCAGACCAAACTTGGAGCAAAAGCTTTTATATAGTCACCCACTTAATTTCTTTAAAGAAAATTAAAATGATCTTTACAGAATGGTCATGACTAAACATCTTATATACCATGCTAGAACTTTGTCAAATGGCCTTTGCCTCACAAATTCACCTTTTCTAAGAACACAACCAATCATGCAAAAAGCTTTGCGTCACTATTAAGCAAGCAGACTGCGTAAATTACACTGACTATATGAGGGCATTGTCCCTTTTGCTGTTATTACTCCTCTAATTATTGATAATGCTTCATATCTGAGTGTCTGACTCACCATGGTTGCTAAAGATCAATACCTTATCTGATTACACTCATGGTTTAATAATAAACATTGTGCTGCATTCATAGTTTGGGATATTAATTTATCTCAAATGTATGCTCTGACTTTTCCAATTCACAAAGAGAGGCACATGCAGTGAAGTGAGTAGGAAGGTTTTGATTGAAAATGTGACGAATGCTATTATAATTAGAAAATGTGATGAACAGCTTTATAGATAGGTCAGCATATTGCCAGTTAAATGGTTGAAATCCTTTAGGCTTTGCAAAGGATAAGGTAACAAACAAAGCAGTGAGCAATAACTTTTCCCTAAGTGTAAAATTAGATACACTTTTTAAATTTCCCTGACATATCACATTCCTAGACATCTCACATTCTTTAATAAATGTTATTAAATAAAATGATTACATTAATTAATTAATTCTTCACTTTTACTTCATTGTATTAGCTGAGTGGAAATAGGCAAAAATTAATAAACAAACACAGATGGAATATCTGATGTGTATAACGTGTAATGCTGAAACAAACTTAGGTACAAGAGAGATTAAATAATAGCAGACAAATGTTAAACATAGCAAAATAAATGCATTTCAGTTTAGAACCTTAATGATATTATATACCAATGATCTTTGTAGGTTTCAATGGATGAAAGTATACACTACGATTTCAGTGCCTAGAGATACATTTACAGCGCTGTAACAGCCGGTAATATAATCATTATCAGCAAAATCTATTTTTACATAAAGTTTATGTGATTAAAACATCATACCACCAACAGATAACACTGACTACTGGCCAAATATTAATACACTGATAGTAAAATGTTTTCCTAGAATTTTTCTTTTTATGGGTGTTTAAAAGTTGAAATATATCTGAATCAGCTAGTTATTATCTAGACCAGGTGTTTTGTGATGTTGAACAGTACAGTAATGTGAGATGGTAGTAATCAAATGTATGAAATGTAATCAAATGTAATACAGTCCATCTGTGAACAAGTAAAACATAATAAACAACTTTTAATTGTAATTGGCTTTAATTCATTTTAATATTTACTGCAGGACATAACCTTAGGGTGGCTTTAATTATTCAAAACGTCAGTGGTCTCTATGAAAGCATTTATGAATGGGAGCAAATTGTCATTAAGTGTACAACCCTACTATCAGGGGTTTTATCTGGTAGAACAATGGTCAAGGAGATGGTGCCCATAAAGAATGTACTGGGACTGCTGTTAATAATTACAGCCCTGGGATGAGATTTATGGATGGAAGTTGTCTGGGAGATCTCATATAAGCTCAGTACGTAAAGAAGGGGAGACAACAGATAACCTGGACACGCAAAACGATAATATAGTCCCGCAAAAGGACTATATTTCAGGTAGGAATATTTTGATAACTACTTATAATTATTTTTAATATAATTTAGCAATTAAATCAACTATAAATAAATAATGTACTATAAACTAATGTACTGTTACCACTGAAAAAAAAAAAATTGTATATATGTGAGCACCAGATGAGCACCAAAATGTCCAAGTGCTAGTAGAATTTAGTTGTCTTTGTTTAGGTGGACAGTTATTGTGCATTTACTTTTTGATGTGGTCATCTGAATACACTCACTGCTTTACTGCGCTCCGTTCTTTGAGAGACAGGGTATATTAAATTTATGACATATATAATGTAGTTAAAGAGCACCAGAACAGGGCTGCATCTTTTGTTGTACTGACAGTTTATTGAACTGTCCTGCTTATAATACAGTGTTCAAAAAATTTCTGGATTAAAGGGTAAATTGATTGAGATTGATGGGCAACAGATTCTCTGAGGTCTCATCCAGATTTAGATGCATTTGAAATCTTTACTACACATCTGAAACAGGCAAAATCTACACTCTTAACGAAAATAGTCTCAGGCCAGTTTACCAAGTATAATCTAATATTACCTTAACAGGAAGTGATAGGGTTTAGTTTGATGCGCTCTCTCTCTCTCTCTCTTTCTCTCTCTCTCTCTCTCTCTCTCTCTCTCTCTCTCTCTCTTTCTATCTATCTATCTATCTATCTATCTATCTATCTATCTATCTATCTATCTATCTATCTATCTATCTATCTATCTATAAGTATAAACTGTTCCAGCTGCTCCAGACATGTCCAGTAATTATCTATGTTCTCTTCTGACCCAGAACTCCGGAAGGGTTTATCTGCCAACATTTCAGCAAGCCAAGACATGACATTAAGGTCACCAGTAAACCATTATATGGTTACCAGGCCACTCTACTCCGAGGATACCTTTGCAGATGACTATGAGAAAGTATATCGGAAACGCAAGACTACGCTGGACCATGTTAAGCAATACTTCATGTAAGCATAAAATATTTGCTTCTTACACCAAATGCATTTAGTACACAGATGAAGCTTCACAAGATGTATTACAGTAAGATTATTTTTTTACAGAAAGTAACACCCATCTGTTAATATGTGGTAAAAACTCAGCAATAAGCAGTGGCAGACATGGCAAACAAACAAGGAACAAACAAATATGTGGGATTCCAAAAATCATCAAATGTGCTACAAAATACAATTGCTGAAAATAAATTATAAACAGTCCTTTAATACAGTTTTATGTGAAATTGTACATTATAGAAAACTTTCTAGACTGACTTGTTTATGGTAGTGGTGATAGATGCTAGGGGCAGTGGTTTTTTTTATACTTATAATGCCCTCCCAAACCCCAAACCACAATAAACATCCGACAGCATATCCATTATTATTTCACATAATAACTGTGTGTGTGTGTGTGTGTGTGTGTGTATGTGTGTGTGCTAAATAGGTGTGATTCTAAACGTGCAAAGAATGCAGCCCTGTCTTTGCTGCCAGTCATCGGATGGATGAAGACATATAGGGTAAAAGAATGGCTACTGAGTGATATTGTATCTGGAGTCAGCACTGGACTGGTGGCAATACTGCAAGGTAAAGAAAACATTCCTCAATTAATAGCAACTTGATACTTGTAATAACTATATTACATAACAGTTATTTAGATGATGTGTTTTTTATGGTCTCTATCAAGATAATATGATACAGATTCACAGTGAATGATAGAACTTTAAAAAGCAAAGTAACAAAAATATCAGATCGTAGGCCAGATTCACAGACACAGAATCTAATAGCTGACTATAAAAAAATAATTCAAATGATTGCATTCTGCACAGAAAGTAACTTTTTATTCTTAATGCTAGTTCTGATAAAATGAATTAGTTTTGCTAAACTTAAACTTCACTACTGTCTTCGTATAACTGCTGTTTGATATTGTTTGTTAACAATGTCAAAGTTTTAAAAAGTACCATACCTTTGCAGACGATATAGTCTTAATGTGGACACTGAGCTGCAAAGTCAATTTTGAATGATTGCTTCTGTGATGTCACAACAAACACATTTACATATGTGAACATATTAAGCCAAACATATACATCTGCAAACTCAACAGTTTAGCTCCACCCCTTCATTAAGGAGTCATTCAGCCTGAAGTACTTTATCATATTGAATAAGACACATAATTTTTTAACAGACTCAAATATAGGAAAAGCTTATATCCAGTACTGTGCAAAGGTTTTAGGCAAGTGTGAAAAAATGCTGTAAACAAAGAATGCTTTCAGAAATGGAAGTGTTAATCATTCATTTATATTATCAATAACAAAATGCAATGAATGAACAAAAGAGAAATCTAAATCAAATCAATATTTGGTGTGACCACCCTTTGCCTTCAAAACAGCATCAATTCTTCTAGGTACACTTGCACACAGTTTTTGAAGGAACTCGGCTGGTCGGTTGTTCCAAACATGACTGTGTTTCAACCTCCGTGTGACATTGATGATCATCAGCACCTGTTTGGTAAAACTGGTTGATCAGACACCGACTATAATCCTACACAATCCCTGACTTTGTGCAAGTGTACCTAAAAGAACTGATGCTGGTTTGAAGGCAAAAGGTAGTAACACCAAATATTAGTTTGATTTAGATTTTTCTTTCGTTCGCTCACTTTGGATTTTGTAAATTGATAAAAATATACAATCGTTATTTATATTTCTGAAAGCATTCTTTGTTTACAGTATTTTTTCACACCTGTCTAAAACTTTTGCACAGTACTGTACATGTATCAGCCTTTATTCTAAGGGATTAAAATGAAGTTACTGACAAATTCTAAGTATTTTATTATTCATGAAAACATTAAAAGCATAGACTTTAACATCAAACAGGTTTTGAAAGTATAGTGTGATAGGGTATCTTTATGAGCTATACTTAATGATGTTTCAGATTAGTTTATAGACTTTGTAAGTTTATAAGTTTTGTAAACTCTATATAGCTAATCAGCCAAACATCTAATAACAAAGAGGAGGCAACTTTGATCAGATATTTGTGGAGCATGTGTAAAGGTGCTTTTAGGTAAAGCATGGTTTTATTTGCTCTTTAGGGCTGGCATACAGTTTGTTAGCATCTCTCCCTGCCTGGTATGGATTATATGCTGCCTTTTTCCCTGTTATCATCTACTTCTTCCTGGGCACATCTCGACACATTTCTGTAGGTGAGTTGCAAAGATTTTACGTCATGTGAATATGGAATATGAATATGGCCTTAATTATGGGAAGCTTACCCAAGGTTTGCCAAAGAGCCCAATTGGTTGCAACCTATTGCAGCAAGTGACTAGTCAGTAGGGGACACTCACTTTACAGTTCTTAGTGCTGAATAAAGTATTCAGATGGCTGAATAAAAATGGGTAAGTATTCCCATCAAGCTTTGACTACCTGCGAAATGAGAATTAGTGGCTATTAAGGGGAAAATTTTTTTCATTTAATAAATGTTCTTAACTTCAGATGTGGGGGAAAAATACAATGTTAACAAAATCATTCCAGAGATTAGATAAGAGGTTGCTTAGAGTTATCAACAAACATCAGAAACTACCTTTAAAGCCATTTCTACCAAACGCCCATCTCAACCTTTGTTAGAACAAGGAAAAAAAACCTTCTGGTAATTTATGCTCATAGGTGTAGGTGTCGTATAATTGCAGATTGGACAGTCTTAGAAAGAGCAACATAAAAGCTTGAAAATAAACTTTTCTTTATTTTTATTTTAGTGAAATATTTTAGTACACTGAAAGTTACAAAAGGTCTGCACTTGTTTAGCCATATGTTGTGTTCTATGTCATGTTCTATGTTGTATTATGAGTAGCACCATGGTCCTGGAAGAACATTAATACTTTACACTGTGTACTGTTTGCATGGTTGAAATGACAATGAAACCTACTTGACCTGACTTTTACTTGCTGACTGAACTTCTGCTGTCCACTCTAGGAGCTTTTCCTGTTCTGAGTCTGATGGTAGGGACTGTGGTGACCAGACTAGTTCCTGATGTTAGTAATCTGCCCAACACAACAACAATGCCACAGGGGTTAAGCATCGATGAGCAGAGAGCCATAGTGTCTGCATCAATTACCTTCCTTGTTGGCATATTTCAGGTATAGACAACCCACTCTAATGCTATGCTGATCTGCCTAGTTTATTCAGACATTGGTGATTGCCTTTAAAATGAACCAGTCACACCAGTACTGACTGATTTTTAATTAGTTAGCAGTCAGATAAGTGTGATAACCCCTCTGTTCTTTCACTCAGCTGGCCATGGGGGTAATGCAGGTGGGCTTTATAGCCATTTACCTGTCAGATACTCTGATTTCTGGGTTCACTACCGCTGCTGCTGTTCATATCTTGGTGTCACAGCTCAAGTTTGTATTGGGGCTGACCATTCCAGGCTTCAGTGGACCACTCGCCATTATTTATGTAAGTTCAAAATGACCTTTTAAATAGGTTTCAGATATAAGGGGAAGAAATGTTAACAATAAAAAAGATTAGAGCGTATATTTTTATAATTACAATGTTGTTCAACTACTTGTTCTTGCCAAAATACTTTCAATTTAAAGTTAAATTTGTAAAATGCCTTTTGATATATAGCTATAAGATTTAAATCTGGTATTTTTAAAGTTGCCTTTAAAATGCTTGGGAATTTCTTTTAGTATGTCACACGATCTTACAAATATAAAGCATGTCAGAACACATCACAGATATCTTATCTAAGCCCAGCACTAAAATAGTACATCGCACAAGGCTTGCGTCAGACACTGGAGTAAATTTTGTTATACCACTTTCCACTTTCTTATCCTCTAGATTTTGGAGAGTGTCTTTGGCCAGATCACCTCCACTAATATTTATGACCTGGTCACCTCCATTGTGGTGATGGTGGTGGTGTTTGCTGTGAAGGAGCTCAATGAAAGGTTCAAGGCAAATCTTCCAGTGCCCATCCCCATAGAGGTCATTATGGTGAGTGTGGGTGGTGAATCAGCACACAAAAGATTGTAATAATCTGCAACTGATGAATGATAGTTAATCATTTTCATTTTATCTTTGTTGTCTATCATACCTGGACACATGAACATAACTGTATGATTGCGCTTTTCTTCTTGCAGACCATCATAGCATGTGGCATCTCCTATGCCTTTGACTTCAAAGGGAATCATGGGGTGGATGTTGTTGGCAAAATACCAGATGGGTAATTAAAAAGATCCTTCAAATACCACTTTACTAATTATATGTAAGGAATGAGTAAAAATTAAAATGTCTTCCTCTTTCTTTAGATTTGAGCCTCCCATGGCTCCAAATCTCCAGGTTTTTCAGGAGACAGCAGTGGATGCTTTCCCTATAGCTATAGTGGGCTTTGCTGTTGCTTTTGCTGTGGCTAAAGTCTACTCTGTCAAACATGATTATGTTATTGATGCAAACCAGGTGAGCACCTTCATTCCATATAATGGGGCTGTAGTCCTTTTCACAAAAAAGGGCCAAGTTATTGATAACTTGTTTCCTGATTTCTAATTTTTTTTTAAAAACAGTTGAATGTACTGTTCGATCCTCATGAAAGACTTTTGCTAACAAGAACTATTCTGGGTTCATCATGGCTGTGACATCACAACCATGACCCAATTACATGTTAGTATTCAACTTTCAAAGGTCAACATGCCCTTTAATTCTGCTGATGCAACATATGTCAGGGAATGATTAACAACTCTGTTCGTCCTAGATTTAAGAATGAATCAAGGCAGACCCATTATTGTAGCCCTCTAAAGGATCCAGACATTCCAAGGACATGGCTTAAATTAGAAATGGCCAAACAGTTTGTGTCCTGCTATTTGAAACATGTTCAACACAGTGCATCCTGTTTCAATATCCATTCAATAACAATTTTAACAAATCTGCATTCTCTTGGCCTCAACAGTTACACTTGGGGTTGATCTCCAATGCCATCTGAAGAGCTTTAACATTACTTTATTGGCTCAAAAGATATTTTTTAGATAAGCCCTAGGTGGGTAAGGGATTAAGGTAATGCAAGTGTCACACTGAAGATCTGAATTTTTCCAGGAATAATTATGACCTGACACATTTCCCTTTTCATTAAAGAAGTAGCAGATACAGCTGTATATAAGTCGGAATATTTAAACAATTTATAATGCCAAATATTTCAAAACCATAACATTTGATTTGCAGTATTTACCCATGGTTTGAAGTGACAATGGTATTACTTTACTCTGACAGCTTTATTTAAAGAGCACATACTTCAGCTAGATAGCAAGCTTGAGGGAAATGCAATAAACACAGTGAACATTTAGTAAAAACTATCCATAGTGTGAACACAAAGTTTTCTGTTGCTGCAAACAGTTGAATGAGCAGTGGACACTGTTTTCCGAAAGACATACATATAAGAACTAACCACTACTGTCTGCATTTTAAGCAAGTTTACTGTATTTTTGTTTTGTAACACAATGTGTGGGAAATTCGACCACAATCACACAAGCATTAAAACGCTTTATGACATTTTAATGGAAAATGGCAAAATAAATGGGCAAAAGACACTTTCATATCATTTCACTTAAATTATATTAATAATATCTACACAGGAGCTCATTGCATTTGGGGCAAGCAACATCTTTGGTGGAGTTTTCAAATCATTGGTAGCCAGCACAGCTTTGTCCAGGAGTGCAGTGCAGGAGAGCACAGGGGGAAAAACTCAGGTATGGCCTGACATAAACACCCATTATGTCCAACATTCTTTAAAATACTAATGCCATTTTGACACACGCGCCAGTTTTTTGTTTTTTAAAATATTTTCAATCTGCTTTCTCAGTTGCATGAAAATATAAAGAGGGTGAACACACATATGGAGTATGAATATACCTGTGTCAGTTACAGGAGCTGGCAATTATTTTAGAGAAACTTTGTACTTTCTAAGAATTGCTGCCATCTAGTGTTCACTTGAAAACATACTGTTGGTTCCAAAGGATCTATAAAAAAGAGTGGCCCACTTTAAGCTGTCTTTAAAAAGTTACAGTTCATAGTCTCAGTCAGCTGACCTGTTACGCATTTTATGTATGCTGTATCACACAGTAGTGGTAAAATATTACATATAAGAGAATTTAATGTGCAGCCTATCCTTGAACCCAAACCAAATCTCTTTTTATAATCAATTCCATCAAAAAGTAACCAGGCCAAATAATTTTATTTAAATGCTTTCATTTCCAGATTGCTGGTGCTATTTCTGCCCTTATTGTTCTGGTAGTAACCCTGGCTATAGGGTTTCTGTTAGAACCACTGCCAAAGGTGAGATTTAAATTTTAACTAGTCATACAGAGATTATTGTTTTGGCTGCTTTAGTGAGATTGTGCTAGATCTCCATAGTCTCAACTTGCATTTACAGTATGCAAAACCAGAGGAGAATCTTAAAACAACCTTAGATGTACAGCTTTTCATAAGTGAGCTTTAGTATTGACTCCAAACCTGTGGTGATTATGTGTTGGCAGTCAGTGCTGGGGGCAGTGGTAATAGTGAATCTGAAGGGGATGCTGATGCAGGTGCGTGAAGTCCCTTACCTGTGGAGGAAGGATAGACCAGAATGTGTAAGGGATCTTTACGTTTTCTTTCACTGGATAGTACACACCTTGATATATACATTATGTTTAATTAGTAATTCACTATCAAAACTGATTTATTGGCTTTTAGAAATGCTTGCCCATTGTTTCCCTCCAGATTGTCTGGGTAGTGACCTGTTTGGCCTCCATCTTCCTGGGGCTGGATTTGGGACTAGCTGTGGGACTTGGAGTGGAGCTGCTCTCCGTGGTCTTCCGGACTCAGTTGTGAGTATAAATGAAAAAAACAGTCTGATAGATTGACAAATGAAAATATTCAATGATATTAAACAAGCAAGATAAATGCTTTAAACACATCCACATAAATTACTGATGGTTGTGATGTCACAAACATATGTGTATTAACACCTACTCAGCCTAAGTAGTTTCTCCTGCCCGTTCATACTAAAGTGATAATGCAGACAGTTTGTACCAGAGTCACTGAGTCAGCAATTAAAGTGTGCTGGTTCTAGCTAAGAAGCTGATATACAAAACACACAAAGGTTTTACATGCACATCAGAGGAAAAAATAAAATACACGATATTACATGGCCACTTTCAGAAAGTCATTCATAGAGATTTCCTATTTTCTTCAGCCCTCGCTGCTCTGTGCTGGCAAACATCGCTGGCACTGACATTTACAGGGACCGCAAGGACTACATCAATGTAAGTCAATCATTATTAGAGATTTTACGCAATGCTTTCTGTAAAAAAGATTAAAAAATGAGACTCCCCATAAACCTCATTTGAAACATTTCCTCTAATAGAGGTCACAAAATGCTTTTACTCATTTATAAAAAGTCCCTGATTATTGCACAAGCTGAATCAGCTGAATAATGTGTGATCTTATGTGGCACTGAGTGATTGTATATGGTTTATTTTACATGTACATATGTTTTGTTTGCACAAATGCACTTGCCTATTCATGACTCAGCTGACCATATTACTTTTTTCCACATCTCTGTAGATCATTACTTGTGATTTTATACCACTGAGCTCTCTAGTATTCATTGATCTTCTAATGAGGGATTTATGCACTGCAGCTCTAATATAATACTCCTCTATATGTATCCCACCAATGCATGAGCATCATGCTCAGTGCTTTCACATATTTCTTCAACATGAAACTGTAAAACTATCTGAGGTCAACTTGACTAACAGAGTATGTTAATACATGACACAGATCAAGTATTGTATCATACAGTAAACATCTGCACAGGTTTTCTTCATCTCATTTTACACCCGTCTGTATGTATAAGTAGAAATACATATATGTCATGCTAAATAAGTCAGCTTTATCTGTATAGCTCTAAAAAGTTAACTTGTTTATTGACTTTAAACAGATATATGAACCAGAAGGAGTGAAGATTTTCAGAATTCCTTCACCAATCTTCTTTGCAAACATTGAGTTCTTCAGAGAGAAACTGGTCGATGCTGTAAGTATCGTTATTTTGGAACTGATACCTCTCAGCTCTCCCTTGAGCTCTTTAATAATATTTTTCTGAAACTTTAAAGTACTATGAAAAAAAAACCAATAACAGCTGGGATAAAACATACAATAGGAGTAGTTTATGAATAGGAGGAGCCACTGATATCATGCCTTCCGTGACAAATTACACACCATAAAGGGACAGTGACCCAGTTGTTTTGGTGTAGTCATTAAAATTTACACCTGACGATAGTGCCACAAAGATCTACCATCAATGACCCTCCCTACATCCTAGAATGTTTTATTGTCGCCCTTGACTTTCTTGGCCATTATATACAGTGGTATGCTAATGTTTGAGCAACGTCCTGGGGTAAGGAAATAAAGTGGAGTGGAGTGGAGCTCAGTACAATTGTGGTATTCAAACTGCAACTGCAAATAAAGTCGCAATCTTTTTATTTGTTCCTCTGTAATGCAATTTCTTTTAGCTTTTATTTTTTCCTTCAACAGCAGTTTTCTTATACACAGAGTGAACATTTTGCTGACCAATAGAAAGGTGTTACTTACAATACAACATACTTCCATAAGTTGCAAATGTGTTTTCTCTGTTATGTGACTCATGTTACTCTCATTTTAAAATTCTAGTCTCTCTTTTTTGCAGGTTGGATTCAATCCATTGAGAGTGCTGAGGAAGAGGAATAAAGCCCTGAGGAAAATAAAAAACCTCATAAAGAAAGGAGAGCTAACAGTCACATATGTAAGTGTAGCAGATAGTCACAGTGGGGTACTGTTCTCTGAGATTGAATCTTGATTATCTCATGCTGACTCTTATCAGTCATGCTAATCTAATGTGAACCTGGCTAGTATGCCTAAGGTTTATGGGTCAGCAAGTTAGACTCAATCAAATGCTCCACTTCTAAAATCTGCAGAGCCATGAAATAGACCTTGGCCAAATACTAAGAATAATAATGTTGTGAATATTTTGTGGTTTTGTTGTCCTGTTCTTGTGCTAAGAAAACATGTGCATTGCTCAAATGTTGGTCTTCAATGAACTATTAGGCTAAAAAGGTACTAAAATAACATTAAGCAAAAGACAAAGTCTACTTTTACTTTACAGCTGAGCACATTGCTAGGACAAACAGCAGTGGTACAACTACAGTGATATTAGGGTCTGTATAATCCAAAAACCGAATTCTCAAACTTTTAATTTTGTTTTTATCATACCCTTCACTCCTGATCCATACAGTTCATAAACATAACTGAAAGGCATCACTGTTTCTGTGATGTCACTAATTTATAGTATATGTACCTGTACCAGCGACAGTTTAGCTCCACCAGTTCCAGACCCTAGGCACAACAACTAAAGCAGCATGCTTAAGTCTATGGGATAAAGAGAGATAATAAATAAATGTTCACTTTAAATGTGGCATATGGGTTTTAAGTTTTTCATAATGGAATAATGATGACCAAATCAATATTACATTTTCCACAGAAAGGACTGCAGGCCACTGGCTCTTTCCCTATTGACGAGTCTGAAGATGAAAGCAATATGGAGGCTTTAGACCAGCCAGTGGATTTCTCAGACCTCCCTATTCAGGTGAATTGGAGATCTGAGCTTCCTGGCAACATCTCCGTTCCTCCAGTATACATCCACAGCCTTGTGCTGGACTTTTCTGCTGTATCTTTCATCGACATCTCAGCAATTAAGGGGCTTAAAATGGTAGGCCTATGATTTTACTGCATACTATTGAAATATTTTAAAAATGCAAGTCAACAGAACTAAAGTAGAGTATAAACTGCATGTTTGATGCTGCAGTGTGTGGTCAGATGATTTCTATTATTTATTACAGCAAGTTATTAAATACTTGCAGTATGTTCAAAATGAGTGTGAGGACTTGATATGATATAATGATATGTTATTCCATAATACAATTTACAGGCTTTGAAAGAGTTCATTCGTGTTGATGTTGAGGTCTACATTGTGGCCTGTGACCGTAAGTGTAAATTCTTATCATGGCATCTAAATTGCCACAATCATCCTGATAATGTGATAAAAGAAGAAATACTATCTCTTTCTAACCTTTGTCACGTCATTTCTAGCATACATAATTGAGAAACTGAAAAGCTGCAAGTTCTTTGATGATGAGATTAGGACATCAATCTTCTTTTTGACCCTCCATGATGCAATACTTAACATCCTTGAGATACATCCATCTCCCACCATCAGCGAAAAGGTATTAAGAGCAAGCTTATTTCTGTGCCATGTTATGTCACACTGGACTGAAGACTTTACTAAACTCTAAAACAAAACTCAAACCTATAAAAGTAGAGAAGAACTACATTTTTGCTTCACGTGATCAAATATTTCCATTCTTTGGCCCTACAGGTCAAATACATCTGTGACAAGTTTCATAATGGATATAGCTTTTTGCACAGTCAAGGAAAGACAGTAAGTAAACCCATTTCTTTACTAATCATTATTACTATATTTACCCAGGACTAAACATGCATTCTCATGCTCAGTGTGGCCTTTGGATGATGTTAGAATTAAAGTATTGTTCACTTTGAAAACAAATGAAAAAAGTTATTTTGCACTTATTTACAGTTTAACTAATTAGTCTAACTAATCTAGCATTAATCCAGGTACCAGCAATGTGATAGAAAATTTTCAATAATTTGCTTTAGAATACAATCAGAAATTAACATATACAAATTGATGAACGTGAATTCTGCAGAAGGTGAGATGTATGGTTCTAAAGTGATAGAAGAACAGTTTTAAGAATTTAGTAGGTGAAGTTTAATTCTATAAAAGAGCTGACAAAACTCAATTTCTTATTACTATCCTGAACCTTGATAGCATATTTCAAATCCATTCAATTTGTCAGAACCTTGTGCACTGTGATTTCTGATTTCTTATTAAGATGAATGAGACAATTACTAATAGCGAATGTACAGTATTATGTCAAACTTAACAAAGTGTTCTACTATAGATACAATGTGTGGACTGACTAGGGGTTGGTAATTTCATATTTCAAAGAACATAAAGATGAAATTGTCTTTCTTTGCAGGACGAGCAGCCACAGACCAGGTTTTAACAGACATCACCTTATTTGCTTCCAAATATGGTGGAGAACCTGTGACAGAATATATTGCTGGACACAGTAAAACTGAAGATCATTTTGCATTTGATTTGTATTTAATGTATTGTATAGTTTGAATGTATAGCTTTTAAAATGTATGAACATGGTGACATGTTGACTGCAAGTCTTTTATCAGACAATCTAATGTCTACTATAAATACTTCAAAAGTTCTTTAAACTTGCTACTTTTGTATATATACATTATTTTTTATATAGAATTTTCTAATATAGCGTTAGCATTCAGGCAAACTTGTGCATATTGTTGATGTTTAAAATAATTGAACTTCGACTCGAAATGTTTTTTTCCTGGACTTATGCCAAAGATCTCTCTTAAATGTTATCATGCTTTTGTCACTTAGGCACCATATGAATCAGTATATTGTTTCTTAGGTGCATTTATGTTGTTAGTGACAGGTAGTGAGCTGTACTTAAATGTAAGTGCAGAATATATTGTAAAAGAAAGTTGTCATCTTATTCAACTCTTTTTTTAAATGTATTGTTATGGAAAACTGAGGGAACTTCTAATATGCCATTATTTTTGGACATTGAATGTACTTATTTATTTTATTCCAATTTCTTTGAAAGAATGTAAGCAACTTCAGTTATTTCCATGCCATGCTTCATTAAAAACTCCAGGACAACATTATGCCTGATTGCAACATATTGTTTATATCAGAACAAAACCTTTATTGTGCACTTTTAATCACTTTAATTATATTACATCAGTTGCAAATACCAGCTGTTGCCATTGCTGAAAAAATGCACAATGAATGGACCGGCAGAAATGCTCTAAAGTGATTTAGAGTAAAACAGTTGATACATTAACATCAATTGAAAATTAAGATTGTTTTGAGTGGTTATAAGGCCTCCTCTTTACTGGGAAATTCAAAGATGCACTTTGACATTTGTGCAGTAAATTCAATCAAATATGTTTACTGGAGTATAAAGCAAAGTGTTGATTAATCCACTATTTTCCTCATTGCTAAATGGTAAGAACTGGGATGGGCATTTTAAACTACCTACTGGAACTGAACTGAAAGGAACTGTTCAGGGATAAATCTAATTCACACAATTTCCTCTGAATCCATATATAGTCTATCAGCTAAGACATGTTTCATATTTCAGGTTTTAAAATTTATTTTTATACTGGGACTATAAGGCTCATGTAGCTGATGAGTAAAAAAGTGATTATGATTATTGTGCAATCTACAAGCATTAAATCATTACACACTTAGCAGCACCTTGTGGGATAATGTCTAAAAAAGAAAAGCATGAAATTATGTCAAACACCTAACAAGGACCCACACTGTTGATTCAAAGCACTGTTGATATGAGGCATCTCCTTGTACAGGCTGCTTAACATGAACGAGTTTCATGAGGTGTGCTGCAATTTCCTCAGATGTTTTTAAGGAAATAAAAAGTGGCTCTGGCAAGTGGTTAAGGCATTGCAAAAAGAACCAGTCTTGGCCATCTTTATTTTCAGTTAAATTATCCATGTCACACAGTGTCAAAAATCACGTAATCAAGACTTTTTCCATTTATTTTTAAGCATGCCAACTCATTTTTTTTTTTTGTTCTCATAGCTTTAATCAGCATCAAAGTTATCGAAAAGTGGTAAGAGACATGAAATATTTATTCTTGAAAAGAGCAATTTCCCCTTTGGATTAAGGTCAGAAATAGACCATGTCATGTTATCATATCTTAACATCAGAATGGTGCAAGTCAGGATACTCCTTATCTGCCTTTTCTGCAGTCAGTACAATGAAGTCTCTATTAGAAAGTATGAAGCATGTTAGGAAATTGTATTAGAGGTGCAAACTTTTAAGGAAATCGCATGGCTAAGTAACTGGTAGGAAGTTCATGGTGAAGTATATTAACAATGGTACTTATTTAGAAGAGTAACACGGAATGAGGAATGTTTATTCTTTGATGAGGAAATACGTTATTGTGATATTTGCCATGCCTAGAAAACAATAACCATTGAACCTCCTTAGTAGTGGGTTAGTATGAATACAAGGAAGGATGACTTGATTGGTCCTGACTCGTCTGTAAATGATTACTGGGTCAGCATAGTCCTAGGAGGTGCATATATATCCTCTAAGCAGAGTCTTCGAAAGTCAAACTAAAGACACACAGTGACTTCAATTGTGCTTGGCTCAACCTAAATTTGACCATGGCAAAGGATCCAGCTGAAGGACAATACATGGTAGCTAGGCGCCTGTTCTCTGAGGACTCATTTGCAGGACAGTATAAGAAAGTCAACAGACAACACAAGGGCCTGCTACATCATGTTAAAGATTATTTCACGTAAGAATTAAACTCTTGTTAAATCTTACTGGAAACAAGTTCAAATGAATTAGTAAAACCAAAAGCAGCTTAAATATTGTGCCTCTTTAACAGGTCATTTTCCTGTGATGGCAATGCTTAGCTTGACTGTTTGAAATACATATTGCAAACGTTGCAACTGAAAAAGATACAGGCAGCTATTGGTTTTGAGTCATTTTTAGGTTTACTAGATCATCTTCTCTCTGTGTTGTGCGTTTGTTTTAGTTGTGATTCTAAACGTGTAAAGAATGCTGCCATGTCATTCTTGCCCATCATCGGATGGATAAAAATGTACAGAATCAAAGAATGGCTCTTGGGAGATATAGTGTCTGGAGTCAGCACTGGACTTGTGGCTGTACTGCAAGGTAGGATTATGTCCATTTTTGCCTGATTCTCTTGGCAAAATATAATTTATAGGGGCTAATCAAGCAACACTGTCATGGCAGAAAAATGTATTGTTTGCATCATGTATTGGCCATGAACTAAAACTTTTAAAGCTTTTGAAAGGATCTGTTAAGTGCTGTTAGGTACAGTTAAGATGAAAATTGTCAAAGCTTTTTGCTGTTTTTTAAAAGGCAGTTTTCATATAACTCATGAAGGGAAGCCTGACTGCAAATAATATTATTCTAATGTTTCAACAGGACTTGCTTTCTCCTTGCTGGCATCCTTACCTCCAGGATATGGGCTGTACTCTGCATTTTTCCCTGCAGTAGCTTACTTTTTTTTGGGCACATCAAGACACATCTCTGTAGGTGGGTAATGCCTTGTTTAAATAGTGCTGCAAACTAGACATCTGCCTACTGTCAGCTAGCCAATTGTCCAATATGTACATTTGCAGGAAGAGGCTGTGTAAGGCTGTGGTGGCATCAACTGGAAATAAACACATAGCCAGGAGTCTGTATTGTGCACTCACAAGCACTGCAGTTAAACAACTAGCAGAATGAAACTAGAAAGTAGAGAATATAAACTGCAATAAATTAAGTCCATATTTATTTAATTGCGCATTCTTCTCTGTCCCTCAGGCCCTTTCCCTGTTCTGAGTTTGATGGTTGGTGATGTTGTAACCAGGCTAGTACCTGATACAGGAGACCCTGAAAATATTACTGGATTTGAGGGACTGACCAGAGAACAGCAAAGGGTTATAGTGGCTTCTTCTGTTACATTTCTTATGGGTATTTTCCAGGTAATTTTTTTTTTACATAATTCTTATACAACATTATTATTTTGCAAAGAGCATAGAGAATACCACTAATTAGCCCAGTTGGGTCTGTAAGTGTGCATGTCTGTGTGTGTCCACGTAATATATGTTCAACAAAAAAGGTATAATGAAGTATATTGACATTTAAATGTTGTATCATATTTTTATATACTGCAAAAAGTTTACAAAAATGTTTGTCACAGGGTTTTCATGCAACAGTGTTAATACAAAGTGCTTCTGTTTTCCTCAGCTTGCTATGGGATTGCTGCAGGTGGGCTTTATAGTCATTTACCTGTCAGATACTCTGATATCTGGTTTCACTACTGCTGCTGCAGTTAGCATCCTGGTGTCACAGCTCAAGTTTGTGTTGGGGTTAAATGTACCAGGCTTCAGTGGGCCACTTAACATTTTCTATGTGAGTACACAATTAATCAAACTAAAAAAAGGAAAGGGAAAAGGCTTAATTAACACATAATATTTATTATAACATGCATTTCAGAATAATATACATTTGATACCAACATGAAAACCAATCTAACTTACTGACATTAACTAGGAAATAGTCTTATTTCAGGACATGTCTAACTGAGTTCTCTAAATCTGTCATTTCAGACATTGGAGAGTATATTTGATCAGATCACTGCCACCAATGTGGCTGATTTAGTGACTTCCATAGTGATCATGATAGCAGTTTTCATTGTGAAGGAGCTCAATGACAGATTTAAGTCTAAACTACCTGTGCCAATTCCCATTGAAATCATCGTGGTGAGTATGACTTCAGAGATGTCTTTTTTTATGGTTGCAATATTCCCATATATCCAGTAAAAGTTGTGCTAATTAAGATGTCTTGATTAGACTATCATTGCTTGTGGAATCTCCTATGGATTTAATTTTGAGAAGAGATTTGGTGTTACAGTGATTGGGGAGATGGTGAATGGGTAAGGATAGATTCTCTTCTTCATTTACCGGTAGTTGAAAATTGTATAATAGTGACAAAATTTGTGGAAATTCACACATTTAAAATTGCATTAGGTTTGCAAATGGAGCGAATGTGGTACAAAAGTTTTTAAGCAAAACTGTATCAATATTTTTGTGACATACTTAAAAATGTCCCATCTGCTTTGCTCAGTAGAAAAAGATTAAACCTTTTTACATCAACTCATGCTTAAAGTTAATAGGATTTGTCCCTTCTCTTGTTACTTAATTGGAGATACAAGGTTTTGTATCAGCAGAGACACAAATATGAAAACACTGGACTGAATTGACTGCAGGACCTGTTAGTTGACATTTGACATTTTTTCTCTACTGTTTTAATCTATAGGTATGAGCCTCCATTAGCTCCAAACGTGGAGATCATGCAACGAGGGGCAGTGGACGCTTTTACAACAGCCATAGTGGGATTTGCTGTGGCTTTCTCTGTGGCTAAAGTCTATTCTGTTAAACATGACTATACTATTGATGGAAACCAGGTGAGACAGGATGTCAAGCATGCAAGCAAATTTAAAGACCTGGTCCCAGTGACCCAAAGCCTGCAATTTTAACTCATAGAAAAAGTTCTAGGAGTGGAACATGATGCATGCTCCATTTACAAGTGAACTTTGTACTAAGATCATGAGCTATATTTAATTAAAACTCAAATATGCAGATGCTTCTAGACACCTGATTCTCCAACGTTGATGATTATTTTAATAATTAAATCAAATTTATTTTAATATGCATGATACATACATATAGCGCATCTATCTTCAACTGGCATGTAAACCTAACCTGTCATGTGACAATGAAAACTGTTTTGTTTAATTCCAACTTACAACAGGAGCTTGTTGCTTTTGGTGTAAGTAACATCTTCGGAGCAGCTTTTCGATCCTTTGCTGCCAGCACTGCGCTCTCCAGGACAGCTGTGCAAGAGAGCACAGGGGGGAAATCACAGGTAAGCTCCACCAAGCTTTAGAGCTCTCAGGTGGCAAAGATACCAAAGTCATCCTTGGCCAGAGGTCAAAGAGAATCTAGCTGCCCTTGCTCTCTCAGAGTGGGTTGCAAAGACTTCCCTCTTCTTTCATCACTCAGCTCGATGCCAGCCAGTGTAGGTGTCTGATGATATTGCAGAATAGGCAGAATTGTTCCTCTCTGAAAGTGCAGAGCTCTCCAATGATGTTGGTTTATCAACAGCATGCAAAGATTTAGTGGGGCTTCACATGTCCTGGAGGCTTGCCCTCATCCTCGCAGCTTGGTGGCATTGTATGATAAGAGGAGATCCAGCTAACAAGTAGGAATTAGATAAGAAAAACACCTGCATGCTTCTTCTAAACTGACACATTTAGTACAACACTAAAGTGACCAGTATTTTGGTTCTTCCTCATTCAAATGCTGGACCTAAAAGTTGATGGATGCAATATTGTATTATGCATTTTTATATCTTCTGGTTTTTGAGGGTTACAGTCAGAGGCTTAAAAAAGGATTAGTATATAATTTGAATTGTTTTAATACCTGTTATTTAGATTTGAATGTGAAGTCTCTCAGCCAAAAGCTAAGGGTGAAATATTTTCTTTTTTTAAAACTTTGCAGATAGCGGGTCTAATCGCTGCAATGATAGCACTGATCGTGACTGTTGGAATAGGATTCCTGCTTGAGCCTCTACCTAGGGTGAGAAAAAGTGTTTCTGTTAAAGCTCAGTTATATATTAATTATTTGCATGTACTGTGCAAATGCCAAATTTAATCAGTGATTGAAGCACTACATACAATCCTTTACACATATATGAAGCACTGAACATTTTTTGATCTGAATAGATCACTTTTAAATGTGTTCAAGTGTGTCTTCTTTTTTTTCTTTCTAGTCTGTTTTGGGGGCTTTGGTAATTGTGAATCTTAAAGGTATGCTGTTGCAGTTCAAAGAGCTTCCATACCTTTGGAGGAGGGACAAACCTGACTTTGTGAGTGCCCTCTTTGAATATATAGCCTGTTTCATTAAATTTTTAAACAGATCTTTGTTTAACAAGAAACCAATTTAAGAGTGACGATTTTTCTCTTTTGACTGTAACCCTTACTCTAGGTCATCTGGATAATGACATGTGCAGCATCCATTATTTTAGGCCTGGATTTGGGACTTGCTGTGGGACTTGGTGTAGAACTGCTTGCAGTGGTCTTCAGGACACAATTGTGAGTGTGCGCACTCATAAATTTAAGTTTTAGTTAAATGGCACAGTTATAATGTAATGTTAATGTAAAGTGACCATTTATCATTGTGAGCACAGTACTCACCACACCACAATGCATGTACATTTACAGCATTTAGCAGATGCTCTTATCCAGAGCGACTTCCATGTCCTAATTACAGTCCCCCTTTAATTCAGGGTTAAAGGACTTGCTCAGGGATCCAGTGGTGGTAGTTCTAGAGGTGGGATTTGAACCTGGGACCTCTTGAGCCATAGGTCCATAGGCAAGTAGCCTACCACTAGACCACCATCACCTTGCCAATGCACCAAACCACCAAACCACCCAATGCAATAGTCCCTAACCACTAGGTCCCTGCTGCCATAAAGAACAAAAGTACGTGAACATTAATTTTTGAAGAAGACAAACACATGTGCAAAAGCATTTGATTCCACCCCCGATTTCTTCATATTTTGCTTCCAAAGAGCCAGACCTTTTTTCTGATATATTACATATTACAAAAGAACAAAGATTTTTTTGCCTCTCATTTTCAGTCCAATCCCTGTACCTGAACAGTTACCAAACTGTTCTCAAGGGAGAGTGAGCTAGTCATGTGGTGCCTGCTGCCATTATGGCTCTTTAAGTGGTTGTGTAACCTGCCTGTGTGGGCTTCGTATTTAATTTCACTCCCTCCCAAGCAGCAATTTGTCACAGTCAAGACACGGAGCTTTGCAGAAAGCAAACGTAAAGCTGACAGTCTGCAGCAGGAGCAGGGCCAGGCCAAGGCTGGCTAACACCACAGTGTCCAACGCTGACTTATAACACAGACAATCTGATCCATGCTCTGTGCTCATGCAACACAATTGAGCAAAAAGTACCAGAACAGTCCAAAGGCAACAAAACAAGACAACTAAAAAGAGTCGATTGAGAACTAATAAAAAAAAAATCTAAATCACTGTAATACAGGAACTTGGATTGCAGGCCCAAGCCCATGAATTTGTTTATTTCTTCCAAAGTGCCAGGACCAATGTCTTCTAATATATTGGAAATTAAGGAATTGCTCTCCAGGTTACTGAACAGTTTCAGAGACAAACCCACACAGTGACTTAAGTGGGATTCATTCAGGCAGAAAAAAGTGTCTAAATGAAGATATGAAGCAGGGATGAAACAGGTGCACCTGATTCCAGATGATGAGGCTGGTGATTAGTGCACTGGTGATGCTGAACACTGAAGGGTTGGAGCCCCTTTAAGCACTTTGCAGTCTGTCTCTACTCAATAAGATAGGGCAGTTTGGCAGGCTTAACATAGCATTTTGGCACCAACAAGATGATACCCTAATAAAATATAAAGAAATAAGGGCTGGTTTAAGTTAGCCCTAGAAGTTATTTCTTCTTTCTTCAAAATTTCAACAAATAGGAATTTGGCACAGAGATTTGATATCATGGTGGCAGTGGTCTAGTGGTAGGGGTCCCAGGTTGAAATCCCACCTCTGGCACTACCACCACTGGGTCCCTGAGCAAGACTCTTAAACCTGAGTTGCTCCAGGGGGACTGTCCCTGTAATCAGGACATGGAAGTTGCTCTGGATAAGAGCATCTGCTAAATGTAATAGTAAGATTTAACTTGAAGATTTGAAATGATCACACCATGTGAAGGCTCCTGGAGTTTTTACATGGCTAAAAAAATGTGAAAAGTTTTCACAGTTTAAAAACTGAGGATAAGCAGTTGAGAAAAGGAATGACCGGTTCTCCAAGCAACATAAATTATTTAAACACCATCACTGTGTGCTTTTTCCCAGTCCAAACTGCTCTGTCCTGGCCAATGTTATGGGCACTGACATCTACAGAGACCGCAAAGACTACATGCATGTGAGTATCTGCTAGCTGATCTAACACCCCAACACACAAACACACACTCACACAATGAGTCAGATAGTATATTTTATTTATATTATATATACTGTAAATAAAGCATACTCTCTGACTTATTGTGTGTGTGTGTTTCTTCTTCTTTTACAGATTTATGAACCCAGCGGGGCTAAGATTTTCAGAATCTCCTCACCCATCTACTTTGCAAACATCGACTTCTTCAGAGACAAGCTAGTCCAAGCTGTAAGTTGCTCTTATGCGCCGGGCAGCGGTGGCCTAGTGGTTAGGGAGTTGCTCCTGCATTGGAAAATTGTGGGTTTGATTCCCTCACCAGTAGGTTGCCCTGAGGTAAGGTACCATGAGCAATGTAGCATCCCTGTCAGCTGCCCACTGCTGCACGGTGTTTGAGTGCATGGGTTGAATGCAGAGGTCCAATTTCGTTGTGGTTCACTATGTGCTGTGACCTTGCAATGACAAGGGTTGTCACTTTCACTTTATGTCTGGGCCACAAACTAATCAATAGTTTTTGCTTTTCAGGAATGCAATTAAAGTAATGCTTCCCCAAAAGTTTTATTTTGTAAAATCTTCCCCATCTCCAAAACATAGCCCATGCTTTTTAAAGTGTAGAAAATAAGTAATGAAAGCCTTTTTCCCCAAAGTCTATTTTGGTCCCACAGACTACTACAAACTACATCATAGCTCAGTTGCAGAGGCAAAGAAGAGTTCAAACATCTCTTGGCTGATCAGTTATGTTTGGGATGAGTTGAAACTTGCAGATCAGATTTTTCAGTAAATTTTTTGTTTCCTCAGGTGGGATTTAATCCACTCCAAGTGTTGAGGAAGAGGAACAAAGCACTGCGAAAAATAAAAAAAATGATGAAGAACGGGGAGCTGCAGATGACACCTGTAAGTTACTGAATTTAATGAAGGTGTACTCAAGTTTCTTTGCCTGTTCAACTGACTGTTGACTCATCAGCCAAGGTGTTAATGATGACTGATGTTTATTCAGTCTGTGGCAGTCACTGATTAAAAATAAAACTTTGTGTGTGTTAATTATACAGGGAGGTCTCAAGCCCTTAGGTTTTCCAGGTACTGAGCATTGGGAGGAGGAGGACAATGCAGAGGACTTAGATCAACCTGTGGATTTCTCAGATCTTCCGATTCAGGTCAACTGGAAGTCTGAACTGCCTGTCAGCATCTCTGTTCCTCCAGTTGATATTCACAGCCTCGTGCTGGACTTCTCTGCTGTCTCTTTCATCGACACATCAGCACTCAAAGGCCTTAAAACGGTAAAGTATCTCAAAGATGTGCTCATATTTCTTTCTCTGTATCTAGAAATGCACACTACCTTGCCTGAATAAAAACACTAGAAGTGATTACTTATGAGCTCTGAGGAGCTTTAGCAAATGACCTGTAATTAAAAACTGACAAAAAGATCAGGAAAATAGGAATGGTTTAATGTGAATGCTTTCTTAAAAATGTCTGCCTAACATTGAGGATGTATCTTCTTAAGTAAGTGAACTTTAAATTCCAGAAACTCTCTGACTTGTAATGTTCTGAGCATAAAGATATGTCCTCAACTGTGCTTTTTTTTGTTGTTAAACAGACTTTAAAAGAATTCATCCGTGTGGATGTGGAGGTCTACATCGTTTCATGTGATGGTAATTACTTTTGTCCTTGTCAGCTTAACACTTAGCATGTTATTTGTATGACAACTGAAACTATGTCTTCTGGGTGTTTATGTATAATATTGATGATGGTTACGTAGTGGGAAAATCAGTGTCTCAAGACAGCATCTTCATTTAATTTCCTTTAAGAGGCATTAAATTATTCACAACCGTGAACAATTGTAACATCTAATCCTTTTTCATTCAGAAGTTTTGCAAATCTCTGGCCTTCCTTAATTCCCTAAATACTTCTTCACAGCATATGTCTGGGAGAAACTCCACAACAGCATGTTTTTTGATGATGAAATCATGACGTCCATGTTCTTCCCCACTATTCATGATGCCATGTTACACATTCAGGAAAAACATCCAGATGATCCAAAGAAAAAGGAACTGGCAAAGGTACAGTAATCCCAAAACAACAGACACAGTTGTTTAATGACCAAAGAAGGGTCTGTATTTAGTAGAAGGACATGATAACATAAACATACCTGTCACTGACCTGCAGATGTTGTGTCTATTTACAGGAAACAAATTTCAAAGCTTACTGCAGCCAGAGTGACAAATTAAACCTGCGGAGAACAGTTACAGCAAACATTTAGAAAATTTGTTTTCAGTTACTGATTTCAGTAAACACACACACACAATTTACAGAATGTATTTAAGACTGTTTAAACCTGGTGTGGAGAGCATCTCTGCCCTGACAAAACCCTGCATCTCCAAAAATTTATTCAGACTACTTTTATACCATTTTCATTTGTCCTTTCATGATATATTTGCACAATGTAAATCACAGTGAAAGAATATTTATGAAGTTTTCTTAACACAAATATATACCACCATCATGTATTTTTATATGGTCTGGCATAATTAACCTGAACTCTGTACTTATGTAAATAAATAGACAGATACTAGAAAAAAAATTGTCTAGGCTTTTGGCAAAAACAGGATGAGACTTTAGGCACTCCTTTACTCTGTGAATCTCCTCTGGGAAAGTTATGCCAACCTCCTTGCTATGTTTCCTTTAAATGCTTTCTTTCTTTCTTTCTACACTGAAGTGCAATTAGCCAAAGATGTTATGCAATAAAAAAATCAAAAGGTGTTTTGTATCATTACTTGTGGATGATCATTTCAAGTTTTGTTGGAGAAAAAAATATTATTAAACAAATTATTAAGTATTTAAACTGTAAATAATCTCAAAAACCACTCCACATATTGAACTTTTAGTAACAAACAGCCCATTTTAAATTTTTAATTTGTCACAAAAATGCATTTGCATCCACTAGTTAAGTTAAACACTTCCCACGAACAGTAAGGTTAAAGTGTTTCAACCTTCATTGCTTTTTGAACACTGGAGAACCAGTGATAACTGAGGTCACACACTACATGTTTCTTAAAAGACCTTTAGGCTTAGAAAAAAAGTCACCAATTCTGACAGGTCATGTGATGTGAATATCATCAGTGGGACACGTGATTGTTCACCATGTTTAAGATGTTTGTGAAAACATCTGTTCACATAATTACATTCAGGAACTCAAGAAGTGCAAGAATGAAGTCGGCAAACATGTCTTTTCTGTTGTCTGCATTATAACATCTTTCAAGAGCTTATAAAAGTATAGGAGGTAATGTGTTTGCAGTGAAAAGAATAAAAAGGAGTCAAGTAAAAAAAAGAAAGCAGTGATAAAGAATTGCATATTACAGATTTAATTCTTATTACATTCATAAAACAACACATGACATTTTCTTTAAAATACTGTCAAATCCAACTTTTTTTACCCAAAATAAGAGCCATAATTAAACGTATATATGCTTACAACTGACATTAATCATGAAATCAAAAACTTTTTTTATGCAGTCCCACTCTATACTGAACTATACAACAGCCATACCAAACTTACTAAAGGCTTACATGAGACCACTCTTCAAATTAAACTGTTTAAACCAGTGAAACGTCTCTCTATTGGTAATACGGTCTGTAACGGCCCTGATCTGGATGATGAGGTCCAGGGATCTGTCCTTGTGGAGGAGGCACTTGCATTCTAGGGGGAGGGGGTCCTCTTGGGCCAGGCCACATCCCTGGACTAAGCCCACCTGGCTGATTGAAAGGTGGACTGAGAGTGCCCTTGTCCTCTGAAAACTGAGGATTGTAATGGTGAGGTGGTGGAGCATTTACAGGGGGGCCACCATGTTGAGGAGGGGGGCCTGGTGGATGGTTCATGTAAGGTGCAAGCTGACCCATTAGGTGTCCAGGAGGAGGAACTGAGGACAAAGGTGGAGGTGGGGCTTGATTGAACACCATGTGCGCATTAGAGCCCTGTCCTGGGTGTTGCATTGGATGAGTGATAGGTGGTGGAGGGGGTGGAGGCCCATAGCGCTGCTGCGGTGGTGCCATCATATGGTGTGGGTGAGAAACAACAGGCTGCCCTGGGTAATCTCCAGGGTGGTGGAGTGGAGGTGGAGCATTCGTAGGCGGAGGGAGCTGATCACGGGGGGCGGGACTTGTTGAATTATCCTGAATAGGGACTGTGATGAGGTTGCTGTGCTTCCTTGTGGTTACTGTAGCAATGCGGAATGTTTCTTGACTGAGGGAGCGTGGCGGTCCCATTTCAGCACCAGGCTGGCCTTGTGGGGCTCTATGGTCTTCATGGGATGTGGGAGGTGGCTGACTGTAAGCATCGTGACCCCCATGTGGCAGAGGGGGAGGGATGAGCACATGGGGCTTAGGCAGATGAGGAGGGGGCACACGGAAACGCTCTGAAACCTCAGATGAAGCAGGCAGGTGAAGAGGATCAGCACGACCTGAAGAAGCCTTGCCTGCTCTCATGTGGCGGTGGTTAATATGGGCCTGCAGGTCCCTCTGGGAGAGGTAGGTGCGCTTGCAGCCCTGAATGATGCTGCACATGAAGAGGGAGCCGCGCTGGCACTGCTCAATTCGCTGTACTGGGTCTGTGCAACTGTACAGTGTTAGACTGAAAGGACAAGGAAAAAACAAGTAGAGTAATTACAATTAACATCATGAAAGTCAGCTGCACTGTAGACAAATGGTAAAAAAAAAATTTTAACACAGATTAAATATTTTGCATTTGATCATATAATTTTTTTTTTCAAATACTTGGGGGAATAAAGCAAACTTACCCTGGGCACATTTTATCACCTTTCCTCTCATGAAGCAATGCACAGTCATAGCAAAAAACATGCTTACAAGGAATCTATAAAAAAATGAATGCACATTTAAGCAGCCACAGTAAAATATAGCAGGTCAACACAAAGCCATTATAAGACATTTTAAATGATTTCCTGATATTCACAGCTTACCATGCGACCATAAGTCTTAACTGGCAGACCGCACTTGTCACAGAAATGAACAGGGGTTTCATCCCTCTCACCAATCAAATTAAGCTGGGGGGGGGGGGAACAAACAAACAAACAAAAAAAAAAACAATTGAACATAAGTCATGGTTTTGTTTATTATATCATTTGGGTTAGCACAAAAACACGAATAAAGAAAAATGGATAGGATAAAAAATAAAGGGACATTGAGTATGCAACCTTATAATCCCAGTAGAACTGCTGAGGGAATCGCCGCTGACCAGCAAATGCATCCCCAGCTTTTACTCCACACTCAAACCTCTCTTCTTGTTTGTATGCAAAGCCCTCTATGAAAAGATATGTCAGATAATTAAGAAAGTGAAATTTCTTGTCATTGTGCAAGACAGTACAACACACAGTGAACCCCAATGAAATTACACCTCTGCATTTCACTCATACACACAAACGTGAAGCAGGAGGCAGCTATTCAAAGCTTCTGAGGAGCAATGATGGAGATGGTACCTTGCTCAGTGGTACCTCAGAGCAACCTACTGGTCTGGGATTCAAACCCACAATCTTCTGTTCCTGGGGCCAACTCCCTCACCACTAGGTCACCACTGCACCATTATTTATCCTAACATATTGCATAGGGCTTGAACTACTCTGAGGTGTTTCAATATATTTTTGCTAGAATGTACTCAGGATTGATTGTTGATACTCAGGATGATTGGCCCAATATTGTCTGAGGCTGAGATGAGAGCTTACTTCTAGCCTGTTTGGGAAGAAGCTTGATGGGGATCCTCCTTCTGACATCAAGACCTCCTAATGCTCCCTCTGTTCCCTGCATGTCACTGTCTGCAAGAAGAAAAAAAAAACATGTGGTTACAACTTATGTTACATTCCAAAAACAGGTAGACACCATTTAACGTTTCCTCCAGAATCAAGGGTATCAGTAGGGAGCCTTGCTTTTGCGATAATAACAGACTCTACTCTAAGGCTTATACAGAATGTTGGAACAGTTGCTGTAAGGTCTTGACTGCACTCTGCCACAGAACACTAGTACACCAAGAATGTTGTTGCATGGATCCTATAGGAATTAAGTCTGAGGGTACGTATAGCGCACAGGTGTTCAGTTAAAAGTGATTGGGATTTAAAAGGCAGGTGAATGCAGAGGGGCGGGGCTTCTGATTACGTCCTGCCTCTTTGATCAGTCCGGCCCAAACACGCCATGCTTAAAACGAGTCAAAAATAAATTAAATTAAGCTATTAGGCTATTAATTATACTAAACTTAATGTTTGCATAAACGTATCCACATATAAGAATCAACGTCAATACTCCTTCATTTTGGCTGGACTACATTAAAAGTCAGAAAAACATAGTTAGCGGTTTAGCGCGCTAAAGTCGAGGCCAAACCGGCCACTGCACTAAATACGAGTAACATTACCTTCAGTGTGCTGCTGTAAGACAAAAATCCTACAGGTTTTTATCAAGTGCTGCTCCTAAATCTCAAAAGTACCGAACTTCATGCAAAAAATATGCAAACTGTGACTTTCCCTCCTTACCAATCGGATCCATAGCTGTGTGTGAATCGAGACTCTTACAGTACTTCCGTTTTGTCCCTTCAAAATAAAAGTCCCAGTCTTGCTACGAGTTGCCTCGTGTTTAAAGTGTAAATGTGCTGTAATATTTAAAATACCAACGTTATTAAAAGAAACGTAAATATTATTTTGCTACTTTTATGTAGTGTCACTCTGTTATATTAATTGCAACGTACGCTTCTATCGCTGATATTTGCAGGTGACGGTAACTTCCGCCATCCCTCCAGAAGAAACAACATGGACCCGAGTGAGGGATCTGTCATGGGAGTTTTCAACTGCCATCTGTGTGAGCTATCATGCCCTTACACATTTTACGGCCAAAAACCGCCGAACACCAGAGGCATTGTGTAAGTTTAACATTAAATATGTCTGATAAGTTACGGCGATGTTCTAAACTGTGAGTGTCTGGTTTAATGTAAAGCTCCAAGTGTGAATGATTTACTGCAAAGGGGTAAGTGATTGAGTTAGTGTCTACATGCAGTCATTTTACGTGGTATCCACACAAAAGTTTAATTTTATAAACAAGGTAGATTATGGTGAGAAAGAGCTGAATCAGATTAAAGAGGTTTTGTTTGGGGTAATAATTTGCCTGTAATAGCCACCAAAACCTGGTCTATTAATGATCATCTTTACAGTGTGCAGAGCTGTGAGCCTCCAGGACCATGGCTGAGAAACATTCATGGAGCAAAGCCACAAAACTATCAAGAAAACACCTCAGACATCAGGGAATTGGTCACAGGCATTTTTCAGAGGCAATTAAATGCCTGTAGTTTCTGGTTCCTGTTCACTACCGTCTGGAAAGATTTGCACTTGTTTTCTGAGATGTTTCTCTGCACTGCTGTAGGGGCAGTGGTGGTTTAGTGCTGAGGGACTAGGCATGATCAGAATGCTGTAGGTTGTAGTTGCAGACCAGCAGGTTACCCTGAAATGCCCTTGAGCAAAGTCCCCAAAACTGCTCTACTGTGATGGGTTAACGCAGAGGAAAATTTGAATGTGGTGCACTTTATGCTGTACACAATGACATGCTCACTTTCCCTCAATTGAGTTCTTGCTCTTTTAATCCAAATGTAGGCCCAGTGCTTTTAATGGTGCCTTTACTTACATTAATGATACACTGCTATATGAAAACATGCATATACATGCAGAGTCTTTAAGACATATCCTAAGAGTCAACTGTTAACTCGTACGTGCATTTCTACGTGCATTTCTACTGTTTATAAAGAGTCAACCTTTCCCCCATCCATTTAACCATTTACTTTTGTTATAGTAGGGTCACTTGGGTCACTGCCATGTTTTTCTAATCCTGAGTCATACACAGAAACCTGGCACTGAGATGTTACTCTCTTTATTTAGCTGGCTCCCTACCATGTGTGCAAACACCTTTTTTTTGTGTTCTACCCCAGGCTTTTGGAGGAATGCTATGGCATGCGTGATCCCTACAGCCCAGACAAGGAAAAGTTTCTTGTATTGGGTTCTAAGTGTTGTCTGTGTGACAAGACTGTGTGTGTTGGCACGGTACGAGAATTTCTTTCACTGAACTTTACTCAGCTACCTTACTCACTGTACATGATAATTTAATTCTTTCCTTCTCAAAACATGAACGGATCACCATCATTCTCTTTAGTGATTCATGCATGCACAATGGTTAGTTTTTTTTGTTGTGTCTATTCAGCTTTATTGTCGGGAATCTTGACCATGCTACTTATGTTTTTCACAATCCAGGAGTGCAGCCTCTTCTACACAAAACGGTTCTGCTTGCCATGTGTAAGAGAACACCTCGGGCAGTTTCCAGAACAGATTCAAATAGAACTGACCAAGAAAAAAGCTGCTCAGAAATCTTGACGTCCATCAGAGGTCCTCTTTCCGGAACGGTGATATTTTGGACGGGAAGGATTTTAAAAGGCTGACCTGTTTGCTCTGTTCCCCTTTGTAAGGGCATGCTGAATTAAATCCATCATGCTTTTTGCATGTGGTCTCAAGAAGACAAATAACAAATCTTTAGCCAAACACGCATGACAGATGGTCTCGAGAAGAGTGGACAAGAAGCCAGACTTGCGGAACAGCATATTTGTGGTGGTTTGGTGAATATTACCCTGACTGGTTTTTTACTTGTCGGCTTCAAGTCCAACTTTTTGTTTTTCTAAAGAAGAGCCCCTGAAAGGTACAGTTCTCATAAACAAGACATTTGAATGCCTGGTTTGATACATGGATTACATCTGTTATAAATATAAATGAGTGGTTTGGCATGCCATTGAATCCCCCTGTTCTACTGCAGCATGAATCCTATTCACATATTTACATAGTGTGTAGCTCTGCCACAGTGAAGCAGAAAGCAGAAGCATGTTTAAAATGCTGAGCAACTCCTTACTTAAAATATCGGCTCAAAACTGATCCAAGATTATGGAGGTGCATTCCAGGACTGCTTTCATGGTGCAACATTAAACAACATCTAAAATATAAAATAATAAAATATTAAAGCTGAATACAGACAATTTGGGAGTATGATTTGTTTATCTTTAGTTCTGCTTAAGGTCCAATTTAAGCATGTCTTTTTGTGAGACTCCCTCTCCACTATGTTAGGCTTTTGCAATGGCACCGGTAACTCTAGGGCGGTTATATATGCAAACATTACATTTCTAAATGTACAGTTCATTCCCCAGTTTGTACAATCAATGCATCACATTAAAATTCATTATTTTTATGAGATGATTAGAAACAATGTATTTAAATGAATTTGCTTTTTCAGCCTACAGTAGTTTAGCTCTGCCTTTTCTATTCATGTTTCTGGCTAAACAGATATTTGAATGAGGCCTAGTTCAAGCCACCCACAACCCCAAAAAATTTTAAATTCAATTTAATCTCACCCCTGCCCACACTGATTTTTCTTTCTTGTTTTTTTTTTTTGCAATATACTCAGAAGTAAAGGTATAATGTCTCACGGCCCTTTTAAACAACATCAGAGAGATACTTCTAATGAATTAGCACGGATTAAGGCCATGAATAGAGCTCATAGTAATACACAAGTTATTACTGATTTTCGTTTATATCCTTTAACAGGTCTAACAATCAAGATTTCAAGTAGCTGCATTTCAACCACTAGATGTCAGCAGAGACCTGCGTGTTGACTCCTGACCAAAAGCTTTATTTCGTGGGCAGGGGCAGTGTGGAGGGCACATAATCGCAAAGGATAATTGGGCAGAAAAGAGAAAAGAAAGAAAAATGTGTCCTCATATGACTCAGTGATATCTTGATGTAGAAAATGTATATATTTACTCTAAGCATCAAACGTCTGAAGTTGTCCAGCAGAGGCTGCTTCACACTTAAGGTGTTTAAAAAGGTGCTGAGCAATTGATCACTCAACAGGCCTGCAAATGTGAACATGATTCCCTGTTGACGTATCACAGCTCCTCTTATAAAATATAACTCAATGAAAGACAGACTTCAAAGTTGTTTCTGCATCATTTTATTGGACAAATTCTCTGCGGATATCCTTTGTTCTTAATGTCACCTTGCTGCTGTAATATTGTTATAGACTGCAAGATATTTTTAACTTCAACTCAAAAATTAAAGGTTCAAATAAGGAAATCAAAAACTAACAACTTCGCTCAAAATAAACAGTTGCCTGTTTATTTTAACCACAGATCGATCAATTGTGCAAGCAGTGCTGTTTAACCTCACAAGCAGATTTTGGGGCTGTCGATATGAAACTGATATAGGCCGCCAAAGGTCACTGTAACCCATCTGAATCTGCCACACTTTTTTTTTTTTTTCAAGGTTTTTTAAAACTATTGCCCGCATTGCCTTAATTTATCTGATGAATATTGTGTATTGTCAGGTCTGTGTTCACTGTGTTCACTAAATGCGGTAATTGACAAGATACCTCGGCCTGCACTGTCAGTGTTATTACTATGTATTTAATTATAGTTTTTTTTTTTTACATTGTTTTCATCATTCAGTTATGCAAGTATTTCTGTATTAAAAATATACACAATATCTTTTCTCATTAAAGAGACTGAGAATCCCAAAATCAGAGGACTAAAGGGTGAGCTCATATATTAAGACATTTCAACACTGTAACCTCCACAGGGAAGAGGAGAAAAAACTGCAAAACATGCAGAAGGACACTTGATATGACTCATGGATCCAAACTACTGACTGATAGTGACAAAGTCTACCAGAGATAAAGCCATTGCCAACAATGACCTCATTGAAAATGATTTAGAAAAAAAAATACATTATTGTACCACCTTCCCTGAAGAAGTCATCGGGTGTGTCTTCACAGATTAAGTAACATGCATTTCACTTAATGGGTTTCTCAGCTTCATATGCTTACATTTAAAATACATTATCACTTCTCAGTGTTTGAGTTTATTTTGTGAGTAAGTCATCCTAACTTTCTTACAATTAGATTTCAGTCATTTAGTTTTTTTTGTGGCTTTTGTGTTCAATGCTCACACCTCTCTCAGCATTTTAGGCCAAAACGGCTCCAAGAAGAGCAGATTCGCAGTGGAGGGACTGACCCCAGGGTGTTTATCACTGGAGTAGTTTCTCTCCAGGTTGTTTTTGGGCCCAGCACTTGAGTAATGTGCGTGATCTGGTGAGTGAAGCTGCTTTTCCTCCCGGTGAGTTTTGCAGCCTCCGTGACCTCTAGTGCACTTCATAGGGAGCAGGGAGCCATTTCGTTCCCTCTGAGAAATGGGCGGCGCCCGTGGTGGCGCACCAATGAAAGTCTTCTAGTTTAAATAGCCTCAGCTGTCAGTCCGGGCTGCTTTGCTTTGCCATCGCCATATTGGGCGCTCGGATGAGTTCGCCTGCGTGTTTTCTCCTTCGGAATTACTGCGAGACGGGAACGGACGGACGGACGGTCGGGAGCGCGCTGCTGCCCACTTGACCGCGTGCTGGCGATCGCGGCCCCACCGGCTGCTTTTTCCCCCTACTTTCGTTTTTTCTCTTTCGCTCTCACTTTTCAGCGCTGGCATGCTCGCTCTTCTGCCGCTCGTTCGCGAGTAGTGTTGTCTTGACGCCAGTGCTGACGTTGTAGTTTTTTCTCTTTTGATCTTTTTTGTGTATCGGGACCTTGTTTTTTTTACTTTGATGTAGGAAAAATGTCCGACGTGCGCTTGTCTAACGGAAGCCCCCCGCTGGAGAGGGTGGACGCGAGACTCGCGGACCACTCCAGGCCGTCGGTGTGCAGGAACCTGTTCGGCGCGGGGTCCGCCGGGGACGCCGCGGAGCTGCGGCGGGACTGCGCGGAGCAGCTGCGGGAGATCGAGCGCGCCGCGCAGCACCGCTGGAATTTCAACTTCGAGCTCGACCAGCCGCTCGCGCCCGGACAGTACGAGTGGGAGGCGGTGGACGGCAGGCGCGTGCCGGACTTTTACAGCCGGCCTGCTCGCGGAGGGGACACCGCTGAGCGCGCGCCGCCCAGGACTAGCCCGACTACGGGCAACGGCGCGGGGGAGGACACGGCCACGAGGAAAAGACGCTCCGCGGACCAGCAGGGTAACCTGACTTTGAGCTGACTGAGGGGGGAAAAAAACGGAGGGAGGGAGTGAGGGGGGCGTTGGATTTGTGCAGCCATCTTGCCCCCCTCTGCTGTAATTTGGGCACGGCTCGTGCTCGCCCAACGCGCGCTGCCTTTGCGATTGCGTTTATGGCATTTAGCAGACGCACGTGCATCACTGCTTTGTAGCGCACATCTGCTCCTCATCTCTGTAACCCTAGATTTAACTCACAACAACTGCTGTTCAAGCACATTACTGCCAGCCAAGTTTTATACTTTACAAACCCTGACGATGCACATGTCAGTTATTCTCTACACGCACATTAGATGTTATAGATATAAAAGGTAATGGGAAAGCATTTGGAGTATTTGATACTCCTTGAAGAGATGGGTCTTCAGGCAGTTCTGATAAAACTCCTCTTCTACTGCACAGATGTTGGCTGCAGCCCACTCAGAAAACGACTCCTGGGCCGCCCAGCATTTTGCACCTCCTAATGGCACCTTTTCCCCCTTTTTCAAATCCCAGATGATGCAAGTCAAAGGAAAAGAACGAGCAGTGATGCAGAGGAAGCAAACCACTGTCCAGACCCTTCAACAGAGCAGACGCCCAGAAAATCGCAGCCCAACACATAAGCAGGGCCTTTGGGAGCAAAGGTGAGTAGGAGCAGGCCAGCCTTCTGCATCTCGGTGCAGCTCAATCAAAACATGCTGAAGCCCATGGACAGTTGCTTTAATTGTGGAAGGTTATTTGGAAATGCAGCTCTGGCCTTTCCCCCAGGCTCTGCTAGACTGGAGTGGTAATGTGAACTTGTCACATCACGTCTACCAAAGTGACTTTCACGTTGTAAACAAAATGCCTGTGAACAACAGTGTAGTAAGACGTCACACACTGCCTGGGTGTGTACGTGTGTGTGGGGGGGTGGAGAAAAGTACACTTCAGCCTCTCACACACAAGTCTGTATTGTGAATTGGGCATTTATTAACATCCCAGGTAACCTTTAGATATGGACTGTTTTTACAAAAAAAAATTGTTGCCATGTTTACTACACGATGGAAAATAATCTCGGTGAAATTATTTGAGTAAATTCAGGCGTGTAGTGTGTTGTTTTGAAGCAGGCTCAGGCAGTCACATGTGTGTAGTGTTTTTGTGGTTGCCGTGTTGGGATTTCCTTCACAGTTAAATAGACACTGTCTTTCTGTTCCCTGCAGAGATGAAGAATGTGTTTCTCCATCAAAATCTGAGAGCTTTATGAAGTAAACAGGGACAGCAATGGGGGGGGAAAAGAACAGCGCACCGTCTTTCCTAAGGATGTGCGAGGCAGTAGAAGCACTGAATTTTTTACACTAAAGTTTTGGCACTCAACCTAATACATTTGCCTCAAAAGCAGACAATGTAGCAGCGTGCAATTTTTTTTTTTTTTTTTTTTTTTGCTCAGTGTTGAGCATACTACCTATGTATATTCTCATTTTATATGTAGCATATTGAAATGTAACATTATGATGAGAAAAAAAAATCATATCTTGGAGTGGAAGACTTGAAGAATTGCTGGGCAGTTTTCAAACGACTCCCAATGATGCTCCCTCTTAAAAAAAAAAAAAAAACAAAAAAAAAAAAAGGAAAAAAAAAGAAAGTTTGCTCCTATTTAGGTAACCTCGAACCTAAGGTCTCAATATTGTCAGGGGTTCATTTCTCAGTGAGTTCAGTCTTAAATTTACCATGCATCAGTTCTGCACTCAAGTCATAGGCATCCAGTGGTAACCTCTAAAGAGAACTGGAGACTGCTTATATTATGTGACCTGAAGCTACACAAAGATTGTCTTTTGGTATTTGTAATAATACTAAAGTGTGTATTGGTACTTGGTTCTTGTGATATTGAGTTAAAATTCTGCCAAAGTTGCAACAGGGATATTCCTTTATTAAGGGTGTGGTTATACGGTTCTGATTTCTCAGTATTATTATATCCCTGGGTTATTCCACTATTCTTATTTTGTTTTCCAATGACTTTTTAAAAATGGCTAATGAATGAATAAAAACCTACTGAGTAAATATATATATATATTTTTTTTTTTTAAAGGAAAACTGAAACCGTTAGTTTTCTTTTCAGTCACTTTTGTAAATTTCTCTTGCATTACTGTGCATTTGTTTTTTTTTAAACACTGGGCCATGTATTTTTAAAAAAATGTCTTTTTGGAAGTGGCACTAGTCCTCAAATTTGGTCCTTTGCCACCAAACATGGCAGTCATGTTGAACATGATGTGCTACTAAGTCCCCAGAAATATGTATAAAACACCAGAAAAAGACGTTACACTGCATGTGTGTAAAACTTTGATGTGTACCTGTGTATATTGCTTTGTAAAAACACTGAGGAAATTATACTAACTTATTTATGTTAAGGCTTTTTGTTGTTTATGACTGTCCAAAGTGGCATTTGTGCTTTTCTTTTTTTTTTTTTTTTATTTTAACTTTTTATAAGTTTATTATTTTTTCAGATATTTTGAATAGAACTTGTGCAAGGTTGCAAACTGAGCCTGTTAAAATGTGGATTTTTCTATTGCTTGTTTAAAGAGATGATTAAAAAAAATCATGAACACTCTATTTTGTGTCTTTCAATGCGAACCAAAAAAAACTACTGGTGCGTTCATCCTGGGGTTATACTGGTAAATCACATCAATTCACTTTGCACTTAATTACACTGGGCTTAGTTCCATTAATGATCAATACAAAAATATTAATTTGACTGGATTTCACTTCCAAACCTTGTAAATTTATTCTTAGTCACTGAGTGCTTAGGGAACTCGTTGAAATACTGTTTCTATTATTATTATTTATGATTATTATTAGTACCCTCACAGTTAAAGAGTTCTATGTTATTTTTACTAAATAAAAAATCTGCCCAACTCCAGATTATAACTCGAGTCCCTGTGCTTGGTGTTAATTTCTTTGGGGTCGTTTCTCCACTGCTCTCATCCTCCAGCTGCTGTTGAGCCTCTCAGTCTGTAAAACCCACTGAATGTTTATAGAGCTTTTGACGATACGACACTGGTGTTGTTTAGTTATTTCCTCCCTGTTTCCCGCAAACTTTATCGGCTCTTTCGGCCGCCATTCACACACGCAAACAACAGAAAAACTCCTCACTGCTGCTTCGACTGAGAAAAACAAGGACACGTCCCATAAAGAAAAAAAACACCAACAGCAAAAACGCCCAATAACACGACAGATTGACACGCGGCTCGTCCAATCGGAAGCACACAGAGAAAAGCACACCACTCACTCCAGCCAATCACATCGCCTTTCACTGCACTATCGTCCATTTTTTTCCCCACTCACATTCGGACAAAGACCGCCTTCTTAACGCTCTGATTGGCTCCCGCCTATTCCGTGCTATGTGCTGTAATAGGCCAGTACTTCACGCTCGTAAACATTCCTACTAAAACAGTATAGTGTGTAAGGTTTCACGCTGTATTTTTGCATTTGAACACTCCAGAATTACATACTAATCTAGAAAATTAACATTGCTATGCTGCTATTATGCCCGGTTCAGAAGTGGTCATAGAGTAAAGCTGTGATGGTTTGAAATTAAACATCACCAAGGAACCGCAAACGTCTTACTCACACGTGTATTTCACGGTGAAACCAACGAAAAAAACGAATCCCTTCGTTGCGGATGAACTGGCCAATCCCAGCGCTGGCTGACTGAATACGGGTGGGGAAAACAGGCCGCGGTCTGTGGAACACGGTGTTCTCGTGGCGAACGCAACGCCGCACAGAGCTGTGCGCGCGACCCGTCACTTTTCTGTGTTTTTGCTGACGCTTGCAAGCGCGCCACTCATCTGCGTAAAAAAAAGCAAGGCTCAACCCACAAGTAACCTTTGGGAAAGCTAGCTAATGCTAGCATGATGAAATCAAAGCTCGTGTTGCAGCAGAAAAAGAGGATAATGAGGATGAAGTCAGTATAAACTACACCAATCAGAACAGTCAGGAGCCAATCATGCCTATCCTATTAGAATACCTGATCACCCACACACACCACACACACACACCCACAAACTATATATATATACGTGTGTGTGTGTGTGTGTGTGTAAGGGTCTTCTTCAGCAGCATTTATATCTGATCTTGTGTTTAACGAGCTAACTAGTTTTGTTTTTGTTTTTTTTTTTTTACCTTCAAATGTTTTAAATGAAGAAAGAAAGGAGGGAGCAGTGACACTTTCCTTTGCAGAGTAGCACTATGGCACCAGCTGTAGTGGAAGTGATTCAGTTTCTGGCCAATGTGGGACAGTACATAACTGCCTAACGTGGATGCCAAGCAAGGAAATGTGCTTCATTAAAAAGAAAAGAAAAAAAAATGTTGGAAAGAGTTCTGAAGTAAATGTGAGGTCAGTCTACATGGATTAATGTGAAGTGCCTCTCCTTTTTCTGTATTTTAAATGCTGACAACATATGAAACATTTTAAATAATATAAATGCAACACAACATATGGCCTTGGTCACATTAATGTTTAGTCTCAGCAAAAGCCAAATAAATATGGGCCAATTTTTCACTTCAGCTCTTGTTACAGTGCATCACAGCCCAGGGCCCGGTGTGTCCTGTTCTTCTAGTGGTTCGATTCATTGTAAATTACAGGACAAGAAGTGACAGAGTGCATCTGTCAGTCAAATTGCGATAAGCTAGTGGCCACTGTTATTCTTTAACTTTTTGCCATTTTATTTGCTGTCCAAAATGGTAAGTAAACTTAGACTGCATCAAGCCACTGACCCACTGGCTTTCACAAGTGATGGCGATGATGATGATGATGATGATGATGATGATATGGCTATGGTTATCCAGACTTTTGTAGTCGTTTGGGGGTTTCACTCTGCAGTCTTATCTCCTCCGTTCAATTGGGATTAACTTGGGCAATCTAGATTTCACTTCTTTCCAGGTGATGTCATCTGTTAGTTTGGTGTTATGGGATACTGTTTTGGTGCACGTTAAAGTTCCTTTTGATTAGTTTGGATGCATTATTTTATAGTTTGTCACAAAAAATGTTTCTGTAAACTTTGGAATTAATTTTGCCATCATGAGTAACAATCAGTAAAGATTACTGAGCCTGTTCCAAAAGCACCCATGCAAGCCCAAACCATGAAACCAATGTGCTTTACAGATGAGCTTGTTTGTTTTGAATCATGTCCATATCCTTTCTCTCCAACATTCACCATCACGTTGGTAGAGATTTTGTCTCATCAGTCCATTAAACTTTGTTCCATTAACTTTTTGGCTTATCAGTCAGGTTTTCTGACTCTTCCTGCAAATGAATGATTTTTATCTGGAGGTATGGCCTTTGTATTTTTCATCAATTAACTTCCTCAAACGTGGATTATGATACCTCCATCCCCACCACGTGGAGTCATGACGTTAATGACTGTTGGTTTGGGTATTTTTTTTTCTGGATGCTAAATTTGTCTGTCATCAACTGTAGTTTACCTTGACCAGCTGGTTCGATGTCTGTTGCTCAGTACATCAGTAGTTTCCTTATTTTTCAAGACATTCCATACAGTTGTACTGGCTATGTTCAGTGTTTGTGAAGTGCCTCTTATAGACAACTTGCATGCTTTTCACCCACAGACAGATGAACTGACCTTGAAGTTCTAATACTTTTATAGGGGATTGTATATGAATTCAGACCTATGCTAGCTATTATAATTGCGAACAAGAATTCACTAGGTTAGTTAAAAACTGGTTGCACCACATGAACAAGTTTTTACGGAGACAGCAAGAGGAACTAGAAAATGTAAATGAACAAAACAAATCCTGAAGAGTCTCTAGTTCAGACTCTAACTTCTGACTCAGATGCAAAAACTGCTAGATTGGTGCTGTAGTTGTGTTAGTTCACCAGAATCCAAATAGTTTTTAAAAAACAGCCCATTTCGGTAGTTGTGAGGAAAAAATATACACAGTCGTTCATTAAAATATAAACTCCTTCAAAGCTAATTAACATCATTCTGCCCCATACTGGTTGTCTTTTCTTAATCTGCCATCATGTTTTTGTGGAGTAAATGAGTTCTTATCTTGTGTTATTGAGACATAATCATGCTAAAATCACAGTGTTTAATGTTTCTCGCCTTGTGTATGTATTAATTGAATTAGTCTGTATTAATGTTTAATAGCTCAGACATGACTCATGGATTGTTGGTGGGGCTGAAATCAGTAAAAAGATTTCTGGTGTTAACTTAAGACTTAGACTAAGACTTAAGTAGCAACTTAACTTGCGGATGTCAATATACAGGACTTTTGGAAAGTGGTCAAATTTAAGTAAACATACCAGTCTGTAGCCATCCTCAAGGGAGACAAGTAAACTGCAAAAGCGTAGAACTCATCCACAATATTAAAAATGAATAAATAATCAATAATGTCAGTCTAATATATTGCTACAATAATATTACATTTATTCCACAATCTTAGATTATGCATTGTGAACCAGTGCTGAGAACAGGCTTTCGTAGTGGCAGTTTACCACAGCCTGAGCAGTCATCAAAATGCCCCATAGGGCCTCTGATTTTGAACCTGAATTTATGCATGGATTATTTTAATTTGATTTATATTACCATTCCAATTCAATATTCAAGAAAAACAACCAGTCTACAATTTTCCTGCAAACAGGTGAACTCTTTAAAGCATTCTGTTATATAAAGAGATAATTCTACCTTATTCGCAAATTTTTCACTTCAGCTCTTGTTACAGTGCATCGCAGCCCAGGGCCCAGTGTGTCCTGTTCTTCTAGTGGTTCGATTCATTGTAAATTACAGGACAAGAAGTGACAGAGTGCATGTGTCAGTCAAATTGCGATAAGCTAGTGGACACTGTTATTCTTTAACTTTTTGTCATTTTATTTGCTGTCCAAAATGGTAAGTAAATTTAGACTTGTTCTCTGTTTTGTAATTGATAACGATGACATGAGGGTGAATCCAAACTAATCATGATGGTTTTGATGTCAGTACAAACTTTCAGGCATAAAAGAGTACATAACATACTATATAACATATTGTACACAATGGTCAAGATGCCTTAAAAGCTGGATATAACTCTTTAAAGCATTCTGTTATATAAAGAGATAACTCTACCTTGCTTTCATTTTGCATTTTGTTATATATGGCTCCAACTACTTACTAACTAGTCAGTAAAAAAATGAAGTCGCTTCCAGAATTCAGCTACATCTAGAAATTTGCATCAAATTATATTTGACCATTTCAGAGGGTTCCTCTGACTAAACAGCCTTATCAATGTATTCCAGGCTAAGAGACTTCAAGTAATGAGATCATTTTAGATGAACTTTAATCCATTCAAGAGAGAAGATATGCAAGCCACTGTTCTGTCACCTCCACTTTATCCATACAATCACAAATTGTGGTCTAATCAAGTGTTTTCAAAGAGTTATAATGAATAAGGATTATTAATAAAGAATAATTGCCAATTTATATGCTTCTGGCTTGAAAAGGTATCTTGTTTGCTAAAGATGTCACTAGATATAGACCAAAGCTAATATTTTCAGTATTGAGCTGTTTCAACGAGGTGATTTTGACTTAACTGGTTGAAAGCCATCCTCTCCTGCTGAGTATGGCAGGTTGTAGTGGCCATGGACATTCAGATGGTAACTATTAGGTCTATTCTTTATACTCATCAAGAAGACCTGGCTAATGATCCTAGCAGCTGTCTACACAAAAATGTCTTCACACTCTAAAATACAACTGATGCCAGGACACCAGTCATCGTAGTATAGTTTCTCAAAGACATCCCAATGGTGTCATGTCAGCTATTAGAGAGACTGTTGAATTCTGTCTCGGATCATATGATCTTGATCTTACATGCTATGGCTCTTCTGGGAATTGTACCCTAAGACAGCTGTGGATACAAAGAGATCACACAACAGCCAACTCATCTGACCCTGTACCTCCAGAACAGGGTCAACTGACCTTAGCATTAATACAGAGCAAAATAAGTCCTTCACTTCCTAAGGGGATGGCATATATCCCCATATATCATATTGCAAAAGAACAACAAGCTGGCATTTCCTGCAAGCTATGACCTCACAGATGGGAAGGGAATGTGTATGTGGGTTCATTCACCTATGCTGTCCTCTATTTTGTGTTACTTCATTAGTGCACAGTTTCTGGCCAGAAAGCACCAGTCCAGGAGATCTGCTCGTTTATTGGAGGAAGAGCCTAATAGCGTATCTCCTCACAAAACAGCTAAGCTTGGCCAAAATTTCCCCTAACTTTTTCAAAGAAACACCACATTTCCAAGACCAAATTAGCAGACAGCTAAATTAACAACATGGCAGGTAACGGGAAGAAAGTGATCGTAAAATCAAAAATGTTTACAGCTGGGCCTATTAATAGATATTTTGCACAGAACTAAACATGACCTCACATTTGGCTTCTCCACTGGGAAGGAACATTTGCAAAACGTTTGTCTTATTTTGGAAATGCAACTTCCCATCTGTTTTGTGCTGTTATTAATCCAAGTGATTTTTATGAGGCTGAATAAAGCTTTTTTATTTTCCACCTCGGCCAGCCCAGTGGTCATGTGCTTTGGCTGTCCTCAGTTTGAAGAGAAACCTGCACCAGCCATGGATTGAAACCAATTTTGGCTGGTAGTCCAGTTTAACTGGCTCAAAGCTTGTCCAAATGAAGGATGTAAACAAGCTCTTTTGCCAATGGGACTTTTTATGCGTTTTGGCATTCAGAGCATGGTGTCTTGCTGTGAACTCCACATGCATGTTTTTCGGTTTGCTCCACATATTGCACTCTCAGCGTCAACTAAAAGATTTTTTTCCTTCATCTTTTTCTCCCTCTCTTCTGATGGCATGGATTACATTCTTTCATCTGACCCCATGTCTTGATGACAAAAGTATGTGCGCGTGTGTGCATGTGTATGGAGGGGTCATGGTTCGAATAACAACAATCAGCTTTTGAAGTGACCCATGCTCCTGCTAATCATATACAGGCACGTCTGTTTTCACCACGCTCACAGGAGAAGGCAGTTGTGTGCTGTGTTATACTAGAGTGCTGGATTGGGGTCCTTATTAAAATAGTCACCTCAGGGGACTCTTTCAGGCAGTTGGAGGCCACAGTAACATTTCCATTGGGAAATTTAAAGTGAAGCATGTCAGTATGTGATCCCATTACTGGAATGCTTATGTGAGCTGCCTTATGACTTTATGCACACAAATGTAAAGGAAAAATATCAATGATCTCCTCAGCAGAGGATACTCATACACAATTTTGATCAGACTTTAGGTGATTTTGGACATTTCTTGAGTTAGAAAAGTCTACAATGCTCTTACATCCTAGATATATTTGATTGGCTCATATTCTTTCAGGGCAAACGTTACCCTGTAACAATTATAAACATGTGGAGATAACTTGTTAAACATTTTATCCATGCTAACTTATGTTAAATCCATGGGAGCAAATGAAGTTTATTGTACTTTTGAAAACATTGAACAATGCCTGCTCCCTTCAAAAGACACTTTCTTTCCATACACTGTTTAGCATAGTAAATGCATAGTAAATATTTTAAATATCTGGTTATTCACTGTTCTACCTACATACCTTGCACATTATTTGCAAAGTAGTTTTCAAATGAGGACCTAATTTAAATATGTCGGGGTGTGAGGGGTTGAAAATTCCCAGTCACTGCTTAGTTTGAACTGTCTCAGTTTCCCTTTTGTGTCTCTCCACTGAAATCACAGAATGATGGGACAGATGAGTTACTAGATGACTAGGAGTTGAAGTCAAGGGTTTTCAGGAGTCAAGCTGAGCAACTCATGTTCAAATTTTTAGCTCCTCTCTAAGGTGCCAAGGAGTCCTTAAGAAGTTCAGCAAAGGTTTTCACTTACTCCAGGTGTAGTCAGTCAGTCCGGACATATTAACAAATCTTTGATGCTTTAATTTGCACAAGAGTTGCAATGGCTAAAGTTGCTAATAAACACTAGAAAGCAAAAGTCACCCTTATCTTTCCTTTCCTCAAACCACAACCAGCTCTTTATTAAGGTGGTGCAGTTTTGTGGACATAGTTTAGGACACAGTACGATTTGATGTGAGCTTTAAAACAAAACAAAACAAAACCTCACAGTTTAGCCCATACTCTGCAGGCAGAAGTGAGAGTACTGATCTAGAATCAGATTTTTTTTCGTGGCGGTGACTGATATCTTTCCAACTGCGTTTGGAATAACAGCTCTGTTGTTGTTTTAAATAGCGGGTGAGTTTTGCTATTTTGCCTTTTTTCATTTTCAAAGTTCTGCATCCTAAACCAAGTCTGTACCAGTTAGTTACTATTTAAAGAAATGATTTTGATGACTTTTGACTTTTAATATTTCCTCTAATGCATCAGTTTCAAAGGACTCCAAACTATCCAAATTGGATCCAAACTGAACTGTTTTTTATGGCATGTAGCCAAAGGGCAGCATTTCTGATCAGTGCAAGGGACTTTATGGGAAGTATTCTCTTTTCCTTTCATTCTCAGAAATCAGGGCAGATGCCAAGGCAGGACAAGAAGAACAAGAATCAAGAGATCCGGATCTGCTAGTCTGCTGAACTGTTCCCTCACCATTAAATACCAAAGGAAATGCTTTCTTTATAAAGAACAAAAATCTCGTTGGATAAGTAAATTCTCTTTCTTTCCTCAGTCAATGCAGTCTATATGACGGCACAAACCTGCAGAAACATCTTTTTTTGAATTCGCTGTTCATGTGATATCATGATAATCAACATATCTGCATATGATGGCATATTCAGTGTACAACATTTAGCCTGTAAATTCATGCTGCTATAAATATATCAACTTTTGAAGCAGTCACACAGTAGTGAATCAGAAGACACGACACATCAGTTACATATAGCAGACTTAAAGGCACAGTAACAAAAACTTCGTGTTTAATAATGTTGGATAAAGAGGGATTTGAAGTGTATTAAAATAAAGTATAACTCTTTTTTGTAAAAGTTAAGGGGAAAAATTTTTAAAAATCCAAGACTACAGTTTGTACTGAAGCAATTGAGACCTTAAAAAGGATACTTCAGACCATCTACATTACAAGAAGAGAATTCATTCATCATTTAAGCAAACCTCTGTTTCACTCCAAATGAATCCTTTTGACACCTTTATTTTTACGATTGTATGTGTTGTAGTATGAGTCTTTTTCACAGCACAGGTTGTATCAGCTAGGATCTGCTTCTGTAGTGCTGCATATTGAATGATAAATACTCTTTATGCTATATTGCATTGTTAAAAGACAATGAAGACTTTTACATCTGGACCTCATGCCTGGCCCTTGCTGGGTCATTGTTATTAGTTTAGATTAAAATGTTATAATAATATACTTACTTATTAGATGTATTAAACTATTGTAATTTTCTTTTTAAATTGAGACTGTGATTGAATACCAATCTTTTTTTGCTTTCATGCTGTGCTTAATCCTGCTGAATCCAGCCAGCATTAATGGGTTTACAGGTTTATTTTAAAGGAGATATCTGGGCAGGGGGAGCTAGCTGAAAAGTTTTATATATCTCAACTGTCTGCTCATCCCTCTTCCCCAGAAAAAAGACAAACATATGCACACTAATATGAATGGGGAAGGTTTTACACTGCAGGCATCTCACTGTATCACAAAGAGGCACCACACCCACAGTGACCGCAGAGGGACATACACCAACTTACAGACTCTGTAGAGCAGAGCAAACACCTACATCTGACAGTGCTGTCTATCTTAGGCTGCAATGCCACAGTTGAAACGATACACCCAATGCACACTATCAACGGCTCACTTTTGAATGAAAACAAGTCAGCCTGTCAGCGAATCAGTGCTGCCCAAGTCTAAACCATTCCAGTCATTCTCTTTCCATCAGAGAGAACCATTTAGATAAGCACAGAAAAGACTTAAATGGAAAAAAGGTCCTCAGTAGCTGATTGCTTCTGTAAAGAATAAGATAAAAGTAGAGCTTTCCCAGTTAAACCACATTATTCAATGGCATTCATACTAATAGATGAAAATAATGTAGAAGTTATTGATTAAAATGTGTCTTCTCTGTCAATCAGCAATGATGGGTTGGCAATTTCTGTGATGACAGAGCCTAACTTAACCTGATCCATACGGCACATTATTGACTTTGAAAGGGGGATCCCACATATTATTAATTAATGTATAATTCAGGCTTTGATATGCACACAAATTGGTTTCATGTGAAATTGTGGTTTGTAAAGAAATCTGCATACTAAAACTTCTTAATCATGATAGTGAGAGAATCCAGAGGTTATGACTTCTACAAGACAACGATGCAAAAAAGCAACTGGTGAACACAATAATGCTGTATTTATAAATATATAAATATAAAATTCTGTATTTATAAATATATAATATAAAAACACACACACACACATATATATATATATATATATATAAGGGCAGTGGTGGCCTAGTGGTTAGGGCGTTGGCCTCGTGATGGGTTCGGGGGTTCGAACCGCTTCCCAATGTGTTGCCCTGAGGTGCCCTTGAGCAAGTTGCCGTCCCCGTCCCGCTCCTTCCTGCGATGGGCTGGCGACCTGTCCAGGGTGCGTCCCCCGTCCTCGCCCTGTGTGCGCTGGGTTGGACACCAGCACCCCCCCGCGACCCCGTTTGGGACAAGCGGCAGAAAATGGATGGATGGATGGAATTGAGCAATTGAGACCTTAAAAAGGATACTTCAGACCATCTACATTACAAGAAGAGAATTCATTCATCATTTAAGCAAACCTCTGTTTCACTCCAAATTAATCCTTTTGACACCTTTATTTTTACGATTGTATGTGTTGTAGTATGAGTCTTTTTCACAGCACAGGTTGCATCAGAAAATGGATGGATGGAAGGAATTGAGCAATTGAGACCTTAAAAAGGATACTTCAGACCAAAAAGGATACTTCAGACCATTGGACACCAGCACCCCCCCGCGACCCCGTTTGGGACAAGCGGCAGAAAATGGATGGATGGATGGATATATATATATATATATATATATATATATATATATACACATATATTTAAAACCAGGCTTCAAGCACATGCCATAATTGTTTCTCTTTCATTGAAAAATGATAAAATGATAAAGCCAGCTGACAGTGTCCTCACTCTGATTATAGTGTTTAGTGAAAAAAATGCTGTTGACAATGTTTCTGTATCAAAGACAAACAAGTGAAAATGGCACAAATCTCCATGACAATAGCATTTTATTCTGGCCCACTGACAACACACTTAAACAGGAATATTCCACAGGCATGAAGACAAAATAAAACACGGCTGGAGTAACCGGACCTGCCCTGCCACATTTTCCTCCTCCCTAGTGTGGGTGTTTATGTGTGTGCACAGAGTAAGAACAGTGTAGGAAGAAAATATTTTTTCATAACATCTTCCTGGATCAAATCTTGATGCGCAGAAAATCAATTTTCATTCAAACATGACACACACATGAAAATAGCTTTTATTTAACAGAGAGTGTTAACTGTATGTTTCATATTGAGAAATTATCTACGAAACCACAGCAAGCAGTGTCAGATTGAAAGAGTCCCCAAAACCAAACTCTATGCTGAAGTTCTGCAATGATGTTGAGGCAAATGGGCCCTATCTGTGCTGATTCAATAAAGAACCTGACAGATATTTGGCCCTGACTTGGCCCTGGCTTTTCAATAAATTATGTTGCACTGGTAAAATATAATGAGAATTTGCGGATAAAATCATCAAAACAAAAGCTTCATTGCTTCATTGCACCATTCAGCCTTGAGCCATCATCTATATTTATTCTATAGTTAACAAAAATTTAAACATCTCGCCTTAAAGTCTAAAAATAAAGGTGCCAAAAAGCAACGTTTCAACAAAACTTTTCTTTTTCTTTTTCTTTTTCACTTTCGTTAATCTGTATAACATGATAAATATGAAATATTATTGGCATCAGATTTTTGATTGTACAGCTTTCTTGACATCATAGAAACATACAGTACTGTGCAAATGTTTTAGGCAGGTAAAACAAAAAGAATGCTGTAAACAAAGAATGCTTTCAGAAATATAAATAATGATTGTTTATTTTTATCAATTTACAAAATGCAAAGTGAGCGAATGAAAGAAAAATCTAAATCAGATCAATATTTGGTGTTACTACCTTTTGCCTTCAAACCAACATCAATTCTTTTGGCCCCCACAGAGCCCTGATCTCCACATCATCCAGTGTGTCTTGATTACATGAAGAGACAGAAGGATGTGAGGAAGCCTACATCCACAGAAGATCTGTGGTTAGTTCTCCAAGATGTTTGGAACAACCTACCAGCCGAGTTCCTTCAAAAACTGTGTGCAAGTGTACCTAGAAGAATAGGTACTGTTTTGAAAGCAAAGGGTGGTCACACCAAATATTGATTTGATTTAGATTTATCTTTTGTTCATTCACTGCATTTTGTTGATTGATGAAAATAAATGATGAACACTTCCATTTTTGAAAGCATTCTTTGTTTACAGCATTTTTTCCACACCTGCCTAAAACTTAGCACAGTACTGTATGCCATTCTAACTTGAACAGTTGCTTTCAGCAAACTGAGGGTTATTATGGACTAAATGTAGTGGAAACACATCACAGTGAACAAAAACAGTAGTCAACAAACATCTAATTCTATCCTCAGACCTAAACTAACAGTATTTCTGATATGTAAGAGGTCTGCAAAAACTTCATCAATATGTTACGTCAATTTCTCATTGAGATTTCATATGAAAAGTTTTTTTTTTTAATCCAGGATCAAAACATATACCACTTTCACTTTCATGCTGCCCTCTTTTGGAAGACAGAAGGAGAGCCATAGAAAATGCATGAAGAACAGTTTATCACGTAGCATAAGATGGAGTCTGAAAAGCTTGCATGTGTGTCAGAATGACGAAGGCATTCCTCTCTGAAATCTATCTTATCTGTGGGCTGGCTTGATAACAAGCTATAATTATGGTTCAGCCCAGGGTGGTGCACCTAATATCATTCATGTCCTCAGAGCAGGATTCACAGAGCAAGGGGGGTGGGGGGTGGTTTTCACTGCGGCCTGGCTGGGGAAATAGATGAATGTCTCTGAATAGAGAGCAGATATATGAAACTACAGTCTCTCTTTTCATAGCGTAGAAGAACATGGGGTTGGCTGCCAGAGGAACAAAAATACTACCAACTCGTGGAATGTCTTGGCATCGGCAAATAGAGAAGTACACTCATTATGAGAGTGAGTGAGTGAGTGAGTGAGTGAGTGAGTGAGTGAGTGAGAGAGAGAGAGAGAGTGAGTGAGTGAGAGAGAGAGAGAGAGAGAGAGAGAGAGAGAAAACCCTAAGGCAAAATGCCAAAAAACCCAAATCAAACTCCAGCACAATGGAGGTAGTTTGAACTCATCATATGGTATCCATAAAATTGAATTTCACCTAGCTACTCGCCTGCTGAATCAACACTCTTTTTACACTCACTCTTTGCTCACTCCATTTTAGTGATTCTAGTCTTATTATTAATGATGCTTTCGTTCCCCTACAGCAAACTGTTCAGGTCTGGAACTTCTTTTGTGAGATAAACATTTCTTAACAACTTGATTACCCATATTAAAACCCAGAGTTTTGGATGACTAGCATCTTCTAATTATGGACAGTGCATAAGATCTGATCATCAGTCCAGATATAGTTGGAAAGTGTACACACAGTAAGTGTTTATTAGTTGTTATTATTAGTTGTGTTACACAAACACTTTTAATAAGCACCTAATAAACAATAGAAGTGAATAAAATGGTACTATTATTGTGCTATGAAAAAGACAGAAAAGAAAATAAAGCTTTTTAAGTTAAAATAGAAAAAGAGATTAAAAACTCCAAATAACTCAGGATTAATGTACTAAAAATAACATTACATTACATAAATTTTTATTTTAAGTTCCATTAAACGTCTGCAATTTTTTTCTTTCTAATTTAATGCTGTTTTTTTACATCAGTAGTGACAATGTGCATAAGCATGCAGCAGCTTCTCTGAAACCAACAGAAATGTGCTAAATGTTGTTGCATATTTAAAGTTACAACTTACAACCCCTGGACACTGCTAGAATTTCATTTTCCACACTATCATTTCTAGTGGCTTGTTGCAAGACCCTAAGGTTATAGATTTGCAGGTGCTGCAGGAGGTAAAAAATAATAAAACATTTTTTAAAAATGCTTCAAGAGGACCTAAACAGGTGGGATGTTCCTTCCAAACTCAATTTACATTACCTCAGTCAGCAGCTGAATATGCATTGGGAGATTAGGAATCTTTTCCCTTTCAATCTGAATCTTTGAGTCCAACTGTGATACATCTAACAAAAGTGCAACCTGCAAACAGTGCAAAATGCCATCAATAATTAAGAACTTCAAGAGGTATACAAAATAAATTTTTATACTGCCAGTACAATCTGCAAGACTAATCAGGTTTTATTGAAGGCTTGTACCCCATTGAACCCCACGTATTGTGCCTGCTTAAACCATCACCAAAATTGTCTCAGACTGCATCAATCTTATGCATAATCTCAACAAGAAAAGCTAATAACGTTTCTGAATGACATATTGGTTTCTATAAAAGTTGGCAATGAAATAGCTGTTATCTAGGCAATGTAGTTTTCCTTTTTAATAGATATGTAACAGTGCCAGAAATAAAGGCAGATTGATCACTTTTGAAATTTAGATTTTTAGCATCCAAAATGTGTCATCACTGAAGAAATTAATAATTGAAAGTAAATTCAAGCAGAAAATGTAAGGTAGCTCAACACCAAGCCACTCTGGCAATCACATGATTCTCCACTGAGCCAAAGATAAGAAAAAAACACTAGCAAATAAGAGATAAACTATTGCTTTCCTCTCAAAGTACTGTCAGTGTGCGCTCTGATATCTACAGTACAGCAGTCTGAAACAACGTTAGTCAACACAGTTAAGCGGGTTCACATTGTTGTCTGTGTTTACAGACATGTTTGCTCTCCTTGGGATGGACAGAGGCATAAAAGCTGTGATAGATGGTCACTTGCTTTAATCCGTTTTTCCTGTCATGGACAAAAGAGGGCTACAAATGACCTTTGCAGAACATTAAAGCTGGGGATGTGAAGACTCCTTTTGGACTCTGAGCAGCATTAGGAATTTGGGAATAGATTTTTTGTGATATCTAAAGCGCAAGAGTCCACAGGGAGAAGCACTGGTTCCTTTCAAAACACTGTGGCATTTCTAATGAGGCTCTCCATCCTCCAGCATCTCTCTGACACACAGGCCTAGAACAGGATATGGTTCTTCTTTGGTTGATTACAGCTCTACTAAAGCTTGACCTCTTATCTAAGACGTTTATGGTACAACTAATTTCCCTGTTCCCTGTGTTCTGATGAATGTACTAGTGAACTGATATGAAATGTAATAGGCTTGTAAAATAACACAGTTTACTCATTTGTTTTCAATAGAAAGGTTTTGGTCAGCATTTTTTTAGGATTTTGCCCCTTGTGTAACAAAACCTCATATAATAACTTTATGGAAAAAAATAAAAACATTATTAACATATTTTGCAGAACTATTAATGTAAAGAGAATTTATATAGTTGTTTGCCATTTTTGTTGGTACATTTATAATAAAGTGTTAACAGATGATTTTTTAAAAATGTTTTAAAAAGTCTTATTTTATTATAAAGAAATTATTTATTTAAACTCGCTGGGCCTCCCACGTGGCTGAGTGAGGGCTCTTAGAATTCCAGAATAGTGAATGCACACATGCACACATGCACGCGCACGCACACACACACACACACACACACACACACACACACACACACACACGTCAAATGAAAATAACAGAATATTATTTACTTCCAGCACATTTTTGCCTGAGTTCTGGAACAGATCCCTCCTTCTCGCAGAACTGCAGCATAACTGGCCTTCTGTCCAACCTCGGTTGTATTATTTATAGACATGGAATAAAAAAATTCACCACTACCAGAAGTAACTAAAAATGTCACACACAGCCTCTGAAAATAAAGTCAAACATAGCTAGCTCTGAATACATCAACTGAAAGACTTCACAGGGTGGGCACTAAAACAACAACCACAGGCAGAAGGTGCATGGAGAAAGGGAGGCAGAGAAGAAAATCCTCATTTGAGGGAGAAAAAAGAGCATCATTTTAAAAAAAAACAAAAACAGGTCATATAACTGTCATTTCCCCATGCCTGCAGGGATGCTCCTTGCCAGAGAACAACAACAGGAAGTCTCTCTCTGTTGGCCTGGAGCAGGGCAAAACACTTCTCCACATAAAATTCTTCCTATTCTGGTAGTAGTATAAAACTACCCTGGTGTTAGTATCAGAATATGGCTATTGACAATATTTTTACTGGGAGTTATCCAAATAAATACAATTTAGTTATAATATTTGATTTAAAAAATCACTGTTTTACTTACTATTCAAAATGACCAGTGAACCTGGTCATATCATTTAAGGCTTCTGGAAAACAATGTCACACAAATAAATTACTGGTAACCATTTTGTGTTCCAGCATTCTTTGTGGGAGCTTTTAAGAGTATTATGCATTCAGACATCTGGTTCCAATCACCACCACTGTGAACAAATCTGACTCAACAAGTTTCCTTAAAATGTAGCATTTTATATTGAGCTCCAACATTTTATCACATTTTGAACACAAATTATCACATTTTAAGCTAATAGTTGTAAAGATATTTTGAGTAATCAACAAAATCTCAGCAGTAGCAGCAAGTTAAAGTGACAGTTGTGCCAGAGACATGTATGGCATTGACCAGTCGCTTCTATTTGATATCAAGTGCTCACATTATGTACAAGACTAATTCATTGTTAAGGAAATTAAGTTTCTGTTGGTTTAAAATTTTCTATACAATGTAAGGCTTTCTTTAATCAGAGAAAACATACTTTGAAGTTTTGATGTATGAGTTAATTAACTTGATTATTGCAAACTGAAATATTATGTGATACTGATATATTTTAAAAATACAATTCTGAACATGAATACTGTCCAGCTGTAGGTCCAGTGCTGTTGCTGCACCACTGGGTCTTCCAATCAGTGTCTGACTTTAACCTTGGGTCTTTGAGCCCTAAATGAGAGACAGACAGCAGGCTCTATGCTCAGGATTGAGGCTAAAGCCCCAGGCTAGAATATTACAGAGAGCAGAGCTAGATGAAAGAGGCGGCATCCCTGTTTATGGAGGGTCTTTTTCAGTGGGTTTGAGGGCAGCTCATAAACCCCCACTAATTTAATTGTGCAGAGTTATAGAGGCTTGACTGGAGCCTCATGGACAGAAGGGGCTGTGGTGTATGTAAGTTTGGCTCATTTATGGTCAAAATATCTCTTCTGGCCTCAGAGAATTTTTTTTACTCTTTTGAAATTTTCATCCTGTGTTACTCAAAAAAGGACTTGCCCTTTAATTGCAAATCAGTGGAGCTTTAGATAAACAGTTTTTCTTAATTACAAAGATTTTTTTCTATTTATTGTATGCAGAGGTTTAAAAGGGTTCAAGAATAAGGGTGATTCACAGAGCGGTAGAAACTATAGAGGGTTGATCAGTCACAGCTTGAAATTATGGAAAAGAGTAGTGAAATCTAGGAAATCTAAGAAATGAGGTGATGATTAGTAAGCAGCAATATTTTATGCAGAGAAAGAGCACTACAGATGTAATGTTTGCTCTGAGGGTGTTGATGGAGAAGGAGTCAGAAGGAGTTTATTATGAGGTAGTCAGGAGTGGCAAAAAAGTATGTGAGAGTAGTACAGGATATGTATGAGAGCAGTGTGACAGTGGTGAGGTCTGCAGTAGGAGTGACAAATGCATTTAAAGTAGATATGGAATTACATCAAGGATCAAGTGAGTAGGACAAAGACAAAGTACATGAGTGTAAATGAAAGTTAGGAAAGTGGAGTGGTTAGGAGTAAAGGGAGTAGGGAGTAGAGGTGGCAAATGTGGAGGAATGTAAATACGTGGGATCAGTAGTTCAGAGTAATGGTGAGTGCAGAAGAAAAGTGAAAGTAAAATGTGAAGTAAAGAGAGTTTAGGCAGATTGGAATGGGTGGAGAAGAGGGGCAGGAGTGAACTGTGACAGACAGGTACCAGCAAGAGTGAAAGGAAAGTTTTACAAGATGGTAGTGAGACCAGCTATGCTATAATTGTTGGAGACAGTGGCACTGGCAAAAAGACTTAGAAATAAGTATATTTAGGGACAGCTCAAGTTTTCTTTTTTAGAGACCAAACTAGAGAAGCAAGGTTGTGTGGGTTTGGACATGTACAGAGGAGAGATGAGGATTATATTGGGAGAAGGATGTTGAAGATGGAGCTGTTAGGAAAGAGGAAAACAGGAAGACCAAAGAGGAGGTTAATGGATGTTGTGAGAAAGGACAGCTGGTTTGAAGGATGCGGAGAACAGGAAGAAATGGAGAGGGTTGATCCAATAATATAATAAATATAATAAACAGGTTCAAAATAGTATGTTCTCATTTTTTGGGCTTAGGGTTGGAGTTTTTTAGATGCAGGGATTTGTTCCTAAATAAGTGAGTTGTAAGATCTATATGAATAGCTTTATAAAACAAGTCCAAATCTATTCTGGTTTGAGGAAGAGGATATTAACGGACACAATTCTATACAAAATGAAAAACTGTCTACAAGTCTGAGCTCCTCTTTTCAGCACATCATGGCAAATAAACTAGCTGAACCTAGAGATTCAGATCACTAACCATAAATGCAGAGGACTGATGAAGAGTGGTAGGTAAATGTCAAGTCACAAGCTCAGCCTCAAAAAGGGACAAAAGTGCATAGAACGTGCTTTGAGCTTGGTTGTGACCTATAGCTTTAGGACTTAATGTTTAATTTTCCTATATCAATGCATAAGGTTAAGGTTAATCAGATCAGATATTCACTTCTAAATAGACCTTATTAGTTATTTCTAATAATGTCTAAATAGACATTATTCTCACAGTTAGGCTATATAAATATATTATCAGAATTCTAAATTGTATGTGCATATTGTATATTGCATTTGCTTTTTCCCCCCTATATTAGAGGGGAAAATAGCACATCTGGGATTTTAATTGCTCCAACTTGTGCTTACCAATGTTTTGCTGAACCAGGTTTCTCTCTGGAATATTTTCCATCCAGATTCAGCATGACTGAAATAAAAAAACAAGGCTAACTTTGGGTTAAGAACAGACCATGTTGACTTTCTAGGAAAGAAATGCAGCTTGGGTATAAGCCAAAAAGCCAAGTATTTCTGTAGACTGGATAACACTCCTAAATGTTTTAGTAGCTAGTAAAATTAGCAGATAACGCAAGTGTTGAAAAAGCAAGTTATAACATTGTGGCACTGCACAAGAGGAGGATTAGTGAGATTGCTAGTGAGATGATTAGCAAGATTAACATGATTGTGATAAACACCTCCTTCTTCTACCTGATCTTGCTCTTAATTCTATTCTTGGTTTTGTTTCCCTCTTTTTCTGGAATAAGGTTGTCAGACTGAGTCTTCAAAAAATGTGCACTCAAATGTACAAATACACCAAGTCCAGGTGATTTTATATGTATCATCATTCACACACTTGCTGAAAACTCTCCCTACAAACATAGCCTATAAACTGCTTTGCTCCAAAGAGTCAAATATTTGAACTGTTAGCTTCTACTTTTTAACCTGGCAAATTTAACTACAGCAAAATGTTAATGCAAACTGTTGCTTACCTTTTGTTTTGCTCTTTGTTTTGCTCTTATTACTAGGAAAAATGCAAGTGGGTTTCAATTGGGAAGGTACGATATGGCATGCTACATTTATCACCATTTAAACATAATCACTGACCCAAAGATATGTAAGAAGCAACTTTGAATCACTTAAGTCTAAATTAAGTCATGGTTCACAGTTTTGATTTTACTTTATTTGATTATTGTAGCCTATAGAAATACAAACTGAAATGGCATCCAAACTTAGATATCAAATTATTCCAATGAGTCAGATTCAGCAAATAAGTAATTGCACATTAAATAGTATAATTGTAAATGTAAATGTAAATGTAAAATGTCAGATTGATACACTTTAAGTTTCATGAGTTGGTGTACCTTTTTTACATTAAAAAAACAATTATTTCAATATATTTGTAATGCTATAATTCTGATGTACACTGAAAAAAAGTTATTTTATTTAATTATGCCACACATTTCCATTCAAACATATTAGAGCCAGACGTAGTTACCTCAACCCACAAACTGCAATTCAGTTGCTGCAGAACGAATTAGAAACATTTCAATACAGTTCATTATATTACTAAGCCATAGGGCATGTCATTTATTTGATGTGATTTCGATTTGTAAGTCAAACAACCCCAACAGTGAATTTTCTAAGGAGAGAATTTCTTGCTGGCTGCAGTTATTATGCATGACCTGAGGTTACATACAGTAAGAAGTGTCTTTATGATTTTATAACTGCAACTGGAATGCACACCTGAGTGAAACAAGACATTGGGTGGTTAGAAGTCTATAAAAGTCATGCAAAGCAGTTAAAGGTGTCTGAGTGTTTTTCTCAGTCCAGGAAGTATCTTGCCTGATACTGCAAAGAGACTGGCAGGGAGCAGAACCCTAGATAAGAATTGCTTTTGACAGTAGGAGCACAGGCAAATGGGGGGTAACTCCCTAGTCAAGGCCAAGTTCTTTAAACTGATCCATACATCACAAACTGACTTTATCTACTTTGGAGTTGTACCTTGGATGTCATGTAAGAATGTTGTTCCATTACTTACCAGGTCAGACAGCAGCAGCCCAAAGGAATCTGATCCATCTGCAGAACAGAAAGAAAATAAATTCAAGTACATTAAAAAGTTGCAGTTATCACTGACAATGATAGAGAAAAGAGTAACCAAGAGTAACCAAGAGTAACCAAGATTAACCGTTTGCTTTTCACATATAGCTAATTGGAAAGTGCAAGTCTAAAATTTCAACCACTACCATTTATGTTTAATATTTTCATGACTTGAATTTGACGTACAGCCATTGTTATAGTAAACAAAGAAAAAAGTTAAAATGCAGACATTGAAGTCATTGAAAGCATTTCTCAAAAGAAATGAAGTGAAAGACAGGAAGGTGAAAAGCACACATCCAAAGTACTGTTCAGTGTGAATCCATGACTCAAATGTGCCAGGGAGGACTTCCCATAATGATCTGAAAGTGACTCCATGATCACATGGGGAACTCCCTTTACAATTTCAGACACTTCTGCAAATTATACCCACTGTATTTCGAGAGTAATTGGTGTCACTCTTACGTATCCAGCTCATAGAATACTAGGCTTTGGGTGTCCCTCGACTTCAGGGTGGCATTAGAGAAGGGTGGGGAAAAAGAGTGGTTGGAAAATTCCACAAAAAAGGCAAAATGACAGAGAATGAGTCCATGGACTAGTTCATGTTTGTTGACTGGTCATCAAGGCGTCATGGCAACTGTTTCGTTCTTGTAGGACATTAGCATGGACCTGATATTCCAGTTCTTCACAGGCAAAAGGAATAGCTTCACATTCAGTGAGCAAATATGTAATCATGAAGGCCTACAGTAAGACTCTGGTAAATGCACTGAATCATAGTAAGCATGCAAAAAAGAAGGGCAATTTGTGAAGAAAAACCCAAAAGTAAAATAAAAAGACCCTCATTCAAGCAAAAATGTAAGAACAGTCTGTTCAGAAAGCATGGCGGCTCCATGCTGCAATTACCCACAGCAAGTCACTGGAACTCCTAAAATGCTCTCTGTGTTTCAACGTGGAGTAAACGACAAATTTATACTTCATTAATGATAATGATACCCTAGCTGTTCTATTTTCAGCCCATCTTGGTTATTACCAGACATATATAGCTCTGGCAAATAATAGTGTTTTATTTCCACCTCATAGTTCTGAGGCAAAAAGCCACAGACCACACTCTGGCAGTACGTAATGCCTGGAAGGAGAAAAAAAAGATCACAGGCTTAGTAAGCACCAGGCAATCCCCTTTGTTAGTAATGTGGATGAGGTAAAGAGTATATATAACCTGGTCAACCTTAGCATTATGTGCAAATGGGCTGATCTCTGGGCTTGGAGGTCCAGCATGTTCTGATAGAGGAGATGAGGTGTTTGAGGCAACAAGTTATCAACCTATGCCAGTCTGCTAAAGAGAGCATTATTCTTTATACTGATGTACAAAAATTTCCACCCAATATTTTGTTAAAATCTTTAACACATAACCAAATGTAGCTGTCCGATGACATCATTACATAATGAATCATTTTTATAGAAACACAAGGCCGATACCTGTGCATAAGTCTATGTGCACTACGCCCTTTGCAATCATAAACAAGCATAGTTTATTATCATGTTGCCAGATAAAGGATTTATTTACGTATCTGGCCATTCCAGTTCCCTCATTATCAGGACGGGAGTCTCCAGTCAGCTGTAATTAAGCACACTGCCAAAAGACACATAACAGAAACAAACATTGCTGTACATTTTTGTCAGTCATATGAGCTGATGACTGACAGGCCAGAGGCTTTGGCGTGGCCTGGGTTAGGCCATGCTGATCTCCTTACCAGCTCAACTGGATATTCTTTTATCCCACTGAATTGAATTTCTCACTCTACCAGGCGTTCCAGATTTGGCAGTAGCTTAAATTCTGAATTCTGCCCTAAAATGTCCTCCAAGACCTGTTATCAGGTTCTATAGGTCTGTTGTTTAAGAAACTCACAAACCCTTACTCTCTCCAAAAAGCATTAGACATCAGTGTTATCAAATTCCCAATCTGGGAGCTGCAACACTGCACAATTCAGTGTTTTCCCTGCTACACTAATACCTGAACTGAAAGAAGCAACTTTGCTACAGGATTTAAATTGCTGGGTTTGCAAGCCAGATCTATATTTTTAGCACATTAAAATATAGACCATTAATTTCAGAGCAATTCTTAGTTTTCTTAGTTCTTAGTCTTGCCATTTTAGAATCAGCAGTGGTGTGGCCCAGGCCTAGCACAGCAGCTAAATCCATGAAGTGCAATAACAAAAGCCACACATTCAGGAGACAATCAAAGAGAGGGGAAATCATTAATAACAAATAAATAAAAGCCCATCCATTTAGTGAGTCTGTCTGATAATTTATTTCACCATAACAATGGGCAGCATTGGGTGGCACAATTGTCAGTACTGTTTCTTCATTTTGAGAAGGACCTGGGTTGAACTACCAGCCAGGCAGCCTGGGTGTTTTAGTTGTTTTCTTGCTCCCATAGAAAATGTAGAGTATTCTCTAGCCTGTATCTACTTCTTCATTTGAGTGTATGAGCCTGATCTACAGCTGCGGTTAAAGGTTTTGAGAATGGCACAAATATTAATATTAAATATTAGTTTGCTTCCTCAGTTTTTATGATGACAATTTGTATAAACTCCAGAATGTTATGAAGAGTGATCAGATGAATTGCAATGATTTGCAAAGACCCCCTTTGCCATGAAAATGAACTTAATTCCCAAAAGCCCATTTCCACTGCTTTTCAGCCACAAAAGGACCTGCTGACACCATTTCAGTGCTTCTCTCGTTAACACAGGTGAGTGTGTTGAGGAGGACAAGGCTGGAGATCTCTCTGTCATGCTGATTGAGTTAGAATAGCAGATTGGTTGCTTTAAAAGGAGGGTGGTGCTTGAAATCATTGTTCCTCTGTTTCTCCGTTAACCATGGTTACCCGCAAAGAATCACTGCTTTGCACAAAAAGGGCTTCACAAGAAAGAATATTGCTACAGTAAGACTGCACATAAATCACCCATTTATCGGATCATCAAGAATGTCAAGGAGAGAGGTTCAATTGTTGTGAAGAGGCTTCAGGGCACCCAAGAGAGTCTAGCAAATGCCAGGACCATCTCCTAAAGTGATTCAGCTATGGGATAGGGGCACCACCAGTGAAGAACTTGCTCAGGAATGGCAGCAGGCAGGTGTGAGTGCATCTGCACGCAGCCAAGAGAGTGGCTCACTCACAATTTTGCTGAATAACAAAGCCCTGAATAAAAAATGATACCAAAATATACTCTAAGAGCAATCTCTTCCAGCCATTCAAGAACAGTTTGGTGGAGAACAGTGTTTTTCTAGCATGGTGGAGCACTGTGCCACAAAGCAAAGGTGATAACTAAGTGGCTCAGGGAACAAAACATTGATATTCTGGGTCCATGGCAGGAAACCCCCCAGACCTTAATCCCAATGTGAACTTGTGGACAGCACTCAAACAGCAGACGGACAAACAAAAACCCATAAATTCTGACAAAACTCAAGCACTGATTATGCAAGAATGGGCTCTTTCAGTCAGGATTTGGCACTAAAGTTGATTGACAGCATGCAAGGGTGAACTGCAGAGGTCTTGAAAAAGAAGGGACAACACTGCAAATATTGACTCTTTGCATAGACTTAATGTAATTGTCAATAAAAGCCTTTGAAACTTATGAAATGCTTGTAATTATACTTCAGTATTCCATAGAAACATTTGAAAAAAAGATCTAAAAACACTGAAACAGCAAACTGTGAAAACTATAATAAGGTTTGCGTCATTAAAATCACACATTAACACAATGACAGCAGGCTTTCTGGCCAGTAAGTTAATGATTTACCATAATATAACCCCAAATGAAACAAGTACAGAGCTACATCTCATGCTATTAAACCATAAACTCAAACGCAATAACCTACTTGTCATTCGATACTCATTGGTGTCGTCTAGGTTTAAAATTACGTTGTCTAAACTCTGCTGTTGTAGGAGTATTAAAAATCTAGGTTAGAAACTCTGTGAAAGTAAGGTGTGAAACTCTACATCTGTCTCAAGTTTAGATTCTAAACATTCTAGGAGGTGGCAGTGGTCTAGAGGTATTATACTAGCGTATGGACCAACAGGTCGCAGGTCCAAATCCTACTTCCATCACTATGACCGTTGCGTTCCTGAGCAAGACCCTTAAAGTGAAGTTCCTCCAGGGAGACTGGCTTTTTAATTTGGAAATGAAGTTGCTCTGAATATACAGCATCTGCTAAATACTACAAATGTAACTCCTAATATTTCATTTTGGTAATAACTCAGGCATGACTTGTGCAGGGCGTGTGGGATGGGGCATTTTTGAAAGAACTGTCACACTGAGCTAATGGCACCCTTGGCATGTAAGCCAACTTGTAGATTTAATTGCTCATTACCCTTGATGCTAGGCTTTACTAACAGGTGCACATGCTCACGTGCCGACACCCACGCATAAACACACACCCATACAAACAAATGCATGCTGCATCCTTTATGCTGCTAGTACACTAACACACACCTCCACAGTATATAGAACTGTGTGAGGAAATCCAAACACTTGGTAAGTCCATCTGCACCAAAACAGCAAACAGTCCAGCACAGAAGAAACCAATGAACTCATAGGCCTGCAAACAAGGGACAGCAGTGCAAACACCCAGAGCCTATGAGTGTCTGGGTGTTGCAGTGCTGACGTGAGGATCCGTGTTTGGTAAGTGATGTCATCCCTGTGCTCAGCCCAAACCAAAACAGCCATTTCGTGCAAAGCAAGGCAGAGAGTCAGCAGCTCATGACTAAAACCTTCCACATCACACCAGGAAGCTCCTCCAATCACATCCAACCATGGCCGTACAGGATAACAATAAAGATTCTTAAAGGTGCTGTCCTTCTCTCCCTTTTCAATCATTTAGCTGTGTTCCAGGTATCAGCGACTGTGGGGCTAAACCCATTTTTGATAAAAACTTTTTTTGTTGTTGTTTTTTCTTAGTATAGCAACCCCCATGTCACTGATACAAAAAAAAAAAACATTTTCAAAGTTTCAAACTTATTTCATACAATTCAGTTGAAAAAGACAAACATATCTATTAAATATATTAAAATCTATTAACAGATATAAAACTCTGTTAAAACCTATCAAGAGTAATTAATTATAAAACATTACAGCCTAATTATTAATTTTATACTGGTGTCATTTCAGACAAAGTATCACAAAGTAGAACAGGAGCTACCAACATAATTTACTGAAAGTATTTATTGATCTGACATCTGAGATATGTTTTTTTTTGTCAATTTCTTAGGAAGCTTGCACTACTTAAACACATAATAATTATAATAATTTTTTTTTTTCACATCCATTATAGACTGAAGATCCTTTCCCATTTCTTATGTTTTACACTAGAATTTACATTTTCTCATTTTATTACGCTTTTCTAGTTGTATGGATTATATTTTCCAAGGCTTCACTAATTTATTTTTTTCTAATTACAAACTTAAGAGAACAAAAGCAAGCTCTTATCCCAGAGGTTATCCTGTTTTGTTTTAAAGACAGGGGATGACCACAAAAACACTCACAAATTCTGTCCGTTATAGTCTTAAAACACTGACAACCTCACCTTCTCTTCATTTTCCAGTTGTCTTGTGCTTTTGTTTGGTAATTGTGCCTGGAGAAACAGTGAGGGAAAGCATGCCACTGTGCCTTTTCAGGTTCCTTAGAGGAGCTGCCTATGGCTGGAGCAGAAGCAGTGGCCACGCGGTCAACCTGTGGTTAGGAGCTGTGGTCAGGGCACAGACAGCAGACTCCAGTTCACATCCCTATGCAGAGACAGCTACTGATTTCAGTCCCATCTCTGTTTATTTAAGGATGGACAGCCCTCTGGAAAGCCGCGTCTGGCAACAAGTTTCAGTCAGTCAAAATCTGTGCAATAGCTTTTAATCTTGAGTTTGTCTTGGAAAGGCTTTTTTTAAATATATATATATATATATATATATATATATATATATATATATATATATATATATATCCCTCCAAAGCACTGAAATAGCCAGAACAATTAATTTGTTTACAAATTCAAATTTATATCTGGATTTGTTAAATTGCATAGAACATAGCACATTTTGTATACAACCAGTTTTTCAAGTGAGAAAAGGTACTGGAACATGACAGGCTCAAAAAACAACAAAAAACAGACTGATGCGACACAAACAATAGAAAGGATATGGCACAGAGACAAAAACAAAACAATGCAACACCAGTTGGAAGTGACAGCCCAGACACCCACAGCATACTCTTAACAAGAAGTGGAAAAAATAACACACTGCCAAGTTAACAAAGGACTTCATCAAGGGAGTAAATTGTCAATTGTAGGGAAGCGGTTGCCTAGTGGTCAAGGAGAAGTCCCCTGGATTGTGGGTTCAAATCCCTTACCAGCAGGTTGCTCTGAGTTACCCTTGAGCAAGGTATTGTCCCCATCACTGCTCCCTGGGTGCTTTCAATAGCTGCCCCCTGCTGCATGTGTATGTATGTGTGTGTGTGTGTGTGTATGGGTAAAATGCAGAGGTCTAATTTCATTGTAGCTCACTGTGTGCTGTGCTGTGTTTCACAATGACAAGAATAGTCACTTTCACTTGAAAGTCATCTAGTCGGGCCATCTAGTCAGTCACTAGACCTCAACCCAACTATTTCATCAGGAGATGGAAGAGAGAAATCCCCCAGAACAATCAACTGAAACATGCTGTTGTTAAAACCTGGAAAAACATAACTAAAGAAGAAACCAACAAGTTGCCGAAGTCTTTTTTAGGAAGCAAAGGGTATGCAAGAAAACATTAATTAATTAACATTATTTTATTTTATTTTAATACGTTTTGTTCCAAAACATAATGTTTATTGAAACACTGGGTGGTTAGATATACACAGTGTGCACATGATTAATAATTATTAAGCAATTATTAAGCAAGTGAGTATTTTGACCATACTGTCATTTTTATGCATATATTCCAACTCCAACCTGTATAAACTCGAATGCTAACTGGATTTAAGCAGATCAGGTGATGTGTATTTGTGTAATGAGGGAGGGTGTGGCCTAAGGAGATCAGCACCCTTTATCAAGATGTGCATAATTATTAGGCAGCTTCTTTTCCTCCTCAGGCAAAATGGGCCGAAAAAGTGAAACATTGTAAAAAGTCTTTCAGAGGGAGGCAGATATATAAAAAAAGATGCAAATGAACTACCAAAGATTTTAAAAGAATCAAATGCGAAGCTACCACGAACCCATTATCCTCCAGTGCTGTCATATTCCAGAACTGCACTGTTCATGCTGCTACCTCTATTAACAGATGCCTTTGCTGAGAGTGACGAAGGAAAGCAGGGCCATCCTAGCCACCTACAGAGCAAAGTCAAATATACACTCTTGGATTTATCACCTGGTTTACAGTCCAAAAATGTGTAAATGCCATGTTTTTCTTGACACACCTTCAATAGCGAAAAGTCTGGCTCACTGAAATAAATTTCATTAGCAATGACAACATTTAGGGCGCATTATTGTGCTTTCCTCATTTAAATAAAATATTTCCAACAAAACACTTGACGTGATCTTGCTGTTGTTGACTATTAAAATACCTTCAAACTTTTATATCAAGTGCTATATACATTTAGTGCTTAGTCTACTGAAAAAGGTCTAAAAGAAATAGGTCTAATAGCTTTCCAGCAAAATGTATAAGTTCAGTTGAAGGGTGAGGGTCCACTGATGTGGGTTAAAAGCCCACAAACACACCTCACACAGGCAGCTTAAAAAGAAGACTCGAAATGGTTATGTGATTGCAAACTAACTAATGACTGATGAACACTGCAGAGCAACCCCACCCGATCCAAGGGCCTCTTCACAGAACTTTGGAAACCACATGGCAGTAGCACTTTCAAAAACTTGCTTCCACCTGAAATACTCGTTGCTTTGCTAATAAAAAAAAAAAAAAAACTCTCAAAAGCCTCTGAATTTAAACACACTGCCCCCACAACCATGTAAGGAGGAGGGGGAGGAAAGTGTGTGTGATTTTTTTTCCTGACGGTTTAATTTAGCGGTACAAGCCTAAGCACGTCTCTGCGGCTGTCTCAGTTTTAGGGCCTGGGGAGAGGGTGTCCGCACTCAGCTGGAGAATGTCTGAACCTCAGGCGGCACACACACAACTTCCACTCATCAATTAATGCCCCTGGATTAGTAACAGGTGGTATATATGATTCCAGCTGAAAAGGGTCTTTGCTGAATGAGCCACATGCTAAAGCAGCCACAAACATTTACAAATTCCTGTTCTTGAACTGTGGAGGAGATAGACATAGACAAAGAGAGAGCGAAAACAAAATAGATAGATGGAAATTGCATTGTAAAAAGTAATGCAAGTAAATACTGTATCTGACTAGCAAAGCCCCAACCAATGGAACTAAAGTTGGGACCCAACCAGTCCAGAACAAATCAAAATTCTCTAGCTGTAAAAAAAATTAAAATTAGGAAACAACATCTTGACAATTTGCAAAATCCTATTTCTCTGAAAATGAAATGGAAGTTTTTCTCTGAAAAAGACAAACTGTTTGGATGGTAAATTAAGCAATGGTTATGGTGAAATAATGAATGAAATGCCAGAAGCATATGAATGTGACTCAGTCTAGACAGCTGATACTTCAAAATACTTCAATTCTGAGCATGTGTCCTAGTGTCATCAAACCATGGTTAATGTGTCACCTGCTGCCACAATGTGACTCATCCACTGCCCTGTCTGTCACCTACTGCTATGTTGTGCCCACAATTGCCATTTTCAGCTCTTTTTTTAGACTCTAACCACCAGGTTCCCCTTTACCAAAACGCTCACGTCAATCAGCTCAACAGACATGTTGTTTGAAATTACTGGACAAATGTAGATCAAACGGTCATAAACTTGACTATCAGGAGAGACCTGATGGTGGCTGCTAATGACATAATTATTTCTTCCTTTTGTCTCTGTACTCCAAACACTGGGCTGAACCCTATAATGTCAGCTTTAGCTGGGCATCATCTCTGCAGGGATGCCTTTTTCAGTTTGGTTTTCAGGGTTACATACATTGTTTACCTTTAGTCTTGTGTTCAGGATGTGAAATTAGGGTTTAGTTTAATGAAGATGACTGTCCAAAACATTTTTTTTTTTCCCAGCAACTTTCACATAATCAGTGAAGACAAACAAGACAGTTTCCTTAACAGCAGTAGATGTGTGCTGCCATATTTTACAGACAAGACATGACTGAAAGATTTTCTGGTCTTCAACCATTAAAGTCTGCAAGTGGTCCATAGTTTTTGCTTCTTTTCAGTGTATCCAGTTGATTTTGACAAAACCAATACTGTGGCTGTGTCTCTAAATGTTTTGTTCTGTTTATTGACACGTCCTTGGTCCTCATACTTATTCAGATTACACATTTATACCATTTAATGGCTTTCTTGAGCATTAACTAAGAATCAAGAAGTCTAATGATTCACAGCCTTCTCCAAACTTTTGGGAAAACAATCGCATTTTCATTAGTTGTTGCTTTATGCTGAAGACATTCAGTTTTTATTTCATGTTTTGCACATTTCCATCTAGAATTATTAAATAATACAGAACAAAATACCTTTTGTATCTGAACACCCAGTTTTCAAGTAAGCAAAAGTACTGGGTGTTAAAACATGAGAGGCTGGTCTGTGTTAATTATAACCCTGGTCTGCTCTCAGTTGAAGCTTTTGATTTCAGACTGCAATCAAAAGACTGCATTTGTTGTTAAAGATGTAAAATCGACATGACCAAAGATCATTGCCATTATAATTAATAGAAAAGTGATTAAGCAGAAAGGAACCACTGGAACCACTTGGGCTTTAAAATATTATAGGCTGATGAAAAAATGGTGTCAGGAAATGGTCATGCATGGTTGCTTCTGGAATAGGCTTAAGACCCTTTATTGATGATGTAACTCATGAAGTATACAGAAACATTCTGCCTGCCAGTTTAAATAGAAACTTATCAGGAGGAACTTGCATCATGCAGTAAGACTATTATCCAAAACAAACAAGTTAACAAATGGGGAAAAAATGTAAAAACCTACCAGAGCAAACAACAACTGAAAGATGAGTTGGTAAAAGCCTGGTAAACTATGATCAAAGAAGAAAAAAAGTAATTTGGTCACATGATTGATGCAGTTACTTTAAGCAAGGGATATGTAACCAAACATTAAGTCATTTACTTTAAACTCTCACTCACTCACTCACTCATTTTCATAACTGCATATCCTGAGCAACATATCAGGCTAATTTAAGCCTGATATTTTGATGTAAAAACCAGATAATTAAAAACCTCTGCCATCACTGATAACACTCAAATAATGCTAGCTAATACATGGCAGTAGTGTAGGAATTAATTAATCATATCAAACCATGTTATGCCAAATGGCTGTAACATCAACAGTCACATCTCATGCCAACAATTCAGTTTTGGTATACATTAGTTGGGTTAAAGGTCCCAAAGAAAGCACTTAGTATACCTCTTATCTAGACACCTCCACATGTTAGGTGGTCTACAGGAATCCTTCACATAGTGAAATTTACACATATAGACATGTTTCTTTAAACCAATGAACAATCATATTTACCTTTACAACCCTCAAAATGACACATTACCAAGTTATGATTTAATATAAGGATGAACTAAAAGCTCTGCAATTTCTTAGAATTCATAGATCATCTTTCACAGATCATATAAACAATATATCTTATAAATCTAGAATCTTCATTATGTCATTTAAGCTTCCTACTACACTAGCCTCCTTAAAGAGCATTCTCCATAACAGGGCTTCTTGTCATTCTGTTGTTTTGCTTCTACAAAGACACCTTCCTATCAGGCCCTGTGACAATCTATTATGAACAGATATGAAGTAATAAAACTGCCTTGTTTCATTGCTTAAAGGCACTCGCTAAAATAAGGCCAGCAAAGTGCAAAATAATGAAAATCCCTTAGATGCATTCATGTATTCATTTCCCTCAAGAGACTGTAAAGAAAAAGCACACAAGGCTAAATTATTCTAGCTCGTAAAGCAGCATGCTAAGGATGCATGGCTACAGGCCCACTCCACAGAAGTGCGTGGGTTGGGAGAGAGGGAGCCTAGAGAGAGGCTGGCTGAAAGCTACACTTGTCCTTGGTTAGGTCACGAATCCCTCAGGAGTTAATGTGTAACGATCATGGCTGGCTCTGCTGGCCAAACCCCAGCATGGTGGAGAAGGGGGGGAGCAGGGCCTTAATCAAATACCCTATCTAATCACATAGTTTCTTGACCTTGTTATACTTGCCAAAAAGGGACTTTTATGACCACAGTGGTGGAGTGGTGGTGTGGTGAAGTCGTAGTTACTTGAGCTCATATATACACACCCATACACACACAAACACACACACACACACACACACACACACACACACAAAAGAGCAGCAGAGCTAAAAGGTGAAAACAGTTTTGGCTAGGGATATGTATTCCTTTATATATGTGTTTTTTGTTTTTTTTCTACTTATGTGAAGTGGAGAAGAGTGGGGAAGGCTAAATGAGGTCATAGGTAACTGGTGACCTGAGGTATCCACTTAAGGGTTAATGGAGTCATCAGGCTGCTTAAGGACTGAGAAAAAAATAATCCTTATTTAACCTGCAGGAAAGCCCATGGGAATTTTACTGACTTGGTAAGAAGCCCCTATTTGTGGGGGGAGAACTGGATTCCACTGGAGGGGAAGAGACAGAAAAGGCATGCAGACATCCGTTTTATGTGAGCAAAATATTGTAACCACAAATTCACCTCAGGGCCTGTCTCAGTGCAGCCTCTTATACATATCATCCTCAGACTGTTTAGAGGAACAGAAACTGCAGGAGATAAATACACAAGTCTCAGGTTTAATTGCTGCATAAGAGCTTAAGCTTACATTTTCCCCATTTTTGTTTCAGACTCCTACACTAACAGTCATCAGTGATCTGACTGCCAACACAAACTAAATATGATAAAGGGTCTTGGTCTGCACCAGACTTTCATTATGATTGAGATCCTTTGTGGAGGTGGGGGAGAACCTCACAGAAGGACAACCATCAATGTATCCCTGATTTCAACAGAACATCTTTGGAGAAACCTAAAACTGGTTCTCCTGGCTTCTTATCCAACAAAGCTAGGCATCAAAGAATTCCTTCAAAAGAAAGGTGTACCAAGCTTGTAACATCATTGCCAAGAACACTTGTGGATTTTCATCACTACCAACAGTCCTTTGACCAATTACTACATCAATGGTAATGGTGGTGCAATCATTTCAGTCCTATGGTGTTTAATACATTTGCTTATTATTGTTATTGTGGAGATTATTGTTTCCGAATCTGAAACATCTCAAAATGGTCTGAAACCTTTGTCACATGATTTATGCATGTAAGCATATAAATGCATCTAAAAGCTTATGCCATTGGTCAGTACTCTAACTACTTTACTTTAATATTCTCCTCTGTCTAATTCTCGCTGTCTCTTTTTTTCTTTGTAACTACCCTGAAACTCATCTTGTTAGTAGTCCTCTCATCAGTCCAGGCAGGGTCAGGGGGTCTTGTGGAGGTGTTGACTGCATGCCACACTAGTGTCAAATGCAGGAAGCCCATAATCAACCTTATGCCTGCAGTCAGAGCAGAATAAGTGTCTGTGTTCTCTACAGGGCCAAACTGCTCCGTACTGCTACAGCTTCCGGAATGGGTAGTGTTTGGCAGCTCTCCCTTCTTTGCTTCATGCATGTTTGTGCTCCCACAGCCTTTCAGGCTACAATTTGCTTGTGTTACTTTCCAGTGCACAGCAAGAGCAGTCATGTCCCATGTTACAGTGAACCGCATGTGTGAGAGATGTCTGTACAAACATAACATGGCATGTTCTGCTCTTTTTTGTATAGAGTTTCAATTGATTTTTTTATATAAAATGCAGTATAAAATGTCCTATGTTTAATTTAAGTTTTTTTATGTTATATTGTTTCTGTATTTACTTTCACTTATGAAAAACACAGCATGTAGTTTGACTGGGCAAACTTGGGGATTCCATTAATTGTTAATTTGATCATATTTGTAGCTCATGTGCAAATCTACAGAAATTGTATTCCATGAGTCAAGACATGTTTGGTACCCAAATTTAGCTTTTTTAGTTTAGCAATAAAGCTACAAAGCTGCTAGAAGTCAGAAGTCATTCAAATCTTTGCCATAAATACATCCCCTTCTCTCATTCCGCTCTTTGTTAAACAGGGCAAACCTGTCAGTGTAGTTGAAGAGATGGGAGGATGTTCTGTGAGCTATACAGATGAACAACATGGTATTGCTTTCACAAACTATTTAAGGTACAGGGGTGATGATCTTGGATCTGTTTTTTAAGACAAAAATGATTAAAAATAGGACAATTCTAATTCAAGAGCAGTCCTCCTCACAGCTACATAGTGCTTTGTTCAGCTTTATATATCACAGTAAGTTATGCAGTGTCCTAAACCACAGTAGCAAGTCTGAGCCACCTAGTATTTGAGGGACGTTTTGGTGATACATTTTTAATTTTCACATTTTTAAAAATTCTTTAGCAATGTTAGCATTCTTGATCTGGGTTTTTATTCATCAGACTATTCCTTTCAATTGAAACTTTGCCTTTAAAGCTGGTTAATAGAGTGATGTCATTAGATAGCATTTTTGTGTGTAGTTAAAGTTTGGAATAAATCATGACTGAAATTTATGCAATGTGGTAAACCGTATGTATCTCTGAACTGCTGTCACTTCAAGTGGGCCTTTTGTTTTAGGTCACCATTTGACTGGCCAGGATATGCAGGATATGCAGTCCCCGGTTATATTGTCCCACAGAATGACTGCTTTTAGATGCTGACTGCTGTTCCTCAAAGACACCGCAAATATCTGGTTCTCGTTGAGCATGTTAAGAATTATGACCTCCAAAAGGTTTTGTCATCTCATACTAAAGAGTATCCTCTAAAATTTGCCAGATTGTTATGATGTCATTGAATTCCTAAGCATGTGTCACACATTCTTCAAAGACTTCAGAGCTGAAGGATCATTTTAGAAAACAAACTCAAACAAAATGTAAAAATAAAAAAATAAATAATTGAACTTAACTAGATAGTGGATCATGCTGCAGAATAGCAAGGTCAAGAGGGTATGAAAACAGGCCTGAGGAGCAGAGAGGTCTATAATGACTGACTAACCCTGTCAGAGGCCTTGGGGAAAATGTGTAAATCCAACTAAATATGACGTTAAATGATCAAAGAGGTTGAGTAGATCAGGCAAGTGTGGACTGATGGGAGGTGAGTAAAAGCTCACACGTGCAACCAGATCAGGGTGAGATATTGTGAAGGAGAGATAAAGGTCTTATGACAGAAGTGTGCTCCACATGGAATAAATCATTGCCCAATCCTGCAGCTCCAAAACAGCACTTCCAACCCCCTCTTTTAGGCCAAATTTACACAGCCTCTCACCTTGTCACCTTCTATAAATGTGTGAACATTTGGACATGGAATCCTCCAAAACACCCAATACAGATGATGCAGGTGATAAAAGAGTTCTTTTAAAAAATGCTACAGATTCAATGGTTAAAGAACCTTTAAGTGAAAGGGATTTTTTTGTCATTGTGAACACACCACAGCCCTCCAAGCTGCTGAAACCACACACACAATGTAGCAGTGGACATCTTTACATGCAGGACCAGATGGAGATGGGACTTTACTAAAGGGCATCTCAGGGTAATCTAGTGGTCCAGGACTTGAACCCACGGCCTTCCGACCATGAACCCTAGCATCTAACTGTTTGGCCACCACTGCCCCATTGCATTTTTCATTAAATAATTTGTGTCTGACTGAAAAACCCTAACGTCTAAATAACCTGAATAAAAACTAAAAACTTTTTTTCTCACAACCATAGAGAACCAAAAATATTTTTTCCATGACACTGTGCAAAAAATCTTTACTTATATTTGTTTATACTCATATCTCTATTTGGTACTTGTAGAGACTATCTGGAACACTGTTGTAAAGAAAATGCTTCTTAATATCATATATCATATTTACAATACATGATTAATCAAAACAATTTCTTTTGTATAAATATATCTAAAAGGTTTATGTAAAAGTTTATTATTTAGCTATCTGTGATAAATGAAGCTTGTCTCTCTGATGTCTCTGAACATCATGTATGTTCTTATAGTGCCACGAGCCTGACATTTTGCCTCTAAGAGGCATCAAAGGGATGACACTGCATTAAATTCTGTAGCTAACACTCCTGAGAGGATAATTTAAGCAATGTTTATGAATAAGCATTGGTCAAGGAGATCTTACTTCAGACCCATGTACATCAGTCAGTTTTAAGGGAAAGCAGTATGAACCCATCCATATCAGTCCAGAGGTTTTCATGAATAATAGCTGAGCACAGAATGAGAAACAGATGAAGATTTACTTCTCAGCCTGTGTACCAAATAAATATAAAAGAAATCTCATCTGAGATTTTGCAGAGTCAGCAGTTGGAATGGCCTGTATAAGTGAAGGTGTATGATTTATATATATGTAATCTTACCAATTGATTTCCTGCCAGCTACTTGAGTGTACTTTATTATTACAATTATGCACCCTGGTTTTAGCACACAATGCACATGCACACACTGAAAGAAAGGCTGAGGCCATCTTGGTAGGTGTAAGGTTCCACTGTCACTGCTAGGGGCAACGGTGGCCTAGTGGAGTTGGCCCCGGATCGGAAGATTGTGGGTTTGATTCCCTCACCCGTAGGTTGCCCTGAGGTACCCTTGAGCAAGGTACCATTCCCTGTCACTGCTCCCCGGGCACTTTCAATAGCTGCCCCCTGCTGCACGTGTGTGTATAAACGCAGAGATTGAATTTCGTTGTGTTGTGCTGTGCTGCACTTCATAATGACAAGGGTTTTCACTTTAAAGACTGACAATACAATGCTGTTTCTTTCATGTGATCTTGATTACCTTTTAAACAAGATAGTTTGAGGATATAGTTCACTCTTTGCATTTCAGGTAAAAAAAAAACCTTTTAAAATTACTTTATCTATAAATATAACTGAATTGTCAAAACAAAACATGCTATTTGGTTAGAAGTAATTGTATCTGAACAGTGTGGGGTTTGGCAAAATTATTCTTTTAGCAAAATCTTTGAGATTTTATGTTCTGCATTGAGCACATCCTCTTAAAACTAACTAATCAACTAAAACAAAGCTGATCAAACAGAAAGAATTAGTTCATTAAACAGGAATACCAACAGGAAGTTCACACAATACAACCTAAACAAGATGTTTTTGAATATCATGCTCTATATAGCACAACTGCTTTTATCTGAGTTTTCAGTTTATGAGGTGTACATTTCTTATATCTACCTTCTCAGAATATTTCCCTATCAGAAATATTTGACATGTAGATGTGCTTGATAGATTTGCAATTACTGTAGCTTATCTTTTCAACCAAACACCACTGACCAGATATTACACAGCAGAGACACTGTCATGGTAACATATTAGGCACAATAACGCTGAGATCGACAGCGCTAAAAATAGGCTTCCAACCAAACTCATCCAGCTGTCGTCAGAAACTACATGCTCTAGTCTCTAAATGTGCATCAGCAATGACTTTCATTCAGGGCTGACTGGCTTAGTGTAGACATAAATATGCACTTAATATCGGTGGCATCAGACATCTATACTTTTCAATCAGAAGCTGAAATGAGATTGGGTAGCTAACTATGATAGCAATGAGGTTTTAACGTCTAAGCGTATACAGATGACCTGGCTTTAACAGTGCTGTGAGTGCAGTAGTAATTGAGATAAGCGCAGGGCAGTAAACAAGTCTGGGACATGGCAGTGCAGCCAAGGGTGAGGGGGGAGGGGGGTGTGCTGCAGCAAAAGCCCGGCACCACTGCTTTCCCTGGAGGCTCAGCATGAGGGCTTGTGTTAGTGTGTGTGTGTGTGTGTGTGTGTGTGTGTGTGTGTGTGTGTGTGTGTTTGCAATTACAGTGTCTAGAGGCATGTCGTTTTTGTTCACTCTGTGTTATATATTTTTTTTTATGCGTAGGGACACACTAAAAAAGGAAAAACTCATCTGGGTGCCTTGATCGTCAGACAATTTTGACAGCACTACATTCTCTCTAACCAGTCCAGCCAGCACTACAAAGAGAGACCAAAAAAGACTAAAACCAAAGGGAAGCATGTCCTTTCTCCATACATCCTGATATCTGAGTTGAAGAACAATATACAGAAAACAGTAGTGTGTGTGTTGGGGGGATAAGAGGAGACAGAGAAAAGAAAATAAAGGACAGAGACAGAATGAGAAGAGAAACAAAGAAAGACAAAATGGAAGTGAGTTTGAGTAAGAGAGAAAGAGAAAGGCAATAGACAGAAAATAGATAGATGGATAGATAGATAGATAGATAGATAGATAGATAGATAGATAGATAGATAGATAGATAGATAGATAGATAGATAGATAGATAGAGCACGAGAGAAAGACACACAAAAAATGAAAAGCACATCTGTGGCACATTTACGTTTTCCACACCCAAAACTAGACACATCAGCAAACAGAAAGGTGGCACTAAACAGAAAAGTTGCTGACTCACGTTTCTCTTTCTTTTTCTCACACATGCCTACAAACATTTACAAATATCATGATGGTATACGCCTCGAGACACCGATACACGTAGACAAACTGAGTCCACCCACACAATGCAAAGACACATGTTGCAGGCAATGGTGTATGTGTTTGCTTTTTTAACAAAAAAGGGACATTCTTGGGAAATCAGATAAAAACAAAACTAACACAACCTGATTTTGTAAAGTGCTTTGCACAAAAACTATATGTTTTAGATTTTTTAATTAATAAATAAGTGGAGTCATTTCTTTTTGGTTGCTGAGGATAGAGTTAGGGTGGGGTTCAGGATATGCTGAAAAGCCATGCATAATGGTATTTACATAAATGTTTAATGGAAAATATGTCATCACTACTGAAATTAAACCAAAGGTTTCTAATATACATAAACATTTTTAACACTATTTTTTTAAATATTTACATTACTGTAAGAGCAGATGTATTAAAAAAATAGAAAAAACACAGTTAAATATTCTTATCTTACAGTGACAGTGTGTATAACCTCATTTTAAACAAAAAAACAAGTGAGGTGTGTGTGAGAGAGTAAGAGGGAGGGAGAGGGGAAAGCGAGCGAAAGAGAAAAAAACGTGAAAGGCAGAGAGGGTTTAGAAATGTGAGCTGTTGAGTTTCCTTGGCAGGCAGTTCAGATGCTGACTCAGCATTAGTGATTCACGCTCCACTGGGAGTCTGCTCTGCCCCGCTTCAGAGAAACAGATACAGCACACATACACACACCACGGCTGCGTTACAACAACGCATACAACAACCGGCTCTAGAATGCCACTTTGTAACACACATCAAATAATCAAATCATTTGTGAGGATAATTAAACAGTCATCTGAGATGAATTAGATGAAAGCGATTTAATTAAATTATTTTTATGCATCAATTACTCCAACAATTAGGTGAGCCCAGGCCTGGCTTGAATTGCTTTTTACAGGCCATAAAAACTCACTCCATTTTCTTTGCGTTTTCACTCCTTTTTGCTTCATAATCCCTCAACCCTCATTTTAAGCTTGTTATATGTGATAGCAATTGTTTTTTTCAATCAATTTATTATTATTTAAAATGTGTATCAAGTAGTTTCACCCATTTCCACATCCTTTATTTACAAAGGTTGTCCCAAATATGCTGAAATGAAATGATGAGCAGTAATGTACAGTAAGATAACACAAGGTAGTGTCTATAAACATTTGGAATGAACAAAAAATACATGCTGTTCAAATTAGGGGAAGGGTCATTTGTATTTTACTGAGGTTATTTCTTAAGTGATAAGGTTTCTCAAATTCACTCCTGCCCTATTAGAAAAAGTTTTTTTTTGTTTTTAAGGAATCATCCAAGGATGGTAGAAGAACCCTAAAGAACCCTGACTGGCAGTTTAGTTTAGTTAGAGTGTACAGACACAATAACAAAGACAGACATTCCTAGAGGACAGTAACAGGAATCACACCACTAGAATCTGTGCAAAGTTGGGAGAATTCAGTAAAATGTCTCTGAAATGCCAAAGTAGTGGTCCACATGTATCTCTCAGTCAGGACAATAGCAGTTCATTACAGACTTGAGGGCCCTGCAAAGGGAGAACTGTGTGCTAAAACACAGCCCCGGCTGGCACAGAAGTGTGCAGAAGCACGTACTACAGGCCCTCTTTAGCCTGCAGCTAAAATACACACACACACACACACACACACACACACACACACACATATTCTGACACACAAAGGAAGGATAACTACCATCTGGGGATACGACACCGCACCATGAAACCACTAAACCAAGAGCTAAATCACACAAAATTATGGGACAGAGAAACACACCACGAGCCCTCCTCCTCCCTCCTTTACCTCTTAGCATGCAAACACACACACACACACACACACACACACACACACACACACACACACACACACACACACACACACACACACACATAAACATGTAAAATACGCATATGAATAAGATACACATACATTTTTTTAGGTGCTTGTAAATCATACTTAGATTGTTTTTACATAGAAGATGAGAAGTGGAAGGGAGAGACAAAGGAATAGACAGAAAAGAGAGAGACAGAAAAGTAGCAGGGGAGGGAGGGAGGAGAGAAAATAGCAAGAGAGAGAAGACAGAGGTAGGGAAACTGCAGGGGTGGGAGGAAGGAGAGGGAAGAGAGAAAGGGGGGGACTACAGGAGAGCGAGACAATGGAAAGGAAAAGAGAGAGGGTGGGGGTGTGAAGATAGAGAAGATGGGGAATGGAGAGGTGGTGATTGTATCAGTTCAACTTCTTCCTCTGAAGTTGTTGGATGATGATTAACTGCAGGTGTTATGATGGTGTCAGAAGCAGGAGCTGGTGTGTGCAGGGTGTGGGCACATCTTTACTAAAATTTCAGTTTCAGTCTTCAGCCTGTCAGGATTTTTCAAAGTCAAAATCTTTCACTCTCTGCTATTTTGCTCTGTTCTTGCCAGCAACAGGGGGAAAATATCACACCTGTTGATTACACCTGAATAAATTTAACATAAATAACACTGTCCCCACTCTGCAAACTGCAGGAGCTGGTCTAGTGATTTAGATTAGAGATCAGACATTTCACCGAGTCATCGTTTGCACCTTCTCACCCTCACCCTCCATCAGAGGCACCGCTGTACCTTCCTACCGTGCCAAGGAGCTTGAAGCTTGAAGCTTGGAGCCTGTTCAAAACCAATACGAGTCTCACAGCATAAACATAGCTTTAGGCAGAGGGTGACGTGGCGGCCTGGCTCGTACAACTTTTAAAATTCAAAAACACCAGAATGTGCTCCAACAAAAAGGGCCTTTTACACAAAGCACCTTTTGCATAGAATTAAATAAATAAATATTGTACAAAAGTGGTCTATGGAGACAAAAATGGCGTGAGAGAGAGAGAGAGAGAGAGAGAGAGAGAGAGAGAGAGAGAGAGAGATACAGAGAGAGAGAGAGAGAGAGAGCGAGAGAGAGCGAGCAAGAGAGAGAGAGAGTTCAGTGACAACATTAAAGAGCAGCAAAGTAACACAAACTAACCACACAATTAGGGCTAAGCTTTCGTTTTCCTCTCAGTTAAACAAACAGAGAAATCAGCAGCAGAATAGACATAATTACTCAATTCCTTTTCTTTAAAGTTTACATGGAACATTAAATCTCTTTCCACCTCTTATTGCAAATGCTGAGACCTTTTGGTTTGCTTCCTCTGCAATAATGCAAAAGGGGCCAAAGAAACAGCCGAATTAACTAAATCCTCTCTCTCTCTCTCCTCTCTCTCTCTCTCTCTCTCTCTCTCTCGCTCTCTCTCTCTCTCTCTCATTCAGGCTTGGTTGGAAACAGTCAGAGTTTGAAATAATCAGCTGGCACTCAGAGCCTCTTGCTCTGCCTCCTACAGCATAAAGGAGGATACTGGAATAGCCACAAATGTTTTGTCTGCTAAACAGAAAACCTCTCTTTTTACAGCCGACTTTGAGTTAAACTTCATCATTACTACAAAACTGATAGATTTGCCCTGCCTAGAGTTTTGGGTAATGACTATAAGTATGAGCTTTTCATTTGCAGATAATATAGATTTAGCAGATGGCTTAAATATATAAAACCCAGAAAGGTTCTCTGTAAGGTTATGGGTTGCAAAAATTGGCCAGAGCAAAAGTTTGCCACATGCCACAACTGTACAGGGGATGGAGCATCTTTCCAAAGATATTTCCTCATTTTGGGTTTGAAGATTGTGCTAGAGGTCACAATTCAACACATTGTTCCAAATTTTCTATAGGTGTTCTGTTTCCATAAGTGTTCTAGTGACCAAAGCACTTGAGTTACATCCTTTTCACACTTATCAAACCATTCAGTGACCCCATGTGCAATGTGGGAGGTAACATTACCATCCTGGAAGAGACACTCCATCAGGATAAAAATGTTTACCCTTACATTAATCTGATTGATTAGAATAACTTTGTTGATTGCAGTGACTCTTCACTCTAAACAGACAAGTGATCAAGCTGTCTAGCCTGTACATTTCTATAGTATACACCACAAATGCACTAGTAAAGAATTTAATGAGTGATGACTCATCTGAACATCTTATTTGTCTTACTTACTCTTTATAGTGTGTGAGCTTTTTATACCACCAAGCAATCTAATGCTTATTTTTCTTTGTAAAAAATGCTCTGCAGCCCTCTATATCACACCCCTCTCTGTGTATTGTGGATGAGCTATTTCTTGCTGACAGGTGTGTGATCATATCTGCTCTGAGGTACATTGCTCCTCTGTTATATATCCTACTAATGCATGAGCAGCCACGATTTCTATTGAAACATTAGCCAATGGAGAAGACTTACTGTCATCTGTGTCCCAATTAGGGTCTAGTCCCTGTTCAAGAATTCAAACTACTTACTTGTTCCTAATGTTAGTGAAGAAGCAAGACAGTGGTCAGGGACTAGGCCCCATAATTAGGAGGTTGTGGGTTTGATTCCCAATCCAGTATACAAAGTACTGTCCCCAACACTAATCCCTGTGCCATGTATACCGCTGTCTCTGCTACATGGTGCCTCCTTCTTCTACTACTTCGTTTGGCTCCTCCTGTTGAAGGGTCAACATAGCAGATCATTCATTTCCATTTCTTCCATTCACCTTCACAATGACCGCCTGCATGTCCTCTCTCACCACATCCATAAACCTTCTCTTTGGCCTTCCTCTACTCTTGCCTGATAGCACCATCCTCAACATACTTTTTACAATATTCTGTCTATCTGTCTAAATGCAAAAAATCTTTTTGTTGTGATTTACTATATGCTGTGCAGTGTATCCTCAATGACAAATAGTCACTTTCACTTCAGTTTCATAAGATGGTCTTATCCATTTAAAAGCAGCATATAACATATGTTCTTTAGTTATTTTTATTTTATTTTTTGCATGTGTGAGAGGTTAAAAAAGCTTATAATTTGCTGCTGAATAATTAAAATACACTCACTAGGGGGCAATTTCTTATTTTGTTAACACTCAGAAAGTCAGCAAACGTTTGTTTCCCACTATGCTGGGAATCTTTAATCAAGGAATCAGCCAGTAAATGCTACATACAATGTAAAATATGTTAGTCTATTACAAGCTTCAAATAAATCATGTGTTTTGATGCATGTGGTCTGAAGGCCTAGTTCTAAAAGACAAAGCTCACCACTGATGTAGTACAATAACACAGCACACAGTGTCCAAATTGTGAAGCCTTAAACATCAGTTCTAAAACTGAAACAGATTAGTTAGTCCTAATAAGGTAAATTGAGGCAAGAACAGTTGTTCCCCCTCCCTGCTTACTCACAACACTGAATGAGATCCATTCATCCATCTCCATGGAGGGCTGGTACACTTCCTTTCTGAGAGCTTCATAGAGGCAGGAGGTCTACGAGGGCTCACCACACCCTTCTCCACCAGTACAGCTCCACACACATATTACTGCCCACCTCTCGTCACTCTCTCTGCCACTCTGGTAAGGCTCATTTCCTCTTTATGGGTGGGCTGCTTCTCTCTGTTTTGTCACTGAAATGCTAACTGCAGTGGCATTCTGGAAATCTGGCCTTCAAATCTTTTTTCTATGGCAAAAAATGAGTACAGAGTATTTCAGTACAATACAGTTGATTCACATAAATTTGCTTTAAGTAAAGGACCTTATATTTAGAAAGGGACACAGATTTACATGCAAATGTAGCTACTGGCCAATCAGACAGACCCAGTTTTCCCACTGCTGATGTGTATTTACTTTCATTCATATTTTGCAGCCTTGATATACTTGTACAGTGGTCTGTTTATGTAGGTATATGGCACACCCCCTAAAAAAAAACTGAGTTAATCCACCCCCACCTAAAACTCAGAAAAGGTATTATAGTACTTTTAATTTTAATAGAAGTTCATACAAATATGTAGAGCAAAGAAACTCATCCCATCAAGAGTTGTATAACCAAGTGCATAACGTTTATGTGTTGAGTGTGAAGCAATCTGTAATATTTTGCATGTAATTTAAACTCATAAAGATGTCTGAAGCCACATCTAATGATGACAATGACAAGCAAAGCCATCCTGAAAACAGTTTCGGAGGGATTTAAATTCACTGCATCCCAAAAACCACAATTCCAGGCTTTACACTTTGCACTACTAAATGTTGGTGCTGTTTAACATACGACTTAGTGTGGTAATGTCCCAACTGTTAATCTAGTTTGATGTTTACAAGACATAAGCCACACGAGCTCTAATATTCTGAACTTTGGAACCACTCATTTGAGTTTTATTAAAGTTTTAGTATTTTATTCCATAATAGTTTTAACAGTATAAATGTATGATTTTAAAATCTGAAATATCCTTAGTAAACCTTTCAAAAGGATGGAAATTTGAGTTGGAGGTTCACAGACAGATTCTTCCACGTTTGATGCACAAAGAATACTTCCAATATAGCACATGCAGAGTACATATTAGCCTGAGAAATTTCCTAAGATGTCAGCATCGGTTTCTGCTTAGTTCAAAATAACCATCAAAACAAACCAGCTGACTACAGTAGTCAACACCTCAGATATTACTGTAGTGGGCTTCATTGATGAACATGATAGTAGTCGTACTGTATGATAGTCCATTACTGTGTCAACACAGCCACAAGGAGGAGATGCTGCAGGTGATTGAGATCCAGTACTCATTTCCAGCAGAGCTTGACAAAACATCGCTTCATCTTTCTGCATGACTGCATACACACACACACATACCAATCAACCACAATGTTAATTTATTTTAGATACTTTATCTTGTTACAATCTATCAATACAATACACCTATCGAGGCACAGCTCATGCAATGCAGCAAGTGAACAGTTGGTTCTTGTGATGTTTTGGGAGCAGGAGACAAAGTTACAGTAAGTAGACAAGTATGAGGACCTGAACAACTCTGACAAGTGCCAAATTATGATGGCTAGATGACTGGGTCAGATCATGTCCAATACAGTAGGTCATGCGAAGTGTACTATCTTTTAGTCAGTAGCTGCCTAAAGTCATCCAAGGAAGAACAACCAACAGGGCTAAACCTGCAACAGGGTGATGGAAACGCAAGATTCTTTTATGCATATAGCGTGCAGAGGCTACCTCACAGAAACAGGCTACTGTAGCAGCAATTACTGGAAAGGTTTTTGCTGGCTATAATAGAAAAGGTTTAAGGGACACAGCACTGTGCATCACAGGCAGAGTGCCTTTAATGAGCAAAAGTTCATGCAGAAATGAAAGATGGTGGCCTGGTCTGATAATCACACTGTGTGTGTGTGTGTGTGTGTGTGTGTGTTGCTTTCCTAGGGACCAGGAATTACCCTGGAAAGAATGAAAGCTTTTAGAGGCAGTGTGATGCTCTGATCATTGTTAAATGGGGAAACCCTTAGTACTTAGACACACACTGTGCATACATATATATTTAGTTGCACTTTCACATACATGCACACACAGTCAAAACACACCAGCACTCAAACTCACACAAAACAAATGTGTAAACCTGTGCACACACCCCAGCCTGATGTAGTATTTTCTGCAGAGATATGAGTGATTCTTCGAAGTGCAGTTTAGCAAAGAGGTGCAACCCTCTTATAGAGTTATAAGTTATTCACCAACTTCTTATTTGAGATTTCCACTCCACCTTAAATGGTGAATCAGGTCCATGTAGCTTATGCACTGTTTTAGATGGAAAGGAATATTCGAATGAGAAAATGGTGAACAGGAAGCAATGTTCAGCTGAAAGAAAGAGAAAGACATACGGACAAATAGACAGACAGAGAAAAAATAAGAGAGTTGCCAGATCCTGCAGCTCCACCCTCAGCTCTTTGCAGGCTGCAGGAAGGAGTGCACACACTGCCCCCTAATGCCAGTGACAAACCACACAGCCTGCACCAACAAACAAATGAACCAAGTCCCTAAGTGTAGTGTAGTGCAGGTGAGTGTGTGTGTGTGTGTGTGTGTGTGTGCAGTCTATGAGTTATATATCTGTGTGCGTGCAACTGATCATGTACAGAAAGGTGCTGTACTCTAAAGATAAACATAAATTATGTACTCTAAACCTAATTTATGTTTTCTGCAGTTTACATATGCAAGAACTGTCTGTGATACAGCACCTTACTCAATGTGTTTGGCCATTAGTCGATTCACAGGCCTTTCTCCATGTAATGCATGGTAGTATCTTTTCTCAAATGTGAAAATTGTTTCAAACAGCCCACATGCACCAAGTGTGCGTAGGTGGCTGTTATAATTCTGACTGTTTGTTTTTTACTTTCCTCAGAGTGTTCTGATGTGAAAGGCCATTGCTGTTGATCATGCATTGGCAGGCACAGTAGTAATAGTGAACTTCAAAGTATGTCTACGTGACAAACAAGAACAGGCGACAGCACTCTCCTGTGAGAATATCACAAGTTCCAGATTTAATCTCACAACCTTTCTTTAATGTCTTGATGGAAGCCATGTGTGTTTTTCAATTCAGGCTCGTTAACCCTTTCTTCTCTATTCTGGCACAATTTTTGAGTTATTGGTTCAAACAGACAGTTGAATAACAACACTGAACAAAAAACAGACGGCAATCTAAGCCTTAAGAGTATAGTATTCACTTATACTGTAACAAAAGCAGCTACTGAGTTTACTTTTATACAGCACAGCTGTTATGGTTTACTGAATGATGACCAGTACACTGATTTAAAAAAAATTGATAAAATTTTACTGCATTTTGTGTCTGCATTTGAAAATTCAGGCTGAATCTCCACAGCTTACCCAACTGCCAGTCCTAAAATAGGTAACATGTTTCACAGATAAGAGAAACCCTGCTTGAACTCAGGAATGGGCATATGTTTGAAGTCAGTTTAAATATTTGCTGGTATAAATGTTATGTACATGATTACTCATTAAATGTGAAAATAATTGCTAAATCACTTTATTAATTTAATTGATAATGAAAGTCCTAATGTACAGTAGCTCTGAAAAAAAAAAAGCAGAACAAATGCAACGGATTGGATGTTTCACAATTGTTTATATTGTGGTAGTTCCCAAAACCACAAGAAATAACTGAAGGCTACAACAAGATAATGCAATATGCCATACTGCTCCTCAAATAGAGGGGAAAAACTCCAGCATTGGACTGTGGGACAGAGCATTAGCATTTTCTGGAGTTACAGCTAAATCTGATACCTTAGCAACTACTTGGAGTGGTGTTCCAGCACTGCTGATCCAGAGCTAATCATCCAGTAATTGACCTACCTAACGTTTGCTGAATGCATTTCATTCCGCACAGCAATGGTTTGACCTCTAGTCCTCCCAGACAAGTAGAAATTCTTATTGCACCAAAGAGGGGGCAACATCTTTATTAGTACTAGAATTCAAAAATATATTTTATTCATTTAAACAAAGCATCTAATTTACAAGAAGACTTCTTTAAAGGACTGTCCACTGTTTTGGGGAAATTGTTTTATATTGGATCAACCAAGGAATCCTTTTTGGCAGCATTAATTTTTAAAAGCAAAGTAAAAGCTCATCTTGGAGAAGACTGCATTGCTAACTGCAGGCTAGAGCATAAAAGATGCCTGTACTTTCCCCACTTATTAAACTTCCACCCAGCCAAGGAGGAAGAGAAACCTCATTTACTCTACTGTTTCAGCTGCTCTCCTCCACCCAACTCAGCCCTACCATGCACTGGATAACCTGTCCCAGCTGGGCAGAATCAAAAAGCCTTAGATTGATGCAGGAAAGGCTATGTAGGGCAGGGCTGCAGCATGGGAACAGATACAGTCACACACCTCCTACACTTTTAATAAAGCATTCACTGTCTCCTGTTGAGAGTATGGCTGCTGGGTCATATTCTGTTTGGGGACATTAGCTACACATTGCACAAATTAGCAAATGGTGGGAGGAAGCAGCAATAAATTGCCTTGCATCAAGGTTTGAATAATAAAAAAATGAAACAGTAGCAACAGGAATAAAAAAATTCCCTTGAGTTATGTGGGTGTGATGCTCTTGTTTAAGATTCATTTGAGATTTTAAAAGGAACTTCTTATACAGTATTTCCTTTGAGCAGAAAATGGAAGTTAGATGAAAGTGACACTCCCTTAAGATTAAATTCTGAAACACAAATAAGACTTCAAATAATAGTTTTCAGAATTCACAGTTAGATATATACAGTACTGTTGAACACTTAAACATTTTGATAGGGAATACACAACACTATTTTATGCCTGTTAAAAAGTCTTATCTTTGGTAAACTGAATTGAGCAGATTAAATTAAACAAATGTTTAACTGCAACAGGCTGCAAAGTACCCAAAAATACGAGATGCTTAGATAAAGGGCTTCCAACTACTCAGCACTCATTATCACCAGTATGCAAATCACTGGCCTGATCATCTGGAAATAACTGCTTCATACCTTCAGTTAGATTGTTTGTTTATATATATTTATCCACTCTCTAAGGGCATTAAGTTTAACCTTTGCTTTACATATATATATATATATATATATATACATATCCACTATACATACACATATCCACTCTCTGAGGGCATTAAGTCTGTTTCTTTGGCCCCTTTTGCATTATTGCAGAGGAAGCAAACCAAAAGGTCTCAGCATTTGCAATAAGAGGTGGAAAGAGATTTAATGTTCCATGTAAACTTTAAAGAAAAGGAATTGAGTAATTATGTCTATTCTGCTGCTGATTTCTCTGTTTGTTTAACTGAGAGGAAAACGAAAGCTTAGCCCTAATTGTGTGGTTAGTTTGTGTTACTTTGCTGCTCTTTAATGTTGTCACTGAACTCTCTCTCTCTCTTGCTCGCTCTCTCTCGCTCTCTCTCTCTCTCTCTCTCTGTATCTCTCTCTCTCTCTCTCTCTCTCTCTCTCTCTCTCTCTCTCTCTCTCTCTCTCAAGGGCAACCGAATGCCTGGCTAATTTCACACAATTTGAGGAGCATTTTGTCTGAATTTGTGCTACAGTTAAGAATGCTGGAATCACAACAGATGTGTGTTCTGTTCTGACTTATTCTATGCTAAAATTACTGTGAAAACCATTTAGGAATGTTGCCATCTGTTTTCCAGGCCTTTATTACTTTCTGGACATAAACTCATTTTAGCTGACTATGTCCACTAGTGCTGAAAAGCTTAAGTTAAATTTGTTGTCAATTGTAAATTTGTTCATGTGGCAAAACTGTATCACTGAATAGCTTAACTCTTTCACCTACTCTCATATCGTAGTCAAGTCTAGATATAGATCTAGACTAGATGTAGTCTTCTCTAGATCTATTTTTAGATTTTTTTTTGCAATTTTATTTGTAGAAGATGTTTAAAATAATAATTCAGATTGTTTATAACATCATACTACCGATTCTCTAGATGAACTGATAAAAACTGTAAAATGTAAGATTTAGAGTAAAACATTATTACGTTATTCTTACAGCAACCTCAAAGTGAGAATTAAGCACAAGATTTTGCACAAATATAGGATTACTGGGGCTATGATATGTGTTTTTCAGTGCTGTCATTAAAATTTTGATTATCTAAATAAATAATGAGGCTTTATAGATCTAAATTCCTTACTGAATGTGAAGTCATCCACAGAATCTCAGTGGATCCATCAATAAATGCTGAATCACTAATCAGTAATATAATACACAGAAACTTTCAGTTTGCCACGCTGATTCACTTTATTGCTGTAGACAGACATACATGCAGCCCATATCATTATATCACAAGCAACATTTTGTGTAAGACAAAGTCAAAATTACAAGCCTGCATGTCTCTTCCCCCATGTCTACCTAAGCCAGCATGCATTGTAGCAACATCTCCACATCCCAAAATCCTTGTACCCTCTTGGTCTTGGAGAGACTGCACTTCACAGCCAGACTGAACAATAAAATCCTTTTAAAAAAAAGAGTTGTGGAATTTCCATCTAACCAAGTACTATTCTCAGAGAATTCTACAACTCCTGCTGAGTGAGGCCTGGATTTGTTCAGTCCTGCTGTGGAGAACAGGCTGAACAGACACGAGAGCTGTGTCTGTAATGGATGGAGGAGAACATGCGGGAGGCCTGGAAATGGAGAGTGGGAATGAAGCAGCGAGTGGCCATGTGCTGGCAATGACTGATCTGTAGCTACAGTCAGGCCATCAAACTTCAAGCTCCACACACTTACCAGATGGCATGTGCAGCCATATCGGCCCGGACACACAGAAAGCAAACCACTCTCCAGCCCAGCAGCAGCTGCGCAAACAAAGAGTATACAAAAATGTAAGCTATGCAAGTCACCCTGGAAAAAGAGGTCCTAGCTAGGGGAGTGGGGACTGTATTGGTATTGCAAAATCTTTAATGGTATGGATAATAATAAAGTGAATTTCTTACATACTTTGGTAAGGGATGCTGGTTGTGTGTACATGCACAGAAAGATGGTGAACGCCTAAGGGTATGTAGTCGTTCTGCTTTGCGCTTTGTAGCCTTTTTGGGGCCCACATGAAGTCAGCTCTCTTGCACAAACACATACACACTCAAGTCTGTCTTTCAGCATTACTTTCTCACTCTTTGACATGCACACAGACCAAAGGTATTTTAGTAATTACAGAAGGCCACTTGACATTAGGTCATGCCTTTAAGCAAGCAAAAAGACAGTCAGAGAGTCTCCTAAACCAGAAATTTGTATCATTTTGTTTTTCCACTTGTAACTGGCAGGCCAAGCATTTCAGCTCTACCTCTATCAGCTCTGTCTCCTCCTGCAAGAAACTCTCTGAGCTAACTGAGCAATGCAGCATTACTGACAGCATTACCTAAAGACCAGTGCTGCACTATTAAAGTGTTAATGAAATGAAAAAAACACAAACCCCATTTTAGCAGACTTCATGTATCTTCATGTATCTTTGCTTGTTTGCATAAAATACGCAACAGGTGTGATGTCACAACCATGAATTCTTTACATAACTGCCAAAAAATTACTTAGTCACAGACTTGCAGGGGAAGAGGTGAGGGAAATAAATAAAATCTGGAGATTTAATGCACCTGAGATTTAAAAAAGGAATCACAAGGAATAAAGTAACCATCAAGTAACCAACCAAGTATTGGCCTCATAACTTGGAACCTTTTAAACCTTGGTGATACTACAACCAACTGTGGCCTTGCTCTTTTTGAACTAGTTGGATGACCATCCTATTTACCATCACCCCGCATGAGGTAGGCCAGCATTGGTGTCTGCTAGTTGATAGAACAGAATTGGCATGAACTGTTTTTTTTTTTTTATTTGAAAAAACACAAAGAAGCATGTGCTAGCCTTCACAACATTGGTAGCAATATGCGATTGGGGTGACCTACTAGGAGGAACACACACACATGCACATAGACTTTGGTTCTATTTATTTCTTATTTTTTTCCATTGAATTCCAGTTGTACCGTTTTTGTTTCTCTGTGTATTTTTTACAGTACATTTTTTAAAACAGTAATTCAATTACAGCTGAATTTATTCTTTAAAATGAGCATACACAGCTGATTCAGATTTATTTCTCTGTGTAAATCCAGTGAGCTAGAAAAGAAAAAAAGTCTGCAGCTGCAAACCCCTGTAAACGGCCATGCCCTTCACAGCAAATATCAGCATGTTTTCTATTTAGCCTTTGCCCAATAGTCAGCATTCTGCACAAAGTAGCAGTCAGTCAGAGTTGCTTACCAGCAGAAAAACACATATCTTTTAAATTATGGCCCATTCTAAGGAGAATATCGCTAAGAGAAAACAACCCATGACAACAAGAAAATCATTCTTGACATGATCACAACAATGACATGCACATTTACCCGAAGAAAGCATTTAGTCACAATGTTGACAAGTCACTTGACTTTCCATGACAAAGAAATCCAAGCAGCTATTCTGTTTACAACTTGGATCTGAAAGTTTAAATCCTTGTCAAACAAAGCACTCATTTTTTTTTGACATTGGTTTTGCTGAAAATGAATTATAGTGTCCACCTTGGCAGGGTATCATGAGGGTATTCTTCTCTGCATTACTTTCCATAACAACACTCAGACCACTTGAGAATGCTCAAGGCCTGGAAGTTTTTTTGCTTGGCATGGATTCATCAGCAGGAAAAAAGCGGGGGAAAAAATTGGAGTCTGTCCAAAGACAATATTTGTCAGACAAGCCTCAATTCAGCCCCTATTCTGCTTATTAAATTGGTAGCTGCTGTACTGCTATTCTGTCTTTCTGTAGTGAAAGTCTTTTGAATCAGTTTCAGATTGAATCTGAGATACTTTCTCTCTTTTTGCTGCTCTTTCAAGTCAACGGTAAACAAGAGATCAAAGGATCAGCATTTAAATCACTCACAACAGATGAACTACTGGGAAGTCAGATGACCGTGAGAGAATATGGGTCTGGCATGTTTTATTTCACATTCAATGAGAACTAATCTTTATGACTAGGATTCATTTTAATCAGGTGTTGTGAAAAATCAGTGGTTTGCTCTCTAGTGCTTTGGCTGTCTTAGGGGTCTGAAGATATGCATATACTGTAAGTGCACATGGTCAAAATATGTAGATTCTCTAAGGAAATCACATTTCTCCATTACGGTGTGGATTGTTTCATAAAATAAGATAGGGAAATAGGGAAATAGGGAGATAGGGATAGAGAGGGATAGGGAGAGCCAATCTGCACAGCTGGGTAGAAAATAGAACTTTTTTCATATCACATCAGGTTAAAAATATGTACAAATAATAAAGGCAATTCTTTTCCTTTTTTGCATCAAGTTGTGTTTTTAATACTTTGCAAGACATATCATGACTACAATATAATTGTAACTGCCATATTCCAAAACATATCACAATATATGGGCATATATTTACAATGTTAATACCCTTCAGGGTTTTTCATACTATGTAGCCCTAGAGATTAATCTGATCCAGGACTGTGACCAAAAACTGAAGAAAAAACCAAAATGTCAGTCTTGAGTACCAACACATAGCAGTGAGCAGAACTTGAAAGTTCTCTTCAACCACAGAAGCTTCAGTTGTGAGTAGAGAGCTATTTGTGACACATCAAGTGGTATGATTTCAAAACCATGCTTCTCCACACGGAAACCTGTCTATACACTTGGCAGCATCTTTGTCAGTGAGTGTATATGACTGGAAAGGGGCCAGGCTAAGCGCATTGACTTCCAACACCTGCAAAATTCAGCTGCAAAGAGGCACAGGCGAAGTTTAAGGCTTAAAACTTTATCTAGGTCACCATACTGCACCAACCGCACTTCCCCAAAACAAGCACAATAAGCCAGGAAACACCCCTCCTCTTATAGAGCACATGCAGCCCCCCGTTCTCTGCAAGCACTCTATGTTGGCAACATTACAGCAGTTTGCAAGTCATGAGTGTGTTGCAGACAGGTTTCTGTACTTTTTAAGGTATATGCTGCTGTGTCTGCATGTTTGTGTTAAACACTACATTTAGAATCTTATTTGTCATGCCATGTCTTTTGGAGCACTTCATTGTATCTGCTAACCTGATCCATTGGTCCAGAAATTTTATTTATTGTTTTGGCATTTTATGCCCCTCTCGCTACAAAACCAATTATTCAACCCAAGCATTGAGCATGCAGATATATAACACAACAGCTGGAACCTGTGAAGATATGCAAGAAATCCTGCAATACATGAATGGAAGTTGCCTAGGCTTTAAACTGCAAACTTTTAGCCTACAGATTATCATGGCACTCCCCCAAAAGGCAAGGAGGCATGTTTATAACATATGAGAGATGTTTTCATTTTGGTGTCCCTATACAAGTGTCCCTATAAATACGGGTGTGTTCAAGGAATTTTTAAAATCACATTTTCACTAAATCAGCTATAGACGCATGATCTCTCACCTCACACCCTGTGGCAGGTTGGATTAGGTGCTTGCAGTGTTATGTATATGATTTATCTTTTAGTGCCTAACAACTACTTTGTCCGCCTCAAAAAAGCACTTAAAAGAAATAAGAATGCACACCAAGCCTTCATAGCACAGTTCTACTCACTTCTGCATTTACAAGCAAGAAATGTTGCAATGTTACTGTAACTAATTAAGTTATGAGATTATACCCATCTTTAAGCACCGTGTTCACTGCCTAAATCTTGAGAAACTGGCCTCATCTGTGTCAAACTGGACAAAGTTGCACTGCTTCTCTACAAACAGCAGCCACTGAAATTGAAGCTAAAAGCTTGAATTTTGTCCAGTTTGACACAGACGAGGAGGTGGACAAAGTAGTTGTTAGGCACTTAAAAAAAAAATCATATACATAGCACTGCAAGCACCTCATCCAACCTGCCACAGGGTGTGAAGTGAGAGATCGTGTGTCTATAGCTGATTTCGTGAAAATTTGATTTTAAATATTATATGTTCCATACAGTTTCAGAAACCTCATAAGCAAGTCTATTCAAGACTACTTAAAGGTTTGCAAAACAGCTTCTCCTAAAGGTGTGTTCCATTGAGCTGGGAGTGAAGTGAAACTAAAGTGAAAGTGATTATTTATCCTTGTGAAGACACAGCACAGCACACAATGAACCTCAACGAAATGCTTTCTCTGCATTTAACCCATGCACACAGTGCAGCAGTTGTCAGTCATATACAGATCATGCTGTCATGCTGGGGACAGTACCTTGCTCAAGGGAACCTTTGGGCAACCAGCTGATCAAGGACTCAGAATTACAGTCTTGCACTTCTGGGGCTTAGTTCCTAACCACTAGACCACTGCTACCCCAGATAGGTTGGATATTCTATAATATGGAGTTCATATTAGGAAATTGCTTGCTTCTGCATGGTTCCTCCAAATGTCAATGGAACCCAAGCCTCAAATTCCAAGATGGCTGCTTAGTGCATCAACAGTGAGAGCTACAGTAAATATAGTTTATTAGCACTTCTGTATTATTTGTCTCATTAAATCTGTTGTGTAGATATACTGTCCAATGTTTTTCTATGTACAAGCTGCCGTATGTACTGTAATGTGGCCATTATCAAATATTATTGTTAATGATCATCCATTGGCAAGAAGTGGTATTACTAATGACTTCGCTGGATAGAACTGGCAATTCTAGCAAATCTCCCACCTTGTGAATGAATGAATAAATAAATAAGTGGAAAATTGACTGTTAAAAGTTTATGACTTGTTTCACTGGTAAGTGATCAACTCAGGTGTGATATTATTTCAAGCTCTGACTTCCCACTTCCAAGGTAAATGGACTGCAGTTTCCATTGCGTGTTAGCTACATTTACTTTGCTTAAAGTAGCATACTTCAAACACTAAGCATGTAAATACAATTCTATTTGATTTGTCAAATTATTTCAAATGATTATTTCTCCGTCATGCAGAATGCTTGACAGCATCTGTCTCATACTCAAATAAACAATCAGACCATCGCTGTCAGATGATTTCGTTTTTACAAACTTGACCCAGTAAGGCAGGCAAGCCAAGCATATGTTCATATGGGAGCTGAGGCAAGCTGTATTTGTGTTTAAAGAAAGAGAGAATATAATTTCACTCTCGTGCATGGTGTTGAACTTGAGCGTTTAATGGCTCCCCGAGTAGTAAACACAGTCCAACACGTGTGAGACGGAGCCGAGGGAGGCGAAACAGGAATTGCGATTTGACCCAGTTCACAGAGTTCACTTCCTGTTTTGCCCAATCACAGCGAGAGACGTGTGTAAAACGAGACACCAAAACTCTGCTAATGATTATGGCAAGCAAACTGCAGATGACACAAGGCCATTCAATGAATAGCAATAATACTGCCTAGGAGAAACACAGGAGATTCATCCAGACCCAAAGACTTGCTCGTGCAAAGCTTGGTGTTATTATAAATGCATATCAGCCCCATGCTTTTGAAGATCAAAGCAGTGTGTATTGTACCCCTTTGCTCTTTCCTGTTTAACGTCGCCAATGTCCTGCACACACGCAAAATGACCTCAGGTGCTCCACTGGTGAGGAAACATAATTCAGCCCATTATTTAAAAGCCACTCATTGTGGTGTCTGCATTAGCCGAGTGAAATGTTGTGTGTAACGTTAATAGAAAATGAATGGATAGCCCTTTTGGATTTGTTTCCAGCACATTAGCTCTCAGGAAGCAGCTCATTTTAAAGTCAAGGGTATAAAGCTCCACTTAGACCAGAACTCCTTGCCCATTTATTTCATATATACATTCCCATTCCCTTAACGCATAGCTAAGTCATTACCTCAAAAGTATAAAATAAACACCTCCTAGTCTTACTCCAAGTGCTTCAGCTACTGGTCAACTTTTTTTTTTGGATTTGGGTGACTGAAATGAGAACAGACCAGCACACTTTATCAGTCTGGGGAATAATATAGTCCCATCACCCACCTCTCACTCACAATCAGTCAACACATATTTCCAAGCAGACTGAGGGCTGTTCTATTGGGGGGGGGGGGGGGGGGGGCTATAAAGCGGATTAAAAAGGCTCTGATTCTGAGCAGGTCATTTAATCTCTTTACCAGGCTGCAAGAACCCAAAGGTGAACACATGTGAACTCAATAGTTTACTGAATATGATTAGAATTTTACATATTTAACATTTAAAACATGAGTTATGTTATGTTAGATGGGAATTTGAGTGTGTTATTTAGCCTCCAGTGTGGTTTCATCAAAGTTTGAACAATACAGCCACACTTTACACAAAATGTTGCTTTTAACTGTTGCTTCTCTCTTTGCTGCTCTGTGTGTTGCCACAAGCCGATCAGATTTCATAACATGACAAGAGGTTTGCTGGGGTCGGTCAAAAACTTTCTTTTCAGTTGTATGAGTCTTGAGATTTAGTTTTGTATATGTTTGTGTATAAGCTGTTTAAGATTATATACAGTTCTGTGCAAAGGTTTTAGGCAAGTGTGGAAAAAATGCTGTAAACAAAGAATGCTTTCAAAAATGGAAGTGTTAATCATTTATTTTCATCAATCAACAAAATGCAGTGAATGAACAAAAGAGAAATCGAAATCAAATCAATATTTGGTGTGACCACCTTTTGTCTACAAAACAGCATCAGTTCTTCTAGGTACACTTGCACACAGTTTTTGAAGGAACTCGGCTGGTAGGTTGTTCCAAACATGACTGTGTTTCAACCTACGTGTGACATTGATGATCATCAGTACCTGTTTGGTAAAATTGGTTGATCATACATCAACAATAATCCTACAAAATCCCTGACTTTGTGCAAGGGTACCTAAAAGAACTGATGCTGGTCTGAAGGCAAAAGGTAGTAACACCAAATATTGATTTGATTTACATTTTTCTTTTGTTCGCTTACTTAGCATTTTGTAAATTGATAAAAATAAACAATCGTTATTTATATTTCTGAAGGCATTCTTTGTTTACAGCATTTTTTCACACCTGCCTAAAACCTTTGCACAGTACTGTATATATACTGTATATTTGCACTTTGATTTTATTGCAGCCTGTGCTTAGTAATAATGATCTCATAAGATCTGATCCCTTTCAACTACAGGTGTAGTAGTTTAAGTGTAAAGCTCACACCCCATGCCATGAATCTATATTGCTTTATCAGCATGAGCTCTATCTCAAGTTCAAGTTAAGGTATGAAGGCTGAAACTCCTTCAAGGATGAGCCAGGGTCTTTAATTTATGGTGTGAGTTTTGAAGGAGAAAGCACTGCTGTAGAACACCTGTGTGTGTTTATTAGCTCAGTCTAATGGGTGCTGGCACCCTCCCTTCTGTCCATGTGGCACAACTCAATAGTTTAAGGCTAAAGAAGGCAGCCGCACTGGAGCTGCTGCTTAAGGCTGAATGGCAAATGCACACATTCAAACAAACACTTTGACAACAACCAAGAGTCTGCATTTCTTTTTTTTTTGCAACTGGTTTGTTAAGTGTAATTATCAGTTTGCACCTCCACCTCTTTTGATGAACTTTTCTTATCTTTTCTTTTCTTATGTTACAAAGTAAAAAACTTTGTGCAGTTTGAAATTAATAATAACTTACTAAAATGGAATGTTATTTTTTCCTATTTAACAATTAGGGAAAGAAAAAAACTAAATAGGAAGCATTTCGTGAACATTGGCCATAGCTAATACAACTATTTAGAATGTCCTGAAAAAGAAGAAAACATGTACAAGCAAAACCCCAAAACAACAGTCAGTGACATTATGAAGAACCTCCACAGATTGGTGAGGGAGATATAGCAATCCACTTTGCAATTAAGACTTTTAAGCCTGTACAGGGTGTGTCCCCTGTCCTTCGCCTTGTGTGAGCTGGGATGGACTCCAGCACAACCCTGCTTGGGACAAGCGGCAGAAAATGACTGACTGACTGACTGACTGACGAGCAAAAATATTGTTCATGCCACAAAACTCAAAACACTCATTACCAGTTAGAGCAGAAAAAGAAAATAAACAAAAAAGTAAAGAAATGAGCCACTAGGTTTTGGAAAAATGTTTAATGGGCTGATGAGATCAAAGTGACAAAACGCCAAAGCATGAAGTAAGTATATGCACATGATTCAAAATATACAAGCTCATCTATAAAGCACAGTGGAGGTAGTGTCAAGGCTTGGGCTTGAATGGCTGCTGAAACAGGCTCAGTCATCTTTATCAATGATGTAACTCATGGTGGTAGCAGCATAATGAATTCTGACATCTACAGTAACATTTTATCTGCCAACTAAAGAGAAATGCATCCAAAGCCAAGTTAACAATGGATCATTAGACAGAAAAAATGGAACGTTCTGTACTGGCCAAGTCCAACCATAACCAAAATATTTAAAGCAACAATTGTATTAAATCTGTGGGCCACAACCTGAAAGCAGTTATGTAAAGCAAGGAATATGCAACCAAATAATAAGCATTTTTTTTTACTTTAAATAAAATACTTGAAAGCTGGACAGACACAAATGGTGCTATGTTCTGTTTATCTAGATAATGGAAGTAAAATCTGATCAGTCATCTCATGTACATCTTTCGATTTCAGACCAAAATGTGTTCAGTGTCTAACAGCTACTAACCTGGCCTTGCGCCTTGCCATTTCAATTCATTTACATTTTATTTCTTGAATTTAATGAAAAAACCTCAAATGGGCCATGTGCAAAATAGTATGACACATTTATTACGTTTTCTCTTTTTGTGCAATATATTAACTCAAAAGGAAATATGAAAACATTTAATCCAGCTAGGTGTATATAAAAAATTACACTTAACTGTATATTTCAACATTGAAGACCTGATGAGGAATGAAATCTATCTTAATGCAAATCTATATAAATGCAAGCTAACTTAATGCAGGATTCTAGATTTCGCATTTGAAAAAAGTAGAAAGGAATGCATCCATCAAATCAGGGAACCAATCAAATGCCTGAAACTATGGTCACCACAAGTTGGTATAATTTGTGCTTTACATTTGATGTTTTATTGCAATTATTGCCATTTAGATGTGAAGGCTGGAAAAGGTGGTGCAGGGGTAGCAAAGTTGTTCTTTGTATAGACGGCTTCCAAAATTTCAATCAAAGTTTGCTATCGGGGTAATTTTCCAAGGGGTAAATGTCTTAAGTGTCCAAGGACAACATCATACCATATTTCAGCATATTAAACTGATTGATTTCTATGCGTCTGGCTTGCATTGGTTCCAAAATCAATTTGAACTTACAATGGACCCATCAAATGAGAACAGTTTTATTGAAAAATTATTCAGTTAAAAAAAGAAGTGAAAAGTAGAACATCTGATGGGAAAGCAGTCATGAAAAATCATAAAACAGGCTGAAAGTAAAGAGAGGTTCAAAAGTAGACATGTTTTGCCATATCTGTGTATTTTGACAGCAGAGTGCAGGTCACAAGGGTAGGATTTGGCAGGAGGACTAGATAGTCCACTGCTGACAGATGTCTAGCATACACACATGCAGGCACACACCCACAGACTTTCCCAGAAGACTGCAACAGCTAGTGTCTCCCCAGGCATGCAGCACAGGACGGGTCCCCTGACCCTGTTGATGGTTTTAGCACTCTGGATGATCCTTGCTTTGCAGAATGCCAGTAGAACCCTAAAGAAGGAACCTTGAAGGAAACATGAGTACTTACAGCAGCAGCAATAACCCCAAAGGTCTGCTTTATTTACACTCCAGATGTGCATGCACAAACACAGACACATGCACTCAGCCCTCAATGACCAAAACAAACTTTTAATGAAATGCCACATTTTGTAGAAAAACACAATTCTCATAAGAACCCTGCAAAATCTCATTTAAAATATATGAACAGCACTTTTTTTTTTTACTGGAAAAGAATAACATAAGGGATAAAATGAGTAAAACTGCACACATTCAACTGGTAAACTGTACATAGTGTAACAACAAAAGCTCCCCCTAGTGGTTGTAAAATAGTGAAGGAAAAAACAAAACAAAACAAAAAAAACTTGGGCCTGGTTAAGGCTGACAGAAAATGTTTGCAAAGCAATCAAGAGGAACAGGTAGCTTATTTGGCTCATTTCTAACACAGTTAGGTTTAACTATGTACTACTTTTAATGGCATTGAAGGCCAGTAAGTTCTATTTAAGACCGTTATGCTATATTGGGCTTTGGGCTGAATGCAAATGGATAATGTTCCAGATGGGGAGGGTACCATTAGATCTAATTAGCCTCTGAACTCACAGCTGGATCTAATGGCAATAAAACCAGCAGCAAATGCTTCTACAGAGGGCACTCTCCCTTTCTCTTTTTTCAGGCTCACACAATGAAAAAGTGATGAAATATATTATATACATTATATATATATATATAATTTCCAAATGATTAAATATTTGAAATATATATGACAACTAATTCTTTCAGTTCACTGATACTGATGTACATTCTTGTCAATGTGCACACACACACACACACACACACACACACACACACACACACAAACAAACAAACTAACTAACACATACAGCCAGATCCACAGCTCACACCAAAATGCAAAGGCACACATCTTCCAGCCTAGTTACAATGTAAAAATAAACTGCAGTAACTAGGTATTCACGCCACTCTGTTTAAGCTGTTCCTTTAGCCTGTAGACTAAACAAACAGACTACTAGCACGGACAGATAAATAGCTGTGTGAGAAGAAGCTCCTAATGTTGCTCAGTGGAACCTGCACCCAGCGGGGATGGCCTGACACAGCTGGAAGCTCTGACTGAGTGGGTGTGTTTGTACAAGTGGCTCGACCTGGCCGTCAGCCGGATATTTTTCTCAATGAAAGAGGTGACTTTAAAAATTACAACCCCCTCCACCCCAACTACCCCCTCTTTCACTGACTCCGACGCAGCTTCCCAAAACCGCAAAATGTTCCAAGAGGCTGCAGCCTCACTCTGCAGGAATTCTCCCAAAAAACACACAATGCAGGTGCATCTACTCTCACCACTGCAAATAACTCATATATATAATATTTTGTGCTGGGGTCCAACAACCAAATTACATTTACTTTTGTCTCATGGAAACTTTTCTTTAATGTTGCAATATCACAGTGAATGATGCAGCACCAACTGCTGGATGGTAACAATGGTGATGTATAGTGTCATTTCTCCCCCCAAAAGTATTTTGTTTCTATGTTATAGTAATTTAATGACAGTGCTGTGGATGAATGACACTTTACTTTTTTTTGTTAAACCACCAGCAGAATAAAACCAGAAGGCATAACACTAAAGCCAAAACAATTTTCCCCTTCATGCCTTGTCTTACAAAGCAGTGTGTTTTAAAAAGTGCTCATTCTGGTCCTATGGGCTGCATTATAGTGTGGCATAGCACTATACTTGCCCCTAACCCTTAATTATACATCTGTAGTTGCACACATCAACAGGATTCAGTTTTAATGCAATAAATTACTAAAACATATTAAACTGTTCCTAGAAAAAAGTGCAAATGCTTGAGAAGATCTTAGTTCATGTAAAATCAATGGAATGTCCAAATTCATATTCATAATAAACAGAAACGGAATTAAAAATCTAAAATATTTTGCTGACTTTGTAATCAGATTACCTTGAAAACTGCTGGCTTTCTGAGAGTTAAATGTTTTGGCTCAATGTAGAGCTGCTAGTGAGCTTAAAAGGAGACGTGAAGAGAACCCCTCACTGTAAAACATTGATTCACATTCCTTAGAAAATACAGCCAGAGTGAGATAAATGGATGGCGCAACAGCAGCTTTTCTTACATGAAAAAGTGAGTAACTCCCACACGAAAAGCATTTAAAACACAATCAAAACACTTCTAAAATGTTAACTTTTTTTGCACAACTTTAAAAAGGAAAAGAACAACCTAACAAACTACATTAAAAGGCAAGTGATGAAATTTTAAAACAGAACTGCATTTTATGGCTGTCATGAGCATGATCAAAAACACAAAAGTTGTAATGTTACTGTAAATGATCGAAATGTAACTGAATGAAAAGTAGATACATGAAGGACAGCAGTGTAGGGGTCTGAATGGCACATTATGGGTTGCAGGATAAGAGTCTTAGTTATGTTGCGAAAGATGCAAAAAAAAACTTCTACTCATTTGCTGAGTTTGGAAAAATAAATTAGCAAGGTACAGGATAATTTTAACATATGCATGGACAACCTATTCAGAAATGAACAGTGCGACTGCATTAAAATGTGCAAAAAAAGCAAAAATTGCAGCTCAGAAAAGAACAAAGCCAATGAAAGTTTACTGAAGCACGTTAGTGTCTTCAAAACAACTTCCCACTGCACAGGGTTTAAGGAGTTAATAATTTGTGCTTTAGCAAACTGATGCATTTTGGGTACTCAGACAGTAATCAGTGACCTTTAGAGCAAGTGCAGGGAACCTGATGCTCTGGCTTATGTCACAAACACTCCCCACCTGCTCGGGCTTCAGTGCAAATCAATCAGCGGAGCCAGGTTCAGCTGAGGACACTGGCAGCCTCTCTGCAAGAGCTCGCGTGCTGAAAGGCCTGGGTTCAGCTGAGGAAGCTGCAGCACTCTGCCAGCTCCTCCACAACTAAAGCAAACTCAGATGCACAGCAGCCTGCAAGACCATTAGCTTTTCCCCACTGCCTGCTTTTTGCCTTCTCAGTTGTTTTGAGTCTTATGCCTCTTCCTGAATTAGCTGAGTTGACTTATATGTAAAAAAAGATCTAAATATAATATGCTAAACACAAAAAACTTTCTAACAAGTGCCTATTTCTCACTTTTAGTTTGAAAGAGTTGCCTATTTTGTGCCCTTTTGGGGAACCAGCTCACGCAGAGATGAAGTAAGATGTATGGGAAGTTGAGGGGAATGTTATTACTGTAAAATCGTGATTTATTAATGGAATAAAAGTGAGCTGGTCTTGCCAGCAAGCGTGAATTTCAGCTCCAACGAGCCTTTTAAACATTTACAGAGAGAGCAGAGCTTTATGGCGCACATTAATGCATCTATACTTTCAACAAGAAAAATGCAATAATAAAATAAAAAAAGAAAAAACCTTTCACTTTGAGTAGCAAAGTAAATATATATCACTCACTCTACATAAACATGTTTAAGTTTATGTACCAGAATGTTCTGCTAGATGGAAGAACTTTCATGGACTTATCTTCTGTTTAGTTTAATAAAAAGGCACAGATCCAGTAAAGGATGGCATGTCCTCTTCATGCACTTTAATTATGCTGGGGGAGTCATAAATCTTTCAGCAGATAGTTTTCAAATTATAGAAAGCAAAAGCTACTCCAAGTTCAGCAGGTAACACTGAGCACTCCTAAACATAGCACATAACACTGAATTACAACAAATTAAGCAAATTAATTATGTCTACTGACCTCTATTGGAAGGAGCTGTATTTTAATTAGGAGCAATAAAAGGACCTTTCCTCAGTGGTAGCATATCAACCTTTCCTCTTTAGAGCTCTAGACTTTCTAAGGCAGGTCATGTTCAGCAAGTGCAGAAGAATGGTTTCCAGTGACTGGAAGAAAAATATGACCTCTTCCAGCCAGCCTATAATTAGAGTTGGCTCAGCTTTGTTCATTAAGATTATGTTTTCTGATTAAATGCACAAGGGTGAGCACACACACTTGTCCAGCACACTTTGTGTATTGAAATGGGCCTTCTCAGTCAGTCGGACATGGATTATAGCAGTTATAATGTTATAATGCATCTCACAATGTAACCACACTATACAATGCATATCATAATGCAACTGCATTGCTAAAAAAAGTCATGATACAGTTTTATGTCCATATCATGATATGTAAACATGACACTGGAGATGGGCATTGATCTTGTTACCATTAAGCACAATGATATTTCAGGGTAGTTGGAGCTGGAGATGAAATATGTTAATATTGATTAATATTATTTTTCCCATCTACTGCTACACAGTGATGTAACGACCAAATAGAGAATGTTCAAGACAAGTCATTATATTTTAAAGGTTTGGCTGGGAAACCAAATATCATTGAAAATATGATATTATTGTTATTGATACATTTGAAGGAATACTATGTCCTGTAACTTTTCAAAAACCTTTAAATAAAACAACATTTCTATATACCAGTAGTGTAAAAGATGCATCAACAAACAAAAGCAGGATTTATGAAAAGCTGAGTAAGACATACTTTACTGGATTTTCGACAGATAGCTGGACCCTGGATACACAAGAAATTAAAAACACTGGTTCTCCAGACACAACCAGCTTATGAAATACACACTAATGTGCTGCTGGCTGATGTGCTTAAAGAGGCTGTTGAATAGAACTGCAAGAAGTGTTGTTAATGCAATACATATGACTGGACTTTATATTGGCACCAATTCTGTAAAACAAAAAAAGTAAGGTTAGTTTTAAATGTTTCAAGCTGAACTGTGATATGAACAGACCCAAGGCTCAGAAACTAGGGACCAATATATATGCACGCGGTGAACCACAACAAAGTTGCACCTCTGCATTTTATCCATACACACAAACACGTGCAGCAGGGGGTCGCTATTGAAAGCACCCAGGGAGCAGTGATGGGGAAGGTACCTTGCTCAAGGGTACCTCAGGGCAACCTACACACACACACACACACACACACACACACACACACACACACACACAGATGTAGATTTGCCCAATTTGCTACCAAGATTAAAAAAACTTATTGCTAAGTACAGTGACAATGAGTTCACTGGTCATAATCGTTGTAAATACTGACTTTCAGCTTTTAACTGGTTTTTAAGTGTAATTTTTAGGCACATTTTTAAAACTGCTCTGCAAGAAATCATTAAAGCCATTTGGCAACCCTAAAATGAAAAGGCAGCTCTAAGTGATGTCACTTCCAGACTGAGTACAGTCCCTCATGGTCAGTCCAGTCCAATCTCTTTCTTAGCTACTCAGCATACTGTCCAGAGTGGCTCCAAGAAAAACATTCAGCAGACGCAGCTCTCGTTAACCACAAGGCCTGTTTGGTAACTTCGTCCTTCACTCCGCCCATTAGGGTCCTGCACTCTGGATCCAGACACTGCTGTCAGCATCAGTTAGAAGAGTCTGACAGACAAATAGCATCCTTAATCATAAGAGTGATTACAGTTCCTTCAACTGCGACACAAGTAAAGCAATAGCACTGCAATATCTGTGCAATGCAGCACAAAAATATGACATTTGCAAAGGAAGACCATCTAAATAAATTCAGAGAGATAAATCTTGGCATGAATAAATCTGACACACATAAAGGACTAACGGAATTCTTTTGGAGCAATGATGCAGAGATATTAAATTGCGCATGAAATACAGCAGTGTAATGTGTCTCAGAGTGACACATTATGGGCTGCAGGATAAGATTCATAGATATGTTGGCTAGTTTAGACTTGATCATAAGCCTGTGGAATCGTTTCATTTTTAGTAGGATAAAAGTAGAATTAAATGTCTATCTTGTATGAAAGTAAGGCATCTGTTAACACTCAGCAGTGCTCCTTAAGTGATGTAATAAATAATAGGGAATATATTGCATTTGCATCATTTAGATATGCACTTCATTTCCAAACAAACACAAATGACAACAAACATCCTGAAAAGATAATAATGAAGACAGATGCATCAAAACTGGGGCACAACATAGTTCCACAAGTTGTCACATGCATTACAAAGCTAACCAGGCCCAGCCGACCTTGACTGGGTTTAAAGGTGAATTTTAAAGAAAGTTTCTGTTGTTGTTGTTGTTGCTGTTGTTGTTTATGGGAGCTTCAATCACCAAGTCTTCTCAGCTGGCCAGTGTTGCTATTGGGTCAGTTTAATTTGCATAAGTGTCACATGTGAAAGAAGAGCAACTGTTCCTTGGACAGAAAAACCGTGTCAGCAAGAACAGTCAATCCACAGCTACATAGAAGGAGAGTTTTGTAGTAGAACCACAGTGCATAAACCCCTCATTACAAAAATGAATGAATATTAGAGAGCCTTGTGGTATAAAAACCTCAGGCATTGATCTACAGAGATGTGGAAAATACTGATATGGTAAGATGAGTCATCTTTGACCATATTCTCCACAAGTGCATGTTAAGTATCTAACAGGAATACATGATCCCTATAGTTTAATTGGGGGCATTTTTCTGGCATGGCTTGTGTCCACTAGTTCACTAGAGGAACAGCTCATATGAAATCAGTCCAAAGTTGATCAGTCACCTTTATTCTATGATGAAAATAGTCCTTCATCCCCCAAAGGGGCACAGGGCTTCCCTGAATATTTTAATGAAAATGAAAATGCTTCTACTGTGAAAGTGGAGTTTGTGGGCCTGATCACAAAAAGCAAGCATTTGTTCACTTTAGTTCTTCCTGTAATAAACAACATGACCAGTTATGCCCATTGATTTGGGTCCAAACTTTTATTACACACTTATATAAATTACGAATATATGAGCTAATTTACCAGAGAAGACTATTTATTGAAATTATATAAATTACATATATATTTTATTTAACAATACGTTTATAATAATAAATAATAAATTATATATGTATTTATGGTCAAATATAATAAGTCTGAGAGTTCAGTAATGCATTAAATAAACAGATCCTTTATATTGATCTCACTTATAGCTAAACACCTCAACCGTTAAAACAAAAAAAGCACTGTCCTTGTAAATTTGTAAATTTGTAAAGTACAAAAAACATGATCCTAATGGTTGAGTTAAGCACCTCAGATAAGTTTTAATGGTACACAACATTCACTTGCAAAAGTCTGTATGTGCACCTATTCATGACATACGTTTTAAAAACCTGGATGCAAGATATGCATATGGAGTTAATGCAACTTATTAAAATAACTGGAAGACAAAGTGGATCAGTTCTCTTAAGATGTACCCTTGAAGGTATGACAGCATTCATATCCTGAAGGGTGCAGTTTTTTACTGATAGTAAAGTTAATGATTCTTTGATGATTCTTTGTAAAATTTCTTACTGGAAAGTTTCTTTAAAGAATCCACAGGGGTTCTTCAACATCAAAAAGCGCCGTTTTTGATACCTGTACTTTGAAGAGTGGAGGATTTGAAAGCCGGCAAGATTCAGGGCCAAAATTAAACTGAAAATCAGACATCATCAAAGTCAGAAACATTTTGCCATTCCTATGACTTCTCTGCTGAACAAACAAAAAAGCATGTTGGGGTTAAAGTGATAAGTGGCTCAGATCCAAACCCCCTTCCCCCTCTCCTGATTTTGCTTGAATCTCTTTGCCACGCGCTGGTGGTTGGACCCGGCCAACTTTTTTAGCCCTCTCCCTTTCTCCTTGCCTCAAACCTGTCAGACCCCATAAGTGAAAACATATTGTACACACACTATTTTCTTTTGCACTCCTTCTCCTCTCTCCCTTTTTTTAATAGGGCCTGATGGATTTTCAATCTACAGAGCGTTTGCCTGCATGACATCACCCCAGGGTTTTTTAAATGTGATATTTCACCAGATGCAGTTTCTGCTGAGAGAAACGGTTTCATTACCGTCGTAATTCGTTTTGGAAAGCTTTCCTTGTGTCTCATCTCTCCAGAGTGTAGCTGGTTAAAATTGTAGGAGCAGAACCTCTATCGCTCCTTCTGCAGGAGAAGATCATGCTTTTAATTAACCACTGCTTTCGGGGCTGATTGCAGAGGAGGAGGGGATACTGGTGCTCGAAAGCCCTGAAACCATTGACCTTGCCAGATGACTGAGGCAGAGAAAGGTATTGTGCAGTTGTTTTTTTCTCTCCTGAGGTTCAGTTTGGGCAAAAACATTTATGTGAGTGCAGGACACAAACAAACAAACAAAAAAAAAAAATTAAAAAGAAAAGCAGGATTTGACAGAGCTTTTGCAGCCCTGTTAGAGAACATACAGGCCCTGCGGAAAATTTCCACATTATCTGTGGTTAACAGTATTTGGTAAACAGATGTTTTTCCCCCAACCTTTCTTGGCTGGATGACCTTTTTTTCCATAACCAAACCAGCTTAATACAAGACAGGCCATTTCCTCATCCAAATGGCCATTCTTTAAATAATAAACTGTCAAGAAAAAAGTGTTATATTATCATATCCTGTAGTGTAATGTCATAACATGCTGACTTAAGCATTTAGTTTAAATAAGAGAAGAGCCTTGAGTCAGTGAACATCTGCTTTTGTTAAAAACCAGAGACAAGATAGTGCCTGTTTTCAGCAGGATGTCTACCAGCTTCTATTCCAGCCCCTGGGGAAATTAATAAGCATAATTTCATCTTCTCCTTCTTTCAGTTTTTCAGAGATGCAGTGGTTTGCTTGCGGTTCTAGTTAAATGAAAAGAGAGGAGAGAATGGCAGTTTACGTATTTGGACTTCCAAGATACGAGAAACATTTCATCCACTAAAAGGGCTGCAGTCTGGAAGTGAGTGAGAGATAGAGGTATCAGCCCTTGCTGGCATGCCAGAGTTACCTCAGCTACAGCCACCCAGTAAACACTCACCGGCTGAGTAATAACTGTTTTATCACCGTTTCTAAAAACAACAGCCTTGCCGGGCACCGTGAATGGGGAATGCCAGCATACACACAACAGCCAACCCGAAGTTAGCGGCTCTTACGCTGGTATGCACCCACTGAAAGATGGGGCACTTCTAAAAAGAGGGCAGAAAGAAGTGCCAACCGATGACGGAAAGCCCCAGGCACTCTGCAGCACACAGCTCTCTTCACTCTTATATTTATTTGTGTTGTTCAGTTGTGAATGCTCCAGTGTTAGTTAATATGAGCGGACAATTTGGCGATAACTTTAAGACATATTCAGGAAGAATAATGTGTTGATTTTCACAGGTTTGTCAACAAGCTGGAAAAGCCCAAATGCACCAGAAATAACAGTACTGGCACCCTGGACATTTCTCTTAATCGCCTCTTGCAAAAGAAATAACTGTTAAACAATCTTGATGCTTCTTCAAGACCTGTAATCAACATTCAACCGAAATATAGTATTTTTTAGTTCTCAACATTGTGAATGAATGCTTTTAAACCAGAACCTAAAAAGTTTGATTGCAAAACCTCCCAGAGTTCATCTGCATTGTTTCAGCTGAAAGTGATGCATGACTGAATCAGCACTTATTCCGCATCTTCCCAAGTTTAGGAAAGCTGTATTTACTAAATATAACACCTTACTAACAAATTTCATATATACCTGTTTTTTAAGTATCTGTACTTTTTTTGAGTTATATTTTTTTGATTCAGTTTCAATGCACATATCTGTAGTTTCAACCATTTACAAGATTTAGATATTAGATATTTAGACTCAAGTTCATTTTGCATTATTGTGTACCTTATTAACATCAAGGCCGATTTTAGACTAAATGGACAAATACACAGAAAAGACAATTCCTTGGTGTGTCCTTCAATGTAGGTCAAACATACAAGATGTAATAGGACATAAAGAACCAAACTGCCATGAAAGGGAGCCTCCATACAAACATTTTAATGTTAAGTGAGTTATATTTGCTGATTAAAATGCTTTCAGTGCTGAAAGTGCACACCAGTGAGCAAACCCTGTTTGAACAAAAGCACTGTCAAGTATTCTGAACCTCAAATCCAGACTGGAGCTCTTTCAATGAATACTGTGGACAGAAACGTTTCCAAAAGTGGAAAACCAGAGCTGAGACGGTCTGAAACTGTTTATTACTAATAAGAGAGTTAACCTCACAGATGCATATTATTTACTAGACTATTATAAAAATGCTCACATGATAACATTACAGCATGCTTGTCTCAGTTAGGCTTGAAATAAATGAAGATAAGTTTGTTTTTGACCCACAAACTATCTTTTAAACTCAAGTATGTTTTTGTATGTATGTGTATGTTTTCCTTTGGTGCTGCAGCCTGGCTTGAGGCTTGTGCCGTCATCTCTTTAGTCATCTCCTCAGGGAACTTCTGTTAATTTTATATGGTTTCTTGTTCTTTTCATGATTGAATGTTTCACATTTTGCTGCAGTCCAATGCATCGCTAGACTGTCATGTATGGTGTCATATCAAACAATATATGGTGTGCTCCATCAGCTGCTGTGGCTAGTGCAGTTTTTACTAATGCTGCTGGTTCTGTTGTAGAAGGGAGTAAATGAACAGATGAATCTCTTTTTTTTGTATGAAAGAGAGAGAGAGAGTGAGATTTAGTGAAAAGTGTTTGGTTCTGATTTTGTTAAGAAAAAGTTAAGAAAGTGAATGGAACTCTGCAGACTGTACACATCATACTGCTTTGGTGGCTCTTGGAAGTTGCGCTCTCTCTGGCTTAATGAAGTTTTTTTTTTTTCAAACCTCTGGCATGATGCAGCACCTTCTGACATCAAAAGAAGAAACAAAATATGACCCCTTTGTTTAAAAAAAAATGGCATATTGGGTAACAAGGTAATGATGATACTTGTCTTATACACAGAAAGGTAATTGTATCGTGATGTAAGTTATCACAATAACAATATCCAGCTGGGTAATTTACTCTCAGGCTGAGTCCTGATATCATAAGCCAAAAACAATTCAAATAAAAACGGGACAGTTTACATTCAGAGAAACTAATATTGTAACAAAAATAAAGTATATCAATGAAGTAAAGGTTGAAATAAGTCTTTATGGCAGCAGAGGAGGATGAAGCCAATCGTGGAGGAGCAACAAGAAAAAAGCAAACAGCAGCTTGGCAGAAAAGTCCTGGCAATGACTTACTGATGAGCCTGATAATGCGTTGTGTTTTCTTAAGCATGTTTCATCATATTGCAGTTAGCTGGCTGCTCCAGAATGCACGTTTACTATTAACAGGCTTACACCTGGTTTTGTGCACACTTTGCAATGCTGCATATAGTTTGCAAATAGCATTAGTGGTTCTCAAGAGGTGAACAAAAGCTAAAAATTGTGATTATACTATGAAAGTCTGTGACTGTGTTATATTTAACACACAACTTCAAACATCAATACAGTGTTACAGTTCAAACCTAAAATAGCATACTATTGTTCAACAATATTAAAACCTTCATTAATGCACCAGCATTACAATCTAGAACTGTGATTATTCAGAACATGTACTGTACTCAGTATAAATGAACGTTTTTGGGCTTATTTCTTACAAGATATCAACATCGTAAAGTTCAATGTTACAGTTGGTTAATAATATAATTATATATTTTGCACCCTTAACAGGCATTGTTATATATTCACAGACATTACCTCTCAAATCAAGTAACGCACTACCCTCTGCTCAGCTAGCCTGCCACAGTTTGCCTCTCTGTGTCAGTTGGCCTGGTCAGTCCAGAAAAAACTGAGGGCTGAACACCATCTTACCTGCTGGGCTTCAAAATTCTGCTGATGGGAGGAACAGACATCTGTTATTGCCCTCTTTTTAGGGTTACTATAATTATGTCACTCACTGCTCGCTTTATAACACTTGAGTCATTGTAAAGTAATGAGTGAGGCTGAGAGTGCTTTTGCAGGCTTATCTTACTCACAAATCTGTGCACGCTAAAATAATCAGAGAAAGAGGGCGGTGAATGACGGATTTTGGACATCAGTGTTTATTTGTGTGTGGAAATTGCAGCAAAAAAAGGGTGTACAAAAAGGAAAAATGCTGGCCCAACAAGGTTACTGAGAATTATTGTTGCCCAACAGTTGAAATGCTTGAATGAAATCATCAGCTCATTTAAGATTTTACATAGGTGTTAGGGGTGTGTGTAGTGTTTATGAAGGCAAAGTGGTGATGTTGTTAAATAACTGGATCTTTCGTGAGTCATGGATGTATAATTATTTCAGTTATTAATTTTATAAATTCAATTATTTTTATACTAAAGGTCCAGGAAATATACTAAGGGACATTGGACCCAGTGCGATTACACCCCGAAAACTGCTCTATTCCCCTGAGCCAGGCTTCTAGTGTGCTCGTGTGTACAACTGCACCATAGATTTTTTTCTCGAGTTTCAAAATCTTCAGACCATGCTGGACTAAATTCTGGAACTAGGTTTATTCAGCTGCAAACCACACCTACTCTCAGATGGCAAGGTAAGCGATCCTGATCCTTCTGAGGGAAAGAGAGCTCTGTATTGGAAGAGTTGGGGAGCTGCTTATGAACATATCTCATGATAAACAACAGGTTGAGACTGTGGAAGACCCGACCATGGCTCCTTGAAGGCCTGACCCACCCTGTGGGCTTCGCTCTACTTGTGTGGCCCTCTTTGTGCTGTCTTTTTTCCTTTCTTATTCATTTTATCACTTGGTTGCTTTGCGTCCCATGTGCACACGGACAGCATGACTGCACTGACAGCCGGAGATGAGCCAGGACAAGAAAAACAATCACATGAGTGTCGTGAAGTCAGGAGTTTCGCTGCTTCACTCCTCCCTCACACTTACAGACACATGCACATTTAGACTCTGTCTTTTTTTCCAGAACCTTCAGCAGCCCAGCTTAAAGGAGAGATGGTAAGGATCCAGATAAAACACAGCAACCCCCCAATTTCTTTCATGTTGTCCATATGCTTTGATTGTGCTGTTCTGAAAAGGGGGAAAATGATTCATGCTGCTGGCGTGCGTGCATGGCCGGGCTGCAGCTGCACACTGCACCTGCAGCATGAGCGGAGTGGGAAAAACAAGCTGCCAGGCACATGCGAAGAGAAACAGACCCACCCTTACACACACTCACACACTAACGCCTGCTTCCCCACCCACCATCGCAAGTGATTTCTGTAAACATGAGAGATGATAAAAACTCTATGGTTCTGCATTTTTAATACTTTTAATACTCCTGATCACACACAAAATACGGATTATTCAAAATCTCCATAATTCAGTCACTGAGATGTGAACTGTGAAGTCATACTGAATGTTTTGATTAAAAATTTTAAAAGAAATTTTCATTTCTTTTCAATAGCAATAGCAATTTAAATGCAGGAATGTAAATCTAAATCTTATATGCAATCTTAATGATGTTAAAATAGTGGTTATCCTGAAAAAAAAAAAAAGGTATGTTTTTAGAACTATTCTGCCTTGTATGTATTTTCTTGTCATAAATGGGTTTTCCTAATGTGTTCAGATTAAAAGCTTAATTTAAACCTGTGGTAAAACAACGTCTCTGGAATCAGAGTGTCTTTCATGTATTAACTCTCTGTGAGGTAGCCTTTAAAGGCAGTAAAAATTTCAGACATATGGTTCCTGTCACCTCCACCATAAACAATACTGACCAGCAAATATTTCTACAACAGAGCATTTCATGTCCAACACTTCTAAATGATTTGATTACTTAATGACCTAATGATGCAGAAATGTATAAAAATGGGAGAAGTTCACATTTAACAAAGTGTTTAACAGAACCAAAAAGAAAAAAGAAAAAAATGTTTAAAAAATCATAGCTGTTTACTCCATGCTATTGAGCATAAATCTATGACCATAATAATTTAGTTCACAAGCAAAAGTGTATTTGATCTACAATAAAATCATAATGGGATTCAGAATTATTCTTAGTGACACATTAAAAATAGTCATATTAACAAATATTACAAAAATCTAAATATATATTATATTTATATATAAAAATAAATATAAATATATATTATATGTCAAAATATTGACACTGTAGCAGAACAGACCATTAAAAATACAAGTTTTACAGTATATTTAAAAAAAATACATTTTTAATTTACCCCATGGCTGCATATTTAAAATCAATTCTAATGTTCTAAAATTAATGTGGTTGAGTCGCCGTCTACAGACTGATGCATCGGTTCATTTTCCACCCATTTAGCGACTTACAGCAACTACTACTGTGAATGAAGACCCAAAGCAGCAGAAGTCTTCATTGTCTTACATGAGCTGGACCAGCTCAGCGTCATACTGAGCAGTGCACAGGAGCCTCTGTGACCTTTATGACCTTCAGCAATAAAAACTTTGTCATGTGACTGATAAAATCTTTAATTAAAGTTACACTTCACTCCAAAAAAGTGATCACCTCCAGGCTAAGGATCAGAGAGATTGGAGTTTAATTGTTGCTTTTCATTGTTTGGCTTTTAATTAGAGTGCTTGCTGGACTGCGCTATTTAGTGAACTGAACTCAAAGCAGTGTTGAATCAAAGGGTCAAACTGCAAGAGGCCTTTACTGTGTGTCTAAAAAACTGGGCTTTTCACACAAGCTTTAATGATTCAGGCAGTCACACTTAGAGACACATTGTACCCAGAAATATACAGAGTAGTTTGTACTCATAGTTTGTACCCCTTCTGTCTCTCTCTCTCTCACACACACACACACACACACACACAAAACACACAAACCTGTTATCTTCAGTAATGCAATAACACCTAAAACATGCTGTGTGTATACAGCAAAATCAAACATCCTCTAGTAAGAGTGTAATGCACTCGCATGCCTAGTTAACAAGCCATGACATGCCTACTATTAACTAGAGGAAGCAGACACACACACACACACACACACACACGCACACACACACACATGCACAAATATAAATGAGTGTACTCTCAGGCACACGCAAACAGCTGGGTGAGGAATGTGGGGAAAATGCGCTCTCAAAAGCGTTCTAAGCAGCACTAAACCTGCTGGTTCTTCACTGGCAAGCATGTCACTCTTCACACAACACAGCCTGGGTAACATACAGCTATGGAGAACCAGCAGGATTTACATTAGTTTTCCCTTTCTCAGAGGGAGGACTGTACCTGCCAATTAGTGCTGATAGTACCTACAAACACCTGTCCATGCTGGTAAAATCTGTCAAAGGAATATATACCGAATTAGAGGAAAGATAAATTAAAGATTTCAATGGTTCATGAAAAATCATGGCAAGCAAAACTGAGAACCCACAGCTGAAGACTGACAGATTTAAAAAGCCCATAAGAAAAGCAAAAGCAGTTGTGGGTGTTATGGCTTGACTGACCTGATAGCCATTTTTCAAAAGCTCAATCAAGCTGAGCAATCTTTTGACGTTCAGTTAGTTATTCTGAGGCCTTGACAGATGTGTGTCTGCCCTACCAGCATGTACATTCTGGTAGATGTGAGGCCACCCACACTGCAAAATAAGTGAGGCCTTATCTTGACAACAAGATTTTTTTTTTCACAGTCATTCAGGTGAAGGACATGAATAGTCTCTGGTGGTGCAAACACACAAAAATCTAATCAAAAATATGTATTAAAAATGCACAGAACATTTTTAAATCTAAAGTATGCTGAAAAAATGAATGCATCTGGAGAACACTGAGAAAAAGTATACCGTAATTTGTTATAGCACACTTAAAAAACAACAATGTTTAAATGTGAGCAATTTTTCATCATAAATATAATTGTAACACAAACAGTTCTGTCTTTCACTTTGCTCCCTCGTGGTGAATACTGACTATGCGTTATGCATTCAGTGATGCTTAAATGTACTATTAAATCAAATACATTCAGAGCCTTTCTTTAGTCCTCTAATGACACTTATTGAGAAAATTTTTCCTGTAAAATGATCAATTTGTGTATCTCTAAAACTCTGTATTATAATACTGTAATACTCAAAAAGGACTTTTGAAGTGTCTAAAGCTTCCTTATTTTGATAAGTATTGTAACATTGAAGTTAAGCTAAGCTTAGTTTGCCAATGAGCCTAGTGAAACCTTTCATCTACAATATTTGCATTTTTGCTAAACTACAGTAGCAGTAGTTTCACTGAAGCAGGGAATTTTAGTCTTCTTTTCACCTCTGAGTAGATGTCAGTAAACACCTTTCTTCTCTCCTTCACTTTTTCCTTTCTGTCACCATCATTCAGTCTCACTTATGAACTCACAGTGGGAAGAGAAGAGTGTCAGGTCAAAGCTGTCGTTCTGCAGCAGCTGTAGTAAAACTCTATCATTATTCACAGGCTTGACAGTTTTATAGTGCAAACATATGAGTGAGAGAGATGCTGTAAGTGCCTCTAGGGTATCAGGATGGATCTGCAAAAAAAAGTCAAACCAAAAGCTCAGCACTCATCACACCGACCTTCCATCAGTGATACTGACAGTCTGTTAAACAGCAAGTCAAAGGGACAGTTCAGTCCAAAATAAAATCCCCTTAATACAAGCAGTCAGTCCAGAAAGACATGATTGCTTTTTTCTTCTTTTTTTTTTTAGTTTTTGCTTCGATACACATACTAGTATTATCAAAAAAAAAAGGTCTCAGTTTTGTTCATTTTATGTTTTTCAAGCAAGGTGATGCTGATTTTTACTTTTTTTTAAACAACCGCTCTTGCCACATTTTGAGATGACCTGATTTTGATTCCCAGCTGGAGTGGCCGAGGTCCTGTGTGGAGTTTGCATGTTTCCCCTGTGCCAGCGTAGGTTTCCCCCATGCCATCTCTTTCCTCCCACATTGCAAAGGCGTGCACATCAGGAGATGCCAGCTTGCCCCCTAGGTGTGATTGTGTCTGTCTGTTTCCCCACCTTTCGCTCTGTGAGCGCTGGGATAGGCTCGCTCACTCCCTGCAATGCTTGTTAGGATAACCAATAAGATAAGACTTGAATGGTATGATGTCAGAAACTACTCAAGCAAGTCTATTAGAATTACTGAAACAATTTAAATACACGAACTCCACAGAAATCAAAACAGAAAAAAAGAACTTAAATCTTAATAAATAATTATACTATATCATTTGTGCTTTTTGAAATTAATTTTTTAATTAACATTTTAATACAGTATTACAGTTTATGTGAACATGCTGTAGACTGTTGCTTTAGCTCTGTTTCCCAGCCATTTCTTTTCCTCCTGAGGCTTAAATTATTGCTTGCTTTGCCCTTTAGTTTTGCATCAGAGGTGTGTGGGGCCCAGATCTAATTCTTCTACAAGGTTCCATCATGAATTCTGCCAGTGAGGCACTAGACTAGGGATTGTGATCCTTCAGTATTTTTTTAAATTGTTCTTCTTTTTCCTCTTAACATTTTATCTTTGACATATATATATATATATATACACATATACACTACTGTCTAAAAAGTTTTATGCAGGTGTGAAAAAATAATGCTTTCAAAAATGGAAGTGTTAATCATTTATTTTCATCAAGCAACGAAATGAACAAAAGAGAATCTAAATTAAATCAATATTTGGTGTGACCACCCTTTGCCTTCAAAACAGCATCAGTTCTTCTAGGTACACTTGCACACAGTTTTTGAAGGAGCTCGGCTGGGGGGTTGTTCCAAACATGACTGTGTTTCAACCTCCGTGTGACATTGATGATCATCAGCACCTGTTTGGTAAAACTGGTTGATCACACACCGACTATAATCCTACAGAATCCCTGACTTTGTGCAAGTGTACCTAGAAGAACTGATGCTGGTTTGAAGGCAAAAGGTAGTAACACCAAATATTGATCTGGTTTAGATTTCTCTTTTGTTCGCTCACTTTGCATTTTGTAAATTGATAAAAATAAACAATCATGATTTATATTTCTGAAAGCATTCTTTGTTTACAGCATTTTTTCACACCTGCCTAAAACTTTTGCACAGTACTGTATATACAAATGTAATAATTTTCCAAAATTAACTCTTTAGATATTTTTATGTTTTTGCTCTCATTGCCCACTCCAGTCCACTGCTGCTCCCATTTTTCCCCAGCATGAGATCAGTGCATCAGGCTTGCTTCAAACGTGTCCACCATTGCTGACGATGTCCAGTATTGCACCAGTAATGTCCAGTACTGTTTAGTTCAACTATTCCTCCGAATAACACAGATGGTGTGTTTTTTGGAGATAAAGTGTTTTTTGTAAGTCAGTTTTCTAAAACTTGTCTCTTAAAAATGTAGTCTCAGAATGTAACGTGAAGTGCCAGCAGTGTTTAAATTCTGTTGCACTGAACGCTTTAGTGCTGGCCAGCAATGTATGATCTGTTTGTTTTGTAAGCAAACTAAGAACATGAAACTGGGTCACTCCTGCAAACTGCAGAGATTAATGCTGTTAGTTTATCCCACCGTTCACAGCTTTGTTTACTCCTGTATTTTGGTAGGTGTTTGAATGAGCAGAGCCTAAGAGCAAACTCTTTCACCAATCTATCTATCTATCTATCTATCTATCTATCTATCTATCTATCTATCTATCTATCTATCTGTCTATCTATCTATCTATCTATCTGTCTGTCTGTCTGTCTGTCTGTCTGTCTGTCTATCTATCTATCTGTCTGTCTGTCTATCTGTCTGTCTGTCTGTCTGTCTGTCTATCTATCTATCTATATATCTATCTATCCATCCATCCATCCATCCATATATATATATATTAAAATATATCTTACATTACACATTAAAACTGTCTGTCATCAGTAACAGTAATCTAAAATACGCTTTCTCTTTGGCTGCATTTTTTTTACCTAATTCAATTTTAAAATGACAGACTAAAGGTGACTGTCTAGATTGTTTGCGGTGCAGGTCTATGGATCAGGTCTGCAGAGCTGGCCGCTCTGCTGGGTGGAGTGCGGCGCTGTGGTGTAGTAGCGCGCTGTCGCCACCAGAGGGCGGGCGCGGGAGTGGACGCTACTGATGACGTGGGCAGTGAGGAGTGGAGAACATGGCGGCGCCCGCGCTGGAGCAGAGCAATAGTAACGGCATGAAGGAGGATGAATGGTCTATAACAGACCCTGACAGTGAGTCCACACTGTCCCCAGAGGGCACAGACTGTATGGAGCATGTAGCCGAGCTGCTGGAGAGGGAGATAGGCGGAGATGTGAAGGCAGTGCGGAAGGTTAAAGGGCTGCTCGACAGGCTGAGAGGAGAGAACAGGCTGCTGGAGGAGCAGGTACACAGTCTGACCGCCTCTCACCCACTCACACCTCCAAACACCAACCTCTCTCCCTGCCGAGCTCGCAGACGTGCCCTTCCATCCTGCACTCAAGCATTTCTCCAGAGTAGCGCTGATATTTCTGTCTTGGGACACCTTTTATAGTCTGCACTGTTTAAAAAAAAAAACTTTATTATTTTGCCTTCACAGCCAGGAGACTTTTTGTGTTATTTCCTTGACATCACATTCCATTTGGTGTGATTAGTTAAACACACACACACACACACACACACACTGGGGCAGAGGTAGACTAGTGGTTAGGGACTAGGCCCAGGATCAGAGGGTTTTGGGTTTGAATCCCAGAGCAGTAGGTTGCCCTGAGCTACCCAAGAGCAAGGTACCGTCCTCATCACTGCTCCCCGGGCTGCTCCATGCTGCACGTATGTGTGGGTGAAAAGCAGAGGTTGAATTTCGTTGTGTTTCACTGTGTGCTGTGCTGCACAATGACAAGTAGTCACTTTCTCTCTCTCTCTCACACACACACACACACACACACAGCCCATCCTATGTTTTTTGTATATTTTAGCTAAAATATCAAAGTAGTCATGGGTAATATGCCATGAAAGGTGGAGAATGGCTGTTGTATAAAGGGCCCTTTGTTCGTTGAGGGAAAGTGACGAGTGAAAGGGACTGTTTTAGGGATTGGACCAAAGTAATCCTCTTAAATCCTTCCCTGAAATCACAGCCACTACCAGCATGTTGATTTACATTTGCATTTACATAAACTATCCAGAGCAACTTATATAAGTGCTTCATAGTTTCCAACAAAACACGTCCCTCACACTGGAAAGCCTAGATTTGCACTAAGAGCTGCTGGCAACTTCAAATTCTAAAGAAGTTTAAGCTCTGTTACATTGGGAATTATCGTCCCACCACCCAGAGAATGCAAATCTCTCTGATGGGATCATGGTTTAGGGAATAATTACTCAATAATAGTGGCTTATAATGTTGCGTGGTCAGTTATTAAGTGGAAAGTGAATTGTTGAAGTGCAGTGAAACACAAACGTGCAGGCTGGACCAGGGTTAGGAGCCATTGCATGAGAGATTTAATTGAACATTAATATGCTACTTATTACATTTCTTCTCACTACTGCAATTAGTGTGCAGTTTTACTTCATTTTAAACATCAACGAGTTTTCACAGGTCTGTTCTTTCTCTACAGATGTAACATTACTGCTCGTGAACTGACCGCACATCTCTGTCCATGCAGGTTTTGACAGTATCCAGCTCGGTGCCTTTGCGTGTAGCCGCTGCACTCTCCGCTGCAGAGAAATCTCGGGACAAGCTGGACGCTTTGCTCCAGAAGGAGAGGGTCCTGTCCAACATGTTACAACAGCATCTGCAAGGTGCTCAGAGCTGGGCTGACAATCTGGGGCAAACCCTGGGGCAACTAGACACACTAGAAAGGCACATGAAGTACCTTCAGTGCTTGGCTCGCATTGAAGAACTCAGGTCAGCTATTATTATTATTATTATTATTATTATTATATCCCTTAAACTGTTTAAAGTCTACAGTTTGGTGTAAGCCTCTTCTGACATTCAAATGTATAATCCCAATAATATATAGATATTTTTAGTTTTATTCATTTATTAATGTATTATTTTATTGTAGATATCTGATATTAATGTACAAAAATGCACAATGAATTGTCTAAAGCACTGTTAGACTCATATCATGAAATAGAACATGGCAAATAACCTTGAGATATTCCTTTCTGTAAAAAAAACAGTGACAGCATTCAGCAGTTCCTGATGATAAACAGTGTGTGGGAGGCCATCGGGGCCGTGGGCAGTATGGCCTCTCTGGACATGGGTCTTCAGGAGTCAGGCTGCACACATCTACAAGCATTCCTTAGGGAAACATTGAACTTCTGGCACAGGATCCTAAAAGACAAGCTCACAAGGTATTCTCTTTTTTCAGAAATGCCACATTTATTAATCTCTAATGCAGCAACGCATGGCCCCGGTCCAGCTCCTGCCATCCTTGCACGTGTTTAGAGAATGAGAATGAGAATTGAGATTTGCAATGAATTATAAAGTTTGCTGCCTCAGTGTTTTTAGATCTTTCAGTCAGATTTTTCTATGGTGACTGAAGTATAATTACAAACATTTCATAAGTTTCAAAGATTTTATTGACAATTACATTAAGTTTATGCAAAGAGTCAATATTTGCAGTGTTGTTCCTTCTTTTTCAAGACCTCTGCAATTCGCCCAGGCATGCTGTCAATCAAGTTTAGTGCCAAATCCTGACTGATGGAGCCCATTCTTGCATAATCAGTGCTTGAATTTTGTAAGAATTTGTGGGTTTTTGTTTGTCCACCCACCTCCTGAGGACTGACCACAAGTTCTCAATGGGATTAAGGTCTGGGGAGTTTCCTGGACATGGACACAAAATTTAAACATTTTGTACCCCAAGCCACTAAGTTAGCACTTTTGCCTCATAACATGGTGCTCCATCACGCTGGAAAAGCCGTTGTTCTTTACAAAACTGTTCTTGGATGGTTGGGAGAAGTTGCTCAGGGAGAAAGTTTTGGTACCATTCCTTATTTATGGCTGTGTTGTTCGGCTAAATTGTGAGTGAGCCACTCCCTTGGCTGAGAAGCAACCCCACACATGAATGGCCTCAGGCTGCCTTACTGTTGGCATGACACAGGAGTGATAGTAGCTCTCACGTTTTCTTCTACAGACAATTCCTTGTCTGGATGCCCCAAATGATCAGAAAGAGTATCCATCAGAGGAAATCACTTTATTCCAATCATCAGCAGTCCAATCCCTCTACCTTCTGCAGTTTTTTGTGGAAAGAAGTGGCTTCTCCTCCATCCTCCAGAGGTCTCCTCACTGTGTGCAGATGCACTCGCACTTGCCTGCTACCGTTCCAGAGTAAGCTCTGCACTCTGCCCCGATCCCGCAGCTGAATCAACTTTAGGAGACAGTCCTGGGCCTTGCTGGTCTTTCTTGGGCGCCCTGAAGCCTTGATGATCCGATAAATGGTTGATTTAGGTTCAATCTTACCAGCAGCATCATCCTTGCTTGTGAAGTCCTTTTTGTGCAATGATGGCTGCATGTGTTTCCATGCAGGTAACCATGGGTAACAGAGGAAGAACAATGATTTCAAGCACCACCCTCCTTTTAAAGCAACCAGTCTGTTATTCTAACTCAATCAGCTGCTCAATGGGCAGCGGTGGCCTAGCGGTTAGGGCGTTAGCCGCATGATCGGAGGATCGGGGGTTCAAACCCCTTCCCAATAGGTTGAGGTACCCTGAGGTACCCTTGAGCAAGGTACCGTCCCCATCACTGCTCCCCGGGCGCTTTCAATAGCTGCCCACTGCTGCACGGGTTTGAGTGTGCATGGGTTAAATGCAGAGGTCCAATTTCGTTGTGGTTCATGTGTGCTGTGCCGTGACCTCGCAATGACAAGGGTTGTCACTTTCACTTTTCACTTTCTTTCATCAGCATGACACAGTGATCTCCAGCCTTGTCCTCCTCGACACTTTCACCTGTGTTAATGAGAGGGCCAGTTATGAAATTATGTCAGCGGAACCTTTTGTGGCTGAAATTGTTTTATGGGGGTTAAGTTCATTTTCATGGCAAAGAGGGACTTTGTAAATAATTGCAATTCATCTGATCACTCTTCATAACATTCAGGTGTTTATGCAAACTTGCATTGTAAAAACTGAGGCAGCAAATGTTGTGAAAATTAATATTTGTGCCATTCTCCAAATTTTTGGAGGCAGCTATATTTATTATTAGCAAATAATTGCAGCAAATGGGCAAAACATTCTGGTTAATACATAAATATTTTTTTAAGGGATTTTTTGCTGTTCCTTTTTACCCTGGTTTGAGCAGGGGAATCAACAAATAATGCAAATGTTTCTTAACTTTTTGTTTCTCTCAATCTCAGTGATTTTGAGGAAGTGCTGTCGCAGCTGCACTGGCCTATAGTCTCTCCCCCGACACAGTCTCTCTCTCCCCCAGCCAATGCTCAGGAGCTCAACAGCCAGCTGGAGCTTCTGGTCTCTCAGCTCCTCTCGCTGCAGACATCGTATCCTTTTGACAAACAGACTTTTACTAACCATTCTGCCGTGGTAGGTTGTTCACACAGAGTGCCATTTTATTTAGCTAGAGAGGACATTTCTGTATCACATGTATTTCTGTAGCTTGTGATTAATCTAATGCTTGAGAATAATAAAGGTGTAAGAAATGCACAATATAATATTCAGGACATGTAATTAGATGTGTCTCAAATAGGTGAGACTAATCTGAACAGAAAAGTCACACACATTAATAAAAGGATCTTGACCTTGTTGCACTTGACTCCTATTTCAGTGATGACCTTATATCAGAGAAGAAGGAACCACCCACTCATCCTGGCTTACCACAGAGCCCTCCACTTTCACTCCCTATTCAGATTATGCTGCTGCCCCTCAGTAAAAGGTTCAGGTACCATTTTACTGGGAGCCGCCAGACCAATTCACTAAACAAGGTCAGAACATGCACGCTTTGGTCAACTATTTTCTTACATTTAACATATAAGCCGGAATATTTGGGTCTATAACAACGATTTCCTTGTTTAGTGTCTTTTTCCACAGAAAAACCTTGTAAAAAGAGAGATGCAAACTCTAACGTTTGATGATCCATGCATGCAGCTGTTCCTCATGAACATAAGTTTCCATTATTGAACTAAATTAGTTCTACCCCTTTTTTTAAAAATAAAAGTTCCCTACAGAAACTGAAAAAGTTAATGCTGGCTATAGTAGATGTCAAAACTCAATGTGTATCTTGGCTTGATGCATATGAGGATGCACAGTGAGCAAGGGCGTGTTGGAACTGGACCATAGACCAATGGCAGAAAGTGGCTTCATGATTCACACTTTCTTTACATCATGTCGATGGATGAATGCATACAAGTAACTTACCAGAAGGCAAGCCTGGAGAGGCAGTGTGATGTTCTGAGTCTTGTAGGATAACCTTGGGTTCTGGCTTTCATGAGTGTGTTGTTTACTACATTCCACCACCTTAACGTTGTTACAGAATAAAAACGCCCCTTCGTGGCAACAGTATACACAAATAGCAATGGTCTTTTTGAGCAGGAAAATCCTTCTGCCTTGATGTGTCAGTTGGGTTTTGTTGGCTCAAGAGAAACCTACAAAGTGATAGGCAGGTGTTTTTAATATTTTTGCTGAATGGTGTATTGTATGTATCTACATCTTTACTTCTGTATCAACAGAAAAGATAATATAGCAGATTGTGGCGCATTACCTGATACTTACTTCATTTCTCTTTTCCTTTTCCTCATAGCCAGAGTGGTATCTGACCCAGGTCCTCGTGTGGATGGGGCACAACTCCAGCTTCATGGAGGAGAAAATTCAGCCCATTTTTAATCGTTCTGGGACTGTTGTCAACGCAAAAGTATGTCAGGTGTTTTAACCCATTAACTGCCCATTTCTTTTGGAATGGTTTTTAAAGGGTTAAGTAGCTCACTTTTTGGGTGGGCCAGACTTATGTAACGTTTCCTTTGTCCATCAGGTGGAGCTGTGCAGAGGGCTTCTTGCTCTGGCTCAGGAGAAATTGGCCCATGATGCCCCTCGGTTGCTCTATGATGACACACTCTTCTGCCACCTGGTGGACGAGGTGCTGCAGTTTGAGAAGGAGCTGCGTTCCACGCATGCCTACCCCAGCACTTACCCAGGCGCCCTGCACATCCTGCTGGAAGAAGCGGTCTTCCAGAAGTGGCTAAGTGTGGAGAGAAAAAGTGAGTGCTGTGAAAGTCCTGCATGTGTAAGGAGTGAACCAGAGTCCGTTTTGTTTCCACCGTTCAGATTTTTACAGTCCTGTGCAACTTCATAGAATAAAAATAGTTGATGATAAAGTACAGAATGAAGAACAAAGCTATAGATTTCAATATAACTTTCAAGGGATTAAAAAAAATTCTAATGAATTATAATAATAAACAAGTCTTTAGCTTTCTTTTGTATGTAAATTATTCTAGGTAAATAATAAAAGCATCAGCTTGTGGTGGTGTATGATTATGTGCCGGTGATTATAGTGGCGGTAGAGAAGGTGGACACCATGTTGTCTGCGGAGGGGGCCTGGAGTTCACAGTACAAAGACATCGCTGATGTGGATGAGCTGAAAGCACCAGACTGTGCAGAAACCTTTATGACTCTTCTGCTGGTCATCACAGGTGATTTTAAATGTTTTATTTTTTTCTTTACTCAAGCTGATGCAGTTTTGACACATTCACCCACATGACACAGATGCCTTTTTAACTTGTGTTTTGTACGATAAGCTGTTTCTTACACAGATGACATCCTGTACAACTCTTTCGTTCATTACTTCAGATCGGTACCGTTCCCTACCATCTCCTCAAGCTCAGCTCAGCTTCCTGGCTCTGCAGAGAGAGCTGGTGGATGACTTCCGCATCCGTCTCACTCAGGTGATGAAGGAGGAGTCTCGCCATCCTCTCAGTCCCCGTTATTGTGCCATCCTGAATGCTGCCAACTACATATCTACAGTTCTCAGTGACTGGGGGGACAATGTGGTAAGTGTATTTAAGTGATTGCACAGAGGTGCAGGTATAGAGTGTGTACTATAAAGCTAAAACATCTATGCAGTCACTAATAAATTTCTCTCTGTCTCAGTTCTTTCTGCAGCTTCAGCAGGCGGCAGTTTCGGTGGGGGAAGAAGTGCTGGGGCCCCTGGGGGCCACGGAGAGTGGCAGGCTAGCGTCTCTAGAGGGCTCTCTGTTTGAAGAACTGCTTGGTCTTCTAGAGAGACTGAGAGGGGACATGCTGAGCCGGCTACTGGAAGCAGTAATGAGAGATGTGAAGGAAAAGGCCCAGCATTATTGCAAGGATAGGTATTACATTACACACAGCTCAGTTTCAGTGATTATGACTGATCCTAATCATTCATACGTTTTGTTCTGATTTTAGCACATAGCTTTTAGTGGCAACAGTTAAGGTTAAAGTTTAGTTTCATGTTAATTATCTTTCACTAACAGTCTATTAAATACATGTATCTATATGAAAAGTTCATTGTGTGTTAATCTTTGCAGTCTTGATATTCTTGTGGAAATCTGATTCTCAGTATAATTTAAAATTATTTTTAAATAGTATAACAAAAACTAGTAAGTCTCTACCTCCAAGGACTTAAAACTGTATATATATATTTTTTTAGCAGAGGTGTACATCAGTAGTGCTTTTAAAATATGGATAACTGACTGAAAATACTCCCTAAATGTAAATGCAATATGCTAGATATCCCACTCTGAGTAAAGTCTGTGTTGCAGGTGGATCTCCCTTCCATCCCAGTGTGATCAAGCCACCATGTCACTGTCCAGTTCGGCGTGTCCCATGTTGCTGTGCCTGCGGGATCACCTGCTCCAGCTGCAGCAGCTGCTCTGCCTGCCTCTCTTCCAGATGTTCTGGCAGGGTCTGGCTGAGAGACTTGACCTCTTCCTCTATCAAGATGTTAGTGTCTTACTTACATTTAAGCATGGATGCAGTTACACATATCAGAAACAGCACTAATTCTGTTCATATTGAATCCTTCTAACTGCATAAATATAAACCATGTTCTGCTAATTTACTTTCCTTGAATCTGCCGGCCCTCATAGGTGATTCTGTATAACCATTTCAATGAGGGTGGTGCTGCACAGCTCCAGTTTGACATGACAAGAAACCTCTTCCCATTGTTTGGACACTACTGCAAGAGACCAGAGAACTTCTTCAAACAGTATGTGTATTAGTATTGCACTGAGATTTAATTTTCAGTATTTAGTTTGTATTATCTCCATAAAGCTAAAGTTCAGCACCTGACTGAACAAGCCGTGTAATTATGAATACGATCAATGATTTTGCTGAAATCTGTCAACTAATCTGCTTTCGGTGTCTGTATGACAGCGTGAAAGAAGCCTGCATCGTCTTGAATCTGAAGGTCGGCCCAGCTTTGCTGCTGTGTGACGTATTGAAGCAGGCGGAGGAGGGACTAGAAGAGGGTGAGGCATCTCTCAGACCTCAGCAACCCACTCCTGAGTCGGCTCTGAACGAGCTGGGCGTGTACAAGCTGTCTCCCAGTGATGTGCAGATCCTTCTAAACCTGCGCTCTGCTTGGCTTAATCACTAATTCAGAGTCCCTTCAAAATGCAGCATTTCTGAACTAATAGGTTTGGTGTGACCATACCACACTGCATTACAATGCATTACAATTAAAGTTCAGTACTTACATAAGAGACAGTACAAAATGGATTGCATTTTTCTGAATTATGGGAGGCAAGGGTGTAGGCAAAATTCTGAAAGTTTAATCATGTTGCTGTTTTGTATTGAGATTGCTGTTTTAAGCGGTCCAAATTAGCCCCTGTAATATTATGTAGTAAGCCTGTTTTTTGAGCAATGGTTAATAAATTCACAATGAATATGAACATTTTCTCTTTATTTAATTAAATTTTTTAAATTTAATTTGGTGTTAATTATTTTTAAAAGTATTTCAAAAGACCATTTTTACAGTCCTTTTTTACAGTACATTTAGTGTTCAAATCTTCCTATTAAACCTAGTAAGTAACAGATCGACAATCAAATCTGGTTGCTTAATCAAGGAAATCAAGAAAATAATTCTGGCCTTTTAGGTCCAGAATAGATGAATAGCATATTTTCTGAGAATTTATTGCATCTCAGCTAAGTGATTTGTTGTTTCATATGAGAAGGGAGACGAGCCAGTTACTCAGGGCTTTGTCCATAAGAGTGGCTCCAGTTGCAGGGTTGAAACAGCGCTCCAAGTCACACAGTGTCTGAACACTAGACTCAAAAGGCATCTGCAGCAGAAAGGCAAACATGCTTTATATCACTGGGGCAACCTTTTAAAATATTCAAACACACACTAAAGAGTGTGTAAAGACTGGCCTGAGCAAAACCACTGATTGTACTGGTTTACCTGAATAAATAGCAACAAAAATGTATCTGAAACTCACTGGGCGGGATGCCCAGAGCATACTTGTGATAGGTTAAATGGCTCATTACCATATTGTAGCTTTCAGTGATATCAGTTTTCCAACAGCCAAAATTGAAATCATGCAATAAATACAGTGATATAAATCTGATGACTTTAAAAGTGCTAAAGTGGCCTACCTCTGTAACTGAATCCGATTTTAAATCAGGCTTCAGCAGATTCCTTATCTCAGTATAAATATGTCTGGTGTTCTCCAGCAGCATCTAACATCAATCAAACAAAGGAAGTGACCTGTTAACAATGGTGAGCAAGCTTTTTAATACTTACTTTTATTTCCTTTAGAAAAGCATCCCACAGAAAGATTGCTTAGGTTTTTTAATCTAGGAAGAACAGACAGAGCACAGACCTTACAGACCCTTACAGACCTGTTGTTTTAAGCTGGAGGTGTCAGGCTTATCAGAGCTTTTGCTGCTATGCTGACTGTCCTGTTTAGAGCTGAATGAGGAGGTGGTGCTGGGAGAAGGTGATACAGATTCAGGCGAATTGAATTTGGCCTGCACACATGCTGATATCAGCTGTTCATGAAGTGCCTCCAGCCTGTCATTAGAAAAAGAGCAGAAACGTGGACCTGTAATTGACAGACAATAGCAGGCTGGCTGGTATAAACTTGATATATATCTCTTTTTAAACTTAGTCTTATGAAAAAAGCTTACATAATTCTTAACATTTTGAAAAATGGCAGCTAGCTTTTGTTAATTGTTTAGCATAGACATTACTGTAAAGTCAAAGGTAAGCCTGCTTGCAATTAAATCTTAGGTTCAAATATATACTACTTTTATTCATTATCCAAACCAAGTGCTGGTGACAATCCCGGGATAAAAGGGTAAAAAGGTCATCAGGCTGTTGCAGGGCAGATGCAGAAAAGCACATGCATAGGATTTTCTCTCTGTGAGGCGACCGCTCTAACCATCTCACCACTTGACCGCTAATGCTACAACATACTCAATATGGCCATTTGCTTAAACCCCTTTTATATAATTCATCTTTAAGGTACACTCATGGTTGATTCAAACAATTAACTGAACAGATACAGCTTGTATAATATCCATGGAAAAGCACTTTCTAAAGAACTAAAAGTTTTGGAGCAATCAGCGTAAACCTAAGATCACCACAGCAAGTCACTCACTACAGGGGTATAAAGCCCGTCTAAAGCTCCACTGAGTAGTGGCACTATGAAACTGCATTCTCTGGCGTCAATTCATCTATATTTTCGATGAGCTAGAGTGGCTGTAAATATATAGAGCTATTCTTCTTGTGGCTCCTTGCAGCTACAATGCTCCTGTGGTTGAGGAGAGTGAAAACCTCACAATAATGCACAGCATCTAGTGTAAAAAAAGGTTGCTATACCAGGAGAGAAATGAGAAACTTATTATTAATCCCTTGATTTCAGGAGCAACACTGGATGCACTAGCGTCTACAGACTTTGGATGTACTGGGCTAGTCTCCAACACACACATTAAAGAAATTCAAAGTCTCAGACACTGGCATAGTTCATGTCTGGGGAGTGAGCTCAAAATTTTCAAGAAATCAACTAGCACCTGTCTGTTGCGATGAGCCGTTGTCCAGCCTCTAACTTGGTGATGCCTGCTGCAACATGATGCATAGCAGATATCGGTGCTTTATTCAGTGCAAAGATCAGCATTATCTGAGAAAGAGAGCAAGATGACATGACAAAACACTGGCCTATTACATTATAAAATAAATTATATGGATTAGACATTTGATCACTATGCCCTTAAGACACTAACCTGAGGTTGCTTCGATACTGTGTTTGGTGTCAGTCCACTATTTTCCAGCTTGGGTTGATACCACTGGATGCACAGCTGCTGCGTGGTTACTGTGGCCCAGGGGTACAGGTCTGATACAGGCTGCTTGTTCTGAAACACAGACAGCTTCACATCATGGAATAACTATACAGACAACAACTGGGAAAACTACCCCAAAGACAGCAGGAGGATAAGGTATAACACAAAGCTTTGTCTACAATGCCTGGGACTACCTGTATAGTTTGAGGCTCCAGAATGAGGGCAGTTGGGGGGTCAGGTAGAACACACTGCTCTCTGTAGGCTTCTAGGTGACAGCTGAAGAAAGTGTGTAGCTGAGTAAGTTTGAGCGATAAGCTTGGATCGCCAGCTAATGACATCAACCCCTCCACACTCTGCTCTGCCACTGGAAAAAACACATTCAAATTAGTAATATTCTACACACAAGTTAGGCCAACCCTAGTTGAATGTTTATTTCATCAATGAACGGAAGTTAATACCTGCTTTCCCTAAAACAACAGTTCTGTATTTAAATATACATTTCAATTATTTCTTATTTACTGAATTTGGTAGCTGGTCCTTGTGGTTGTCCTTATTTCTGCACACAAACCTTGTTGCTGTGTTGCATAGTTCAGATATAGACTTAGTGAAGCCCTGTGTAAGGTTGTTGCACTAACATCATTAGAATTGAAGGGTCATAAAGAAGTAACCTAATCTGTGATCTCATCATAATTTCTATGCCAGTCAAGTCTTGAAGAAGGTCCTGAGCAGAGATATGAGGGTCTTATACCGTGTGACCAGCCTTCAAAGTTTTTTCAGAGATTTTTTGGACTTTCTCCTTTACCTCTCTTTCTTAATTTACAAATGGACAGAGGATTTTATAAGCAATAAGAAGTATTTAGATATTCCATGGCTATTTAGTGTAAGAAGGTCTGAAGGGTGACCGTTTACTACTCTCAGAAACTGACTACCCCTGCCTTGTATTAAGTCAAAGAAGCTCTGATGCTTTACACATAAATAACAATAGTTGACCAATGGAAAAGGTTTGTTGTAATTTCTTCAGCCTATTATATTCAACAAAAAGTTGTTGTTTCCTTTCAACAGTTTTATGATGCATATGTTGTATCTTCTTTACTCAAAGAAAAAATTTAACCAGGGGTGCCTAAATTTACATAAAACACATAATATAATGATTCAATGCATTATATAATGTAAATATAATGGGATAATAATGTAAACATAATAATGTAATGATAATGTTTTTAGTAACTAATACACTCAAATGATAAAAATAAAACCAAATCATAACGTAATATTGTGCTTTATAGCTCTGAAGCAAATATGCTGAGCAGTGAAGAACATAGTAAGGCAACATTGCAAGCTGCCAAATAACACCTGGCCTTGAAGAGATGTGCCTCATGTTCAACAGGCGTTTGTAGTATCGGGACAGTTGCACCCAGGTGAGATGGACATCATCTCTGCTGCTCATTTTACAATCCAAGTCTGGAGCTGAACTGGGCCAAAATTGTGCAGGATCCACCCCTGACATTAAATACAAGTTTGGTTTTTAAAAAAAGCAAAAGCAAAAGCAAAAGCAAAAATATTGTACAGTGTATGCTGCCTAAATGTAAACATTACTGTCGAAAGTGTGAACAGGAACACTTAGGCCTAAATTTAGCTTAACGTTAATGCTGAAACAAGTTTTGCATAGTTCCACAGTTTAAATACAAAGACTGTGAAAGCAGTAACTGAAACTGTACCACATGGGTGAAGTAAGTCATTGGTGATAAAATCAGGAAGATCTTTGAGGGATGTCAGAGGAAGAGGGCTTCCTATGGAGCCAGTGACTTCACACAGTTGGTTGGCACTGGTAAAGGCCTCCATTGCCTATAAAATATATTAACTCTTGTAAAAAAAAAAAAAAAAAGCTTTAGCACACATTATCATTATCACAATCATTTGTCTGTGTGTATGTGTTTTACCTTTACAGCAGCTCTCAAACAAACCCAAAAGAGAAGTGCATGATTCTGATCTACAGTCAGGTTTTTATTTCCAGCTTTTGACTAGAAAGGTAAAAAACAAATAAAGTAAACAAACAAACAAAAAACTCTTGAGACACTTCAAAAAGGTTTGAATAAATGCTCCAGCATTATTATACATTTTGTCATCATTACCTTCTCTGATCTGGCAGGTGCTGAAGGAGGTACATACTTGGCAAAAGGAGTGCTCTTCTGCCATTGCTGCAGATATATAAGAGCCATCTCCATATAACACCTGTGAATTAGCCTGCAACGCACAAAACAGATTCATATATTTAAAGAAGTACATAAAATGTGCTCAAATTGACTGTTAAGTATAACAAAAAATAAGAAGTAAGTTTCATTGTAGATAAAAGTGAAAGCAAAAATTAGCCTTTTTCATATACAAATTGATCAAATTTTGGGTTGCAACATTTTTTAAATACAAACTTTAACACATGAGTCTCTTTATGTGGTTAACAACAATCACATTATATAGCTTTATACTTTTCAGCTTTCACACACTCACTGCAGATTGTAACTGTGTGCGCGGGAGAGCGTAATGCTCTCCAGGAAGGTCTTTATCACTGCCTGGTGATGGAATGCATTCAGTGACATCAGAATTCTTTCCACCATTCCTTTAAAATCACAGGTGAGAAACAAGCATTAACACTGACCAGATACTGAGGAAACAGGACTTGCCCTCCTCACATTAACTTTGTCCCACTGCCCACCTTTGCAATATAGGATATCAGCCTCCAGCTGGTAGTCCCTGTAGGCAGAGGCCTGCGAGATAATGAGTGCAGACTCCAGCACTTCCTGAGCAGAGTGCCAGGATTTTGAGCAGTCTTCACTCTGCTCAGAGGAGCTCAACATGGCTTGCACTGCCAGACAGTGACCTGGAATATAGGAGCAACTTCAGAGCTTCATTGTGTTTACGCAAGTGAAAAAAGTAAGAAACAAACTCTACCATCATATAATTGTCTTCTCTTTCATTATAATTTTAACATTTACAATTATTAACATTATTATTAACATATTAACATAAAAATCTATTACTGTTTTCTTTATATGCAACCTCTGCAGTATTTTGTAACCATTCCATAGTTTACCTAAGTGCACAGTTGTCCTGGCCAGCAGAGGAAGCTGTGGGTGGTAGATATTCTTAAAAATTGTAATGGAACACAACTCCAGTCCTCCTCCTGCTTTCAGCACAACACATTCTCCTAGAGTACACAGCTGTGAGGAGAAAGAATGGGATTTATGCGAGCATTTGCCATAATATAGTGGTGATAAATGTCTCTATTATCACGATTATCACAGCTGTAGCAGCCAACAACATTAACGGCTGTTATGTGAACACAATCATGAACAGCATGATCTACAGTACACTAAATAAGAGGTCAGTAAATGTGTGCTAACCTGCTGCTGTAGCAGTTTTTGAATTAGAAGGTACATCGGCTGGCTGCCTGAGCCTCTTAGCTCACTTAGCAGCAACGAAGCCTTAGCAAGGACCAGACCAGACCGAAGAGATAGTGCTCGATGGCCAGAGAGAAGATTTACTGCCTCCTAAACACATCCACACATACATGCATACACAGAAAGTTCCACTTCTAATCAAAATGCTATATTATATATATATATATATATATATATATCTCTGACGTGATGCTGTCACGTCAGCAAAGTTTAGGGGTTTAAATTCTACAGTATTGTGACTGGTTACCTGCAGGACTGAGATGCTCTCCTCTAAAGTTTTTCCATAGCGGTTGTTCAATGTGGTCCCATGCAGAAGAAATAGGGCCTTAGTCTCTGTGTCTCCCCAGGCCTCAGTTTCTTCAAGGCCCTCTTGAAGCAGCTTGGTTGCCTCCACACTGCTACCCAAACCTGCAGATACAAACATTGTGCCAACAGCTGCAATGCAACAAATTCATAAACAACTAAATTAAACCTTCAGTGCACAATCCAGTGATAGTCTTGAGTTTGTTTTACATTTTTAGAACTTTAATTAGCAGTCTTCTGTGTCTGGGTCAAGAAAGTTCTTATGACAACCATTATTATGGGTCTGAGATTCAGGAAATGTGGGTAGTTGTCACTAAACACTAAGAGCTTGATAATTCATTTAATAAACATTAAAAGACAAGTAAAGAATAGAGAATATCTGTTAAAAAGGAGAGGATCCAACAATTAAACAAAGGTATACGAACATACAGAATTCAGTAACACCATACTGGCTCATATTTGGTAGAGGCTGGCTGACCTGGGTTGATAGTAGTCCCAGAGACATGAGCTATAAAGCTCTGGACCACGATCAGCCTACAGCGCAGCCAGAAGGAGCGGCCCATTCGCTCTGTGGCTTCCACTGCCATTGTTATGTCCCCTAGCTGAGGGCCAGGGGGATTTTCTGGCTGTAGTTGGGCCATCTGTACAAAACAAGAATGGACATTTCCATTAATTGTTTACAATGGCAACACTCATGAGATAGACAAACAAAACTGTTTTGCCTTGGCCCTGGACTGTTTGAGTGCAGATGATGGAGTTCTTTGGGGCAGGTGAGGGGGATTCTCGCTTTGGAACAAAGAAGACTCCTGCAGAAGCCTCAGAGCAGACAGCGCTAGATCAGCACTGCAGAAGAGGGAGAGGCAAGAACAGACAAAATCACACACACATTTGCCCAAGTAAATTAAGGACCTTTTTGTTGATACATAGAAGAAAGTCTTCCTTTTTTATTATCCTAAAAATGTAAGCAACCATGCATGATGGTTCATTTTTACCTGCAAGCAGTTTTGCCCTGCTGGAGGCTGAGGCTGGACAGCAGTAGTCTGATCTCTACAGTCAGCTCCAGCTCCTCAGGATCTGTATGGAAGCTTTGAAGGCTAAAAAGCTGAGTCCTTAACTGGCTGGATGCCTCGCTCAGCATTAAAGCCTACAGAGGAATGTGTCATCATAAAAATGATCAATACAGTCAATATAAAGGATAGGATCTATTAATGTTGCAGATATGAACTTGAGTAGGAAATGTTGCATTGCGTTTTTTTTTTTTTTTTTTGGAATTGTGTATACATTTCCGGGGATGTCAAAAAAACATGAGAGAATTAACAACTGTAATCAGTGAACGGTTGTTACCTTTAATTGGCCCAGAGTAAACTTCTGGGGATCTAGTTGCAAGCCTTTAGGCTCCTTGCTGTTTGTGGTTGGGATGCTGCAGTCAAACTGTTCATTGCTGTGATTCAGCAGGTTGGGAGGACTCGTCACACTGCAACTCAGCTGTGACTCAAACACCTCTGCGTTTGCACAGAGTGTATTGTATTGTGTTTTCAGCATGTGCTTTTTAATTTGGATTAATCAAGTTTATACTAACAGTATAACTATTAACGTTTCTAGGAAAAAAGGAATTTAATTAACATTGTCACAGAGTAAGGTGACATACCTGGTGAAAACAGCTCAGGTAAGTCATAAATTGTGCTACACATGGCCAGAATAAGCTGGATTTTGGCCAGAAGAAGATGACAGGTTTGTTTGGTGCCATAGAGTGTCATGACATCTCTGCCAGGCTTCCCGTTTAACATCTCCACTAGAACCTAGTGAGAAGAAAAAAAAGCATTTTTATGCCTTATAGGAAAGGTCAGATATTTCCTTCACTTTTTAAAAAGAACACAGATGGTTCACACCTCGAGATTTGAAGGATCCATGAAAGGCTTACAATTACTGAAGCTCTTCTGTGCCTGAGCATTAGAGGACACATGAATTTTGCTGTTATAAGAAACAGTAGTAAGAAATGCCAGCATGACAAAGGCAACAAATAAACTAAACTTTTTATCCTATATAAGTTTAATTTAAAGGGTCTATACCAAAGCCTTTCCTGCTTCACTGTAGTTTTTAGTCAGAGGGACTTTCTCTCCCAAAGTGAGACTCTTTATTTCTTTCATTGCTTCAGCAAACAGTCCCAGTTCTGACAACACCTTCACCTGCACACAAAATTTTCAGAGCAGTCTGCACAAGCAGAACCATTTCCATACATACCTCTATACCAGTTGTGTAAACCAATTTATACACATGCACACAAATATACTATCTCTCTCTATATATATATTTGTGTATGTGTGTGTGTAATGCACAGCAATGGCACACTTTCACACACCTTCAGTATTCTGCAGCTTACTGTACGGTATGGATCCTGGCACACCTTGCTGGCTATATACTGGTAAAGTGCCAGCAGAGGAAAAACCTGCCACAAGGCACAGAAACATGACATATAAGCAAACTGGATTACTGAAAGCAAAGTTTACTGATAGCAAAACATTATTTAATAGAATTGTATCTGTGTGGGTGTGGCTGCACTACCGTGACATAATGTCCTGAGTTATAGAGCCAATGGCACAAAAACCCCAGGCTGGCAACAACATTAGAAGCAATGCCCCATTCTTGTTCCGAAAAGAGATCATAACCAGGGATTAGCTCCATCTTCACGGAGTAAGAACAGTACTCCAGATCATTTTCTGGATGAGGCAGGGAAGCCCTGAGCAAACACTGAATAATATAAACAAATATAAACTCATTATGCAAACAAGCACAAGTAAACAGTTATGAATAAAATCCAAAAAGAAACATCTTAACCCTTAACAGCCCTCTCAACACTTCATTCTCAGACTGTATAACCTGCATATTACTTTCACAGCTGTTTCAACACACTGTCAATTACAATTTGCAAAACTTCTATGACAGACCAAAAGAAATTCAATTACATTAACTTACAATGTTTTTAACGTACTACTTTGGAGACATATTTGATACATATTTGGACAGATAATAACTGAATAACCCAAGATTTCCTAAAGGTTAAACTTAATAAAAAAAGTTTCAGGTACATCGTCAAAGCTAGGAATAACCTTTGTCCATGTATTTTTTCCTTTTTTAGACATTATACAGCTGCTCATATGCCATATATTTTATACCTTGAAAAGTTTTGCAGAAAGAAGACAGCATTTTGTTCGTTGGTTGATGCTGGATGTCAGAATATACCTGTAATAGTATACAATTAGGGTGATAATTTTATTGAAAAACTGACTGAAAATAAGCTTCTGAAAGCATCACACTGTTTCATATTAGATTTTACACACTGAGCGATCTTGGCAGATAGGACAGCTCCCTGGAGGCAGCCCCATATTCCAGCATGCTTAAGGGGCTGTTCGGAAGAGCTGCTGGCCCAAGAATGTCCATCCCATGAATTCAGCACCCCAGCTGTCTGTAGAGCGCAGTCAAGAGCCTTACTCCAATGTAAGTGAGCAGCCCTGCAGAAAACGCACAAAAAAACAGACACATTCTTGATGACTACTCTTGAAACAATAATATTCAAAAGGAGTTAATGCAATATCTTGTGTGTAGCACTTACTTTTGATTTCTATTGTAGAAATGCAGATTCCCTAGGTCATGCAGGGCTTGAACATGAAGTGAGTTGTACTTATTTGCCTGAAGGTATTCTGCATTAATGAACAATTAGCAGCTTTTTATAAGGGTTTGCAATTAAGAACATAAAATATATTAAATGATTATGTAGGATGTACTCACTAATAGAGCTGTTGTAGGAGGAGACAACAGTCTGGAAGTGTGCAGGAGGCAGCGGGGAACTGTACAATGAACCCACAGAGCTGTAGTCTTCCCTAGTCAGATCTGGAGGGCTGATGGATGGTGCAGTTTTACCTGCTATGTTAAACTCCACTCTGGCTTGTGAGCCACTGCAGAACTCCTTATAGAGTGGTACCTCAATTGCTATAGAAACATTAGACTTAATATCATACAATGTGGAGACAATAAAAACAGAGCATCATGAAATCTGCATAAGAAGCTCAGAAAATCACTCCAAACATTTTACTTTTACAATTAAGCAGTTACTGAATTTCTTATAGCATTCATTGTATTTAGTCTAGAACCACACAAGTGAAGTCAGTAAGCCATAACTTGGGCATGCTCAAGTGCAACATGATCCATGGATGTAAAAATGCCATTTCTATTATATTGATTGATTTTAGTTTAAATAGATTAGATTTGATTGTATTACTATTTAATAAAGGCCAAAAGAGAATTCAGGCTATGCCCAGGCTACATATATACCCATAGTCCACACTGTGAAGTGAAAGTGAAAGTGACTGTTCTAGTCATTGCAAGGTCACAGCACAGCACACAGTGAACCATTGTGAAGTATTAGAGGTACTTCAAGAAAGCTCCCCAGACCTTGTGCCAGATAACTCACAATTCTGTGTATCAGCCAGCAGAAGGAGGAGTAGTGTGCGGCTGTGTTGGAATGCACGCAATGTGTGACGGCTTTTAGTAAGTGTCTCTCTAAAACAGCGCAGTGTGCCCTCAATGTCCAGGGGCACACAAATAACGCACATGGCTCTTTTCATCTCTGCAAAGAAAAAAATACCATTTACACAAATTTAACACAGCCAGATAAGGCTCTATAAATAAACAGAAACCCACAAACTGCAAAATGATTGCGACACACTCATTAGTGTGTCTGGATAAATATATTTACCCGCCATCTCCAGAGGCTCCGAGTCTGCATTGCTTGCTGTGACTTTTTGCTGACTCTTTACACTTGAGGTGCAATTTAAGAACAGCTGTGTGCCTGCATAGTTTCTACAGGTGATCTGTGGACCAAAGGGAACAATAAGCAGTGTATGCAGTACAGATATCTCAGGTCCTTACTTTCGTTATTCATGTTAGTTTCCTTGTATTTATTGAATATCAACTCAAAATATAAAAAATAAATAAATAAATTTAGGGTACAAAGGTTTAACTCTTATTTTCACCTTCAGTCCAGTAGCTTTCTCTGTGTGAATAAAATGAGGTTGAGGAACTGGAGGGCCTCCAAAATAGTCAATTCTTTCAAGCAGCTTCCTCTGAGCATGTACCAACACAGGAGTTATGATACGACTATAGTGCTCCCTGAAATACATTTAACAAAAATGAGTAACTCAGCAAAATCCACTAGCTGACAAAGCTGACAAACAGATTTTGTATTAATTAGGGAGAAAGGTTGCCAGTGAAGATGCTGGTATTTTTTGGCAAAGCAATGAAGCTGACATGTTGGTTTCAGCAGAGCCTTTGAAAAACACGTTTTTCACTCAACACTCTTTGTGCTGCTTAGATATTTATTTTAATAAAAACAACATTAACTACTACCTCTGTAACGACCCCTCCCACTGAAAGAACTCACCGTGTATAGGAGTTGTAGAGCAAAGCAAGGTGTGCGAGAGTTTCCCACTTGGCTTGATGGTGCAGGAGCTCTAGAGTGTGCAGCACCAGATTTCTTAACCAGCGTAAGTCAATAAGTGCTTCATCACCAAACAGTCTAGCCTCTATTTCATCACCCTCCTCAACATACACTTTCCAGAGCTACACACAAACAAGATAAGGATCCTTCAGAACCAAATTCTACACAGTGCTCCTTTATTGCCAGTGACATGCTAAATTTGTAAATTGGCTTATAACACATGACAAATCAAAAAATCAATTCCAGTACTCATTGGGTAAAACCTGAGAAATACCCTGCAAAAAATTGCCTTTTGGTGGGTAGACAAACAGACAAACACATACATCTTGAGGCAATTTAATTTCTTCAGTTATTATGCAGTACATTTGATTGGACTGTGGGAAGAACCTGAAGCTCCCAGTAGAAATTCAGACAGACATAGGGAGAGCATGGGTGCCTACAGTATTCATCAACATAATGGATTTTCAAGGAAATATAAAATATTATTTAGCTATACCTGAAGCCTCTCAAACATATCCATGAGCAAATCTGAGGCTAGCACCAGCAAGGGTGTGAGCATTGTGTAGAACTGATTCAGGGTTAGTTTGGTGAGAGAATCAAAGACTTGGCCATGTTCCAACAGCAATAAGATGGTGCTAAACTGGTCCCACAAAATCCTACACACCCATTGCAGAGATGTCCAAAGGCCCCCACGATGAGCCAGCACCTGCACATAGTTCATAAAAGCATGATATTACTAAATTTTATTCTACACTTTGCAAGCAACATAGTAAGACAAATGTCCTTCTCTATATTTTTCTATAACAGAGCATATTTACATTTAGTGAGTTTAAACCTGTGTGTAGTTATGTGTGTACCATAGCTCTCCTGAGATGTATTGTGGCCTTGGACAATGCTTCCAGTGGATTAGGGACCATGCGATGGGTAAGTGTGGTTGCTGCCACTACCTCACTGCTATCTGAGTTGTTGTTTAGCTCTTGGCGTGGTGAGTCCTGCTCACTGTCCACTTCACTCTCCCCAGACACCTCTCCAGTGATGTTCCCTGCTTCTTAAATTCACAATACATCAGGCTATTGAGACAAATTAGCATGTGTACATTTTTGCCAACCAGTCAAAATGATGATACCTGGACTTAATGTCCTACTGGTGATATCACAATTGGATTTTGTTAAACAATGTAAACTGAATTTAGGTGAATAGTACTTAACCCTTTACCTGCACCTTTAATAGACTGCCATCCTTTGAGTCGAAGCCCAACTCTAACATGACTGCCATGAGAAAGTTAGCAACACAATTCTGAGAAGAATCTACTATATGGATGCTATAGGTTTTAATTTCACTAACCATTTCTGTTGTCTTTGTTGATGGTACTCCCGAGGGAGTTCATGACTTTAGCCTGAATAATGGTGTTGGGGGTTGATGGGTTTGGTTCAGGAGGCTGGTTGATGTTCTTCCATTTGATTAATGTTCCAGTATGTGCCAGGGAGAATAAAAGTAGAGGCATCCTGCTGTAGCTGTAGTTGTTAAATAAAAAAAATTGAAATCTTAAACATAAAAATGTTCTACCTAAAAACATGACTAACTGTAGTTTAGGTTGATAAACTGTTTGGAGATTTCCAAACTCCAACAGGTCTAGACTTTTACTACACACTTTTATAACTTACAAATAACTCCCAGTTTGCATTTTCAGTTTTGCAAGGAAATAAGCCTTGGAGCTTAATAAGCCTGAGATTTAAAAAAAAAAAGGAAAGTAAACAGCAAAAATAAATGCTTAAGCATAAAAGAGCATAGAAGTATTATAGTTCTTTTGTACAATACATCCCACCCTTTGATACACATTTAAAAATGCACCATTCAGGCAGTCATTGTAGAATTGACAACAAGCTCTAAGTATGTATGAAGTACATAGTGTATCACTGTAGTTTATTATTACTTATGTATGAGAGCACCTGTGCTGGAGAGGTTCTTTAGCTTGGGGCTGCAGGCTTTTCTTCAGCAGACCCAGGTGAGCTTGGGCCAGGGCTATATTAATATGGCAGCGCCAAAGCCATTCATCTGAGCAAACCTGCCTTAGCCTTCTTCGCCGCTGATGCCTCTTGACCAGAGGTGCAAGCAGCTTTATTAGGGTCTCCATTGTCTTTCCATCCCTGCTACACTTGATGCTGCATAAGTATAAACACAAAACTAAAATACAGGCTATAAAAATCACACAAATCAAAGAGAAAGTTTTGCACTGGAGGCTAATGTAGCTCATTAAACAACTGAGATCAGACTGTAAGGTAAAATTCAAAATGGCTCATACTACTGTTTTTGGCTAAGTATATTCCATTTATGCAATTCTAATCTATCTATCTATGTGTGTGTGTGGCTATGTGTGTTTCATGGTTAAGGCATGCAATTTGCATAATGGTAATTAGATGGAAGTAAGCTCCCATTATTAGTTCATCCACCACTACTTTGTAGTTACAGAAAAAAACAACCAAAAAAATTTTACTTTATACCAACTCTGAATTTGGTCATTTTTTTTTTACTTGAGCTATTGGGCAATAGTGTACACTCTTACTTTATCGCTTAATCAGTTTGTAGCTTACCTTAAGATCGGTGTCCCTGTCCCTGGTTCAGATGATTTTTGCAACTCTTTCTTTTTTCTCTCTCTCTGAAAACTGCTAACCTTCTGCTTCTGAAAAAAAAAAAAAAAAAAACAGTAAGTGTAACAGATGCTGGTGCAGGGTTTGTCTACAAAAGTGTACATATCTGCACTGCGTCTGAAGTTACTTTATTGCTGTACTCTATGACAGATGTTGTGAACTTCTTCGGATCTTTCAAAGTTTGCTCTTGTGGCTTCTTCTGGACTGTCAGATCTTCCTCTCGCCTGTTCATAAACCACAGATTTAAAACAAAATTAGATGACATAATGTATTTACAAGCTTGTGTGAACACACTAAAAACACAAAAACCTGCTTAGCCAGCAGAAGATCTCTTGTCCCCACTCTTGCAGCAGCTCCAGTTGATCCTCTTTCAAAGCCTTTTGCAGCAGGAGCAATGCAAACTCCATGAAACAAGGCTTCTGTTTAAACTTCATTACTGTTGGAGTTTTAAAAATAAACACATATCTACTTTAAAAGCAATCTTGTGTGAGTCAACACTATTCACTCTCTGATGTATTATACAGATATATGTACCTTCCTTAAAAGCACTAATGAGAGGACCGCAACCAATGATGACATGAAGCACCAAAGGGTCTTCATATCCAGTGAGGTCCAGACCATGAGAACCTGTTGAGAATCCCCAGACATTAGAAATATGTACCACTATAGTGTTTGCCATTAACAATTTATGGCTCATGTAAAATATTTTTAATACGAAATGAGAAAAACAATCTGGCCTTGTGTTGTAAAATGCTTAAGGGTCACACTGTCTAAAAACAGACAAATGGTACCTGCTCCCTTCCAAGTTGCAACATCATAGTTTACTAGCATTCCTGTTTCCTTGTGATTCAAGGCAGATCTTTCTAAAGCCTTCAGCTGCTCACAAAGCCTCTTCTCATGCAAAAGTGGTGACTTCTTCTGAAGTTTCATTAGTTGAGAAACAATAATTAAAATCACTGCAATTTACCACAAATGCTTTACATTTTATATTTTTTCAATAAGCTGAAAAGTGTTTACTCCATTCTGCTCCATTGCTACAGGCCTGCTAGTGGACTGCTGGGCACATTCAATGATCTCTTTTAGAAGTTCCCTCCCCTGTTCCATCACAGATGATGCCATATGGTACTGCTTCAAGTTTCGCAAGCCCTGTAATCACAAATGTGTAGCATTTAGAGTTCAGACTGCAATGGTTTTGGTAAACAGTGGTTAAGAAAACATGTGTCTGTAAGCCATTTCATCATCTTGCTACCTTAGCCACATAGTGTGTAATGCAAGCCACCATATGTTGTAGTGATTCAGTAGATGCAGCAGACCGTTTCAGCTTAAGCGTTGCTGGGATCTCTTGCAACACCATGAAACACTTAAACAACACCTGAAACGAGCAAAATCAATTCACATGGATTCATAATTAGAAACTGTATTTTTTTTATAGGTCAAAGGTCAGATTATTTTTCTAGTGAGCTTGACATTAAAGGAGTGCAAACATTAATTTTCAGAAGAACGGAAAGAGGGAAATATATTCTCAGCTTAACAAAAAGGAAAAATCTTTTCTGACATTTACCTGAATCACAGGATCTGATGGAATCTGATAATAAATAAGAGGAGCCAGCAGGCCATAGCAGCTCACTATAGCCTGCAGGGCAGCATTACTGTCATTAAGGTGCAGAGCCAGATCTAAGGCCACAAGCATCCTCTCACATTCTGCAACTCTGGTCTCCTGACAAGGTGATTAAAACAGCATTAGAAGTATTAACCATTAATGTCTTTGTATGTGCCCTTTATTTAGTACCAATGCACAGCAACAGTGGATATGAAATGTGCATGACTGGCATGGTAAAATATAAAGGTCGGCTGAACAGAAACTTCCTGCTTTATCTGTAATTCTATTAAAATAAAAGGTGATCTTTATTGTTGGAATAAACATTCAACTGAGATTAAAGGAGTGAGTACAGAATAAAATCTTTAAAGCTTGTGTCCATTAGCAGTCCAACATTGATTTAAATACTCCCTACAACATTCTGATAGCTCAGCTGGCAGCTTTAAAAACTAAACAAAATTACAAAAGTTCAATACATTTTTTTTCACATTTTTCAGTTCTACTTTTTCACTCTGACCTGTCCCCAGATGAAGGAGCTTTCATCACAGACTGAGTCACAATATAGTGACCTATCCTGGATGTGGATGTCAGTCTGTATAAAGATGGTCGTCAGAAAAAACTGTTGTAAAAGAGGAGACGAGATCTCCAGGAGTTCTGGGTGCAGCCTTCATAAATGAAAATTCAAATTAGATCAGAAGAGTTTAAAATCAGCAGGATTTAAGAAAGCTACATTTCTTAAAATTTCCAATCTTGTTTTTTTTTTTTTTTACCTTGTTTGGGCAAGACCCTCAAGATCTTGCTCCTGAGACCCAGGGTTCGAGCATGTGGGAATGGTAAAGTGGCTCCAAATCTTATTGCAGGCTTTCTTGGCTAATGCATGTTGGCCTGTTTGGTAAGCAACCTATAACGGAGCGATTAATGGTTCAAATAATTACTTGTTAAGGCACACTGTGTCTTTTGGTCAATTTTATGCACCTACCTGAGCCAAATGCGCCCAAGTTGTCAAGAGAGGAAGGGGCAATGATGCTAGCAAGGGCCGGGTGGTTTCTCCAATGGTGTTACCAATGAGGTTCCCCTGAGCGTCAAAGGCAGCCACAGCAAAGACGTACTTCTGGTTGGGCTCTAGTCCACTTATATAGAAGAAACGTTCCCCTCTAGAAGGAATCTGATTAAGTCCAAGTTATAATATTTTTGTCAAAGATGTTATGCCTCAGTAGATCAATCTCAAAATCTAATCTTGTGCAATTTAAACAGTAACTATAATCTATTAAAATGTAGTCAGAATAAATATATCAGTATTAGTTCAAATGTAAATGCTTTCATCATCTAATATCTTCAGAAACAATGTGTACTTTTTATTTTTTTACATCTTTATTGTACTTCATCTTCTATCTATTGCTTTTGCCTTACATTGTTTGTTTTTATTGCAGAACAATTACAATTTAATAAATTCAATAAATTGTACAACTGAGGATTTTGCCACATGTGTATATAGTGACTGCATAAAGGCAAAAATCATTTGATATTTATCATTCTAGGAAATATCCCACTGGAAAATAGATTAAGGAAAAAAAATGTAAAAAGGCATACTGTATCGCCAGTTCCAGGCAGGTTGCTGTCTCCAATCCTCACTTTAACATTAAGACTATCCACTTCTCTCCCATATATACGGTACCAGCAAACCTGCATGAATGCAGAGATACAATCTGAACACTTTCTTCAGTTATAGACCTTTTAGCTTGCCACAGAGAAAAGTTCAAGTCTGATAAATTTGAATGCAAAGGTTTCTAAAATAGTCAAGTAAAAGTAGAAACTGTGGAAACAAAATAACATTATTGATATGCATATTGATATTCAGTTGCCATTCTCTTTGACTGAATCATGATAAGCACCTTCTCTTCCAGGTTATATGGTGCTAGAGTAAAAGTCATAGACTGGTTGGTGCATGTTAGTAGGACAGGAGGTGGAGGAGGAGTACATCTATCTTCCATTGCTGACCCTTTATCTGCATGAACAGAAGTACTAGCCACCCTCCTCTCCTCAACCTCTGCCTTTTCCAGTAATGCTGCAGCTTCCTGATGGCAGAGAAGACAGACAACAAGACAAATCCTTCATTTCTACCAGGCTTTCATTTGTATCTGTTTTTCTTAATGGTCTAGTTAAAGTATGTTGGGGCTAAGATATAATGTGTAATATCTTGCGCAATTTTAAGTTGGTTAAATGATATTACATGTTTTGATGAGTATACATGCTGACCTCAACCAAGTTTTTGGTGCTTCTGTTAACAGAATCCTTCTTGAATAATAATAAAGCCTTTTGCAACAGGAATAAAGCTTTGGAAATTTTGTTCTTCTTAATCTTCTCCAGCAGCAAAGACTCTGTTTACAAATATAGAAAAAAAATCATTCAATGCTTGAGTCATATAGAGCGTACAGTCATCTTTAAAGACAGAAAAGCTATTCTCACCTTCTCCGACTCTGTCTGAATATACTCTGTTTGAATCAGAGACCTGTTCTTGGTCAGTGTGTACCATCGATTTCTTTCTCCCAACTGCTTTGTCTTCATCTGGGGAGAAGAAACATATTGGCTATGTCAATACGAAAAAATGTTTTCTTCCATGGCTCTCTCATTTACGTGAAAGTCTCCCACCTGGATATGTATCTAGAAGTTTAAGAGACACTCTGTGGTGGCAAGCCAGTAGTTCTACATGCAGGTCCATGGAGAGAACATTAATAGATGAAGTGCTGGAGCTCTCCAGTTGTCCGATTCCAGAAGATTCCATATGAGTTACACTGAACTTCTAAAAAATGAATAATTATATAAACAACAAAAAAAACAAAAACACAAAACAGTTAATGAAGCTTGAGTTTAGCAATGAAAAGCACTTGTCCAGTTAGGGAATGGGACAATTCTGACTTTTTTGAATTTTGAATTTTTGAGAGAGGCTCCGGATCCCTGGCTCAGCGCAGACATCCTTCCCGCACCCCGCCACCGCTACACACCCTGAACTTTCATGCTTAAGACATGCAGTATATTTGGGTATATATTTAGTTATATACATTACCCAAAGAGCATACAGATGTGACTGGATTATCCACTTACTATAGTATTACACTATAGTGAAATACATACTATGCTAAATACACAATGAGTCTTAAAAATCTCCTGTATTCCCAGGTGGCATGATAACTACTTTCAGAAGACCAAGAACAATTCTACCTGCAAGAAAACAATGTCAGAGACTGCGGAGGCACTACAGGGCAGAGATGCAGCTCTGCCTCTGGACACACATTCTAGACCTCTCTCCAACACACCACATGCCATCCTCAGCTGTTCCGCTTGGGTCCTCTGGATATACACACAGATAACCACTTGTTACTAACTGCTGTTTAAACCTCATTACCAAACATCTGTATTTTTTATTTCAAAAATTTCTGAAACAGCATATTTGTTCTGTCATTAATTGTATGGTTTAGTCATTAATATTCAGAAATTAAAGTTATCTTTCAAGAAAAATGTAAATTGTTGTGTATGTTATTCAGTATAAAACTAAGATAGATACAAATAATTAGAATTATTGAATGAGCATACCATTAAAGATACAGTATTTTTCTCTACGGGAGTGGACTGGAGACTGTGGTCTTCAGCTGAAGCTACAAAGACAAAAGCAGAGCAAAATCCACTAATTTTAAAGAAATGAATGATGGACTGATTTAGGCCATTTTACAGAAAAGAAAATTAGATTTAGCATGTCAAAAGTGTATTGGATTGTTTCCTTGTCCTTTGTCAGGTGCAATATTGTGTGTTAAAACAGTAAAACAGCAAAAGTGGTGGCATTTTTATACCAGTTTTTCTTCCATTCTGCTGTGGAGGTGAGTCTGCACTGCCCTCCAGCACCATGGACAGCCTAAGAGTCATCTCCGCCACCATTACTGGGTTTATTTCAGCCAACTGGTATACATAAGCAACCTCACACAGCAGGAACAGAGCCTGTATCCACTATATAAAACAGTAAAATGAACTTTGCACATTGGTTATGAAATACATCATATATACAACATCTAAATAGCCTCCCAAAATGTTTGGGACAAAGACACATTTTTCCTTGATTTACCCCTCTGCTCTTCAGTGTGCAATTTTAAATCAACCAAATTAAGTGTTTTTTAAGTGTAATAAATCTACAGCAGCATAATGACCATACAATTATAATCAATTATAATCACCTTGTCTTGGTTTTCTGTCTTGCCTAGGTAGCGTACTGGGTCATAGTGTCTTGCCTGAGCTCTCTGAAACACAAGCTTACATTTGGCCCAGAAGAATAGTACAATATCCAGCACCATGTCACCATCTGGCTGGGTGTCCTGTAAACACAATCATAAAGGCAGACACACAAGCACAAGCAGTATTCTTTAATCGTGGAGCTTGGCAACCTTTACTGAAAGTATTTGACAAAGAGCTGACCTGAGTTGCCTTAAAAACACACATATGTAGTGTCTGGACCAGATTCAGGAGCTCATCTGTCATGTTTATCAGACCCACACTCTTGTCTTTATCTGTGGATGAAAAGAGACAGAAATAAAAATAAAGAAATAGCTAAATGTAGACAATCTTATAATATAGAAAGACTACTGAAGGGCAGTTAAATCAATAAAATTTCCACAATTCTCATAAATCCAAATTGTATCAATTAATCAAGGCATGTTTGGTGCCCTGGTAAAAAAAAAAAAAAGTGTTTTTTGTCCTTTTTCAGGTAAGCTTAAGGTCCTAACTAGCAGGGAATAAGTTTGCACTGTTTATTATCTAAATTAGTCTTAGATCCAGTGATAAAACTAAAGAATCCAACTCTCTGGAAAAGAGGTAGTCATACCAGTAAGAATATCGGTCATGAAATCCTTGGTATCCAGCCGTACTCTATAAGCAGACATGAAGCGCTCCAGGGCTTCCAGCAGCATGAGCTCTAGCTCAGCTTTCCGGAAGAAGTGTCCATCCAAGTTCTGCCAAAATTTAGCAGAAGCGTATGAATGTACTGAATACTCCAGGGGTTTGACAGAAATTACATCTTTTTATAATTTTACTTACAGACAATACTGTCATTAGGTTGTGTGACAGACTGCTAAATGTGTCCCACTGTTCATATCTGAACAGCAGCTTTACAAACTTCACTGCAGCTTCAACAGAGATCTGATTCTCCCCTATAACATATACATACATATTACATATACAGTACTGTGCAAAAGTTTTAGGCAGGTGTGAAAAAATGCTGTAAACAAAGAATGCTTTCAAAAATGGAAGTGTTAATCATATATTTTCATCAGTCAACAAAATGCAGTGAATGAACAAAAATACAGAAATATAAATAAAGATTGTTTATTTTTATCAATTTACAGAATGCAAAGTGAGCGAACAAAAGAGAAATCTAAATCAAATCAATATTTGGTGTGACCACCCTTTGCCTTCAAAACAGCATCAGTTCTTCTAGGTACACTTGCACACAGTTTTTGAAGGAGCTCGGTTGGTAGGTTGTTCCAAACATGACTGTGTTTCAACCTCCGTGTGACATTGATGATCATCAGTACCTGTTTGGTAAAACTGGTTGATCACACACCGACTATAATCCTACAAAATCCCTGACTTTTTGCAAGTGTACCTAGAAGAACTGATGCTGGTTTGAAGGCAAAAGGTAGTAACACCAAATACTGATTTGATTTAGATTTTTCTTTTGTTCGCTCACTTTGCATTTTGTAAATTGATAAAAATAAACAATAATTTTTAATATTTTTTGACACCTGCCTAAAACTTTTCCACAGTACTGTATATGACAAATATTCAGATTATTTATAAAACTGTTTTCAGAAGCTAAAACTCACATTCAATTTAAAAAAGTGAACACCAGAAAACCAAATCAAATCAAACTCACCAGCTATTGCCATTTCCATGAGTGTGAAAGTAGAAGTGATAGCATTCAAAGATGGAGGCAGGCTGTCATTCATAACATGACTTGAGGAACTCCCATTTCCTAAAGCACAAAATGTCATTTTTAATAGTATGGGTGTATAAATACATTTACGTGCATATAAATTTGTACTGAGAAAATGTCATAGGTTGTTTTGCTTTAAAAATCAGGTAAAAGTTTTTACACAAGTTGAGATGGAGTACCAGACAGAATGCTGATGCCAGCTGACATAAGTTCAAGTGCCACCTCATGGATTTCTGGCTCATCAGAAATGCCTGTGTGCAAGGGTCTGCAGGAACTGTCCCACAGAGCTTCTAGCACCGCAAAGAACTGAGCAGCACTTCCCTCAAAGAGCTCCATGAGGATCCGCTCAGTCATGGTTCGAGGCCATGGAATCTGAAAGGAGAGGTAGGAGGAAGTGGTTACAGATATTCATACTGTAAATAGAGAGTACATTAACGGAAGAAAAAGCACTCACATTTTGACCTTCCTTCAGACTGCTCTTCTGTTTAGACCTGAAAAGAGTTTTGGGCTTCTTCCGAGGTTCATATACTGACCGTTTAAAGACCATGACTGCAAGCTGAACTCAACAGAGAAACAGAGAGCGTTCAAAAAGTATGTAAAAAGTCCAATCTAATACAGTAAAAAAGCACGAACTGTAATGAAAACTGTTAAAGGGGACCTCCACTGATTTACTAGTTTCTGCATACTCCATTTGTTAGAATATAAATACAGTAATTAATAGTTTCATGTAAAAAAAATATTACTCTTTAAAAAATGTAATACTTTGTATTCAGATGTCTTCACATATTGTTTTGGATGATAAACGAAGCAGCCATTTAATTAGATTAATGTAATCATCTAACTTCATTTGTCCTTTTAACAATGATGTAGAAATTTTACATATACCTTAAGGGTGGCTTCTTTGAAGGCCCTTTGTGTCTCAGCTGATGATGGCAAGTCACTTAGCTCCTCTAGCTTCCTCAGTTCATTTATTTTACCGATAGCTCTTCTAGCAAACACCTGTTCAGGAAAAGAAGTCACAACAAAACCATCATTTCATCTAACAGAAGACACTTAAAAATAACTTTAACAAGGTAATGTTCACATTGGCTTCTTTTCAATTTTCATTGTGGTCATTTCTTGACATTTTAATTGACATTATATCTGTATCCCTGGTGAAAAGAAGTACACATTCTCTACAAAGAACACACTTCCCAAATATAATGTTTACATGCTTACTTTAATTATACCTTTAACTAAGATAAAAAACTGTTTTTCTCTATAATTAAGGGGTTTACAGCAAAGATATTAATGCATAAAAGGCCAAGACTACTCTTAAAGACTGAAGCACCCTTATGACCCCCCTTTCTGCTCTATAGCAAATCAAGCATCAGAAACCCAAGTTTCTTACTCCATCCTCTGATTAAGATAAAACAGACCTCTGCCTGAACCGCAGCCTGGCCATCATAATAACATTCACACACAGCACAGTAGAGTATGGCCCTCCAGGGTAAGAACCTGGAGGTGAGCAGTGGAACAGACATCTCCAAACACATGCAGGCCCACAGCAGGAACTCTAGAGCCTTAGAGAAGACAAAACACAGGCAGGGTTCAACAGGGGACTGAAGCACATTAAAATGCAGCATGATAAGTGTTTTCACCAAAAACATGTGCTTAGGTACCTGTGCAGCTTGGCTCACAGACATTAGAAACCTGCATATGTCATATATGTGCAAAGAACCTGAGAAAATAGAGAAAAGATGTTCAGCTTCCAACAAAAGCCATGCAGATATTTTATATAATTGACATCAATTCAGTGCAATTGTACAGTGTACCATTGTACAGTAACCAGCACAAGCTCTCATAGGGCAGGATGGCTTGCATCATGATGCGCAGAAATGCCAAAACCCTGATCAGTTTCTGCATCGCATGCTGATCTGGCAACTTAGACCTTCCTCGCTCCAATTGGAAGGTACACAAACACTCCCCCTGCAGAGCACGGAACTATACACACAGACACACATAAATATACACACACACACACACACACACGCACACTTATCCTGTGTAGGGTTGTTGGATGTGCTGGAGCCAATCCCAGCTAACACTGCGAAAAGCAGAGAAACAGCGTGGACAGGTTGCCAGAGGGCACATTTGTATTTAATGCACCTTTTAAAAAAATTTTATCATTCCAATATAATAAACGAAAATCATGACATTTGAGATTTCATGGTGGACTGATTTTTTGAAAATAACATGATGAGGTCAGATATTCAGATTTAGGTTAGTTGTACGTAAACATAAATCTCATGCAGGCATGCTTTAATGCAGGAAGTCTTACCATAAGCTTTGCTTCTTCACTCTCAAAGCCCTGTGGAAAGAAGCAGTGCTTGAAGTGCTCCACGTCCCTGATGCTCTCCAGGTCAGCAGCACAGACCTGGAGCAGGTAGCGCCTGTAGCCCTGCCACTGGGCCAGCCTGAAAAACTACACACAAAAACACAGAACACACAAAATACACCAACATTCACACACACTGAGCGACTGACAGCCAGCCACCTCACTCAGACCACTGTGATCTGTGCCTGGTTGTGTCAGATAACAATGTATGTCGCTTCAGAACATAAAAAGACTGAAATAGAAGAGATCTGACCTTGTTCTCCAAAAGGAAATCTGCGGTTTGCAAAAGGCGCTCATCCATAAAACGAGCTGGAAGTCGAGGCCTGTATTTATTCCACATGTCAAAAAGTTTCATGGACCTGTCGAGAAGCAAATATAATCCCATGCGTTAATATTAAGGATGATATTTTGAGTAACTGCCTGAATAATTCGCTTTAACGTGACCTGAGTGGTCTGACATCGTCTCACCCTCTGGAATAATACGAGTGGTCGAAGTTTGGCGATTCACGAACTTTCCTCATGTGTAGTTTGAACTCTTTCAGGTCTCTTTCGAAAGAGGACACGACTGGGTTAGATTGATCTATTTTACCATAATACGAGGCTGATAACGGATCCATTTTCAGCCGCTCCTCGCGTTAGCAGCCCGGCTAACAGCGGCGGAAAGTTTGGAAGCGTTGCCATGGCGACGGGCCGACCTGCCGCTGGTGGCTGGCTGAGGCCTGCTTCGCCAGAGGGTCTTAAAAACACCAAACCTCCTCAGAACACGATTAAAAGTCTGAAAAAGGATGTGTGGACGAACGTTTTTGAATATAATAAGGTGTGTGAAGTGAATTTTAGTGCACTGACTAGACAAGCAACATTTTCACTGCAGTAAATTACTGGGCTAACCAGCTAAATATGTGGAATAAATTTGGAAAATATAGTATTTTCATTTGCCTATTATCATAATTTCATTGCTTTTCACCAGTTAGATTTACCACTGTTTCACCTGTATCAACTTTAAATTTAAAAACTCAAAATTCGCTGCTCGTTTTATAAAAACTAGATCTGAGCAGCTGGATTCACATTCTGTTTGTGCTTGTGTGTTGTTAACAGTTAAATAAATAAATAAATAAATAAATAAATAAATAAATGAAATGTTCACCTCCAGCTGCAAAGTAACTTGTTCAGTTTTAAATAAAGATTCTGTATTTGAAGTGAAAGTGAAAGTGAAAGCGACAACCCTCGTCCTTGTGAAACGCAGCACAGCACAGCACAACAAAATTCAATCTCTGGGTTTCACCCATACACACACGTGCAGCAGGGGGCAGCTATTGAAAGTGCACACGGAGCAGTGATGGGGACGGTACCTTGCTCAAGGGTGCATCAGGGCAACCTACTGGTGTAGTTCTTTGTTGGTTTGCACACAGTGGACCACATTACAGAAAGTGGATATTCTTGTCATTGTGAAACGCAGCACAATACAACACAACAAAATTCAACCTCTGCGTTTCACCCATACACACACGCGCAGCAGGGGGCAGCTACTGAAAGCACCCGGGGAGCAGTGACAGGGACAGTACCTTGCTCAAGGGTACCTCAGGGCAACCTACTGGTGAGAGAATCGAACCCACAATCTTCCGATCCAGGGCAACTCCCTAACCACTAGACCACCGCTGCCCCTAGAGAAAGAGAACGAGGGTTTGTCAGTCAGCTTCGGTTTCAGGATTTAGAATTCAGGATTAAGATTTTTTATAGAAGGTTGTTCTAGGCAATTAGATGAGTCAGTCCTACACAAGTTTTCTGAAGATGTGCAAGACATTAAATGTAGCCAGGTGTATCTGGTTGATCCTGTAGGTGTTCAAGGCGGGAGACCTTTGAGACCTTTGGAGGCCTCTAGTGGATCAGTTTATTATTTAAGATGGACTTCCTGGATGAAAGCATAAGGTGTGGCTTAATCCCTCCCGAGGCACACCTGTAACCGAAACCGATTAAAGGACGCTGCTGTAAGTGATTTCACAATTATGATTTTTTCTTTTTTTGTGCATAAAAAGAAAAATTCTAATAAAATGATCTGATCCAATATAGAAAAAACAATGTTTGTTTTACAGGGCGGCGTCCATTTTAATCTACTGCTCAGGTAAGCTTTTGTTTTTTCTTCTGAATCTCATACACAACTGTCCTTTGTCAAACGAGTCAAAGCAAAAACATGGCTGCTGACAGATTATAAGCAGCCAACCTATTTAGGAAATATCTTTTATTTATTACTACTTTAATTATTACTACTACTCATGCCATTCAGTGAAGAAAACCAATGTCTCATTTTGAAAATGATCTTTCTTTGTTTTTGTCGGAGTAGTGGTACAGAGTGTATTCAGGAAAAATCTGTCCTAATTACAGACTTTAATAGTTAAATTGCAATGTGCGCAAGAATATTCTGATCCTGTGTCAGCTTTCACTTTACTGGTCAGTTCTATTAGCAGACTATAGACATTTTGTCAGGACATGTTTATTTCACTTGCCAAACTCAGCAGTTTGGCTGATTTGAATGCAAATTTGCATTGCGTGAACAAAGGTTTGGCATGCACACCAACCTACAGTGTACGTGTACTGAATTTGTGTGTAATTTAACAGCTTCACTTTATCTGTATTTTGCATTTGTCCAACTTCTCCTCACATACATTTCTTATCAATTTAAAGGGAAAGGGACAGATAGTGATTTTTGTGTGTTTGAAGCCTGTTTGCTGGCACTGCATTTAATGTCTTGTGTCTGGTAAAGAGGAAGTGAAAACTGTATTTAAAAAAAAAACAGTATAAATAGGGAAAGTATAAAACTGGATATGCAGGGGATGAGCTCATCGTTTCACACTCCATTAGAAACACACACAAACACACCCTGTGCTCCTTGGTCACATGACCTTTTGTTTACATGGCAGAGCAAGTTCGTTGAAAGCTATAAAAAACAGTTAACCACAAAGGGCACAGTACAGCCCAACAGGGCCCTTAGTAAGATTATCAGCTTGCTCAAAATAAACTAAAATTGTTTGATAAAGTATTTATTGAGGGATGATGGATTTGCCCATGTACACTATATACATCACTGTATGATGATTTAATACAAATAAAAATGCCTTTCCAGATCACACAATGGTGGAACAAGTATACGAAGCAAGCAGTGCTATTTCTCCCAAGGCTGGCCCTAGCGAGGTGGAAAGTCACACACTCTCTGACTTTAACATGAGGTAGAAATACGCACGTTTTAAAGAAATTCCCCTCCTTATCAGTAGAAACTTTACTTTTTTATGTGGTACTAACATGCTAATATATTTTTTGGGTAATTAGTAATGAACAATGTAGAATTATTCACTGCAGACTGAAATTTATAGCAGGTTTTTGTGTTCATGAAATTTCATAGTGGAAGAGCTGCTCAACTCATTGGCCATCAGCTGGCTCGGATCGGGGATGAACTGAACAGCAGTTGGAGTGAGAAACTCCCCAACCACTGGCCACAACGTCAACGCTGGCAGGCATTTGCTTACGTTAATATCCTGTACCTGAGAGCTATCAATGGGTACGTATGTTTTAGATAGTCGTCATATCCACATGCTCTCCTGTCTCCTGCCACCTAATCAAAACTGTCTCAGGGTTTACACTACAGGCCAAGAATGTGGAAGAATGCAGTGATTTCTAAAGAGGAAAGAGACAAATACTAAAGACATACCTTTAGTATAAGCAACAATTTTCTTTCAAAAGTTGGTTGTGTTCTGCCCTTGTTCTCACATACAGTGTGGGGAAGCAAATATTTCAACACTTTTGATCATTTGTTTTTGTTTAATTTACTTCATAGTGCATTCATATTCACGGTGCATATTCAAACACATTGTATACCTACATCTATAACTTTATCATGGGATTCAAGTCAGGAGGGTCAGAACTTTTGTTCTATTAGCTTTTGACTTCACTATTGGTATGGTGTCTAGGGGATCGTACATGCAACACAGTTTCCTTTTACACGCTTGATTCATCTAGGTTAACTATCTAGAATGCAATGTTCTAACTGTTCGCACTACTGTCAGATTATCCTACAACTCTTTCTAAGTAGCTGTTTTATCTTCCTGGTCTGTAATCTAAGAGTATTTGATGAGTACTTGGATTCCCTTTGCTGTATTTTGTAGCACTAGCCCCTTATACCAACCTGTTGTTAACTAACAGGAGCATCTGAATGTGTGAATCAGTTTAAGCTGTTCAGAGATTTATAAAACTCATGGGGAGGAAAACAAAGGACATATGTATTTACTGGAGTCTATACTTGTAGACACTTAATCAAAAGTTGCTGTATATTAATAAATGTATTACTGTCTGTTATGATGTTATGTTTATTTCTGAAAATTGCGTCCCAACCTTGGGCTTGTCCTATAGCTGTGGTTCGATTAGGGAGTCAGAAAATGAGAGCACTTCTACATGTATAAAGAAGACTTAAAATATGTTACAGCAGGACCATTGGCAGCTTTTGGTGGTCTAAGTTGATGCCGATGCTGAAGACATCGTGGATGGTACCACAGCTGCACATTCAAGCCTGCAAGACAGCTATGAAATGGACCACCTGGGTAAGAGAAAATCCTTGTTGTGTCATCATTAATTATAGAACACCTAGATCCCCAGATTTATTCAATAATCATTTTTATTATTCAACCCAAAGTCTCTTTGATCAAAGCTGCTTACATTAAAATCTCATAGTAAAATGAGCGTATTGTGTATTAAATCTGTGCACATTGGAACCTGGACTATGCAGGCTTATGAATGTGTACCAGATATGTAATAATGGTAGATCTAGCAGTCCTAGAACGCCTATTATGCTATGCTTGAATGTGAAGGAATAGTGAGTAGCCCATTCCATCTTAAAATGTAATGTTGTAAAAAATCCCAGTGTTAAAGAAAATAACAGGGAATAATACACAGTCAAGCCACTCTGTCGGAGGACTTTTTTATTCATTGCATTTTTCTAAATGCATTAATAATATAATTGTATTGCATTAAGTGCTATTGCTTCTAACCAGTCTCCACCTAAGCCTTTGCAAATGACATGTAAATAATGTGTTAGTGTGTGGGTGCCCAAAGAAACTCAAATTACTGCTTGTTTAGATGTCACATTAGTCACACAAAGCATGAAGTGGTTTCTACATCATTCAAGGTGGTCAAACCTGCTTTTGTTTTTAAGCAACTGGAATTAATAAGGGCTATATTGGGCCAGTAAATCAGGGACATTTAACATCATTGTGGCATTGTTCAGATGACAGTTGGCTTAATCCCCCAGTTTGGACTATGAAACTTTTTCTTTCTCTTTGAACAGGTCTGCAACTCTCACCTTTCTGACTGGTCTTTCAGGACCAAATGTTTTCTGGCTTCTGCTGTCCTGTTGGTTGCTACAGCTGCCTTAACTGCAACCTGGAAAATATCTGAGAATTAGACATCTGCCTAGAAAGGAGCCAAGAGCAGGTTTCGGCTCAACAGAAATCCTGGGTGTTTTTATATGAATAATTTTTTATGATTCTTTTCTAACTGATTGTAAGTGCTGGTTCACACAAGCATTTTTGGACGTTGTTTGATGTTTTTGTTGGTTTACAGTAGGGTCTGTTGCTGGTAAATTGGGCCATTTTCATTATCTTACCTCTTCTTCCTAAAAACTTTCTACACAAATGAAGGAAGCTGGACTTTCAATTCCAATTCTTCCAAGTAAAATGTCACTAAATAATAAATGTTTTTGCTGTGAAATATGTGTCTTGGGCTTTTGTCTATTGACTATATAGGACTGAAAAACAATAAATTGCCAATAGTGTAGTTCTGTCTGGCTAAATGTTTACTTAATTCAACATAAATTCACTGAAGGTTAGTACAATCCTCCCCTTAATCATATGGATTTACCTGTTATCAGTGCGTTTAATATTATTAATAATAATAATAATACAATTTTTATTTATATAGCGCCTTTCTCAAACCCAAGGTCACTTTACACAGCAGAAGATATAAATTAAATACAATATAAATTAAAACAGTTAACACAAAACACAAAGACAGTGACAAACAAACAGCAGAATTAGGAAATGAACAAAACTGAGTTTTGAAGAGAGACAGAGAAGACATTAGGTGCAGGTTTTGAGGGGGGGAATTCCAGAGTTTAGGAGCAGCAGCACTAAATGATCTACCACCCATGGTGGCGAGCCTGAATTTAGGAACTGAGAGTAACCCGGTACCGGAGGACCACAGTGAACGGGTAGGAGTGTATGAATGGAGTATTTCAGTGAGGTATGGAGGAGCAGATCCATGAAGGGTTCTGTACGTACTGGAGCCTGGCTAATGTTCTAGTTGGGAGACCAAAGAGTAAAGTGTTACAGTAATCGAGATGGGACGTTATCAAAGCATGAACAAGTATTTCTGCATCCTTCAATGAAAGTGATGAGTGAAGACGTGAGATGTTTCTGAGGTGAAAGAAAGCATTTTTACTTTGTGTTTATGTGAGTGTCAAATGATAGAGCGGGTGGCTGAAGTGGAGGTGGTAAAGTGGATTTGGGTATCATCAGCATAGCAATGAAAACTGAGGCCATGGCTTCTAATAATATGACCGAGAGGAAGAATATAAAAATTATATTAATGACTTTCAATGAACTGAAGCCCAAATTTCTAAATAGCATGAAACCAGCTTTGCAACTGAACCACAAACACTGCCTGAAGGAGCTAACTGACCTTTCACTGTTTCAGCAACAAATGTGTTCATGCAATTAATGTCATTAATCCTAAAGAGAAATTGTACAACACAATCAGTTTATTTTAAAATAGAGCGCCTAATTAGAATAGTAATTATAACTGACGTTTGTTTTGAAAAGGTTACTATAAGGGGTGTTTCTAAGCAAAGGCTGAACTTGCAGGAGTTAACTGGATGCTGATCCTGCTGATGTCATGCTGGACATAATAGCCATTAATCAATAGCTTCTTCCGGTTCTAATACAGATGCCACACATTCCAAGTTTTAATCATCACATGCTTTTACACCGCAAGGATGACTGGAACAGCACACATTCCATTAATAATATCACACAGCTTTTACTCACTTTTGGCTGAAGTTTCACGTTCAAATGGTTAGAGTCCCCTTTAAACTATGCAGCTGTGATGGTCCACTGGAAGAGCCTCCATTACTGTTTATAAAAGTTGAGGTTTAGATGTTGCTCAGTGTTGGACTGAAAACTTTTCTAAACTTTTGAATTTAAATGTTTTTGAAGTTGGATCAACACCACTGACTCACTATCAAACTCACCCTTTTTGTGAGATGTCACCTAGAGCAAAGAACGGCCAGAAATGCAATTATTCACAACGTTCAGATAGATATGGTGTCATTTTTTTTGTTGTTTGTTTGTTTTTGGATAGATATGCTCCTATTTTCTGTGTATTTAAGACTTTAGCAATAAAATTTTGAGTGACAAGGTTAAGATGGAAGCTCAGTGGTTGCAGATTTTAGGTCATAGGTTCACCAGAATACTGTGGTATGGCCAGACTGACTCTAAGGCTTTTACTGACAGCATTTTGGGCCAAGTACTAGACATGTATCTTAACTGAATAACCAAAGATGTGTAAATATGTTGCCTAGACTTTTAAATTTCAACACCAAAAATGAACGCATGAACTCTATAGAGCAAAGCTTGCTCTTCAAATAAAGCAGAGAAAGGGTTTTTAGATAAAAAAATAAATAAAAAACAAGAAGCACAACAAGTCTATTAAAAAACCCATTTATGGAAAATTCAACTGAAAAACCTTAGCATCACACTGAAGACACCCAAACTTTCCTCCTACAGCACAGAACTGCCATCACCCACACAAGTCTTTCATTCATCTTGTGGCAGTGCAACATCGATGTGAGTGTAGTTCTTAAATGCCCTCATGTTGCACTTCTGCAGCGCAGCACCCAGTTGTCTCCCGGGCCCCACCTCGTACGTGTGGGGGAAATCCTGACCCTGAGTCCTTTCATAGATCTCGTGCATCGTCTGTTCCCACTTCACCGGCGACACCAGCTGCTTGGCCAGCTGCCGCTGCACGTGCTTAGAGTGCATGTAGCGCTTCCCATCAACGTTGGAATGGACTGCGATCTCGGGCCGCCGCACGTCAAACTGCCGCAGAACGTCTCTGAGAGGCTCGACAGCTGACTCCATCAGAGAGGTGTGGAAGGCCCCACTCACCGGTAACTGACGCGTCCGAGCAAAGTGAAGCTGACGAGAGTTCTTCTGGAGGAAGTCTAGTGCCTGGATAGCCACAGGATAGAGATACTGAGAGATGACTTGTTTTGATTAATCAAACTATTCATACAATCCAGCAAAGGAAATGATGTGGAAATCATACGGGTTGCAGCTACTTTACGCATGCTGGTTGACAAATAACTCCTGACATATTCTAAGATCTTACCATTATTTCCTCTGAAAGTATATGTTTGAGTTGATGAAGAACATTTCCTACCTCCTGATGCCCTGCGATGACCCTTCCATCAGGAAAGAGGTAGTTTGCAATGGAGCAGACAGGGTTCTGTATCCCCAGAGACAGACAGTGCTGTCTGGCTTGAAGGCAGGCATACTTGTAGTTGGCTTGAGGTTTTCCGATCACAGATAACATTCCACTACGGATTTGATCAGAGGCTTTCTGCATGGCCTCTGCCCTTACCTTTACTGCAAAAAGGGCTAATTGCCCAGATTAAGTGCATCAGTAGAAGAAGGCTACAGGCATGAAAATGATATTTTTAAGGAAATAAACGCAAGGAATTTCCTGAGCTAAAAAAAAAATAAAAAAAAACGTAGGCTTGTCTTACCTTCAGTGAAGTCCATTGCACCAGAGAACACCAGAGCAGCAAACTCGCCAACGCTGAAGCCAGCAGCGGCAACACAGTTCTCGATCACCTGCGGAGTTAAAATAACATTCAAAAGTCGTTTCTTAAAGAAAGGTTTGAGTGCTATTTTCTGAAATCGCTCTACTGCTCTGCTTTAGCCAGTTGGCTCCCTATAAAGTGCTCTACATAGAACTGAAAGTGACTATTTGCCACTGTGATACGCAGAGGTACAGCCTCTGCTTTTCACCCATACACACCGTGCAGCGGGGGTCCAGCACCCAGGGAGCAGTGATGGGGACGGTACCTTGCTCAAGGGTACCTCATGGCAACCTATGTGTCTGTGATTTGAACCCACAACCTCCTGTTCCTGGGCTCTCGTCCTGAACCACTAGACTCCCGCTGCCCCAAAAATATATTCAATCTGAAGAGAATACTATAAAGGTGTTGTTTTGTTTGTAGTTCTATTAAAGCACATGATATTAGGAGCATCCTATATTATTTTAAATGTTCATGGAATTAAACCTTAAAAATGAAAAAAGACTGAGGAAATAATAATAATAATTAATAAATTAATAAATAACTATTATGGAAAAGCTGTGACTTGGTACTTAAGTGAGTCTGACTGGAAATCACTGATAGCTGTCGAGCAGACACCTCGGGGTTCTCCTGGTTCAGTCTTTCCACCGCAGCCAGGGATGTGACGAACACAGCAGGCTGGCAGTGCACGGTCTTCATGAGGTCCTGCTCGGGTCCGTTCAAACACAGATCCAGCAGGTCGTATCCGAGCACTTTCTGCGCCGCGGAGAACATGTGCTTCACCTGCCCGAACTCCAGCAGCCCTCTGGCCATGCCGACGAACTGGCTGCCCTGTCCGGGAAACAGAAGGACGGACACCTTGCCCGGGGCTCTTCTCCTCTTCCCCCGCTGCTCTTCTGCCGCGTCCTCTTCCCTCGACTCCTGCGTGCCATCCGATCCCGAGCGACTGGGCTCCGATCCAGACCACTTTCTGCAGGGGAGGATCACAGCCCGGGTAGAGCACGAGCACACCGCAGCTCTCCGACTAACGAGACTGACCAGACCCATGTCAGCTCATGCTAGTTATGACAAATAATAACGATATCAATCCGTGGCTCTATTTCAACACATATTTCAACACAGACGTTCGCTCAGGGAGCCGCAGGGGTTCGTGCACGAGGACTTTTATTTTGTAAAAGGCACTTTAAATGAAGGGACGTTAATATATTGCGGGTTTGAAAGTTAAGTCTAATGCAAAGTTTTTTTTACATACACAAATCGACTGTCTTACACTATATATATATATATATAATATATATATATATATATATATATATATAAAATAAATCTGTTAGCCTGTTTCATTAAATCAGGCGTGTTCCCAGTTGTTGAAGATTTCCTCTTGGCGTGTTTTTCGTCTGAAAATGGCATACCTGTCGGCCTGGGCTGCCGCACCCGATCACCAGCAGTCTGACAGCTAGATTTCTCATAGCAGATCTTAATTATATTATTATTCTTTATATAATCAGTTTCTTCGACCTTAAGACACAGAAGATCCAGAAGTGGCTGTTTATGCTTATGCTCTCTCTCTATATATATATTATATTATATTTATAGTCTTACATAATCACTTAATGCTGTATATTTACATTCTTAAATAAAATAATCCCCCCCCCCAACAAAAAAATAATCAGTTAAGACTTATCAGTCTTTGTTAGACATAGGCAAGTGATAAAAGGGAAGTGGTTCTTCCGTGCATCAATGATCCAACCCCATCGATGGCGAGGTCACCCACTGTTTATCAGCACCATCTAAATATAATTTTTTCTAATTGGGTCTCAGTTAATGGCATTTTCCTTAAATACTTTGAGTATCTTAAAACAAGTGTGTCATTCCACCAAATGTTAAACTGATGTTTATTGACAGAAGAACTCTGAAACAATACACAAACAACCAAGTGGCAAAACCGGCTTCTTGCAAGCCCTTGCATGGCAATCCAATTTATTGAACTACAGATGCTCTGTCATACAATATTGCACCACTTTAATTAAGGCTTTTAAGTTTACATTTGGCCAGCCACCCACCCACCCACCCTCCCTCCTCCCTCCCCCCCTTACCCGCACCGTTTTTTTTTTCCTTAAGCATTTCAAACACTGTTTTTTTCTTTCTCAGTTCCAAGTTTTAACATCAGTGAGATGTATTTTTTCTGCAACAAGGCATTTGTTTACAGGATCAGCAGACACTGTATCCACTGATGTTTGTCACATTTTATGCAGAGTGAAACCCAATAAAAAACAAGCATAAAGCATCCATTATCCACAGATACCGTACATTATATTCAGTCTCACGTTGCAAAATGTGTGTTAATGCTGGAAGAGACACTAAGGGTTGTTTCTGCCTGCACATTACTTTGCTGCAGTTCATCCAGGTCTTATGAATGCTTTATGAATGCCTCATATGATTTATGATTGCACTTGGTTCAATGTTTTTTTTTTTTTTTCCCTTTTCTCCCTGCTCATTCGCACAAGGTCCCCACCCCGACATTCACTAAAGTTTACCCCACAGGAACGCAGACAATAGACAGGTCAAAGCAGGTATTACAAAAAGTGGAACAGTCACTAACAGGCAAGATTTTTTTTTGTTTTTTTTACTAAAAGTATCCAATGTGGTTTTCATATTCTCAGTTTACCAGATGCATTAACAGGCAAAGAGAAGGCGGGGGAGAGTGTTATGTACGATTGAAATATATGGAAACAGGGTTGATGACAATTTTCCCCTCAGTTTTGTATTTAAAAACCCCTTATAATATAAATTTCCTGTAGATTAGGGCAATTCTGAGGGATTGATCAGATCAGCCAATCAGGTTCCAGAGGTGGGGGGGGGGCACATTATGACATCACACTCTTTCAAGACTCTCATTGGGGAAGCACAAAATTACCACACCCCTTACAACAGAGCCCCAATAATGAAACCCCGCCCACTGTACAAATATATCTGTAAACAAGACCGATGAACCTTGCATGAGAGATGGATTTAACATTTATGTATTTTGTATTTTTTTGTTTTTTTTTTTTGGAAGTTTTGTTTAGTTAGATTCTCCTGAAAGAAAATAAAAAGATCTTAACATATATTTGAAGGCAACATTTGAGGCTAAGGACAACATGATAGTGACAGAAATTATATATTTTTTTGTTTTACTCTTTACATGTACATCACTGTATCCACAGGTTTTTCTAAAGATAAAACTCATATCAATAGTTCTTGTGATATACCATCTTGGCAGAGCCAAAAACAATCTTGTAAATTTTAAAAACAGAAAAAGCAGTAGAGAAGGAAAATCAAGAGAAAATGAAAGCAAAAGTGTTACAAAAGACAAAAAAAAAAAAAAAAAAAAGAAAGAAAAATGCACAGAAACCAAGGAGCGAAGTTAGCTGTATGAAATGGGATATATAGGCGCTCTTTGGACTTCCTCTCATCTCTGGCTAAAATAGTGGTGCTTATAAATATCGCATCATTGTAATTGCCATGGCAACGTGCACAGTCAGGTTCAACACTCGCTCGCTCCAACGGTGGCTGTTTTCCGTTAGCAATAACACTGTGTGTAGGCGCTGTGTTTTTAAAATTCATTTAGCTCTTTATTCATTTATCCATGTAATTATTTTTCTATTTCAGTTGCATACAGTTAGAATATATATTTATATATTTATAAGTAAAAATCTCTCTTGCGACATTGGAAAGTGATCATGGTTATCTATGTGCAAAAAAACTAACAGGATACTGTAGCTTTGAATCTGTTGGTTGCTTGGTTGGTTGGTTGGTTGGTTGGTTTTTGTTAAAGGGGCATCACCACACAGGAAAGTCCATTCGATGTTAGATTTTAGTAACGTCGGAATGCTGGCACTGCTGAGAGACACAGCAGCAAATCAGACCTGAAAAAACAGCGAGAGAAGAGAGAAAAATGAAGAATACTTTTCTGTGAGTCGTTCACTACATTTCAAAGGGCCTGAAAGTGTTCATTGTATTCTTATTGGTCCAGAATGAAACAGCAGGTAATTTGCATGGGGGGGGGGGGGACAATAAAAAAAAACAATTAAATGTTTGACATTATTTATATATATATTTAAAAAAAAAAAAAACACTCCAGACAGTTTCTGCCCTACAGTCCTCACCTGGCTCAGAGCGACAGAACAGCTGTGTATTAGAGCAGCTGGCAGTTGGACTTTTTGCGGGCCTTCCCAGGTACTGGAGTTTTCCTGTTGATTTGCCGAACCAGGTCATAGAAGATCTACAGAGAACACAGGCGGTCACACCATGAACAAGGAATATCAGAGCAAAGCCAACATCTCCTCACTCGCTGCCTGTAATTCATGCACCATCAGATATGATTGCTGCAGTAGTGAGCCAAAATGTGCTCAGACAGAGCGAGTGGCACGACTCATTCCTGCAGATGACAGCGAGATGAGCCTTGGGGCAAGGCACACTCAGACACGCAGACACACATCCAGTCAGTTGTTTGCCTGCTTCAGATCACATTTGTTTCAGTCCCTGTGGAGCCAGCTGGGGAACACAGCCACTTTGGTGAAGCATTAACAATGGTAAATGATAATTATTATTTCATCCGTAAAAGCTGCTAATGTTTCCTGCAGCAAATAGCTTGGGAAGGCTGTGATTTGCTACAAAGCGGTATGACTTAGGAAATTCCTTTTTTTGACAATCATAGATACATTTTAGCACAGAGAACTCTCCCATCGCTATTCTTCTTTAACCACAGAAACTGATCGGGGTCAAAGATCTGGGTGGATAACCAGAGTCAAACATCATAGACAGAAAGCAAGGCTTAATTAAAGCAATAACAAATAAAAATGATAACGCTAACCTTCTTTATCATGACTAGTATACAACAGTAGTCAATTAACACTTGAACAGATTTCTTTCGAATGAGTTTGGTTAACCTGGAAACAAACTTTCAAGTCATTTCCACTTAGAAACAGAATCAATAAGAACTCGCCACCAGGGGGAAGTAATGGAAGCAATTTCCAGTTATGGAAAGACAGTAGGGAGCCCCTGTTCTAGCCCTGATGATGTTTTCCCTGCCCAGACACCATAATTTCAACTGCACTTGTTTAACCAGAGAGAGTGAGCAGGGAAATGATGTGCTTAGCCCTTTCCAAGCTGGACTGTAATTAGACACCCCAGTTTGGTGCAAATTACAAATCAGAACAGAAAGATCTAAAAAATATCTCTCCTCTTAAAGGCTGACTGGATGAAAGTCTTTTACTGGCAGACTGACTGACAGCGATGCATTCCTAAGACAGCAAGGCTCTCAGAGAAGACCTCACTAAGCTAAAGCCTCTCTGAACTAATTGAGTTGCATGTCGTTTACTGTAGCTTTATTGAATGGATGTGTGGACTTCGATTAGGGAAAGCGAGAGGCAGATGTCAAGGATTTAAAAGATGACAGAAGGCTGCTGCTTTTATGGGCATAAATGAACTCTAACACAAAAAGGGCACTTTACTCCAAGGCTGATGACCTGAGATCATTTCCTTCTGCCTGGTACACTATGATGCATGTAACTGCCAGCAGTAGGACTTGATAGCATCAAGCTCTGGAAATGAAGGCTGCCAACGCAGTCTGACTGCTCAGACGGAACCAGGGCTTCTTGCTGACTGAACACAAGACAAGCACTGTGCCTTCGAGTCAGCAGCCACTGAGCCAAGGCCCTCAAACACAGAGCTTCCTCTGTGTCCATGCACTGCAGCTGACTGTCTGACGTTGGACTATGTGACTAGGCCACATTGAGCGATGGCACTGGCTGACAATAGCCACGTTCTGTCCCCAGCAGAAGATCGGAGCTGCCAGAAACAAAAAAAGTGGACTATTAAAAGTAAGGGCAAAAAATAACACAGTACTAAGACATTTCCATGACACTTAATGAAGTGTCTTGACAGTGGCAATTCAGTAAAAACAAAACAAACTAAAAAAACATATTTTGTTTTTGTGTACAGACGGAGAGCCTCAGAATATCACTTAAATGAAGCTCCCCAAATGTATCCATATAGATCAACTTTCTCAGGGTCGCAAGTAAGCTTTTAAAAGAAAGAACAAGTGAGAAAAAAAAGTCAGTTTAATCCATCTAAGGTGGTGGCTGAAAACCAAAAAGGTCTTTTTTACTGTGTATTTTATGCAGTTGCAACAAACTGGTTGTTATTTACAGGCTCTTTATTAGTTTGAACTGTGTAAAGTTCATAGTTCTTAAAGTATTGGTAATGAAACCATTATATCCTTAATAGTCATAAAACGCATTGAAACAATCCATTGGTTTGACCTAGTCTCTGTGTACACTAAGAGTGACGCATCAGCAGTTATTTCCAGTGTAAACAGAGGAACACAAGCAGAAGCTGCAGAATAAAGGGAAACGTCCATTGGAATAGCTGCCATAGTGCAATTGTATTTACACCCAGCATGCAGCAGTGCATACAGGTTCCATGCCAATAAGCGGTGTGAACTATATTATTCCTCCGTTTATGTGTACACATGCAGAATAGTTTAACAAGCAAGAGTTATCTGCAATTTATTTAGTGCATACTCAAGAGTTTTGCAGAAATTATCTAGCTTATACCTCAGCCCTTAGAGTTTGGATATGAATGATCACAAATTAGTAACTAAAATGTAGACACATACTCATCAGATCAGACATCAGATCAGATTACAGTCCAATTGATTCATTTCAAATAAATGTGATTAAAAAAGAAAATAAAATATAAAACGGCAGGCTGTTTAGTGCATTGCACCACTGCAGAATCAGGACTACCAAAGTGACATATTAGTAACAATATTACTCCAACACTTTTTTTTTTTTTTTTTTTTTGCTTTTTTCCATTTGTCTATGCCCAAGGCTTTTTAAGAACATTCCAAACCAGCACAGTATTAACATCGCTAATATCAACACAATGTTTAAACACTGTCAAATCTAGTTAATTAGCATCCCTGATCATTTTTCCATGAGAAACTTCAGCAGGCCAATGGAAGTTTTCATTGAGGCTTTTGCATAATGCTTACCTCATTTACGTTAATCTTGGACTTTGCAGAGGACTCCAGGAAGGCACAGCTGTTCCACTGGCGGGCCAGGTTCTGTCCCTGTTCCTTTCCCACCACTCTTTCATCCTCCAGATCACACTTATTCCCCACCAAGATCATCGGCACCTACAGGGCAGTAAGGAATATGTGGGTCATAAACTTCTACAGACTTATTATTGTCAGTTATTCATTTTAACAGAACGTCCAGCATTACCTAATGTGAAAATGAAAGTGAAAACGACTACCCTTGTCATTTTGATATGCAGCACAGCACAACACAACACAACACAAAATTCCCTGTGGTGCAGCAGGGGGCAGCTACTGAAAGCGCCTGGGGAGCAGTGACGGGGACAGTACTTTGCTCAAGGGTAGCTCAGGGCAACCTGCTGGTGAGGGAATCAAACCCACAATCTTCTGATCCGGGGCAACTCCCTAACCACTAGGGCACCTATGCCCCAACGTCTGTCCTAATGTCAAGTTGGTACAATTGATTTCACAGTTGACTCAGTGCTCAGAATAGAAACCAGAGAGCAGGGGCAGAAGTTTTCCTTTTATATAATTTTATAATTTTATATAATAATACAGTAGTTCAATACTATCACAGTATTTAAAATAATAATATACTACTATAAATATATATTAAACTACAGTGCATGTAATGAACTACATTTTCCAGACTAAATTGAGTTTTTGGTTTTCTGGCCAATTCTTTGACTTCTATTTCTAGATCATTTGACTTCCATAAGTAGCTTGTGATACATGTTTGGTCTAAAATACTGCATACCAACTACAGTGCATCCGAAAGTATTCACAGCGCTCCACTTTTCCCACATTTTGCTATGTTACAGCCTTATTCCAAAATGGATTACATTCATTTTTACTAAAAAATTCGGTACACAATACCCCATAATTACAAAGTGAAAATGTTTGCTTGAAATTTATGTAAAATAATAAGCAAAAATTAAACAAGTATTCACAGCTATGGCACTGACCCGCCTCAATACCGCTAAAAAGGAAGAAAATGTAACATTAACTGAAATAAACTGATCACAGATCACTATCTTTGCTATTACTGTAAAATCTTCCCAGGAGTTTTTATTTGCATTGTTGCATGCAGAGGTTACACAATGACCCTAACCTGCACACCTTTAACACTAAGGCACCAATGACTGACAAGAGCCGATTCTTTGAGTATAGCAATAAGGCACTGACACATGGAGACAGTGTGAAGGTGAAAGCACGTCATGAGACTTAATGAGTGCGAAGGTGGTCAAAGTGGCTCTAGAATCCATTCTAAAGAGGAAAAAATGGCTTTTACGGTTGCTGAGGATTTCAAGGTCAGTACGTTTTGAATAACATAAATAACTACTTCAACTGATAAATATGGGTAAGAATGTAATTCAGAGTTTGCAAATGTTTAAGAGTTGTCTGTGTTAGAAATGAAACTCCCATCTCTGTATTTGAATTGAACCTGTACCTTTAATATATATTTTAATACTTCAGTGTTAAATGCCGAGTGGTCTTGTGTTAGGGCTGTAATAATGCATCTCGCTCCTAAATCAAATCAATTCAGTTCCCTTTACAGCTTTAATAGGCCTTAAAGGTTTGCCCCACTGGTGCTCTGTGCATTATTGTTTGTGTTGAGCCTACCAACACAGATTCTAAGAAAACTGTTTTCCTTTTTTTTTTTTTTTGACACAGCAATAATGAAATACAGCTATTTTGAATATCTGAAAATAGCTTTGAATATATGAGTGTAGGGACGCTTTTTGGGGTTTTTAAGCAAATTAATTGTCGTATATTTGCAAGTTATTTGCAACAGTTGCTGGGAAGCAGTATGGAAGAAAGAATCATGGATATTAAAAAATTATGGAAAAGAAAAAATGAACTAAAATCAGACTGAAGCCCTGAGCTCAAATGGAAGAGGAAGTTGGAAAATCTGAGAGGAAATGCAAATACTGCTACACCAGAATTCAGCAAAAAACTGGAACCCCATACAGCTGCAAGTGTATCACCACAGAGAAGTAAAACTATGAGGCAGTTTTGGGGCAGACCGTGCAAAGAGCTTTCCTAATTCATCTGCAACGAGAAGGACAACTGAAATAGTGCAGGTTAGAGGGGCTGTAAAACTGTCTTCTTTCTCAGAAACATTCTGAATAATGCCTTGCGTGCTTGCACACACACGTTCATTTCCTCCATGATCTATGTACATAAAAGTGAGTTGGACTTTGACCTGATGGTAAATGAAACAACACATACACTGATTATATGTACACAAAAGCTAAACAAAGAACTACAGGGCAAATATGACAAAACAAGAAATCTTTCAAGTTCATCATCATGTCATGGGCGATAGCCGAACTGGGGAAAGGTTTCTTTATGGCCTTTTGGAGAAGAAAGATGAGAACACAATCCATAAAAGGCTGCTGTGAGATCAGAGCTACCCTTAAAGCAACACTTACCCAGAGAGGTGAGAACATATTGATGAAAAAGAGGGCTTTACAAACAGAAGAATGGATAGACAGATGAGGGTGGTGGGCGTGTGGGAAAACTCACATCGTCAGTGTCTTTAACTCGCAGAATCTGTTCTCTCAAGTCCTGCAGATCGTTGAATGTGGACTGTGCTGTTATGGAGTATACTAGTGCGAAGCCCTGGCCATTCTTCATATACAGGTCCCTCATGGCTGTGAATTGTTCCTGTGAAGAAGTGAAACAAACATCATAAATCTTGGTTATTTTCTAGCACAAGAGCCAATGCTGTACGCCCACTGTACACCATCATCTATTGCTGGTTTGTATACAGATTTGATTTACTGTATACGGAGTACATGGTCAGAAAAACGGGGTACTCTGCAGGTACAGTTTTGTTCTACATGGCATGATGTACAACAGTGAAACCAAGTTCCAGGAGTGTGACTTTTACATTCTCAAGGGAAAGCTAATAGTTTAAACTTTTCTCTGGGAGATGAGAGGCATTTTCATAATTTAGTTCAATTACATTACAATTACAATACAAAATTTAATTCTAGCTCCATGTCACCTAAGATGTTCTTCTAGAACTTCTAGAAGAACTCACCAGGTCATAACAGGAGATAATTCATGGTTCAAAATGGTTAAGGGAGCAGCAAAAAACTCATTCTTTAGTGATTCAGACATGTTTTCAAAATTTACAAGATTCATACATAATGCTCAGGTACTTCATATAAGCCAATGCAAAAAGGTGCTTTACAAAGGTGTATCTGCTCTGCTTGGTGCCACTTGTTGAAATAGTATTAATGAATAGTAACTTAAGGAGCAGAAGACCACCTCATTAGGTCTACTTCTCCTTGTATGCTTGGCTACTGATCCGATGGCCTATTCCACTCAGGCTGAGTGGGAGGCAGTTGCCAAGGGCAACATGTTTGTAAGGGTATGAGGAGACCACACAGGAGAAATAATTACTATTCTGTCTGCAGGATAGAAGTCCACCTGTGAGGGGCTTGTTGTTGGTTGTCGAGTAGAAAAAAGGAAAAACCTACAAACACATATGCACATCCCTATGTGTATGTGCTGCTGATATACACAAACATCAAAGCGCTGTATGACCTCAAGTCTGAACTACTGCAGGAAGGAAGCCACAGTCATGTGTGCTCAATACTTTGCATGAAGTGACTTTTCACTAAACTCATTATCTGAACACATGAAAGCGTGTAAACAAGTATGAGATAATACACATTTCTTTAGTAAAATATATTAGGCCTTAAAATGAGCCATTTTTATTTGAAGCACTTCATCTAAAGTGCTCACTTAAAAGACAAAATTCTCAAATGGCTCAATTTCTACCCTACAGGAAGAAATACACAGTTTGTGTATGTGGACTGGGTGTGTGGCCTTGTGCAATAGAATAAGTCTGTGTGCATTTTTGCTGCTATTAATCATTGGGAATTCATTTGTGTTTTTTATGTATTGCTTGTGGACAGTTTGTGTTTGTTTTTATTTTTCCCACTGGCTGGAATGTTTTTCTACCAACGACATAAAACCAGACAAGACACTTTGCATCACAACGGCCGAGTGAGGCTCGGCCACCAGCCAAGTGCTTGTTTAATAGCAGATGTGAGGTTTTACTGGGACGGGGACTTTGAGGCGTAACATCAGGGTGACTGAGTCTGATTGGGCCTCAAGCCAAGAGACCTAGCATTACAGTGAAGTTTTACTCGATTTGGACTGGAGGAGTTGGAAAGCCTCATGGTTAAGAGACTGTTTAATGTAATGGGGGAAGGTCAGCTGGGCCATGAGCTGGGACTTTGCATAACAGGCTGGACGCCAAGCAGGAAGACTGTGCACCATGGCAGTGGAGTTTGCTTGGGACCAGGTTAACTTGCCCTGCCTGGGCTCAAAGCCAAGGACTTTATGGCATCTTGATTTGACTGTCCCATGACCTGAGGCTTTTCTTCTATTGTTTATATGTTTTGCTTGCCATCCTTGGGCTTAAAACCTTGTTTGAATGTTTATGTATGGCTACAAATAGCTACTTTTATCACATGACCATTTTTACTTTGACCAGTTGTGTTTTGAGCAAATCTTTGCCACCAAATCAGACTGAATTTATTCTTTGTGCACCCAGCCAGGCCAACATGGATGGGTATGTGTTTTCAGAGGACGTATATGAAAGATGAAGTGAGATTAGTTTTCAGTGGGACATATACATGAAAGCAAGTAAATCATGAGTGAGCTTGATGTCAGAGGATTTGTCAGCCATCTTGGATCTTGTGTGTCTGACTGTGGTGCTATTCTGGAACAGAAAGCCCAAGGACAGCACTCACCATCTGTCACCAAGGCCCTCAAACTATAAAACAGGGGTATAGGAAACTACAAACAAGCTTATCTCTCCTCAGGGAAGAGACCCACTCCGCATCCTTTTGCACCTGAGTGCAGAAAGGAAGGATCTTGTGTGTTAGCAACTAAAACACTCTCACACATTTGCGGAAAGCCTGGATCCCTTTTCCAAGCAAGTGTTCTGTGATTTGTGATTCAATTCAACAATTAAAATTCTAAAAATTTAAGCATTATCCAGTACAAATAAAGCATTTTCAATCCCTTAAAAGGCTGTTTAAACTTATGTGGTAACTGAAATGCAATTTGATGTAAATAAGAATCATATTCTACTCCAACCAAATTAAAGCACCAATTAAGCTGAAACAGAAAACTTGTTCAATTACAATTGCAGGAATATTAGGTTAAATATAACATTGAAAGAAATTAGCCTATTTGCACTTGTAATATGTTGACAATTTGCATAATAGCACATGTTCTGATTGCTCTATATTACAGTAAGAAACAAAATCATGATTAATTTTCTCTCTATTAAGGCTTCCTCTTTTTTTTCCAATATAGATATTCCAGAGACTTTGTAAGGCAATGCAAAGGTTTACTATTCAGTTAATCACTTTTTCAGATTGTTGAAAACAAAACTATAAATTACTAATACAATCAAAAGTGAAAGCCCCAGATTCAACTAGTTTTAAACAATATTATACAAATATTATATAATATATACATGGTGAAGAAAACACTGAAAAAACTAATTCAACTTCAGCCCTTACCGTCCCTGCAGTGTCCAGAATCTCCAGCATGCACTGCTGGCCATCCACTTCTACTTGCTGCAAAAAAGAAAAGAGCAGCAGTCAGGGGTGCTGCAGTGGTAGGACCAGCTACAGACCAAGAGGTCACAGGTTCGAATCCCCTACCAACTATCTGAGCAAGACCCTTAACCCCAAGTTGCTCCAGGGTGACTGTCCCTGTAGTTAGGAAATGGAGTTTCTCTGGATTAAGAGCGTCTGCTAAACGTGGTAAATGTAAATGTAAATGTAGAAATACCAACAAATAAATAAATAAATAATGAAAGAAACCCCAGTCAAAATGAACACAACAACTATGAGAAGCTTTCTCTTCTCCATGGTTGGCCTCTAATGACGTTGCCTATAGAGTATTCTTCCTGCTGGCTCAGAATTGATCCATCAACAAGCTGGCTATTCTAACTACTAATTTAAAGAAAGCCTGCAGGGAGGCCACTAGCTGTCTCACAGCACCATGTTCAATTTGACCCATACTGTGAGACTTAAACCCTGAATGGGATCTTTCAGATGCATGAGGGGATCGAATGGGCCATTTAAGATTAGGACTGAGATGCAAATGCAAGAAGGCCTAGCCCACTCTAAAAATAAAAACAAGATTTTCCTCTGTTTTAAACAAGTCATTAAAACAGCATCAGAATTCACTCCAAGATGGTCGGTTGTACCCTTGAGGTCAGATAGCTTCATAGCCTAAAAACAAAGAAATCTGTAGATGAGAAACAGGAAAGGCTGAAATAGCTTTAAGATCACCTCTGCCTTCCCAGCTTCTAAGGAAAACCGTTGGCCCATGTCCCAGTTTTTCTGTCCTTTCTTTAGGAGAGGCCCTCCCCTGAAATCTATTGAAACAGTCGTATAGAGTAATCGTTTATCTAATAATCCTGGAAAAAAAACCCTGGCTTTCCAGCAGGAGTTTCCACATTCTCTCATCTTGGAATAATGACAATACTACACTGGCTTGTGTCCAGTGCTGTAAGGTGTTCTCCGTCAACACCGGTAAACCTCGCCCACAGGACGTGCCCCTGGGGCGTCAGAGTGAAGCACAGAGAGGAAGAGGGGTGGTGACCCACATGGGACTTCCTGTTACAGTTTGACAGAAGCTTCATTTTTAGTTGCAGTTGCTGTCTCAGGGCCATGCGTTGTGGCCATTAATAAACACGAATGGCAGTCAGCATGACAAGCAGCAGATTTATGCAGGCCTATGGTCTTTCCTTCCATCATTGACCTGTCCCATTACCCACCCACTCAGGTAAATCA
>CM029392.1:10008633-10141203 GCA_017165825.1 Hepsetus odoe
CACACACACACACACACACACACAGCAAATAAGCTTTTTGCTCAAAAAGCACATCTGGTAAATCAAAAAGATCTGTAGATCATACGCTGACGTCTCTTTCGACCTGACAGTTCAGAGAGACCTCAAGTAAGAACAGCAGACAGAAGAGCTCCTTTACGTGCATATAAGAGTAAAACTGCAGAGGGGGGTTCAGATAACTGCACCCTGCATGCAGACAGACACAGATGGCTTTTCTGGTGGAGTACTCTTCTTTGATTGGGGTGCGTATGAGAAGTGGGACTTTGACATCATTCTCAGACGATTATTCAACTCTCCAAAGGAAATACTTCAGTTCGCACTTCATCCACAAACCAAATGCCTCTTGAGGAATTCTGCTGAGGAGCTCATCAGAACACACCAGAGCAGACCCAGACAGACCCAGGGAGAATGAGGGACGCATATACAATGCTAAAGAAAAGTAAATGAGGAATACCTTTACTGGTGTGAATTATGGTTTTGTATGCTGTCCAGAGCCAGACACTTCTTTCCTTGTTTAAGTGCAGAAAGGAACATTCCACCTATGCCCTCTGAGATCTTATAGCTGTGTACTTCTGAGGATAACCTCAAAATATACAGAAGCTCTTGATCACTATGTCTAAACTTTTTATGGATGCCGCCTTTATTCGTTGATGCCTCACAGACTCTCAGCAGATTCATTCATTCATTCATTATTTCAAAAGCTTTTCTAGAGCAGGGTTGTAGGGATGCTGCAGCCAATCCCTGCGCACACATGGTGAAATTTAGAGACACAACCTGGACAGGTCGCCAGTCCATTGCTGACATACGCTCTCACACCGAAGGGCAATTTAGCATCTCCAATCCACCTGACCTGCATGTCTTTGGACTGTAGGAGGAACCCTCAGCAGATATCAAACATGAAATATCTGGCCCTGGAAGCCAGTCCAAATCCTGCGAGTGAAAAAGGGTTGTGACCCGGCTGTGACTGACAGCAAGCTACTACTGATGAATGCACCAGTTACCGAGTTAGGAGAAAACAGGTCGAGAATCTTTATTTATATTTCTCTTTTTCATTTTCTTCAATTTTTTGGATCACTCCCTTCTTTCTGACATCCATTTATGGGTAGAGAAAACTCCCTGTCTGTCTCACTACTAGTGTCCGGTTATTCCCACTGTCGGTTCTTACATGTTGCGTTATCGTAACAAACTGCATTTTGGAGAGCAGACACGCATTGGAGGTTCCAATGAGGTCACGGAGCACTGATCGGTCACACATTCATATAAAGAGTAAACTATAACCACTTCCCACTTCAAGACTCCGGATTAGGAGACTAAGTTGTGCAGTGTGAGCGGTACGGTGACCTCAGCAATTGGAAAGGCATGGCATTCAGTGGTTCTTTTAATTTTGTTATTTTAAGTTTATTTACCTACTTTAGCTTACTTTACTCACCACTTTGTCCTCAACAAAAACACCACACACACACACCACTTAGTGTTTGCAGATGTCTCTGTCTCCCAGTCGTCCTGCGCTGCTGTAGTCAGGGAAACTCTGAACATGAGCAAACATTAGCATCAGTGCAGTCCCAGGCCTGAACTCCCTTCATTAGCCTCATCACTCAATGAGCCCACAGCTCTCCTCCACTAACCACCATATGATCGCATGGCCAGGGGGGTAATGTGTAGAAGTGAGCTAAAGAATAGCAAATCTATAAGACAGCGTTGTAAATTGTTCACTTTGAAATGGGCAAACTATTTTGATTAAACTAGAGACGTAAAGATTAATACATATTCATCGAGACCAACACTGGCAACTAAGAAAAAATGAATCAAAGTTTTTAAAAAATCTCCAGTTCACTTTTCATTTATTTATACTTTGAATGGCAATTAATTTATTCATTTTGTTCAGTGCACGCATCATCAAGACCACTATTCAGCTGCAAGCAGAAAATCTGATATTAAGTTTTGGTGATTTAATAAGGGAAAGATATTTATAATAAAAAAAAAAAAAACTAAACATTTTTCAGATCCCACATTTTATGTTTTTTTTTTTTTCCAGCCAAATGCTCTGCATAAAAATGTGCAGAGGTGTTTTCACATGCACTTTTCACAGCTGTAGAAGTTCACAGGGACTTAATAAGTGGATGTGGGGGAACACGACATGGATCAGTAAACAGATTAAATCATTACAATGTGTTGTTCTTTAACAAAGGAAAAATGTATAACTGTTGGTAAGCTGCCATGTCGTGACAGCTCGGAGGTGTACGATAAGAAAACAACCCACAGGCTGGGAACAGCCCCTCCGTCTCTCTGTGTCATGGCCCAAATAAATCACTGCAGAGATTCCTTTCATTCAACACCCTGCTGTGATTTATTCCTCAAATTCTGTATAAACAGCGCTCGTTCACACATCATGTATGATGGTTGGCTATTGTTCAGATCCCTTCAGTGTATTAGATATCAGATGAATGTCAGAACGCAAATGATTCTTTGCACAAATAAAAGTGAACTGACATGTTTTCATTTTATATATATATATATATATATATATATATATGAATGAGAGAAACAAAAAACCTAGAGCACTGTTTTCATTATCTAATCTCCACTAAATAATATCTCCATTTGTGCATATTTTTAATAATACTGAATCACACAACTAATCTAATTGTGGTGAAGTCTGAGGTTTCACAATTAAACTGTTGGCAAAAGATCATAAATAAAACATGGCCACGAGGTCAGATTTACACCTCTGCACAGCACAAATGTGACCACAGAGCTTCTGGTCAGAAGCCCATAAGCAGTGTTAAGTGCGATTCATGTGCTGGTTCTGAATTAACACGGCTGCCCTTTCACTGATGGCAGTAAAAGCACTGCACTACACACAGGCAGAGTGCACTATTACTGTGTTACGGGACACCAGGCTGACCCGACAGCAGAAGGATCCGATTGTACAGACCTCCCTTGGCCACTGAGCAAAGTACCCGGGCAAGGAGCTTAATGCAAGTGCATTTACTCGTAGCGGCCTTTTCCACGCAGCCGTTTCCACGGTGCTCCAATTAGAGCTAATGGACAATAAAAGTCTATGCTGTGCACCGAGAGAACTCTACCACGGCTGAAGAGAGGAAAGAGGGAGAGAGGATGCAGGTCACTCACACGCCCTATGGCGTATGCGCAGACACATACAAACACTCACACACAGAAACTGAATGGGTTCACTGTAGGTCCCCGAGGTGAGTGGGTCGGCCCATTGTGGCCCTTTTCCAATGGGTGAGCTATTTGAATTCAGTGTGATGGAAATAAGTAGGGTAACGTGCTGGGAAACGATGTGCAGCGCTAACAAAACCAACAGGCTAATAAGGCTGAAAGAATTACCCGATGAGAGGAAGCAAGGTCACAGCACTATTACTCATTCAAATGTGTGGATATGACATAAGCAGGAATGTCGCCCCAAAGAAAGACAGATACAGTATGAACACCTGACCCGATCTGTTCAGAGAAACATTTAAACTTCATTTTTCCATAGCCCACAATTTATATTTAATCTCCCCCAATATGTATCATCTTCCAAATAAACAGTACATTCTATGCAGAAGGGTCCTCTGTTGAGGATGTGAACTTACTTTTAACTTGCTTTTATATTTGCACCAAAACTCTTAGACAGGTGTACATTTGGAAATGCTACAAATAAAATTTTGATTAATTAGTAAAGTTTCACCTGTTTGATTGGTAGTATATTAAAGCATATCTGCTTGAATTAAACAGACAAATCACTGATTTAAATGAGAAGATGGATCAGCTTCTTGGTTCACTGCATGCAACAAAAATGATCGCCGTTTTTCATCATTCCATAAATTATTTACTTCTCATTTTGATTCTATTCATGCAAAATGTGCAACTTTAAGCAGCAAAAAAATAAAATAAAATAAAACCTTATCTAGCACTTGCTTCTTTCCTGTGTGATCCCTTTTCCCAAAAAAAAATACAGCCTTCCTCAGTTAATGCTTGCATTTAACATAAAAGCAAAACAAAACAATGTAGTGTCCTGCAGTGAAGAGCTTGTAAAAATGTCTGAGGTGGGGTTGCTCCAAAATGTTCTTTTATACCAGGAAGCCACTGGCAGTCCAGCAGGATAAAAACCATTTCTGCCTGCTGTGCTGCTGCCATGATGCATGGAGAGGGTCTAGTTGAAGGCAACTGCAGAGTCATTCTGCCATCTCTGACTCAGCTTTTAAAAAAAAAAAACAAAACCGGAGGACAGATGTGTTCTCACAGCCTCTCAGTGACCCAGTCGAGGACAGAGTACCTCCAGGGACTGGCTGACTCTCCCCTGACGACTCAGAGAAGCCCTCTGCCTTAAATCAGAGGAAATCAGCTTTTTCATTTAAGACTCACTGGGCGAAGTTTTGAGACAAGATGCAAGACTGCAAGACTGTCAGAAGCAGGGTAAACGCCTGGCCAAGGCTTCTTAAGCCCTGAATATTTCTGAGTAAATCCCAAACCTTATATCAACATAACCTAAGTCCCAAGTCTAATCTCAGCTTCACTTCACTGTGACGGCTTTTGCACGGCTCCTCTTTTTCAGTCTTTGCTAGTTCCCAGTAGGACAGCGAAGCATAGGATAGGAAATAGAATAAAAAAGGTTAAAGGTAAAACTGTATTTCCTGCACTTAATGTTTTCAAGGCTTTTTTAATACAACAATGTACAATGTTAAATATTAAATGTTAGTTTAGAATTAGTCAATACTGTTTTCCTGATAAGAAAAGTAATAAAAGTAGCCTTCATCACTTACCAGAGCAGACTTGCCGACACCTCCAGAACCGAGGACTACTAACTTGTATTCACGCATCATGCAGTGTGTCTCTATCACCTGAAACGACACACAAGAGAGAAAGTATTCAGATGGAGTCATGATGATTAACTTGGCTAAGCAACATGATTGTAAAGTTAAACTGCTCAGCAATGACATCAGGGAAGGTAGAGAGGCTTGTGTTGCAGAAAAAAGAAAGAATTTCTTCATCTTAAAGAGAAGACTTAATCATACAGAAGAAGGAGCATCATGCAGTAGAGCGATGGAAAGACCTCTTAGCTGTAAACCACGTTACCAGATAAACGAGAAGAACCTTCCCTTTTTTGCTGAGGTGTTAACCAGGCCTCTCATACTCGGGCTGATGTGTGAACTTTACAGCATTATTCGGTGCACTCTTGACTTCCTCTACCACCACGTGGACCCATTAGCTCAAGCTACAGCTTGTCACCACCTCACCACACCTCTCAAAGGTCACCAGCCTTCAGCGATAGGCAAGTGTGAGCTTAGGGCGTCATCTGTAACTGATCTGATCAGTTCTGTACGTGAAGAAAAAAAAAAAAACCCTATGTTTAGGCGGAGCACACTTCATCACATGGACATGCCTTCAGATTTAAAAGTTCTCCACACTCAGATCTTTCAGTTTTTCCCTCTTGCTCACTTCTGTTCGAGCCAAGTAGGTTTCATTGTCATTTCAACCAAATACACAACACAAACTGAAAGAATGTGGACCATGGACCTCCAGGACCATGGTGCTACACCAGACATAATAGAACATGACGCAGGACCACAACGAGTGCAGACAGTATACCAGTACAACACACAGCTCAAAAGAAGACTACAGCACAACAGAGTACATAGATCTACAACTAGTGCACTACACAGCACTTCACTGTTTAAAGTGCAAAGAACACTCCTCTCATTTACACATGTAGTCCTCACCAACACCACCGATTCTCCTGCTGGGCCGCTGGAGATACACTGGGTTAATCATCTGGTGAAGTGCAGTAAAGTGGCCTCTGCAATACAGCCACGACAGCAAGCTGCTCTATGCAAAAAGTCCCCCCCTAACCAAGTTAGAAGGCCATGCTAACCAATCACAGAGCTCTAGGATGGGTTTTGCTTTGATGCGCAAAATAAAAATGCTTTTTCTTCTTTACAAGCTTCAAATACTCACTGGTGTTTTGAGTATTCGTTTTTCATCGAACCTGTAATATACTTTTCAGAACTCACCATGACTAACTGTTTGCGGTGGGAGGCCATTATTCTTCTACTTTACATATTTAGTCACTTTCACATCTGAAGAAATCTTCGCTTAATGACAGTGTTTGTTATTCCGACTCAGTAAAACTGGAAAATGTAATAAAAAAATGAATAAAAAGCCAAGTTAATGTTATGTGGCTAGTTTTATATTAAATATTACAGAATATATAAACACACTATAAACTGACAACCATCTATACTGTATAGAAATCCACTAAATGAATGATATATCCGTTTGTGACTGAGGACAAACTCAGCTTTGCGGTAAGAAAAAACGTTCATGTATAAATTAAAGTATAAATATTCTCTTGCCTTCACCACCGTTACCATTTCAATATCTTTGACTAACTTCTCATTTTTCAAAAAAGTGGGTTGACATTTAAAATCAGAAGGGAGTGTGGGTGTATTCAGCCTTCAGCTAAGATTAGTGAATGTTTTACAGTTTCTCCTGGCTGTTCGATAAGGTCTTGTTTAATAGGGTAAAAAAATAAGCCCCAGAGTCTGAAAATTGCCTGAAGTACACAAGAGGAATCTTAAATCCTAAAAGAATTAAAAAAAGACAAAACTATCACAAATACCATCATGACCGTACATATACTCCACTTTTCAAATGATTCAGGCCAGCCCTATTTCATATACTTATAGCGAAGTCCTAACTGGTTATAAAACTTAAACTGGATCAGAATCTCATATCTGATCCGGGCTCTACAGTGGATTTAGTATGAAAAGGTAAAAAGTGTGCTTCACGTATTTTATTGGGCATCAGTACACAGACTGGAGCCACACTGACGGTCACAGTACTCTCAGAAAGAGCGATTAAAGGGGGGCCCACCACTTACTCAAACCTAATGCAATAGAAACAAAGCCATTTGAGACAGACCCCCTCCCTATCTCACTCCATTCCTCTAAAGCTCCCCACCTAAGAACAAATCTTTTACTGTCATCTAATGCTCTACTTTCCATTGACATTGGCAGGAGAAGTGAGCGAGCAAGAGAAGAGGAGTGGGTGAAGGATGGGTTGGTTCGGGGAAGTGATTTAGAGGAAGAGAGCGAGAAAAAAGACTCCTATTGTGGCATTCTCCATCAAAATAGGAACATGATGGAAAATTGGAAAACACAAATGTTCTGAAAGTGGGAAAAAGAAAGAGGGAAGAAAAAGGAAAAGGGAGGAGAGAGAGAGTGAGTGAGTGTTAGAGGTGGAGGAATGAGTGTGTGAGAGAGTGACAAAAAATGTGTGAAAGAAAACAAGAGTGAGAAATTGAGCACACTCAGTAAATACAGCACTTTTTCTTTTGCTTCTTGTCGAGCAGTCTGGTATTATATTATATGCTGAAGAAAAATTCATCAGTTACAAGTGTGAGTGTGTGTGTGTGTGTATAAAGTTATTTATACGGGCAACCAAATGAAAAGAGGAAGGGCACTGTGAGAAAATAGTACCAGCAGACTGTAAACCTCTTCAGTGTTAAAAGAAATAAGAAAAAGGTTAGTGAGAAAAGGACTTTAATGGAAAGCGAGAGTGGGTGTCCTGTCAGACCTGCGGATCATTTTAAGCCCATTTATCTGACAATTACATCATGCACAATTGACAGAGGCTGTGAAGGAGGTCGTGACCCACAGATCTTAAGTGAGTGCAGTTTTAGAAAGGCATGACATCAGTTCAGAGGCATCTTAAAAACCTCCCTCCTCCAACTGGAGTAAGAGTGAGAACCAGAATAACTTCTATACACCATGCAGTAGTTCCTTTTATCAGGAATGCGTGTTGGTGCTTAGTCACTGTACATAAACCTAGCACCCCAGCAACGCAGAAATAAAGATCGCACAGTTCAGTCTTTCATGAGCATAAGTGCAAGTTAAGGTACAACAAAAAAGGATAAAGACAGCAGGTGACGGGCAGCTAGGGTGAGAGATGAGTGCTATAATTTTGCTTTGTGGTTTAAAGCCTGCTTATTGAGACTGTTAGACCAGTGACAATATATTAAAACACAAACTGGTGAATCAACATGAGGGCAACTAATGACATAGTAGGAAAGTGTCAAATATGGGCTCTTTGAAACAATCATCAAAAACATCAGCACCTTTAAGGGTTAAAAAAAGTGATCAAACTCCAGTCACACTCACCTGAAGCTGGCATTGGTCAGAGGTTCATTAGCATACTGTAGCCTTCTGTGATATCAATACTGCAGAGCCCATATCGTGATAAAGATAAACAGACGATGCATTGGGCAGCCCTACTGGCAACAAGCTTTTGCAGTCACAGTGCATCATAAGATCGAGAAAAAGACGATTTCTTAAAGTAGGCCGGTGTGTGTGAGTGGGCAGAAGTGAATGGCTACAACTTCGTAATCTACAATCCATCTTAGTTCTGAAGACCGGGGAGCACTTACTTATTTGAGGCCGTGTAATGACGAATTACTGTTTTCAGTTGAGACGGATGACCATGCTGTGCACCTGCAGTGGACTGCTTACCCTTACAAACAGTTCATGGTAATGAGATGTTCTCAGCACTTTTATCTTGAGCGCGTCGTGGTATGACTGACAGGGTGGATTAAAACAGGAAGTGGTATATAACCCCTCCTCAACCCACGCCTCTTCTGGGCTATAAAGCCAAGCTGTACTGAAAATATCACTCAGTACTCACATGTAACACACTCCTAACACGAACTTTAAACCTAAACCCAGCCTTATTGGTCACTAACCAAAAAAGAGCTTCTTTCAAAGATGTCTACTGCATGATACAGTAAAGCAGCCAACATCCCATAAGGCTCTGCAGCAACTCTAACAAAGCTGACCTCGATTTTAGATCAAAAGGAAAATTGTGGCTTTTAAAAAGAGGTCAATGTGGGGCACACATGACCGGGGCTTCGGTCAAGAAGTCTGCTCCCAAGGAAGTGACTGAAGTGACATCTGTATTTAAATCTATGGGAACGACAAAGGTTAACAGGGTTGGAAATTATTTTGTGAACCTGACGCTTGCAGTGTCCATTCCCAGCTACACGGAGAGGGTTTTACAGCAGGGCTGCAGTGTGTAAACTCTCATTACTAAGTCATATGAACATATATTACTATAAAGACATAAATTATTTTGAGGAAGAAAATGTCATCTTAAAGACAGAAACAGCAAAAAACGTCTCGGCTCAAATTAGACTCACGGTTTGAGATCAAGGTTAGTGCATCGATTACTGCATCAACACAAGTCCTTACAAATGTGTGTATAACAGAGAGGGGCGATGCATCATGTGCTATACATCTGCACAAAGCCACAAAAACACCCCTCCATATATGCTTCACCGCTTCCTGACGTGACCAGAGTCGCACTGAATACTCATGAGACAAGATCTCCATCTCCGGCTCTTCACCACACGAATTATAGGAGGGGCTTTGATTCCACATCAGAACTTCACTATTCTCCATGGCAGTGTTATTTATCCACTGCAATCAAATGCCACGCTGTTATCTGATCTACGGTGTAATGGGAGACTTCAAGGGTTTTCACTCCACAAGAAATATCAACATACATCTGCCCACTCCTGATTAAAAAATTCATGAGCACAATGCAGCCTGCATGCGAGCGAGGTAGCAAAGAGGCTACTCTCAATACCGTCTCGAAAGTAATTAAGCCAGTGTGATCTGGTGATTTTATCTGAGTTCCATGACGATGAAAATTTCATGCCCAGATACATCGGTGGGCCGATTAAATCAGCAGATTTTAAAGTTGCATGTACTGACCAGACCAAAAAAGACGTGGAATTGTTGTTTGTATTTTAATGAACGCCGCTTATAACAAACCAGTTAACCCTGCGATGCTTCGTTGCAAAGCACAGCAGAGCTGAAACTATGGGCGAGTCCGGAGCGGGATAACAGAGCTTCTGTAAACGAGAATGAAGAAAAATTTGACTCGAGCTTGCTGAACAGGGAAAATAAAGCTTCAGAAACCGCTTTCAGATCACATCTGTTTGTGGAAACTGACCATTTCAGTAAGAAACTACCCGCTTCTCAATTTTAGCGAAACCCCTGTCAAATATGTTAAGCTTTTAATTCGTCCATGCTTGTCATGCCAGCCGTGTCCAGATAAACCCAAAGAGGAACCATATTTCAGTGACCTCAGCATTCGCAGGGTAGAGTGAAACCCGCCTGCTATAGCTAGACTCAAGCGTGGGGGCACAACATCAAAGGCCAAGAGCTGAGCGGGGAGAGAATGAGTTACTAATGAAAAAATCAACACAGAAAATATCTTGACTGGCCAGTTTAGAAAGAATAATTCTTTACTTGCTTCACACACACTTAAACTGGGGAGACAGAAGTGTGAGAGAGAAATGTGGATGTCGTCTACATGCATGTTCATAGAAAAGCAATGGGGGCTGGCAGTTGTTAACAGCCTCAGGCTATTCCTGCAAAGGTCATGAAGAAGAGGTAACAACACGGGGTTCTACATTAGTGGTGCGGAATTGATTTAATGCCGATTCCTCATCTGTGCCTAATGACGTTCCTTCCCGTGCATGCTGTGGAGAGAAACGCAAGGCACAAATGTTACACCAAAAGACCATGAGCCAACTGAAGCCTTGTACTAAAGCAGTCACTGAAGAGGAACCTCCTTTCTTGCCATGTACTCACATTCATGTCACTGGTACAGCAACAAAAGGGACCTTATGAAATGTCTTAATTGAAAAAGATATGGTTCAGTGGGAATATCAGGCATGTGAGAACTGGAGTAAGGCTGTGGAGATCAGGGACTATGAGAGTGGAAGCTAAGCTGAGACATCTACACAGATTGTCAGTTCTCTATTCTAATGTCTCTATTTCAGGACGGACACCAAGTTAAGATGTCTGGAATTGACACCAGTGCAAGGTTGCGGTGCAATCTGGATACAACACGATAATTGTTCATCCACAACAGCCATGCCTTTTTCATGTTTATGACCTACTGAATATTGGCGATTCTGCAGAGTATCAGCCACACTAGACACTGAGACAATTACTGCTGAAATCAGCAGGTGTGCTGAAAGCTTTGCCTTTGCTTTGACAGCACTGGAACAGGTGCGCCGAATCTGTTCCTCCACTGGAGCTGAACATCCCTGTTTACTGTACTGTCTGGAGGACACGGTGCAAACCCTGTAAACCTGCACATGTGATAAGAGCAAGCCAAGAGAACAAGCAGATCTCATGGCTGCTGTCCAGTGATCCAGCCCTGTCAGTCTGGCCAACTATTTGATATGGCCAGTGACAGGAGGCCAACAGCAGCGGCCACCCAGACCTGAACAAGTCACCCTGACTGCCTCGCCAGGCAGGCTGTCCAGAACTCAGCTGAGCTCAGGAGAAAGAACTGTATCAGTGAAGATGCAGCCTGGTCTCTACTGGGACTACTGGAAAATTAAAACGAGAGAGAGAGAGAGAGAGAGAGAGAGAGAGAGAGAGAGAGAGAGTGTGTGCATGAGAGGGGGAGGCAAAGCGAGGATGTAGAGAAAGAAAAAGACATAGGACAGAGCAGAAGTAACAGAAAAACTTTAATAAAGTTTTTTAATAAATTCAATTTAGGAAAGCGAAGAGCAAAGACAGCAAAAACAAGAACAAAAATGACAAATAGCAAGAAAAAAAAGAGATCTTTGGGAGACACAAAGCAATAAGAGGGAGTACAGACAGAAGGAGATGATGAGAAACAAACGAGTGCAGATCTGATTTTTTTTATTTTAATACAAGTTTCCACGATACACACATCACTGATGACCATTTGGATCAAATTACATCCATGTTCAGCTTGAAGGCCATGTAGTTAGTTTAGCAAGGATCTAGCATTAGGCCGCTCCTAACAGAGCAAGTGACACTTACAATGCAGGCATGCACACGCGCACACACACACACACACACACAGGTGTAAGATTTACAACTTAACTACTAGCCTGTGAACCCTAATCATACTCCCTGTATGTAAAAAGTGTAAGAGTGCAGAATGACGTACTTTTTCAAACTACAAACCGGTCAGAATGACAATCGCTTCACTTCTCTGAGGGACATGATAAAGTTGGCCTCCAAATTCACCCAATCTCAGTTAGATTATGCATCTATGTGATGTGCTGGAAGAACTAGCTCTATCCTTGGAGGCCACCTTAAAGCTCACAGAACTTAGAGGTTCAGCTGCTTCTGTCTTGGTATCAGATTCCACAGCGGACCTTCAGAGTTCTTGTAGAGTCCATAGCTTGAATGGTCAGAGCTGTATTGGTGGCACAAGGAGGAAGTTAGGATGTATAGGTAAGCATGCACATGCACAATGGTCACTGCCATTTCCAACATCTTAATCAAAAATCCTTCTGATTTTACAACCAATGCAAAGTCACTCACATGACTCTGTCTAAGAGCGTGGCACTGAGAGGAACTGCGGCCACGTTGGGATCATAAGATATAGGCTGTTATGCAACATAAGGCAGGGAGGAATGCCTATTCATGCTAGAGGCACAGAAAGAAGCCTGTACACAAAACTGCCTCAATAAGAATCCGGGTGAAACACGGTCATCTCACAAGGATGGAATGCACAGATACTGACTTTACGGCCTGTGGGCGGGCTTGGGTTGCAACGACTCAGAGTCAGAGAGTTTGCAAAAACCAGAGACCTCATTCTATTTATTAAGGATGTGAGGAGCTGATGGTAGGCGTTGCTGGAGCAGAGGCCACACTGCTGGTGTAAAAGCAAAGGAGGGGAACCATTCTCACATTTCCAACCTCAAAGTGTTCCTCTCTCACTTCAGAATGTGAGTGGAGCACTGGAAAATGGCCGCACACGCCAGCTTTTCCATGTCGGACGCAATTGGTTTTGGGCCCACACAGGGAGAGGCAACATAAGTGCACTGCTATGGCTTAAAGGTTCAGGCCCCACTGGGATTTGGGAGCAAACATCCTAGCTGCCAGTTTCTAACCCTGTTGCACTTGGGAACTTTCTGGAAGTCAGCGTTGTTCGTTTATAGCTTACCAACCATGATGAGGCCGAGCGATGAGCCCGAGTCACATTTAAATGTGATTACCATTTGCCATTACCACAGGCCATATTGGTCACAATGTCACCAAAGAGAATGAAGCCCCCAGGTTTCACACTGCAGCAGGGTGGGTAAGAAGGAAACGTCTAGCAGTAACACATTTACCAGATAACACACATTCACTCGCAATGATTCAATCCCCTCTGAATTATACTCAACAACACCATCATGGGTTATTGTGGAGATAAGACAAACAACCAAACTGTCCTGGACATCAGCACTCCAGGACTGAAGTTGTACATCATCTGCTTTTACATTAGTGCTGAAAGCGTTTTTCACTTTTACAAAATAACGAATTACAAACACTGCAATCTAAATCATAGGCTCAATAATTCATATATATATATATATATATATAAATAAAAACACACACACACACACACACACACACACACACACACACACACACACACATACATATATATATATATATATATAAAATAAAAAAATATCATAAAATGAGTGGAACTTGCAAATTGTTCTACACACTAAACTGCTTTGTACCTTCAGTTGTATCAGAGCACTTAGTTAACTGATAGGTTATATCTACACTCAAGTAATACACAGGAAGAGAACAAGATATTTACACACACACACACACTGATATAAACTGGCAACAACTGCCATGACCTTGGGGGAGTTGTATTCAGACTGTTTTTCCTCACTTGGACATATCCTAATTTGCAGTCAGCATTAGCGAACGATAACCTACACTGGAGGGAAAATGAGTCTTTCAGAGCGTGATGCATCATGGGATTGAAGAAAAATAAAGTTTTTGAAGAAACAATAGGCTATAACTAGTTGTATTGCATGCCATCTTAATATCCTTTTCCTGCCATAATTCACTGTTCTTTTGCCAGATTAATGTGCTGAAACTCACCAGACTATGACAGGTTTGATGCTTAGACTTTAGGAGAGACTGCAGTATTCACCATCGGATATGAAACGCTACATGTTAGTTCATGAAGGGCTTTTCTGGCTTCATATTAAGAGAAAAAGAACAAAATCATTACATTTAAAAACTGAACCTTTTGCAAGACGTTATTTTATTGTAGAGCAAACACAGTCTGAAATCGTAGGTTTCAACCCTTAAATTATGCAAACTTGGATGATATCATGACACTGATAGATTGGGAATATTTCTGATGTTGAATTTAATCAATACCGCCCTGCGGTGAGTATGGTGGACCGCCTAGAATAAAACAAGTGTCTCAAATAGCATTTAGAAATGGGTGTGCACTCTAGCCAAGCCTGACAAAACCCAGGACACGCCATCAGCCCTGATCCCTGCTCAATAACGCCCTGACACTCTTGTGCTGGCCAACAGCTGAGCCCATTACACTTTTATCATCTCTGATGTGGCGCGCTCCATTTCCACCGCAGCACCCACTGCTCCTGCAGCCCTCTCTCCATCCCAGGCACCAATTAGACAAGCGGATGCCCACCAGGAGAGAAGCTTTGGGCAGGGGGAGATGAGAGCAGCGCCTGCTGCTAGGAAGTTGACAGAGGCCAAGTCCCACATGATCTTAAAGACCCCCCTTCAGTGCCTTCCGGAGTTATTAACCCTCTCGCTTGCCGTGGCAGAGGGTCGCAAAACACCCATTTAATGAGAGCTGAGGAAGGCCAGCTGTTAAACCAACTAGTGCCTCAGGCCAGGTGGGGTGGCAATGAGGGTAGAATATGCAAGATGATCATGGTCACCAGGCAACAGGAAGAACTGGTGAAAGCCAATCAGGAAGCTGTTTTGTCAGGCGGCTCGACCATAAACAGAGAAGGGAGGAAAGTTAACTAAGTGACAATGTGGGGGGTGAATATAACACAAATTATTCAAGATATTTTAACAAAACACAACCAGTCCATGTTTCTTTTTTCATTAATTTTTTTAATAAGGACTCTTTATAATGAATGAATGGAAGAAAAGAGTAAACAACCAGTAAATTAGGTTTTTCAAATCTTTTTGAATCAAATTACAAATTAGACTAAAATGCTGAAACTCTACCACAGGCTCCATTTAATAGGCCTAATTTGTGGTCTTGTTTACAAAACGTGTAGTTGGTCAGTGGTCTATAGGTACCCACAATGCTTGCATCCTCAAAGAATCATATTATGATGCAATTTATCCAAATAACACACTTCTGTCCCGCTCCGTGAGTAATGATCACTTTGTGATTGTTCAAATCCCCAACACAACAGCTGACAGGCCTTCCCTCCATGCAGCTTCACACATTAGCAGGCTGTTTAAAGCTGGGTTATGCATGACGAGCCTTGGGCCGGGCAGACTCCCTGGCTCAGGATCACATGGCTTTAAATGGAGCGTAGCAGCATAATCCCCAACACGCTTGTGACCCCTGTACCACCCCCCGTATTTGCAGACACGAAGATACCACTTATTTATCATTTTAGAGAAAATCCCATCAACAAAGCACCAATACTGCACTGAATGATCATTTATCAAGCTTCTCTGGTTTAAATCATCAAAATAGACAAATCATTGTTCAGTAAACACTGAAATTAATATAATCACATCTTGATGTTATTGGTCAGAATCTTTATCCAATAAAATCGCAACTGGCACATCAACAACTGTACTGTCAGCTCGGATGTAACGTTTTGCTCGTTGGGTTTATACATCGTGACTCATTTGTGTAAAACATTCTCACACGCAAGGAGACAAGAATCAGTCTTCATGGGGTTAATCAAACCCTGTCCTTCTGCTCTGGAACAACAGCTAAGAAGGGTGTGTCTATAGACTCGTGTTGGTTTAATGATGAAATCAAAACATTTGGCCTATGAGAAACGTTCATGATTTGGAACCCGACCTTGCAAAGGGTAAGGGAATCTCGTCATACCCCCGGGCTCAGCACAATGTCCCTACATACATGTGTGTTTACTTAACCCTATAGCCATTTATCACATCGATAAAGCCATACACAGAGGAGCTGTATATCCAGAGAGAGAGAAAAAGAGGTTGAGGGAAAAACAAATGCTACAAAATCAACAAAATCAAGCTACACACCGGCTTGGCAACACACATTGCATCAGGATACTAAATCGGTAGTCATATGATACATTCTGTCTGAGCAGAATTTCCTTATTCCATTTATGACAGAGCGTACACCATGGATACACCAATACACCAGGCAGTCACTTATTAAGCCGACTTTGAATGTATCATGTCAACTTCCTGGACATTTTCACAAGTTTTCTCATACGTGGGCCAGACTTCAGAGGCAGATTTCAGCTACAGCCAGTGACCAGCACTGGACACTCATTCCAGCTCAGTAGCCTCCACTAATATCAGCCACACATTAGGGAAGAAGAGACACAGTTCATTACAACTCAATCACTCCTGCCATAATTACCAACAAGAGCAGAACTCTCCTAGAGGAATAACATTAAATACGCACATTTGCCCGAACATATATATATATGACATTTGCACAGATCTGCATATTAGGCAGCATGTAACTTAAATATACGTTTTAAAATACGTTTTTTGATGTTATGCTGGTAAAGGAGCTTAAAGAGGGACATCTACGCCCCTGCTGAGGTTGCCGATCCTCTTTCACCCCACATGCATGGCTCAGAACTGTGAATTCCCTGAAGAGTGGTCAGCTACATTTCACTTCCCACAGACACCATGGGGCCTGACCTCATCATCTTCACCAAAACAGACCGGCCCTTTGACTCGTAGCTGCAGTCAGATCAGCTAGTCTAAACAGCACATGATGTGACATGATACAATGAGCAGCTCCAGCAGAGGATGGTGGAGCCACTTAGAGTAACTGCAAAACACAGGCCCCCAATTTTGTAGCCATTTTGAAATCTGACACACAGTCCATCTATTTTTAATGTGCAAATAGTTTCCTGGACACCAATCTGATCTCTCTCTTTTTTTTTTTTCCCCAGCTATAAAAAGTTTCTAAAGCATTTTCTGAAGCTTTTCCCCAGGTCATTCAACACTCTTTCAGTTCCAAAAAGGTAAAGATGAATGGAGGAAGTATCCCCATGAATCTTCAGATCATTCAGAAAAGCACCTCATTGTGCAGTTAAATGTGAAATGTACTGTAGCAGACCGTCAACATTCAGAAGACATATAAACAAGCCCACAAGGGAAGACTAATATTACATAAATCTAACAGAGCATTTAGTAGTTCTCTTAGCTGAGCAAGGAAACTCTGCAACACTAGGGAATTAAACCCTATCTCTTCTTTTCCCCCTTTACTGAAGTCTGGTGTGACAGATCGCAACCCTGTGCAGCAGAGATCTGAATGCTGCAAATTCAAGACGAATGAAGAGAGGAGCACTGGAGGATGAAAGCAACAATATCAGCGATATGACTTATGTTTCTGCTTCTCCCCGGGGCGACATCTGGAGTGGGCTTATTTACACAGGCTGCTAGGTCTGCTCGTTGTCTTGTGTCAAAACCAGCATCTAGAAGGAGGAGGCCCAGAAGGGATGAAATCCTGTTTGATGGAATTCCACGCTGGAATGTAAAAAACATCGGAACTGCTCTTTTGTTCGAGCTTGGGACTCCAGGAGCAGTGAAAAGAAAAGAGACTCTATGGGACAGCCCTGAGGGTCTCCCCTAATGAGCACATGGGCGTTGGTCGGTTTGACCAGAGGAAGTTTCAATGACGAAATGTTCAAAACATGTTTCCAAGCACTGAGCAGCGGGGGAACAGCGTCACACATACAGACCCTCTCCTGACAAAGTCTGTTACTCAAAACGCCTGTTGATCATCTCAGTTAATTCCAGAAATATTGGCATCATTCATTAAAATGAGCTCATTATTTCAAATACAATTCACGTGCATTTGTCACCTCACAGCGAGAAGGAACTGGGTTCGATTCCCAGGTGGGACGGTCCGGGTCTTTTCTGTGTTTGTATGTTCTCCCCGTGTCTGTGTGTATGTCTGTGACTGTCCACAGACACGCGCATCAGATGGAGCCTAGGCAAGTGTGGGTGTCAGTGTTTCTGCCCTGCGATGGACTGGCAATGTGTCCAGGGTGCTTCCCTGCCTATCCCCCTGTGAGAGCTGGGATAGGCTCCAGCAACCCCTACAACCCTAACTTGGACAAGCGGCTATGAAAATGAGTGAAAGTTAATAGTATGTAACAATCGACTTTAACATGATTTTCAAATACATATTAGCACTTCCATTATCAATGTTTTTTTTTTTTTTTTTTTTTTGTCTCTTCTGACTATAACACATATGTAGTCTCAGTGACATTTAACAAAGTTAAGGCCCTTCATTTTTGGCTTAATCTTAGGAAAGGAACTCTTGGTCAAAGAGTTGGTCTGTGACAGTGGATTATGAATGAATGCACGAATGAATAAATGCATGTATGAATAAAGGAATGAATGAATGAATGAATGACTGAAAACTATGCCTCTTTACCAAAATCCTGACTACAAAGTGGCATTATACACATCATTTCCTGATCGGTGTAATTCCCCAACTTCCTACAATCTCTTTGGAATCAGCAGGTCAGTGGATTTACCCATGACGGCGAATGAAAAGGTCTTCTTACAAGAATGTGACCTCATATTTACATCCAGGAAATGATCATTAATAGAAATGGACTTCCTGTGGATTAGGAGCAAAAAACTGTTTTACAGTTCAAATATTTGTGGTTTGCTGCTAAAAATTCTAGAGTTGACTATGTTCTAGAGGAAGGCCGAACTGTTTATAAATCTACCGAAACTATACTTTTATTGTTTTGAAGATTTTTTGTTGAAGACTTTGAATGACTTCTTTATGAAACTGAATGAAATGGTTTTGTCCAATTAAGCTATTTGTAGTCTTTTCTTAAAAACTCAATTAAACACAAGCAATCTGCAAATGACTCCGTTACTAATATATAGCGACAGCCCTGTAATACAATAAATATTTCTGCAGAGAAAGCAAAACAAAGAGGCAACAAAAGTGAACAAGAGAGGGAGATGTTTGACAGGGATGGGTCCGTTGAGGGTGTAATCCACTCAGCCCAGTCTAATGGGGTCATTCCCTTGGCTGAGAACTCATGCCTGTCTGCATCGCAGGCTCAGACAGTTGCCACTAACCAGACACTGGGGAATCCACCAGCACTGGCCATTCAGCCTGTATCCACTGGCCAGCAAAGCGAGAAATATGATCATTATTGAGCCGAACTGCTAAATTATGGTTCATTCAGACATTCTGCTCAATACATTAAATGTACATTTACACGGCTTATTCCCCAAAGACGGCCAAGCTGTTTATGACTAAAATTTCACTAAATATATACTGAAAGAAAGACCACTATAGGATTGAAAGCTGTCAATCCTGCAGTCAAATCCTAAAATCCAATGCTACCATGGTCAGGTTCCTAACTAGGAAGGCTGGTTTGCTGCAAGTGGCACAGGCAGTCTGCTGAGCTTGCACACAGGAAACATCATCTCTGGTTATGCTGACATAAAAAGAAAGCTATGTGTTAGGGGTTACTGTGACCAGTAGATGTGCAGGAAAAGGTACAAACTTTCTTCAACTATGAACATTAAACACAGGTTTTTAACCATCAACTGATCACTGTTTACTCTGAACGTGGTGCATACTTTTACAAAATCATAACTCTGGTTTTTCAGAGCAGCTGGTTTTTTCCCTGGTGGAAGGTGGTTAAATCAGGGGACACTGACACCGCTATGACGGTAGTCACTAAAGCAGTTCGAGTTAGTGACCAGTGATCTTCTGTTGGGATCAACTAGCAACAAATGCACACTTGACTTTCTGTACCTTAAAAGTTATGTTGTCCTCCAGCACAAATCAGATAACATCAGTTGAGTGGAGTTGGAACAGATACACATCCTGTCCCACTGAGTCAGAATATTTCTAATAGCAGCAGACATCAACGTAGGACCAGTTCTAGGCTGTCTGTTAGTGCTTAGGTTTAATTGATAGCTACTCTGGAGCAGAGGACCCATTAGTGGCTGTGTGCACCCTTCCACTACAATTATAAAAGAAAGATAACATTTCATTTTCACCTCTGAGATTTGATGACAATACTGTTCAAGGAGACATGTCTTACAGCTTTGCTCTTTTTTTTTGTTCCCATTTATTTATATGCCAAATAAATTTTTTTTTTTTTTTTAATGACTAATCAGTTTTTCATAATCATTACTTTTTGACTGTGGATGTAAACAGTCTCTGTTCTGACCGGCTGCCTTGAACTGTATGTTACTTCATTCATAAGTAAAGAAGATCTTACATGTAAATGTGAGGTCACAAAAACCAACTTCATCCCTTGCTGTTTTTGCAGCTGTTTCCACATATATAAGCTGAAGAAATGTACTTTCTGAAAGTCATCAGTGTCTATACACTACATCAAGCTTCGACATTGTAGGGCCTTTGAAGGGAGCAGATGCTGCACTGCCAAAGAAGAAATTATGCAAGCATAGTGCAGCTCAAAGAAAAGCTCAGCAGAGATGTCTGAGGAGGATGGACCAGGGGAGGTGGGTGATGGATGGCTTCTCAGTCAGATTAAACGATTACGTAAAAGAACACACACTGTGGGCGACTGCACCTAATAGCAGAGTGGAGAGAATTAAGAGGACCATCCGAGGCTTAGGAAAGACAGAATGAAGGATGGCAGACCAAACGTAGACATGTTGGCTGCTAATGCAGAAAGGTTTAATATTGCTCCACAAAGATATGCTGCCATCAGAATGCCTGGCATTCTGCCCCACATTGGCAGCCAGAATGAGGAAGGCTGGAGACGGATCAGATGACTACTGTGCTTTCAAACCACCCCCACCCCCAAACCAGGGGATCCAAATAGAGAATGAACAGAATCCTCATTGACAAGCAGACACAAGGTTTGTTATGTCATTCATTGCATTGGTTTGATTGAAATGGCTATGCTTTACACTGCTTTACTGATACTCTGAAATTCAACAGCAGCATACATATTACCCACATGTCTCTACATGCACTCGATTGGAAAACTTCCTCCATCTGCACAAATCACAGGCTCCATACAGAGATTCAGAATCCCTAGCCAAGCCCAACTCAACTCACCATGACTCGTTTGAACATGGAAACTCAGCAACAAGTTGGGGCAACATAGAAGTTAAGGCTAGAGAGAACGTTTAGGAAACTTACTTCACTCAATAACACTACACTGCAATGGTGCTTTTGCTAGTGGTTCCATTCCTGTAGAAATTCATTCAGGACCATGTACTATACGGTTCCAACCTCCACTAAGCACTGGAAGGGGCGGGAAAAGAAATATAGCAGCTAATGTGGGGTTGCAATATGAGGTGTGCGGTTTTACAGAGGGTCAAACCAACAGCAACATTAAAGATCTGACAAAGTGCAGATCTTCCACTTTGAGAACTCCAAAAGCAACTTCTGGCCCCTTTTTTAAGCCCCCAGCTCAAGGCATAGGGTGGCCAGATGTGAGGACCAGCAAAACACGCATACACACACACACACACACACAAAATCCTTCACAGCGTACACACAAAGAGCCTTCAAACTACCAGATGTAGCAATAGAAGGCTGTGGCCAAGGAGAAGAAAAAAGAGGTACATGAGCCAAGGCAATAAGGATACAATCATAATTGACAAGTCAAACTTTAACTGTAAAAAATAAAAAAATAAAACACACAATGCATCATCTGCTCATAGAGAATTAAGCCCTCTGTAATGGTCTGTGTTGCTCCAATAACACATGCTCTATGACAGATAGTAACAGGATACAGGAAGTTATGGGGGTGATATGGCTTGTTCAGCAATGTGGTTTTGTTGCACAGGGATCTCTGCGTGCCATGACAGGTAATGCGAAAGAAAACAGAAGACATAGTGACAAACCATTTGAAAATAATACATCCAAATAATGATTTATTTAATAATGAATTAAATGCTACCTGTGAGATTAATTGATTTGCGTGGACTACACATTAATTGAACGTATGGACTACAAATTAGCTGCACCTCTAAAGGGAAATGAAGAAGCAAGGCTGGGCCTTTGGTCAGACTATGATAGGACGTGCGCTCCTCATGTGGACACAGGGTGGAAGGAAGTTCCTGCTGGTTGAGATTAGAGTGTGGGGCCTTCACCATGTCTCAGGCTCCCCTACAGCAGCGGAAACCAGATAGCCCTGCCTCATAAACCTCAAACAGCACCTTCTTGGAGATGTCGGTGCCAGTTCACATCTGTGTGACAGAGATGGGAGCTGATGATGAGTCTGCGTGCACAGTAAACCACAAACAACAGTGTCACAATCAATCATTGCGGACATCTTGACTCAAGCAGGAGAAAGAAAGAAAGTAAGAAGGAATAAAACTGTATATTGTAAAATATTTGATCATCACTGTTGTGAAATCTGCCTACGCACTACTGATACTGTAGAATGCTGCAAGAGACATCAGGTGGGGGTTTTTTTGTCATGTCCTGTAACTATGCTGACCAAAAATAGGTGCAGATAAACAGGGCATTACAGTAACATTCTTCATTCTTCTCAATCAGTGGTGTGAACAGGGTCTGGAGAGAAAGCAGGAGAGCTGAGCTGTGTGGTTTATTTTTCCTATTCCAGTCTGGGGGGGATATCTGCATGACCTTACCTCACTCCAGCCATTGGCTGCTGGCCAGACCACCTAACACACTGACCTGAAGACTGTGTGTGAGAAGGAGAATGGGGGAGGGGAAGAAAAAAAAGGAAGGGAAAAGAGAAGGGATGAATGAACGAATGACAGAATGAGTGACTGGAAGAGAGAGCGAGAGAGAGTGACAGCCAGAATGAAGAGGAGCACAATGACAGTTCATGTGCCTCCAATGCTTTGTGCTCTCTGCCTTGACATTATCCCGCTGACATCTGTGTGCGTGTGTGTGTGTGTGTGTGTGTGTGTGTGTGTGTGTGTGTGTGTGTGTGCTGCATGAGTGTGAGTGGGAGCATGCCAAACATAGCAGAACGTGTGCCTGCAAAGCTTCTCAAGGTGATGTCATCAGAAGGAACGTGACCATACATGAGTCAGGCAGGCTGCCTGTGTCCCACGCTGATCTTGCTCCAGAGACAAGCCACACATGTACATGAACAAGGCCCATATGTATTTTATAATTGTACACATTTCTTTCTATAATTTGCATGTCACAAAAAATCTAAACATCTAAAGGCCTTTTCCACACCAAGTATGTCTTTTATCGAAATCAGATGTTTTTTTTTTAAACAATCCTTTAGTCAGTCAGTCAGTCATTTTCAGCCGCTTGTCCCAAGCAGGGTCGCGGGGGGGGGGTGCTGGAGTCCATCCCAGCGCACACAGGGCGAAGGACAGGGGACACACCCTGGACAGGTCGCCAGCCCATCACAGGGAGGAGCGAGACGGGGACGGCACCTTGCTCAAGGGTACCTCAGGGCAACCTATTGGGAAGTGGTTCGAACCCCCGATCACAATCCTTTAGTAGCAGTGAAAATGTATTCAGTTTTTATAGCTTACAAACTTGTCCTGTGATTGGCTGGTGATCTGTATGGGGTGTTTCCACACCTTTTTTCCCAATGTGGGCTGGAATAGGCCACCAAGTCCACCCACGGCCCAACTCAGGATAATGAGTGAGCTTACGAACTGGGAACACCCTATTCTACAAAGCGGATGACATGATGAGCTCCACCAGCAGGAGGTGAAGCTGTAACGAGAATAAGGGTATTTTCATATGTTTGCAGCCCATTTCAAGGCACTCCTTAATAAAAAGCAAAATATGCAAAAATCATCTAAGTCCTCACAAGCGTTTGAGTTCCATCACAAGCAAGAAAAGTTGGAGGATATTTGTTTGGACTGCAACCGAGTAAACTGAGCTCCAGTCAGACTGGATCTGTAAAAAGACCAAAAAAAAAAAAAACCCAAAAAACAAAATCTATTGAACGTTAAAAAGAACTGTAACATTAGATAGCTATTACCTTGTAACTAATATGAAGTGGTTTCCCTGTTTAAGACACACTGTATTTTACACTACTCTGACATGTTATTTTTGTCCTGAAAATGTATGAAAACAGACAGGGCACACACACACACACACCCCTGAAATCCAATGCCACTCAGAAAGGAGATGAGCTCTGTAATCGATAGCCCACCACCGCACTGCAACATTACAAAAAAAACAAACCGCTGAGATAAGAAGGCCACAGCAAAACAGAAGAGAAACAACGAAGGGAAAAATGTTGAAGTGGTTAAAATACCGAGTCACAGATCCAGAGAGAGTAAGACGTATTTCACACATGCATGCGTAAATACTGAGCTCTTAAATTCTACATGTTGAAGGTTATGGGTTCCATGTCGTTCTTGTGTCATACATACACATAAAAGTTGACTTTTTATTCCACTCGTATGAAAATCATGATGTTGTTTCAGGACTTTGGGTGCTGCTCCCTGCACTCACGCAGGGAAAACTGCGTCAGCATCTACACCAGCAGGACATTCCTCAGGCAAACTTGGCTTAAGACCTCGGCTTTTTCAGCCCACCAAACTTAACACGAGCGAGGGAAGCAAACGCTCAGGTTCCTCAAAAGTCCTTAATGCAAACGGAAGGTACACACGGCTCTGAAATGTGACACTACAGTGCCAGAGGATGCAGAATGTCAAGGAAAGATCTCCCATACGGAGATCCACACTGATTAAATATCTGAAGCTCTTATCTTGGCAGTGACATTCCGGACTGGCATTTACTCGCACCCTGATTAAGGTAGCCTCATACTGTGCAAGATGATGAACAGATTCTGTTTGAAGCAGATGAAGAGGACTAAAGTTCCATTTCAACCAACAGCTTTACTAGCAGTACAGCGATGGGCATTAAGTGGAACCAGAGGTCATCACAGACACACGGTTGTCATGCTGTAAACCTGAAAACACAAGTGTTTGAATGAAGGTTTGATAAATATCTCAAATATCTCAGATTTTAAAAAGTGCTAAAAATATGAAGAGACTTTAGATTTTATTTTTTAGCCCCTAAAGGCTGGTTTTCTACACAGGGATTGAAGTTCCCACTATCTCTGTGGCTTCTTTGCTCTCCTTTTCCTTATTCTTGATCAGTTCTCTTCACAGAAAGACAATGTACTGTCCTGTGCACTAGGACAGTTTGAGATGTAAAATGTACATCATACATACAGAAATGAATGCAAAAAGAAAAAAAACAAAAAAAAAAAAACATTCCAACAAGTTTCCTGGGCGTTTGTTTCACTTTGTTGTGGTATTTTAATACGAAAAAGCAGAAAAAGCTTTCACGTGACACCAGATCCAGCCAATGGGATCGTCATAGAGACAGAGAACATAAACCCTGGGTGTGTTAAAATAACAACACCCTGTTGTTATTACATTGAGAAATGAAAAGCCACAATGAAAACTAGCACAGCTTTTCTAATACTACTACTGGACATGTCTGAGTGCTAAATTTAAAAAAACGAAAGCGGCCATCATCAGGCAAATTGCAGAGGCCCAAAATGAAGAATTGATTCCATTTATAGTTTCAGGAAGGAAGGCAATTAAACAGTAATTGCTTTCTGTTTGAATAAATCCACTCTAGTAAACAACGACTAAAAGCACACGATATGAACAGTCCGGCGGAGGATCTACAGCTGGAACCAGGATGAGGACAGAAGTAAGCTGGTGTGACTGCTCCAGGATGTGGAGCACATTTTCTCTCAAATCTGCAGGGATTGCTAGCTCGCTGCTTGCAGGAGCTTATCGAGAAGCTCCAGTATCTCCTCTGGGACTCAGCAGTGGGAGTCTCCACATGTCAGTTTGTGGGAAACTCAACTAAATATTTCGACAAGAGAGGCAGAGCCACAGCACAAGCATAGGTGTACAGTGTAATGCAAACAGACATGTTGATGCCACATACTTAAGCGCGCACACACACACACACAGTTGAAGCCACTCTTCTGAAGTCTTTCAAGGCCCTGCAGCTTTTGCCAGCTATGAGAAAGTCTGAACTCTTTGAATGTGGCTGTATTTCTGTGATACAGCCATGATCAGAAAAAAATTTTTTTTTAAATATGACCTTATTATCTTTTTCGGTCATAAACAACCATCATTTTTTCAATGCAGACATTTTGCATTACAACATCATAATCGAGCAAATGTGAACATTCTCTGAATCTTCTAATGAAATTTGGAAAAGACTCAGTCAGGTCTGAGGCTCAAAAGCTCAGGTTATCCTACAAAAGTTCACAACATTTGGGAGACTAATATGATGTTTCTAAGATATTCTCCAAAGGGTTTTGGTGAATGTAATGTTTAGAGGAAGCAAAACATTCCACTTTGAGTCATAGTGAAGGGAACATTACATTGAGAGTCCTGATGCCCGTGCAATCGAAACAAATGGCGAAATAATTCTACTGTGAGATCTGAAGCAGGTTGTTAGAGCAAGAGGATGCACAAACTAGACATCCAGGTATAGAGAACCAGCCTCAAATAACTGGGCTGATTGGTCCCATAGGAGGAATTTCTAGGTTTCTAATACCAGTTACTAAAGAGAGGTTTGAAATTTTCGAGACCACCAGTGACACGGGTTGCTGGAACCACATGTTCAACGGTTAATGCATTGTACTTTATATTGCTTAAAGAAGAAATACTAGGAGACATGAAGAATTACTTATGTAGGAACCCATAAAACTGCAATAACTGAAGAACTCTCCGACCTTTAATAATGTCATTTTACAAAGTCCCACTGAGCACTACAGCTGGCCTGAGCTTTGAAATAACTTACCAAGATGCATGTTGGAGCCAGCAAGCAGCCACTGAGACGGTGCACTGCAATTGTGAGGAATCAATCAAGGCATCCATAATCAAGCGTACATTTCTGTGAGCTGATTCCTACACTCTGAATACCGCACTCACAATCTGTACAGTGCTCACTGCACTGGGCCTTGAATGAAGCCAGCTGGCCTTAGCACACATTGTCTGTGCTACAAAGGCACAGGCGGCTCACTGAGAGGTACGTGAACGTGAATGCTAAAAATATCCAGCCAAGTATTAGGTGACATAATTCTCTCAAATACTCGGAAAAAGGTAACAAAGAAAGACGTCGCTGTGCTTGATGAGAGGCATCACTTCTCTTTAGCTTAGTTAAAAGGAATACTCCAGCGTTTTTCAATCTGATCTTTATCAGCAACTACTTCAAAAACTACCCACTGACTTCTATATTAGGAAGCGTGATTTCAGTCGATTCTTTTAAAAGAGGTAAATACGTCGTAATTATCCTAAACAGCTACTGCCTAGATGCTGGAGTTGGAGATTTAGCAGAATAACACCAGAACAAAACGTCCTCAAACCACTCACCAAGCACTCTGAGTTTATATTTGCCAACTGATGTGAGCTGGGTTGGTGCATCTGAGGATTGGCTTGAGAATAATGGCTCTAAAGAAGATGTTCTCAGTCCTGGTCTAAGAGAACGACTCTGCCGTATCTTACTTCTTTGCATCAGGAAACAAAGCAAACTCAAGTGTGGGGCAGGGATACAAACATATGGCTGTGATTTCTTCAAATAAGCTCACATTTCCCACACCGTTATCCATCACTTTTATGCCCCTCTCTATTAATGTCCCACAGGGCCTCAATCTTCACCTGTAAGGCCATAAACATGGCAGGCCAGCAACCTGCTCTCTAACCTTAGCTTAGCCCCTCTTTCCTGAAGAGTCTCAAAACCTAAACAAGCTCTTCATACTTTCAGCAGAGAGACAGCAAGGATGAGCTGCACTTGTTGGAATCCTTCAATTGTTGTACTGCAGGACGTCCATGTGATTCCCATGTTTATGAGAGGAGCTGGCAGGTAAGCAGGGTCAAACTTGGAGCGTATATCGTTGGTTCGTATCATTTTCTAGATATACATTTCTCAGCCGTCGCTATAGAACTGTAAAACACAGGAGGTTCAGAAGACCAGGAAACACAGCAATTAAAAACAAAAGTGCTTGAAACAGATTAGGTGATGAAGTAGAATGTTAAAACTGTCAGGCTACATCTGAAGCTTCAGAAGGGAAGCTTTATCAAATTGGAAAAGAAAAGAAGAGACAAGACTCTTTTGCTGCTTCCTCTGTCGCTCCAAAGATAGCATTTTTGAGAAGTGGTGACAAAGAGGGGGAAATGGTTGGATGCCTCAGCAGTAGGATGAAGAGGAAGTGATCTGCCAGTATAAATGACTGCATTTTCACACAAACAAAACCAGCCCTGAAAGTGGGAATGGGTATAGAATTCCATCAGCTCTAATGAAACCTCTTTAGGATCAGCATCTTTTGAAAACCAATAAAAGGTCCAGTGAACAAAAGGCCATCTAAAAAATTGGAGGGGATGAATGTTTCTTGTTTCCCATTGAAACCTTAGATGGACAGTGATAGAACTGTGCATGGCATGAACTGCTCAGACTGACAGCAAGGCAAATGCACATCATGGTGACTCCAGTGGTTTTACCAGTCTAACCTCAGGCTTGCAGATAAACACCTAAAGGGGCACAGTTTGGTGGTAATGACTGCACAGAATGTAGTTCTTGCTTGTTATTACCAAACGGTAGAAGGTCAGACAGCACATTCGGCTCATTTGGTTAGTTAAGCCCACTCTGGACCTTGTCTCCTACTTGGGTCAAGAAGAAACCGTGCAATCATCACAAGGTAACAATTGCCAGGGCCATTACATCAGAAAGACGCTGCTTATAGAAGGTGCAATGATATGTCTGCCACCTTGTCTCAGACCTTGTTATTCACTCCTGTGCTGAGCTTGGACTAGTTATGTTATCTACCCATCACAGGACACTTCCAGGAAATTTGCTGCTCTGGGCAAAACCTAAAGGCGTTGGGCGAGGTCAGCCTGAGCTTCTCCAATATCAAAAGTAGCGCTGCAAAATAAGACAACACTGCTCACAAAACCTAAATTAAAGGAGTCACCTGCGTAGAGAGAATAAATGGTCTGCAGGCCAAAGATAGGTTAGCATTGGTGACAGTTCCCCAGTCCTAATAAATCAGTGGATATAAAAAAACTGTGAATATTAAAGCTTGTAAGATCATATAAAGGGTTCACCAGCTCCTTAATGACCTGCTTTATATAATTGTGGCTCTTGTGAAAACAGTGAGGCCAACTCAGGCTGCTGTCTGAGCTCTACCTCAGTGGAAAATGGATAATTTGGTGGAAACATACACATACACTTAACCAGTTAAATCAGCCAAGACATGTTAACCCTACACTGGAGCTAGGAGAGTGGCGTTGCCAACACTCACAACAGTCGCCCAAATCTTTTCCAGAAAAACATACACCAAAACCTCTCTCAGCATCCTCAAACTGCATCCAGGTCTTCATTAAGGAGGCTTCTCAATGGGGTTTATAAGTGATCTAGAATCATGTTTTGTGACAATGATCATCATCTGGAGGAATCTATTTCAAGATTTGTCCTCCTAAAGCTTGCTTTGTGAACACTAGTGCCGGTAGAGTCTGAAAAGGCTGGCCATAGCAAGTTTTGTTCAGTTACATAGCTCACAGCAACTCATACTGTATCCTAAAACACCTTAACCACTGGTCTGCTCCATCTGGGTGACTGTTGGCTTTTAAATAGTGCTTAACAACTTTAGTCTCGTAGATTCAATGATAAACTGACGCAATAAGTTTAACACAATCTTTCAACACTAAAAAAACTACAGGTGAGATTTTGAATTTAACTACTTGCCAAACAATTCCTTCAAAGCAAAGCAGAGAGAAATACTTTTACTATAATCTAAAAGAATTATACTTTTAAAATAGTAAAAATACTTTTACTATAATCTAAAAGAACACTCCTTATACATTTCATGTGTTTCACTGCATGTTTCACACTGTCAAACAATCACATCATGGATTTCTGTCCAGCGCTACATGGTAGTCCAACAAAATACAGGCTTTGTGTCCCTGAATAGTAACCTCTAAGTTTTGACACAAACAGTGAAGCCACACACAGCCTAGTGTGTCATTTGCAAGTCAATCAATTCACGTACGCTACAGGTTGTCAGGGAGAGAGGAAAACCAATTATAAAGCAATGATTAGGGTGTTACATAGATCTCAAACTTCCACCCAAACAGTGTTTTGCCTCTAAACAATGCAAATGAACACAGCAAATCAATGCACTCTCTGGTGGGGAAGCTTACCTTATCTGCATGAGAATCTTAACACGAATTACAAGAGCAAGTAGAAAGTAAAGAGCGCATGCCAATTAGTCTTGTCTTGCTGGGAAATACATATTATACTTATGCCTCACCTTAACAAAGCACAGTGCTGGAAAACACACACTACCAGTTTGTGCATTTCAGCCCTTTAAGTAATAAGCATGGGCATTTTGAGTTAGAATACAAAAGGTATTTAACAAGAAAAAGCAGTGTAATAAGAAAAGCTTATGTTAAAGCCTAATGTCTTCTGTGTATGGTGTCCAGGGTGTCCAGAGTGAACTGTGCATAGTGTCAGAGTGGACTAAAAGGCATCTTCCCTTTTATAACTATAGGGATGATGGTAGCCTAGAGATAGGATAATAAGCTGTGGACCAAGAGGTTGTGAGTTTGAGTCCTATCTCAAACACTAGCACATTTTGTGTCCCCTGGCCAAGCTCCAGAGTAATGTCCACAACAATTATGTAACACCTTTAAAGTGACCAACCCCTACCAACCACTCAACAAAGGGCATGGCTGTAGTGCATTCCCTTCCATCACAAGTGCCTCTAAGGACCATGAAACGACATGGTCTACAGAGCTTGAAGCTGTAAGCAGCTTAACTGGTGACAAACAGCTGGTCGGGATGCAGATTACAAGAGGAGAAAGGGCAGCGGGGGATAAGATCAATGCAAACTGGCCAACCTCAGTGTCAAATGTCAAAGCATCGCAGGGCGACAGAGCTCCGATTGTACAAGGACCCCAGGGTCCACCTACATAACCTAGTAGACATATAATCCATAATTCATAATCGCCCACTCTCTCTTAAGGTTTTATTCAGTTCCTCCAATCTCATGTCTGTGTTCTTCAGAGGACAAAATGTTAGTTGTGTTATTATGTAATTATGATGCTTTTTGCAACATCTTAACTGCCCTGGATAAGCAATCGGATATAGATAGATAACGACTGAATTCATTATTTTGACCCAAAATGACAAAATGAACAAACTTCAGGCTGATCAAACCACCCACAGCGACATGAACCTGGAATGGGGAGTGCTGGATGGCCTGACTGCAATAGTTTTTTATAAATGGTGTGAAATTGAATGATTTGGATCATTATCATGATGAATGGGCTGTTCTGAGCATATAGTGGATAGTCAGTATTTAAAGCACTAACTGACTGCATGCTTCATTATAGCGTACACTTAGGCCTGTTTAAGTGGATGTGGTGCAGTATGTGAGACTAAATATTCACTTTATGCTGCAATACTGCCACGCCTTTTAGACTGTATCAACTCATAAAAACTAAATGCAGTGATAATTGCTTTGAGCATATTCATATAATTGACACATTGCACACCAATAGTCGCTAGATCACTTGATATCGTGATCCTGTGCAATATCTCACAGAAATGTGTGGAATATGTAAAAATATATTCTATCTCCTCAAGAACCAAAACCAAGTTTGTCAACCGCCTTATTCCTGAAAACTGCCAACTCAATTTTATTTAAGATGGTTAACATTTATCCGTTTGATGCATTTCAACTAGTGCCCAGCTTAGGGAACGTGCCCAAATACCCTTATTGTAGAGAGCCACGAATAGCAGCCCCAGGCCTCGGGCACAGCTTACACGCTTGAATGAAGACAATGACGTGAGGGAATTGCTCAGGGATTAAAAATGGTAGAGTCTGCAAACATCAGAACCACACAGCACCACATTAACCCCACGAGGCAATCCTGACCACTGGCCCTTAAACATACAGCGGTACAAGGCCAACGAACAAGCATATATTAAAAAAAAAAAAATAGAGAAATGTGACAGGATGAAGGATTAAACAACAGCTAACAGTCTATCAAATGCTGGCTAGCTGTTGATACCCCCAGACGCATCTTTGCTTCCCCTCAGTGTAAACATGTGAGTGAAAAAAAGGAAGGAAAGCGTGACAGGGCCACCAGGTTTCACAAGGCCCCTTGGCCTGGAGAGGAAGTGGGCCAACTTGCTGTGGGACACCCACTGCCCTCTTTCCCCCCCTCCACTCTTTCCCGCCTTTCCTCCCCAGAGCGTCTCCTTTCCTATTTTCTCCTTCTGTTTCCCCAAAAGTTCCATGCTTTTAAAAGACAGCCATCTTTTAGCATTTAATGACCAAATCTTTCACTTTGTACAAAAACCACAGTTACAGCCCCATCAGTGAAGCTATGCCTGCAGACACCGCTGCCTGGCTGATATCACTTTTAGAGGCTAGAATGCAGTAAACACTCAATACTGTAGCAATCCATCAATGACATGACAGCCATGTCTCAGGCTTGCTGAAGGCCGAGAACGGCAACGCCCCATCAGGGAGAACATGCAACACGCAGGCTCTGCCTTAGTACATTCTTGCAGAAGATGTTAGTTGCAGAATGTGCATGTTAGTTCTGCTCTCCGATGCAATGGCCAAGGTTCTACTGAAAAAACATTGCATGCTGTTCATGTCTGGACCTTAAGCTACTGAAACTCACGAGCACACTTAGAGATTCATGCTCACAGCTCAACCAAGATTTCAAAGTTAACCAAAGCTATAGACCATGCATCTCCGAAAGGAACTCTTCATTTTGTTTTTCCAAAGGAGCCTCTAAACCGGCATTCCTCCATGCCCAAGAGGACATGCTATCGTAGGGATTTCCTTCCTTTCACTCCAAGAGGGACAGGACTGGGGTCAGACCATGGCAGGGATGAGTTCTGTCCTGACCCAGTGCTCACTGATATCAACATGCAGCTAATGTGATGGTCTTCCAGACAAACATAAACTAGCAGAACATTTATTTTCAAAGGAGGCCACAATCAACAGTTCTTTCCCTGCAGCCGCACACTGAAAGGTGAATTGGTTCTCCATGCAAAAAAAAAAAAAAAGTGTGTCTCAGGAAATGTCACTGTCATGTAGAAAATTATCAGCCTCATACACTGACACACAGTCAACTGCACACTCAAGGCTTCCTGAAAAAGGAAGCGATACCAATTTTCCTCGTGATGATGAGAGTTTATCTGTGAGCATTACTTTACATGGTTCAGACCCACGATTTCAGTCAAGAAAGATGCACACTTATATACATAAGCACAAACACACTCATACATACACACACACATTATATATATATATATATAAACACATGCATATATAGTATAAATAATAATATATACACACACACATACTAAATACTAGAGCAATATGACAGGGCCCAGACACCGGCAGCACAGTCATAAAAGATAAAGTCATTAAATATAAATGAAGAGGCAACAGGATCCTCCTCGCCACCTCCAGCACCTTAACTACACGCTTTAATGGGGTCTTGTCATTTAGATGAACCGGTCCAGAGCGGACTGTGTATGCGGTCCAGAGCGGACTGCGTGGACTGTGCCTGTGTAAATGGTGTCCAGAGTGGACACTGTATGGTGTGGACAGTGGGATCCTCCCCTGAACTAATCCATTAGTCCAGGTGAACTACAGTAGGGTCCCACTGGCCCACTGTCAGCACGGTTCTGATGTGATCAGGGCTGAACCGCTCCTTGACACTTGTTCCTCTTTTCTACAGTAGACACTAGACCTCGCCTAAAGACTGAACTAGGCGGGGTCGCAGCTCAGAGACAGGAGCCTTCGATGAAGCCGTTCAACAGAAACCCTGGAACCCTGCACTCGCAGGCTGAAGCCGAGAACCGCCGGCGGGACCCCCGACCGACACCGGACCGGGACCGGGACCGGGACACCCAGGCGGGTCGGAGGACTTTTACTGAACCGTGTTTTGGAGACCAAACCGCCCGCTCCATAACTTTCCCATTTCCGCTTCAACTTCCACAGAGCCAGACCTCTCTCTCACACACACACACACACACACACTCACAGCCTCGGCTGATTCACTGTAACCGGGACTCGGTTCTGATGAAGAAAAGAAGAGTTTCACTGTTTCGCTGCTCCGCCATGTTTCAGCCGATCTCGCTGCTCTCTTCCGCAAACCGTGTGCTCTGCTCTGCTCTGATCTGCCATTAACCCCGCTTAAACCGACCCTTAAACCTGACTCACACCGACACATAAACCCCGCTTAAACCGGGCTCACACCGACACTTAAACCCCGCTTAAACCGGGCTCACACCGATCATTTAACACCGCTTAAACCGGCCCTTAAACCTCGTCCCACCAGCCCTTAAAGCGCTCCTGAAACCCCGCACACCTCGGTCCTTAAACCGGGCTCAGTTACCGAATCAACACGGACTACCGAGACCGGAGACGAAAATAAACCCAAATACTCACAGATCTGCTCCCGATCTCCAACCCGCTCAACACCCGCCCGCCTGCCTGCGTCTCTCTCTCTCTCTCTGTCTCTCTCTCTCTCTCTCTGTGTCTCTCTCGCTCTCTCTCTCTCTGTCTCTCTCTCTCTCTGTCTCTCTCTCTGGGTGAGGTTTGGAGTTTTTGTGTGACGTCGCAGTCTCAGTCTCGGTCTCGCTCTGAGCTCAGCCCACTGCTGGACTGGGAAATGCTCTGCTGATCTGAGACTTCTCATCATCCGGGACCAGAGCGGATCATTCTGTTCACACCTTTAACTGTACGCTGCTCGGATCAGTCGGGTCTAACTAGTCCCCCACCGGTTTCCTTTGAATTTTCCCAAGTTATTGTGTAGAACATGTCTTCCTTTATGCTTATCCTACATGTTTATTCATTTATTTCTGTCAAAAGGCATCCTCTGTGTAAAGCTGCGGTGGATTTCCACTGAAAGTACACCAAACCGTGCCTGATTACTCTCTGCTCCTCTTTTGAAGAAAATCTCAGCGGTGGCCTAGTGGTTAGGGAGTTGCTCCGCATCGGAAGATTGTGGGTTCGATTCCCTCCCGAGTAGGTTGCCCTGAGGTACCCCTGAGCAAGGTACTTTCCCCGTCACTGCTCCCCAGGCGCTTTCAATAGCTGCCCACTGCTGCACGTTGTTTGTGTGCATGGGTTAAAAGCAGAGGTCCAATTGCTTGTGTTGTGGTTCACACTTGCTGTGCTGTGACCTCGCAATGACAAGGGTTGTCACTTTCACTTTCACTCAAGTAATCCAGTGTGAACTCCATCCAGAGTTATGAAGGGTCCATCAGCAAGTTTTTGAACATACGAATTCAAGTGTCCAGCATGGAGAAGTTGTCCAGCATTCTGTGGGCTCGGATGTTGGTTGAAGTGCAGCACGATATTGGTTCATTTGGGTTTATTGTTCTGTACTCGGCATAGAAGTCTTCATTTCTCCATTTATCTGGGCCCAGGCTGGTGGGCCCAGGCTTGCCCATTCATTTGAGGGATTGCAATGTGTTCCCAAGGCAGCTGAGATATACAGTCCTCTCAGTGTGTCCTGGGTCTGCCCAGTTGTCTACTTCCAAACGATCATTCCTGGACCTCCGGTACCGGGCTAAATTAAACAGGAGTTAAACAGGAGTAATGTTTCTGAGTGTATTACCCTTTATAAAGTTCTTCTTCATGGTAAAATGGGGTAGTGATGGTCTAATTGTTAAAGCCTAAGCCCCATGGTTTGAGGTTTGAGTCCCAGACCAGTAGGTTACCCTGAAGCCCTTGAGCAAGATGCTGTCCCCAACACTGCTACTGCTGCTTCGCTTAGCTGTGATGGGTTAAATGCTAAGTATGGCATTTTGTTGTGGTTCTCTGTGTGCTTTGCTGTGGCATCTCCACAATGAGAAAGTCACTTTCATTTCATTTACATTTACAGCATTTAGCACTTCCATGTCCTGATTACAGGTACAGTCCCCCCTGGGTCTTGCTCAGTGGTGGTAGTGCTAGAGGTGGGATTTGAACCTGGGAACCTGAGCCTGAGCCATAGGTCCATAGGCAAGTACCCTACCACTAGACCACCAGCACCATTTCACATGGTCAGTATTGCTCATTATCAGAATAGTAAATAACATTCTAATACAGACGGCTCCTGACGACATGAACAGGGCCATTGCCTAATGGTTAGAGAAGAGTGATTGCCAGGGTTGCCCTGGACCTTTCAATCCCCTGAACTGGCAGGAAGAATGTGGCCATTGGGGGGGTGTCAGATGAAAAACACTTTCCTGCTTCTTAGTCAATGCACTTAACTGCTCCATACAGCTATGCTGGACACTTGCAGGCCTATCATCATTTTCCTGATGGCTTTGACCCTTTATAACTCTGAAGGAACTTCCCTCTGGATTACTTGAGGTTTTCTTATTTTACAAAAATTCTGCACAGTCTGACCTGGAAACAGGCAGGGAGGGGACGTATATAACCACTTCAGTTTTACATCTCTTTGGACATATAAACAAACAAAAATGATGTGTTTGCAAGTCTTAATGAAGAAAAAGAAAAAGCATTCAGACATCATATGAATAGCATTATTATAAAAAGTACAGCTTTATGTTAAGAAGTAAGAAGTAATGAGGTTTTGTAGCATTGTGGTTTAATTCTGACCCATTCTTCCTGGCAAACTGCCTTCAGTTCTCCAAAGTTGCAATGGCCATCTGTGATCTTGCAATTTCTAAAACCCTCTATAAGACTTCACTTATTTTGCCTGCATTTTTGGGGTTTTTGTATTAAGTCAACGTCAGCTGAAAATTTGTTTGTGTGTGTGCGCGTGTGTGTGTGTGTGCATCTGATTGCATGTGTGTGGTCAGTTATAAAATAAAGTATACATGAAGGGAAAGTGACTACTTCTACATCCTGAAACTGCACAGCACAGCACACAGTGAACCACAACTAAATTATTTCTCTACATTTTATCTGTACACACATGCAGGCAGCCATTTATCCAGCGCCCGGGGGGCAGTGATGGGGTACCTTGCTCACGGGTACCTCAGGGCAAACTAGTGGTCCAGGAGTGAACCCTCAACCTTCAGATCCTGAAGCCTCGTCCCTAACCACTAGTCGACCGCTGCCCTAAAATATTAAATGAAATAATGTATAAACTAAGCTACATTACACACATAGAGATTAATGAATCGGTTTCCACAACAAACTCCCCTACTCCCACCTCATGCCACATGCTAATTGCAAACAGCCCATATTTTTTTCATTGTGAGCCACAGTGAATAATTCTCAATGCTGTCGTTCTGTCCCCTGTGTGGTGTGAATTAGGCCCTGTTCTTCACAGGCAACATTACTCATCTCCTACAATCTTGCCCCACCGCCCAGGAAAAAGACTCTGAAGAAATCAAATGGCTCATTGAGAGAGGCTGCAAGAGGCCAGGAATGCCAAATATGCTCTGACATCAAGAATGTGAGCCCACTCCCTGCTGTAGGCCACCCTTCCCTCCCCACTAGCAGTGATCATGTGGCCCTCAGCTGTGCGTACAGACGTATAGCAGAAGTTACGCAGATGCTTGTCAAGTAATTTTTAAATTCAAGTAAAGTTTTATCAACTGCATGAGCCAGCATGTAATATATAGTAACTTTAGGTACTTTTTACTTTAAAACACCCTGCGTGTACCTCTCAACTATTTAAAATTTTTCACAAAACTTACTATTTACTCTTACTATTTTATTTTAAAATGTCTGGTAAGCGCTCATGAAATGCTATGGATATCCGGTCCCTATCACCACTTCTTAGAAGAGTTCTGATTCTTTTTTGTAAATGATGCATTTCACACCGTTTCTGTTTTTTATGACTTAAATTTAATGACTTAATTATGTAAATGATCTGAAACATTTAAAGAATTCCATTTTAATACCTTATAATATCTCCATCAGTCGTGAAATAGAACAGCTGCATTGAAGAATCCAGTTTTTTCCTATCTGCGTAGCTAACAGGAACTAAAACTGGATTCTTTGGGCTAGTTTCTAGACATGGGATAAATTTAGTCTTGGACTAAACTGCAACGTCAATGGTAATTCACATCTAAAAATCTTAATACAAAGCCTAATCTGCACAGAAAAGTGTGTCTATCATGCACAAAACACAAGCAAAAGCTGGACACCTCTGTTGCATTCAGGACAGCACAGGTTTAACGTCATCTTTTTAACCATTATGTGAGTATGCATGTCTGTTCAGAGCCTTTGAAAGGGATTAATTATGCTTTTTATGCAACAGACAGGATGCAAGCATATTAATGAGCAATGACTGTCCATTGTTATTGGAATCACTATTACGAAATGCAGGGTGAGGCAAGTAACCTTGCACTGTGCTCCAGAATTAGGGAGGCTAAAGCATCTCCAGTCTTCTAGCAGAGCTTACAGGAACTCCCACATGTTAGGGTGGCTGGAAATTCAAGCGGAGGACCTATTCTTAGGCATGTCTTCCTTCCTGGGTGGGGTTTCACAGTTTCTTCATGACGATTGCATACCATCAACTGTTTCTTTCTCCTGACATCAAGACGTTGCCTGGGTCAACAACACCAAAATAAGGGGGAAAAAATTATGAGCGTTTGAGAGAGTTAAAGAAAGTTAAAGAAACAACAGACAATATCTGACACAAGGGCGATGGAAAGCAGCTTTAGCTTCTGGAGGTGAAAAGTGAAAAGTCAAATTCTTAGTTGGGTTGCTATGCTGTAATATGACTTTTTAAGCCTCACCTCAAGCCCCACAGAAATAGATTATTGTGGTATTTCTCATAATTGCAAAAACTCGTCTTGGGTGAGCTGAGGGATAAATTAGGAGAAAGGGCGTAACTTGAACTAGTATGAGATATTTTGCTCGGGAATACTTCCATTTACTCTCTATTTACACATATACACAAGCACGCACGCACACACACACACACACACACACACACACACACACGCACGCAACTTGCTTTCAAGGGTTAATACCATAAAAAATAAAAAGACCTTTTTAATGCCCACCCTTGTTGGTCCATGTACAAAAATGTAAATGAAAAACTCAATTTGTAGCTTTTGCAATGTCACAAAAACCAACATATTCAACCTTAAACTTTCGTTTTGCCCATTCACTCTTTAGTTATTGGTGAAGATAAATATCTTTATAACTAATATGTTCATAACTTAAATTTCACATTTAATATATGATTAATATTTCAGGTTTAACTGAAGTAAATTTGGTCCAAGAAAACCTTTTAATCAAAACAGCTTGTACCACACTTATTGACAGCCCCAGCAATTGTCATGCCGCAAACTGATGTTTCCATTTATAATTCACTTTACATCATGTCGAGGGCTGTTTAAATCTTAAGAGTTCATTTATCACTTCCTGTTTCACTGGGTATTATAGGGCATTTATCACATATCACATATTATCACATTTCTTTGGTCATTCATCAAAATAAAGAATAGGAAAATATAGAGAATATACAAATTACACAAAGTAAGATGAGAATGTGCTGAGCCTCATAAATCAGGTAGTGGCAGATTCATCATCTCATAAGGCGGAGAGTTGTATTTAAAGCAGCTGAAGTTGCTAACAAATTGTTTGGATAGAAAGGTTAACTTTTTTTTTTCTCATGGGAGAAGAATTGCATTCTGGGGTCCTCAAGTAACTGATTTGACTGAAATGAGGTTATATGGTCAAATGAGACAGAAATAAGCCTTTATGCCAGCAAACAGGCCAACAAACAGGCCCCAGGATCAGAAGGTTGTGCGTTCAAATCCCAAACCATTAGGTTGCCCTGAGCTACCCTCGAGCAAGGTACCGCCCCCCTCACTGCTCCCTGGGCACTTTAAATAGCTGCCCCCTGCTGCATGTGTGTGTATGGCTTCAATGCAGAGGCTGCATTTCGTTGTGGTTCACTGTGTGTGTTGGTCTGTGTACTCACAATGACAAGTTGTCACTTTCACTTCACTTCAAACAGTAAAGGTAGGATTAGGGTTAAAAATGGTGGTTATATGGAAGGGAGTTTCAGCTGCAGTGTTGAGGATATTGAAGGATCTCTGGTGTTTTGCAACTGTTTGCCTTGGCAACACACATAGCATGATGGACTCTTATAAGAAAATTTTAAAGGGAAATCTGGCTGCCACTCCCATGAACATGCACTAGAACTTGGTTGGATCTTCTCTTTCAGAACAATCAAAGAAAACATATGGGCATACTTTCTGGGCTTGCCAATAAATATGGCGCAGTATTACACTATTAAAGGCACTCTGGTCTTATATGATCCCATTAACTGGTTGCTATGACTTAGTCAATTGAATAAATTCTAAACAAGAGTGACACATTTCCAGTGTTTCTGCAATCTACAAATAGTGGCTGGAGACAAACGCCTATTCCAAACAAGACGAGAGCTAATTTTTCCATTGGGTATACTTATGAGTACACAGGATACAGTCATGTATTTCAAAATAGCTCTGTGGTTAAAGCTTATGGTGGGTTTGCTTTGTTTTGTTTGTATACAGGGCACATATTGTAATATGACCCTTGTATCATGAGATTCTGTGTAAAAATGAAACTGAAAACAATAAAATAAGTAGCAGAAACTGCTCCAGCCCAAAGCCATGCACAAACCTGAGTGATGAATGTATTCCATAGTAATTACAAAGACGTGTCACATGACACACTTTCCTGGCAACAGGAAAAACACAAGGTGACACACGAGCTGTCTCAGTTCCACATTAGACATTTCTGCACATTACAACATGTTTGAACATGGCAGAGCGGTTTGAGTAAGACAGAGAGCCTACAATTACCCAACCTCTGGATATTCCGCTGAACGCAACAATCAAATGGGAAGCTCTTCATTTTAGGAGAGATTAAATTAAGTGAGGAAAACTGCTCCCAAACTTACTCAACCCATGGCTTTTTAGTTTCACGAACAGCTCAGCTTGACCTGCCATCCTTCCAACCGGATGGAAGGTCAGAAGCTCCCAGGCACCAAAGTGATTAAATGTCCAATGGCTTCCACCTCCACTCACAGTCTGAAGACATTCTTAAATAAACATTAATCTTATTCAATCTTCTGTCTAGAGTGATGTGTGTTTTCATGTCTGTTTTCTCAAAAGTGTTGTTGACTGTAACTTATTTGTACTAAGGATTTGGAGGACAATTAAACACTTTCATAAGTTTTTCTAGACAGGAGCATCTGTGAAATGCAATAAACACAGTGAAGCGGAGAAAACTACAAAATGCTAAAAATCAGGAGGAAGAAACCCTGAGTTAAAGGCGTATAATAGTGTGGGATTTTTTTGTTGCTGTTATAAGAGACACCAATAGTCATAATTACACTGGTGGAATGAAAGAAAGGGGGGATTGTTTGCCTTGGTCTTCCGGAATGCCACTGATTACTGTTTCCAGTGTGTAGTCACTGGAAGCCACACATCACGCCTCTTCGTCTAGTGTTTAACTGGCAATTGCACAGTATTCAAGGCCTGTTCTGAGAACAGATCTACTGATCAAAACATCATCCTTTAGATCCCTGTATGAAATAGACACAATGTGTTGTGGGAGAGATTGTAGTTTAACAAGTTCAAGTAGAACAGGCTGCTTGTATTCACCTTGAAATTGGATTTTATAACATAAAAGCAACTTCCTTTATTAGTTTTCAGCTGTTAACTTGTAAGCAAAGTCAAGGAAACCACACTTCTATTATCTATATTAGATTATATTTATACATTGTATTTTTACTCCCCCCCATCCCCCAGGTTTTTAATATAGCTAGACTTTTGAGTATATAAACCTGCAGACACAGCTTACAGGGTTCAAGAATAACCTCCACATGGAGGCAATAATTGTAACATGGTGTTACAATTGAACCTCCCAAAAAACAATGGAAGTATTCTATCCTAAATTTCCTATTTCACTTGTGTAACATCCAAGAAGGGAATAAATTGAGGTTACAAAGTATCATTAGAGAGGGCAATCAGGGAATAAAAGAGCTACCTTTAATAATTAAATTCAATTACGTCTTAAATGTAGGTCAATCAATGAACCTCAGTATAAAAAAATGAGTTAATATTGATTTCCAGTTCGATGTCTGAACACCACAGTCCACAGGAGAACAGAGGCATTTCAACTTAAGCAACCAAGTGTAAGCCAATGACATGATGCCTTAGCAATGGATTAATGCTCATGAACAAAGGGTAAGATCAAGTGTGGGAGCAGATTATAATAACATTGAACTAAGTCATGTGTGTATGACAGTAGAGGGACTGAAAAACGCACAAACAGTTGTGGAACTGCAAGATTTAATCACTCAAATAGTGCTTTGCCACAGACATGGCTTAGTCCAGGGCTGTTAATCCACAGGTTAGAAGTACGTATGATGGTGGTGTGAAAATCATTTGCATAGCCTTAAACTAAACAGCGTAAGAACACACAGGCCATAGGTCACAGAATTGCCTGAAAAACACTTATTTTGTGTGCTTCTCACAATAACATGCTATATCTAAAGAATGAGGCCACTGTAGGCCTGTTTAAGTTATTTGAATTCTGATTTTAGAAGAATCTGATGTATGTAAGTGGTTTAAATGTAAAAAACGTAAACTTTACCCCTCAGGTGCACATTAAGCTGCAATAGCAGCCCATTTAAAATGAACATTACGTCAAAGCCATGAATATGTTCATATATGATCACCCTTCAGCCTTCACCCTTCACCCAAAGCCGCTGGTAAGCAGCGGTAGTATTTGTACATTTCAGCCCAGACTGCTCTTTGAATTAGATCATATAAAGGACAACCAATTGGATCTGTAGTCACTGATTTATATCATTCTTAAAGGGCCTGTCCTGCAGTTTTTCCTGAAATAAATTTTGTAGTATAAGGATAAAGTGGGTTTAAGTAGCATGAGCATTGTAACATGAGCAATCTCTCTAGGCATCTTTTTGTACCCTAGAGAGCAGTTAAAAAAATCAAGCAGTTAAAGTGTCTCACTGAAAAACAATCAAAATATGTTTTTACTGGACACATAAAATGACAGTAAACGATTGTATTTTTTTCATTTCCCTGCATTACTTCCTCATCCTGCTCTATTGATTTTTATTTGTAGTGTTTCCTGCCCTGTCCTCATTTACTATAATTAACCTCATCTTAGGTCACTTAGAATGTGAAGCAGTAGTAAAAGTAGCAGTAAAAAAGATATTTTTTATCAAAACCCTCATTTACTTTTATTCTTGAAACAATAACTACTGCTTCACATTCCAGTGACCTAAGATGAGGTTAATTATAGTAAATGAGGACAGGGCAGGAAACACTACAAATAAAAATCAATAGAGCAGGATGAGGATCTTTTTTATCTTTTTTTTTTTTTACATCAAATATCTTTGATAAAAAAATATCTTTTTTATTTACAAAAAGCATAGGAAATTATTCTTTACACATTATGGGATCTACAGAGGGAGATATAAAATGAACATCTTTAAATAAATTAAACAATCTCATTCAAACTGGAGTCAAAAGCATGATCACAAAATTGGAGACAACATGGTTGTGACCAACATGACAACGCGTGGTTCACGCGTGCTGTGCTGTGACCTCGCAATGACAAGGGTTGTCACCAAAAAAACATGTCAAAAGTGTAGAATATTGGCTCTTTAATAAATATTACTGTAATATAAAATCAGGGAACAAAAAGGTTAAAGTGAAAATAAAAGACTGTTTATAAAATGTACATATGTTGAGCAAGACAATAATTAATGCTAAAAAGGTATTTCCCTTCAAATTCTTTGCAAACTGTCTCGTTTTAGATTCTCTGGCATGGTCAAGATGACAGCAGAATAGAATAATGCACCAGAGGGCAGAATCTGATAAAGGATAAAGAGAGCTGCTGCTGAAGCCAAAGGCCAAGTCCATATGCTTTCAACACAGCAACTCCCTGCATCTACATTCAGGAAAAGGAGATGGAGGGAGACGTGCGAGCTGAGCGAGTTAATAGAAACACTATCCTTGTCTACCACAATAGGTTTGTTGAGGATAACAAAAGCCGCGGTGGGCTATTACCCACAGCGGGCAACTCACACCCAACCCAGAGGCCTCAGAGGCTGTCTCTATCCACCTTACATGGAACCCAGTACGACCAGAACTCTAAAGCCTTTTTACTTTGAGGAGCTCTCAAGCTCACACACCTAGAGCTCTACAAACTGGAGTGTGTGTAGTCCCTCTTCAGCCTACACAGAAAGGTCAACAGGTGTCTACAGGCTTTGTTAACCCACCCCTGCTAAATCCCCCACTGCACAAACATCAATGAACACTCCCACACCCTGATGCAAGCACACACACATCCGCACACACACACCACAGGTCTGTTGTTTAATTGCTCTCTGCTCCTGAGCCTTTTCTTTTGCATGGTTATGAATGCAAACTGAATCATTGTCCTGCTCACATTACCATTTCCCGCTAAATTAGCACATCAAGGACTCTGTCAGTGAAGGAGGGTGCAGGGCAAAATATGAGGGGAGTGGAAATGATGATGGGGTTTTGTTCAGCTGATGAAAGCTTGCAGTTTAAATCAGTCTGCAGTCTAAGGTTTGAGAGAGAGAACAGAGTGATTAGATCATCTTACACTGGCCAAATTGAGATTGCCTTGCACAATGCGCATTGCAGTGGCACAAAACAGAAGCTAAACAAATTTGCTCTAGCAAAAAAAGCAAAACAAAGCAAAACATATTGAACAGCTGCTATATCACTTATTCAAAGGAAGGCCAACAGAGCAGTAGAGCAAATCTTCTGCTATTTGTTTTTGTGCATAATTTCCATTACTTGCTGGGCAAGAAACCTTTAAAATATTATGCTGTTTATATATATGCAAAATATATGCCATTTTCCCCAGAGGCCTTCATTTTGTACATATTTTTTATTTTTTTACATTTGTTGACACAAATAAATTGCAATAACTTTTAGATGAGTAGTTGTTCTCCTGAACAGGCTACTGCTATGGTAAAGCAAGGCCTGTTGAAGGGTAGTAGAGGATGGAAAGATAAACTCTAAAGTTATTGACACCCACAGCCTCAGGAATATATCAAAGCTTGTTGCCTGGAGACAACCAAAGCACATCAAATATATCTAGCCACCCACTACTAATTTGCAGAGCAAATATAAACCTTTAAAAAGATATATTCTTACTTTTCTTCATTAGTAGCTGTTTATTTGAGCAGTTAGGGATAGAAGGTGACCTTTAACCCCATTAGAGTGATAGTATTGAAAAAAATAAAGCTGCTTTGAATAAAGGCTAGTTTAAGACACTTCCTTCAACAATATAAATCTCAGGGAAAAGGATGCAAAGGAGAGTGACATAATTTACCTTGACATCAGGTGTTTTTAAAGGGCCTATACCAGGGGACACCACATTTTGATCACATGAATAAAATTCTCATGAAATGTTTCAATATAAGAGATAAGGAAAAGTTGGAAATCATGACTGTTTCTAATAGATAAATGCAAACAGAAGTCATACATGGATGTATGGGGAAAAATCAAGAAACAAGGAAATATGGGCCCATTAATGATACCAAAAAAATGCGGAGCAATGCATCTGGGGTCATGATTAGACTCCTAACCATTGCACTAGAATCTAAATTGCACTTGAACTTCAATGGGAATCAATCCTGAACCAAAAGAGGAAAGAGCGTTGGGCCCAAAGGAAACCCTGGCATTGTGACTCAGCAATGGCATGATCAATTGAAACCATTGATCGCAAGAAAATAACGCCAACATCTACTGGAGTCCGGCTTCAATGTGATTAGATCTGAATTCCCATACCTTGCTGAGAAGACTTGGCAACAATGACTCAATTATTGTTACAGCTACTGATTAGCTAGCTGTAGGAATGACATAAATAGCTAAATTAACAGGAAACCCAACCACAGAGCTGCCAAACAGATAGAGAAAGTAAACAGAAGTTAAGTCTCTTTTAGGCTCATATCATAATATCTAAAACCAACCAATTGCCCTTCATTGTACAATGCACAAAATAAACTTTTGGTTAAACAGCTATAACAGACGTTTACTGAACTGTTTTTTTTTTTTTTGTTTTTTTTAAAAATGCATGTTATGCATTTTAACCCATGAAGATGTTTTAAAAAAAGGTGTGTAAAAAAAAAATTAAACATTACATGAATCACACCAATTATTCAGAAGCACCTACCACACAGGCAAACCTTTAAAGTTTAGTTACTGACTGTAGCTCATTTGTTGGTGCACAAGTTGTCTGCCACTCTCTACCGCTGCCATCAGTGGTAAGGAAACAGCGCAGAACCACAACGGTCCAGATACTGTTTTAGTGGTTCATGGTCCCACACCACACCACTGAAAAACAAACCATTGATGGTCAGAGTGGAGAGGGACGATAAGTCAAGCATCAACAGATGGCAAGCTATTTTAAGCTTACACACTGAACCTATGCCCCAAGATGGGATGGTTGTGGGTTTGAGTCCCAGACTAGTGGTTTGCCCTGAGGTGCTTTAAAGCATCGTCCCCTAGAGCTGCTCCCTGGGCACAGCCGTCTACTCCTGGTGTGTTTTTGTTCACATCATGTGTTGGATAGTTTAAATGCAGAGGACACATTCACTGCTCATTGTTCACAGTGTGTGTTTGTGTTTGTGTGTGTGTGTGTGTGTGTGTGTGTGTGTGTGTGGAATGTTCATTTTCATGTGGTGTTTGGTCCTTTGTCTATGTCCTTTGTGTTGAAACTGAATCGAGTAGTATGGTGTCAATAGAGGGCGACAAAGCATCTGATTTCACATTTTAATCATTAAATCAAATCTTCCTCCTCATTTTAAACATTGCACTCTGCAGACAGATCCTCCCCACTTCAATAAACAGTGTTACACAGTGCATGGGGGCAAATAAAGGGGCACCCAACGTAGAGAGCAAACGTGAGTAATAAAATGCACGGATTGCCTTTAAATGTCTTCTGCAGCCTCCATGAGAGCTGTCCCGGGCTGACACACCCTCTGGGCTATTAAAGAAACGCTCATTGTGCAAAAGCAGCAGAACAAAAGCGGGTTAAGGTTAGCACGTTCTGCGCATGCGCGTGTCCAGGGACGCTATCACCAGGGCAACGAGCGTCCACTATCGCTCACCAGCTAACGTAAACAGATCTGGTCAAGTCCGTTCGTTAACGTGGCTAAAATCTCTTCAGGGTTAAAATGACGGTTCGCTTTAAGGTACGTTCTTAACCAAAACCTTCAAATTAAAAAGTCAGAAACAAGGCGCTTCCGAGCGGGGCACAGAGAGTCCTGTGTCTACGTCAGCGCGTACAAAGTCAAAGCAGGGCTGCGCACGCTTTCGCTTTCTTCTTTGCGAGGTGACAGGATTAAAACCGAGTCCGTAAAGGGTAACGTAAAGTCTGCTGCTTTCCGACTTCACACACGACTTCCTGGGAAGAGTTTGCGAGTGTCATATAAGCAGAGGAGCGAGACTCTTCCTTTAAATCCGCTTGTTTTGGTTGGCTAGCACATCAACATGGCGGAGTTTACCTGAGCCGCCGTGTTCAGGGTGTCGATCCTTTATACCCCACAACAGCACTATTAGTCCTCTTCCTGCGTGGCGGAAGACGACCTTCAGACTCAAATGGCTTAATCAGGCTTCTGAGGTCAGGATAAGGACTGAGACAGTCTTACGGTCGAGCACGACTAGACAAACATGGATTAATTTATCCCCGTGACCCGTTTAAAGCCCCATCTCTGCTTCAGGTGTGAAGTAGGAAGCTGAGCCCTCAGTGCAGAATGGTCAGAGAATATAGCCAGTTAAACAAACCATAGCAAAAAGTGGCCTAATAGTCTGCTTTTCTGTGTCTATTCTTCCAGGCAGTCAGCGAGTATCAGAATAAATACAGGGCTCGTCCGTGGCGAGTGAAGGGCGCGTCACCGCAGCGCAGAATGCTATTGGCTGGAGTCCGCTCTGACCGGCTGGGTAAGAAGCTGCAGCGTTTATTTCTAAGGGTTTGATGGACTTCACTGGGTCTCCATGTATGTTAACTATCAGAGCAGTAACCAGGATCTGTGAAGCAAACAGACACACAGACAAACACACTCAAACACACACTAAGGGGCAATTTTAGTATCTCCAATCCAGCTGACCTGCATGTGTTTGGATAGTGGGAGGAAACTGGAGCACCTGGAGGACACCCACTCAAACATGGGGAGAACATGCAAATTGACTTTTGTAACCTTGGTAAGTTTTCCACTTGTTGATGACTAGTGGGATACGGTGGTGCTAATGGGAAATACAGGGAGAACATGCAAACTCCACACAGAACCCAAACCGTCCCACATGGGAATGGAATTCAGGACCTCCTCGCTGTGAGTTGACAGCACTACTCACTGCACCACTGGGCTGCCCCAACATTATTGTTATTATTCAATAAAACATTTAGTGATGTGTTTGAGAGTGATTAAATATAATCCGATTTAACAATATCTGTATTGCAAAGCCCAGCAATTACTTAACGATATATAGGGCAGCCCTGATGGACAGTGTGTTGTATTTACGTATTAATAGTATTGTCATAGCACATGAAAATCCAACCTGATTAGTTAAACGTCAAACCTGTTTGTTCAAGAAAAAAAAACAAAAAAACAAAAAACTTTTTTTCCAGTAGATGGTGGCAGCGAGTTATTAATATTGCAATGAATGGACAGGTTGTTCTTAACGAATATTTTTAACCTTCATTGTAAATAACACAGAAATCACTTAATGATTTTACTTTGTTCATAAAAATAGTGGTTTTAGCTAACATCCTTACTAATACTGCGGATGAATTTATGTATACTAAAAGTTCCAAGATTTTTTACAGTATAAAATACTATATATTCACAAATGCATATCATATTTACTTTGCAATTACATTTACATTACATTACATTTACAATGGCATAGTTATTGATCAATACACAAAATTAAAGTATAAATAACTGAAATATGTGAGTATGGTGCTGGGGCCTGTCCCTGAGCTTATAGGGTTAAAGTCATCAGCCCATATCAGGCAAGAATATACTATTTTTTTTTATTAATGTTTTGTAATGGTTGATTTCAGTAATAATCCTATTTAGTCTGTTGTTTCTCATGTTTTTTTCATTTACCTACAGGAATTAGCAAAGAACCCCAGTTCCAATCCAAGAGGAGGGTACCCTTTTACCCACCCCAAGTGCCCCGATCTCTCCAGTGGGGAAATTCAGCTGTTTCTCTGAGGCAACAAGATAAAGTCAGATCTAGTAGCCCTCCAGCTGTGGTCCATAAAAAACAAGCCAGCGGTGCAGAGAAGGTAGAGACACCCTTGGCCCCAAGAACATCCAAACCACAAAGAGTTACAAAAACAACCCTTCACCAAGAAGAGGTTCCTTCTGCTGACCAGCAGAAACAGGAGCATCCATCAAATGGGGTGAGTGTTGTTCATACCTTGATTCTTTAACAAATGGGAAACTTACCAAGGTTACAAATGTTCACCAGCATTGAACAAATCTTTTGTTTTACTAACTAGAGCAATCCTTCCTACTTATATTGCATATTGTAGCGTTTTCTCTGCTTTTACACACCAACATCAACTGAGGAAATTATAGTTAATGAGGCAATTTGTTGGATCAGATTAATCCCACAGATACTTGATGACTCTTTTTAATATTCCTCAAACCATTTCTGATAAATTTTTGCAGTTGGACAGGGAGCATTATCCTGGTGTCTCTGCTGACAGGCCTTTTGTTTTGGAGACGCTCTGACCTTATTGTTCAACCATTACAATTTGTGCCTTGGCTCAAATCTATTTTCTTGGCAGCCTGGCCTAGTGATTGGGGGAGGGTCCCAGGATTGGAAGGCTGTGGGTTTGAATCTCAGACTAGTGGGTTGCCCTGAGGTACCCTTGAGCAAGGTACCATCCCCATCACTGCTCCCCAGGCGCTTCTAATAGCTGCCCCCTGCTGCACGGTGTGTGTGGGTAAAAAGCAGAGGTTAAATTTCATTGTGATTCACTGTGTTTCACAATGACAAAATAGTCACTTTCACATCACTTTCCTGCTTCCAAGACATCACATTCAAGATCTAAGATTTAATGTTATTGCTGATACTTATAGTACATGAATATAGCATTAACTGTAACTAAACCGGTGCATGTTAATTTATATATGCTCTTTATGATGTATTTCAGATAAACCATGTACTGAGGAAGAAGGCATTCCTGAAGTCAGAACATCAGAGAAATGGACGTTCTGAGTACCAGAGACATTTTTCTTGGAAAACTCCAGTAGCTGACTCGCCTCTTCTTGCTGCACAACAGGCAACCTATTTGAAATTCATACAAAAATGTGTCACCTCTAAACTACATGTGCAAAATGAAATTTTGTCTAGTGATTTCACATCTAGTTTATATACTAAAGTCTACAACAAAGTTTTGTGGTATTATACTTTTTTAATTTGCTAATATTGATTTCACATTGCAATGGCTGAAGTGTAATAGATTATAATAGGTTTTTATAGATGGCTGAAGTGTAATAGATTGTAAAAATGTTTTCTTTATTGCTGGTCAGAAATGGCAAGAGCATTCAATTACTTTTTAAATTGCTTGTTAGTGCCAAAATCCAACATACATTTAACATAATGTCCATAAACCCATCATAGAAGAAAATGCAGATCTATATAATACATGTTTGATAAAATATATAATCATATATGCTGTGTGGATGAAAACATGCAGAATGTCTAGATGTAAGAGTAAATAACAAGCCTTACAGCAGGGCTTTACAGTCTTATCCACAAAGAGATAATTTGGCTTCCGTTTTTTAATTCTATAGTAGTTTTCTTTAAAAACTACTTTAAAAACTTGTTTTTGGCTTGATTGGAATGGCAAAACCAGCAGCCGCAATTTTATTTTGTTTAGTGGCAAATTCTTTACTATTGCTTATATGGAATTATTGGCAGAAGCTCATTCATCTGTGGTGTCAAATGTTAAAATGGGGACATTATGCATTGCTGATGTGCACCAAGAAAATCAAGCTCTGGTGTTCCATGCCTTCTTCTAAAAAAAACTTTATTTTGATGGGTGGCGGTAGTCTAGTGGTAGGGTAGTTACCTATGGATCAAGAGGTCGCAGCTTCAAATCCCACCTCTTGTGCTACCACCATTGGATTCCTGAGCAAAATCCTTAACTCAGAATTGCTCCAGGGGGACTGTCTCTGTAATTAGGACATGGAAGTCGATCTGGATGATAGTGTCCGCTAAATGCCGTACATGTAAATCTTCCTATAAAGAAACTTTTACTTTCTTCCAGTAGATGGTAGCAATGAGTTAATTATGCCTGTGCTTCATGATAAAAACTTTCATAGCAATTAACAGAGTTCTGATAAGAGTTCTACCTTCTACGGAGTATTATTGATCCTTAATAATGACTCCAAAGAAACTCATATGTTCAAAATTGTATGAATTTAGCTTCAGTGCTAGTTTGTATATCTGTTATGTTCTAGATGTTGTACACCAGCAACAGATCAATTCCTCCTTATAAGTCTAACCATGCACAAATGGAGAGCGAGTACAAGAGGAACTATAAAGGATCCCCTCCTCCCAGACCCCCACGATTACGGCGAGATGTGGAGATAAATGAGGTTCCGGTGTTAAAAACTGATAATATCTCTCCTGGAAAGGTATGGTAATTCACAGTCCAACAGTAAGACAATTAATTTAGGTGAATTGCATTTATACCCATTGTAAAACAAAATATTTCATTGATGTATGAAGAGAGTAAAAAATTGGAAGGTAATTTATAAAAACTGTAATTATGAGATTTATTATTTTGCAGTATAGTTATTGTAATATAATTAAGTAGTTTTTATATATATATAAATATATAAGATTTATATATAAGATTTAGGTGTTAACATTCACTTTATGTTTTGTATTAGTGTTTTGTATTTGAATTCAGTGAATTCAAATGTAACTTTTGCACAGAATTTGCTATGCTATGAGCTGGTAAATGTACACTTAAAATATGCTTTTCTTATCACTTCTAAGGATTAACTAAAGAATAAAGTATATTTTTAGCAAAGTTGTGGGAAAAATAAGAGTTTTTTTTTCAATCCCGCTCTTCCATCACAGAGTAAAAGGAAGAAAAGAAGGGAGCAGTATCTCAACAGGAAGTCAAGACCCACAGGAGAAGCTCATCAAGAGCCAGAGCAGCAGGAAGTGGGGGCCCCATGTGAACAAGTTATAAGGTATTTTGTAATAATGCACAAAATACATTATAGGCCTACAATATTGGCCTAGTGTGTGTTTTTTATGGCTTTGTTAAAACAAATTAACCCAAAAAAAAAGTCAACATCTTTTTCCTCTTTCTGTGCAGGAAAATGAAAACTGAATATACTTCCAATTTCCGCTCTCCACTTCAGTACCGGTACAGAGATGGCACCTGGGTCAGGTCCAGAACTTTCGGAGAGGAGGTAACCTGGTCATTTACCTAAGATCACTCACCTTTACAACATTTAAAAAATGGTATGCAAACACCTATACTTTGTTTTGAACATGAATATTGTCATAAATAATGTTTTGCTTTTATTTTCACTATAAAACAAGAAATTTTTTTCACAGTTTATCTGTAAGTAGTGCTCTGATCATTTTAATTTGGATGAATATTTTTGTAAATTTACTGGCAGATATCAGGTCATGTTTGACAAAAAGGCCATTGACCACTGCAAATCATCACATTTCATCTCCTTATATGTAGTCCAGCATCTACACATATAAAGCATTACTTCATGGTATTAATTTAATTTAATTTCACAGTATCATCAATTATTAGTTGTCTATAGTCATATGATTATGCGTAATGCAAATATCAGAATGTAGAAAATAGAACCCAATAGAGAACTGTGTTTCCTGCAGTAATTTTGAATTTAAGAGTTTTATCACTGATCACCTGATTAACAAATCAAATCTGAGCAGGGCTTAAAACAGTGTAAGGAAGTTTGCATGGTATTTGGCTTTAATTATTCCTGTTTCTCTGAACAGCATTTTGAATGTTAAATTGTTCCACTGGCCAAAATGGTGTTCTCAGCGGAAATATAAATTCTAAAAAAGGTTCAAAATATGTTTATTTGTAAAACAGAATACACATGAAGAAATGGTGAATGTACGTAAGTAATAGTTGACCTGTAATAGTAATAAGCTTTAGACTGAGACATTTTATGCATCTTGCTGCCCATTGTTTTCAGGAAGTTCTAAAACAGAGTAAAAGAGTAGGAAATGGAAACCTGTGTGAGATATTGTGCTGTTCAGGTTGCGGGTTTACCGATCAATGTAAGAAGTGCGACAAGTGAAAGCTTTAGTAAATGAAAGCTAGCTTCAGAGGTTGGTGAATATGGAATATGGTTTCTTTAATAACTGATCTATGTCATCAATCTTGCAGGGTCAAGAGTGGTATCATGAGGTAAATTGTTCCTCTGCTGTATCATTTCCTGTCTGCTTTTGTATCTGTGTCCTTCAGATTTTTGCAGACTCTTCGCTTATTGTGTGGTTCTGTCCATGTGTGTTGTTTTTTCACCCCCCTTCCTTCACATTTGATATGATTTACAGATAGATCTCATCATGTCATAGAGGGTTAGATTGGATGAGTGTGTGAACATGTGAGAGACCAGATCAGCATGCTTAAGCTGCATCCTTTCCACAGAAGTTGTCTGTGGTTTTTCTTTTTTTTTTTTCTTCATAAGATGCTTAGTACATAAAGTACATTACCTGGTTGCATGTACTACCAAAGAGAAATGAAAAGAGAAATTTCATTAAACCATTTTTGTTAGATTTGTTAGACTTATTAGCTAGATACCACTTTTTTCAATTTCACAGTTAATGCAGGTTATTGCATGGTGTGTAAGAAATTTGCATTTTTTGTCCCTGAAATGATAATAATAAAGGAGAGGGAAAATATATTTTAGACTCATCAAGAAATTAGTGCCAGAATAAACATGAAAGGTCTTTGAAAAATGTTTGGAGTGATATGTCAGGTAAATAAACCTGTTTTTTGAAGTCAAAGAAATGCCACTAGGTCTTCTCTCAGTATTCTCAAAGGGATGCTCATGGGAAATTTCTAAAATCATAAAATAAAATAATCAATTAGAACTGTGGAGTATTGCAAATTAATTTGTTAATGTGGTTCCTCAGACTGCACAGAGTCTTTCAGTTGTATTAAAAGTATTTAAAGTCAGTGATCCAGAAATCCTTATATGCTTGAATTACTTGCTAAACTAAATAAAAAGGTTTCTCATGTTCTGATACCGTCAACATTACCTTTTAATTTCTGAAGGGTTAACATTTAATGATCTCTTTGGGACCTCAAAACCTAAAGTTCTGTTCAGGCAAGATAAGTTTTACATGAGGTAGCATTTCTAAATTATTTCCAGGGTAATTGGTGGTTTTGAGCTAGACCTGTCTTCTCAGTAACTTTTTATGGACTGCATGTTTGAAGAGATTGCAATAGCTTTTTCCTACTATAAAATTAGCTGTTGAAATAGCCCATGTTATGTCACTCTTGTGCAAATAGACCTGGTAAATATTCCATCATATCCTGTGGAAAGGGGAGTTTTTGATGGTTTTCTCAGCTATGAAGATGCTCAAGGAACCTTACTTCCTCTAAATCTCTGTTCTAAATTAAGCTATTAAGTATTCATCTTTATCAACTACACCCTGTAGAAGAATCTTTGGCTCCCTTCCAAACTTTCTGTTCTGCAAGTATATACATTCCTTTACCTTTGTCACCTCTACTCCCTGCATGCTAATCATTCAGTTTACCTCCCTTTTGTTCACACCTTGCTCACATAACCTTGTTTGTCAACCTGTCCATTGTCGTTGCAAACTAGAATGGGCTTGATGTAATCCAATCTCTACTTTAAATGCATCTGTCACTCTACTACTGACTTCACCACTGTCACATTTACATTTAGCAGGCGCTCTTATCCAGAGCGACTTCCAATTACAGGAACAGTCCCGGAGCAATCTTGGGGGGAGGGTCTTGCTCAGAGACCCAGTGGTGGTAGTGCTAGAGGTGGGATTCGAACCTGGGACCTCTTGAGCCATAGGTCCATAGGCAAGTATCCTACCACTGGACCTCCACCACCATCCCACTGTCACACTGCCACTCCTGACTGAAGTCCACAAAGGCACAATGCAACTCCTTCTGACCTTCTCTACAATTCCCCATCAACACCCTCAGAGCAAACATTGCATCTGCAGTGTTCTGTTTCAGCATGAAACCATACTGCTGTTCACTAATCATCATCTCTTTACTTAACCTAGCTTCCACTACTCTCTCCCATAACTTCATGCTGTGGCTGATCAGCTTTATCCCTTTATAGTTACTACAGCTCTTTACATCACTGTTATTCTTGAAAATCGGTACTAGTACACTTCTCCTCCACTTCCATCGCTGCTCTTACTTCCATCTTACTCATCTGTGGCACTTCCTGATTCAGTATCCTCATATCATCCAATCTTCTCTCTGTCTTGCTCTCTTCATTCATCAGCCTCTCAAAGTACTATGTCCATCTGCTCAACACACTCAGCCCAGTAATCAGTTAACTTTTCACTACCTGCTAGTGCACGTGTTAACTCCTGTCTGATTTCCCAGATGCAGTCTTCCTTTTTCAGCTTCTATCATTTGATCCTTGACTCCTTCACTTTCCTCCTCTTCTTCCTACAGACCACCATCCTATGCTGTTTAGCTACACTCTCCCCCGTCACTACTTGCAGTCTCCAATCCCCTTCAGACTGACCCTCCTGCAAAGGATTCAATCCACCTGTGTGCATCTTTCATCCACTTTTATAAGTCACTCTTTGCTCCTCCCTCTTCTTAAAATAAGTATTAACTACAGCCATTTTCATCCTTTAAGCAAAATCTACAACCATCTGGCCTTCAGCATTCCTCTCCCTGACACCATACTTACCGTACACCATTTTTCTTTCTCCTCTATCTCACAGCCATCTTGTGGGGCATAAGCACTAACAACATTCGTTATCACACCTTCAACTTCAAGCTTCAAACTCATCAACCTATCTGACACCCTCTTCACCTTCAAACCACCTTCACCATTCCTTCTTCCATCCACCTGAAATAGACCTGGCCTTATAACCCTACCATCTAGTCTCTTGCACGTACAAAATATCAACCTTTTTTTTCCCCATCATATCAGCTAATTCATTCCCTTAACCAGTCACGCTGCCAACATTCAGAGTTCCTAGCCTGACTTCCACTCTCCTCAACTTCCTTCTCTCCTCCTCCCTCCAGACATGCCTTCTTCTCCTTCAGCCAGCAGTAGCCTAATTTCCACTCACACCCTGTTAGCTAACACTGCTGGTGGGCCTCGACCGATCCTGTAAGGACATCTGTTTCATTGTCCGCATATTTGATGTGGCAAAAGTTTTACACCAGATGCCATCATGTGGCAAATTTAATGGTTGACCTTAAACTCCCTTTCTAATACTGAGGCAGATCACATGTTTCCTTCTGATCAGCAGCTGTGGCCCTTTATTTTGCATATACACCTTTTTTGGTGTGATGTAAAAACAAAGTCCCATATCTGTAACATATACAAGTGTCTCTCCTCCAGTGCTAATTGGTCAAAGTCATTTCAGGCATCCTTTGTCAACATAGCAGACAAACTTAAAGAATCCTTATCTGGTCTGAATAGTACTTTAATCATTGAACCTTTAGTGAAATCTATACTAACCCTGTAGAAATTGATGGTGTTTTAAGTATGTTTCTTATTTTGCTAATGCTTTGTGGCATTCCTTGTAAAGATTTATACTTCTGCATATAATTCACTGTATGTACACACTGACCCGCTCTTTCCATATTTTGACAATAAAATGTTAAAGTACAAATATGGGGAAATCATCAGTGCTTTGGCTCTTTTAGTTGATTTTAGAATACTTGATTTGAAGTATCTTCTGGTTTTCTTCTTGATTGCTGATGTCATGGTTTGGTTGTTCTTTTAGGTGCGCAAATTGCGCGAGAAAGCTGATGCCTATAGGAAGAGGGCCTGGGGGACACATTTTTCTCGGCAGCACCTCAGCCAGATCCTGTCAGAACAGAACTGCCTTTGGGAGGCCTCTAGTGCCTCCTCATCCTCCACTTTCACCGAACAGGACAGCCATTCCCACAGCAGCCCAATCATTGAGGCCTTGGACCTGGCCAGGTGAACTGAGAGATGAAGACGTTCTTTCTTCCTTTGATACGTACCTTACTTCTAAAACTTTATTGACGTTCTTTCTTCCTTTGATATGTACCTTACCTCTAAAACTTTATTGACGTTCTTTCTTCCTTTGATACTTACCTTACCTCTAAAACTTTATCCTGATCTGATCTATTCAGATAAAATTAAGTCATAAAGTCTCAGTCTCAAATATAGTGAAATATTATAACAATGTAGGACATTCGGATTTAAAAAAATGGACACTTGTCACACTCAGAAAGCAATCTGAAATCTTGATCAGATAAAATTTAGTCCTCCCTCAATAAAAATAAACTCAAAAGAGTCTCAAATATTGTCAAAAATAATAGCATTGTAGGATGCACAGATTTCTGTAAAATCGACACTTATCACACTCAGAAAGCAGCTTTTTTCCCGATCTTCTTTTCTGTTGTAAAGTGTTAATTTCTTATTTCATTCAACTATTACCTTTTCCATGCCATTTTACACACTTCAGGCTGTGAATGTTCTTTCCTGTTCAGTTTATAACAACGCATTATCTGTGAATTTTAAATTTACCGTCCTAAGACTCTTTGTGTGATGTACTATTAAAGGGTGGATAGTGTCAGGGGGAGAGCTAGCCCTTGGGAATCTGTCTCCTTGTCAACTAGTAGGAGGAGCTCTGTTGAACAGGTGGGGCTTTCCAAAGACCCCACCCTTCCTGTGCAGAGGAAACTGGCATGGGAGGAAGAAGCAGATCCTTGTGAAAGAGACCTGACTGAAAAAAAGGAGCAAGAACCACCTGTTCAGCAACCAAATGAGTCAGATGAGGAAGAAAATAATAATGAGCATTCAGAAGACAAAAGGGAGAAGTAAGTGGCTTACCACTTCTTTCCCACTTCAAATTTGACTGAGATTGAATGCCCTGTGATAGTGATCAGCTTCCTGGACCTTCTGTCAACACTACTTTCGCTTTCATAATTGAAAATTGAGCTCAAAAATGTCACTAGTTAGTACAGTGATTTAAAAGATTTTAGTTAAACTTGCACACATCATTTGCAAGCTTATGCATTAGGAATGGAAATCTCCAGGTATGGCACCTTTTGATATGATCTAATTTCAATGAACCCATGTGTTTATAAAATTTTTCTTTATGTATTTGATTTTAGATTGCTGTAGCCTGCTTTATGCTATTCTGACCATATTTGTCCAAAGGGATTGTTGAATTTAAACAGAGTCTATTTGCACTTGTTGCGCTTAAAAATGTGTCATTATGTTTCACCAAGCATAACTAAAAATTACGAGATTAAATAATATTTGTATTTAATTGAACTGCTTTAACTTTTGGGAGAAATATTTGACTCTGAAAGTGCCATTGTAATGCACTGATGCAGAATAATTAAAGAGACAAGTGATTTCACATGAATAAAATATCCATCTTTCATTTATTCAGTAAACTGCTTTTGACAAGTGGTTGTAAGACTTTATTTTAAGCAAAACATCTTGACATCTTGGAGCTTGCATAATAATATGAATTCAGACAAAAATTATTATCTGCAGAATCATTATAATAGACGAATATTATTGCGATCCAAATTGTCTCATGTAGTACCATATCTGATTGCTCTACAGCCTTACTGTATTGCTTGCCATTTCCCCTTTTGTTAGTATAGTTACAGCACTTTTCATATTTTCTGTTTAACAATTTTGTCAATTTCTAAAGCAAACACTTTTTCATGCTAAGCGTTACATTACACAGTCAGCAGGGCTTGAGGGAAGGTAATATGAGCTATAATAGTGTCAAGTCAGATCTCAACATGTCACATGAAGCAGAGAATACATGCTGGGTGACAATTACATAATTCACATAAAATAAATAATGAAAGAATGATAATTTGCATAATATCAGAACTTCTTTAAATTATAGTAAGATTAAGTACTACTAATTGTTGAACCAAAACTGTTTGACAGATGTGACTTGTTACTCCAAAGCTCAATTTGTTTTAGTGTAAAAATATTTTCTGACCACTGTTGTGCAGAAGCTATGCTGACAGCATTTAGACTGTGAATGTTTACATAACGTATTTTCATTCAGAGTCCAAGAAAGAGTGATTGAGCCCTCATCAACCATAACTGGATCTAGATGCTCCAGCGATGAAGGCAGGTTACCTACACCCAAAATGAAAACCATGATGACTGCACAGAGGACCCATCAGGATCGCACCACTCCAATGACTGGTAACCAATACAAATCATGTCCATGGCTTAGGCGTCTATCACTGCCCCTAACAAATATGGAGCTTAAGCACAAACAACTGGTTCACAAAGCCATTTGCAGGCTGGCAGCAGTTTTGCTATGATTATAACGCCTGCTACAATTAGGGACATAAATAGTTTTTTTTGTTTTCCGTTTGAAGAACAGCTTTGAACATTTTGGCAAACAACCACATCTTAATGGTTTAATTTTAAACCCAACCAAAACATTTTATTTCAGTTAACTAATAAACAACTTTTCAACTTTTCAAGTTAGAATTTGATGTACAGTTGTTACACTTCTGTCAGTAACAACATTTTTTATGATAACAGATTATTTTAGAAGCCTAAAGTTACATTTCAAACGAAGCTTCTTGTAATCTAAGTGCTAAAACCTTACATACTTTATCCTGGTGTAATGACTGCACAATGTAAACTTTAAGCAGTGGTAGAATGTGATGTGGCCTGATGAGTCATCTTTTTATTTTTCTACGTGTGTTTTTCATTTGTCTACATGTGAAATTACTTTAGTTAGTTAAACAAAGATTAATTTCACATTGGCTCTCAGTTATTCACTTAGATACCGGCTCTGTTCTTCTTTATAGCATGATTATAGACACTCTGACCATTCTAATAGGACTACAGATTGTTGTCATCATTAAAGTGTGGCATTTCTATTATACCTCTCTATATTACACAAATATACATGAGAATCCAGACTTTAATGTGTTCTCCTTCTACCTGACAGGAGGTGCTATTCTTGTTTCCCCTCCAATGACAAAGAATTCCTCTAGGACAACAAGGAGGCATGAAGCACCACTGGGCAAAGCCCGCTCACCTTATAAGCATTTCAATCATAGCTCACCCATAGGAGCTCTTAGTAAGGTACTGTGCAGTACATGCACCAGCAGTGATGGGGACGCTACTCTAAAAGGTTATTTAATGTAACCTCTGTAATCTAACAAATACAAACGCTGTGAAAAACTGCTTTAATTATAGCGCTAGAGGTAAAGTTAAATAAAAACTACCATTAAAAAAATTGTAAATGCTATATTTTATTTACATATATTTATACGCCAAATAGTTTCTCTACCTCCAAAACATGTTATTAAGCCTTAAGTGTAAGTTATTATAAAAATATTTTTTTCAAAGCCATTCTGGACTCTTTCCTTTGGTACACCTTTCCTTTGGTTTTATTTTAGCATGTAAAAAATGCTTTAAAGCATGAGTCATGTCTTTTTAAAAGCTATAATAGTTAGGACAAAATGGAATTAAACAAATTACATGGAATTAAAAGAAAGCTGATAAAATGCTGTAATAATTCCCCTGCATGAAACATTGCTGGGTTGCTTTAGCCTAATTATTTAAAGGATGCTACTACAGCTTTAGAAGTGTAGAGTAATACCATATTTCAACTGCTGTAAATTAAATAACAGTATTTTATTTATCACTTCCAGATTTGACATACCAACCTAAACCTTAGTGAATCTATGCTTCATTCCTCCTGACAGTGTTAAAATGAAAATCAGGTCTATAAAATTGAAAGTTTCTTAAAATAAGAAAAACGCAGGAGGACACAATCATAAAACAAAAACATAAAAAGCCAGACTGGATTAAAATGCATGTTGACAAACCACTAATCCTTTTGAACATCTGAAAAAATGCAGTGTGGAGGAAGCAACCTTTAAACTTAAGATAGCAAAACAGTTTACTTAAAAAGATCTGGCAAAAATACCTGTTAGTAGATGCAGAAGTCTCACTATGAGTTACAGAGATTGCTTACTGTCAGTGATTGCTGCTAAAGGTTGTGCAACAAAATATTAGGTAAAGGGTACCATCAATTTTGTTTATGTTATTTTTATTTGTTTTATTATGTTAACTATTAAGTTGGATCAAAAGTAAAAAACAAAGTTCGATTTGTGTTAAACATGGAATAAATACTTAAAATATTGAGTTAAACGTCTTAAAATTACTGTTTTCTAGTTTTTCAACACACCCCATATTTATATTTATTACTACTGAATTAAAAACGGTAGTTATTAATGTGTCATAATGTCTAAATGTTGGCATGCTATTACATAGTCTTTGAATTGTTAGCTTATTTTTCCATCGCAATGATTTATTGATGAGCTACTAGGCATTTAACATGTATATAGTATGTATATAGTTTAATGGTTAAGAGAATGAGGAATTGCGAGTGCAAGTGTGGGCCCAAATAGTGGTCTTAAAATCTAGGGTTTAAAAACTTCTAACTGGCTCAAATGCAAACTTTGAATGCCTTCGAATGCCTTTTTCATAAAGAAAAATTATTTTATGATTTCATTTTTTCGAAAGCATTGAATTTGAGAAATGTATACAAAATGTGGTAAATGTGCTTTGTGCATGGCTTAAAGTGCTTCTAACTTTAATAGTCACAATTTCACATCATTTGTCAAGCTGTGCTGGTCGACAGTAAAACTCTGTCCTTAAACAGGCCGAGAACAGCAGCTTGCCTCACTCTTCCCCTGCTGCTGGAATGGCAACAGTTGACCCGCTTCCTCTGAGAGAAGACACATGGGCTTGGGACTCCCCAGAACCCTCTCCTGAACAAAAAGCAGTCAGAGCACCTCAAAAACGAGCGACATCTGTCAGGCTTACAGCCAGCGGCTCCCCACGTGTCAACAGGATTCAGGGCACTCTGAGGAACCCAGAGTTTCAGCATAACGGTAAGATTCACATGGTCTCCTATTCCAGCTTTTGACTGCATTAAGGATAATCAACTCATCACAAGGTTTTCACTGGACTCAAGTATATTTACATCAATGTGATCAGCATTTCGCTACAGAAGCCAGACAAGCAGAATGGCCTTAGAAACGTGACAATGACTCATTTACTGTCAGGGTGAAAAAGAGGGAGGTTAAGTTACCGCCAGAAAGAGCAGGAGAGTAATTTAGGTCAGTCTCCCATCCCCTCTCTTTCTCTCTCTCTGATTGTTTTTTTCCATTAACATGTCTACATGTGATGTCTGTTTTTTTCCACCCACTGTCTGCTGATGCTCACCTCCGAAACTGCAGGCCCTCCTGCTACCTGGCCATCTTGAAATCTGATGTAGTGTCATGTCCACTGGGATAAGTCTGACATCATCCACTAAAGAGTTTCATGGAAAGTGTTGTAGTGGAATCCTAAGTCTGATTTTTGTTCCCTCACATGGGACTGCATAAGCACACTGCTTGACTGTGAACCACTGTAACATAACACGCCTGTGTTTATATGTGATATACACACACCTTTACCTTAACCTTTGACTCTGTTCTAAAGCTTTGAAAACCTTTGCCATGACGAAAAACAATCATGCTGAAACTGTATGACAATTACTTTTTTTCAAATCCATGTCGTTTTGAAAAAACTTCCATTTTTATCTATATTTTGTAATATTTACCATGACGTAACCAGATATTCCTTAGCTTTATAGATTATAAGCTATGGAGCATTACCAAAAGACTTATATGGTTTATACAGTATTTCTTTCTTTCTTTAAAGGTAACCTGGGATTCCATTGGCATCAGCAATATGCATCGCCTTCCAGCGATTCTGGTGTATCTGACAATGGTAAAATAAAATCATTAACCAAAAAGGTCTTGTTTATATGCAAAGACAAAATCAGCATTTCATCACAATGCTTAAACGTGAAACAAGTAAGGTTCTCTGTCAAGAGTGCACAGCAACCTAGTTTTGCATTTCTTTATGCTTTGATGTGGTGCAAATGCTGAAAGCATCTATTAATTTACAATTGAAGACACTGCTGACTAAACCAGATGCAAGCAGTTTTTGTCCATTTTAATTAAAGTTTGAAAAAAAACATTATATGTACATTTTTAAAGACAAACTTATTTCAATCAAATGTTTGGAATGGATCCCCAGTAACCTATTTGTGTTAATCTATCATTGATGGCTTATCTTTAGATGACAGGATGTCTCAGATCTCATCCAGATCTGCAAGTTCCTGTTCCATGGCATCCCAGGTGCTGGACCGTGCCCAAAAGAGGAAAGAGGACTTCTGGGGAAAGAGATAGCCAGACCTAGTTTTTCTGCAGCATGGAGACTGGATTTTAGCAGTTTCTTCCTTGTTATAGTGTATGTGAGTGTAATATCACAGTTGGGTTATAATTATGTGCAAATCTTTGTAAAAGAGTGAAGAATATAGATTTGTAATGTAGCTGCAGTTATCTTTCAGAATGTTTTGATACAGTGCTAATATGGGCAAAGATTTTAAACAGTGGTCAGAAACTATTCCTTTGGATTTTGTTTAAACAAAAAGAAATCGTGCAAAATAAACATGCTTATTATTACTCTTTTATATGGGTCTATAAACCAAACACACCCTTAATCTAATCCCAGTTAACAGTGATTCCCAAACCTTTTACTTTACTACCTTAGTCTTGTAGTCCCTCTCAGTCCAAATATGCTTGCTCATATTCCCATGATGCATCGTCACGGTGAGTCAATAAATTTGAGATTTTATTGTCATTTTAATAAATTATTAACTATTTAATAATAATAATGTTTTAATGTCAAAGGCTTATATGCTTAAACTACGTCCATGAAAAATAATAAAAATGAGATAGTATTGTTTTGACAGCAACAACACTTAAGACTGACAATAAATCAGATTTACTAAATACCAGTGAATTATTAAAAGGAATGCCTGATGTGGGTGCGGTTAAATCTTACCGCTGGTCAGATCACCGGGAAGAAGAATTGACCTATACTATTCATAAAGGCAGTGCACAGTGGCGGTGAAATACGGGCACATGTGCATATGTGAAAAATATGTGAAAAATATCTCTAACATATTGCATTTTAAGAAATGATCAGAATATATTGAGCCTTTTTCTAACTATGAAAGTTACTTTAAACGGGTTTGCGGTTTGCTGGATTCTGAATTTTACACTCACTCATCACTCAAGCATTCAGGGCATGTGAAAAGTCTGGAAAAGAAAACATAAAAGTGAAAGAAACATAAAAGTCATCATTTTGGGGGATTCCTGCAACATCACCTGGTTTATCCCAGTTTAAGAATCAATGCTGAACAGTGAAGAAACCAACCTTCCACTGACAGACAACCACTGTTGATGATTAATTTGTACCTAACTTTTAAAAAAGCAGCGCTGATTTAAATAGTCCTGATCATTTTAACGTGAGCAGTTGGGGCAAAACTGTCTTAGACTGAATGTATGTATTCCAATTGTGATTATTGGACATGATTTCAAAAAGGGCAACAAAAGTGGTCCAAATTTACTGTAAAATAAAATTGCACTACTATAACATCCAGTACTGTGATTTGATTGATAGATTCCTGGGCAGGATGGTGTGTGGGGGGTTTGCATGTCGGGGTGCTCCGGTCTTTTTCATGTCAGATGGACTGGAGATGCTTAATTGTCACCGCTTACCTCAACTAGTGTTACCAGTAATGCTGGAGTCTGTCCCAGCAAAAATGGGGCAAGAGGCCAGGAAACACAATGGCCCATGTTTGCTGTGACAGGCAGCCTAGCTGAGATAAGAGGCCGAGAGAATGAATGAATAACTTCCATGTAAAAATGTTTTCCTTTCTGTCATACAGTAACTCTTTTGGTGATGCAATGTTTTTGCCCAACTGATACTACAAAAACTATCCCCTATCGGACTGCAGAGATAAAAGTTGATCTACATTTTAAAGTGTTGCGTCCGCTCTTGTTATTTTTGCAAAGGAGGACCGGTCATCTCAAGCACGAAGGTGTCTCCTGGCTGAAGCTTTTTGAAAAAGAGGGTCTAAAAGGGGGTCTTTCAACTGAAGATGGCCTGCAGCTCTGCTGCACATGCAGGCAGCTGTTTACAGAGTCCACGGCTCACCTGCCTGTGTGACGTCACCAAGTTATTATTATTATTATTATTTTCATTTGCTTTGCTTCCCAAGTTTTGAAATGTCCCCACAGCTCTCACAGGGGGACAGACGGCGGCTCAGGAGTCCCCCGGCAACGGCGCATTGTGGGATTGTTGGAGGGAAAAAAAGAACGATAAAAAACAACAAGAAGCGCGCGGAGGTGTGTAAACATAATAAAGAGGCCGGATTATAACCCAGTAATAATCAGCGCAGGATCCGACTGTGAGCGTCATCGCGAGGGGGGATTTTTCCTCAGTCTAACAATAGACCCGCTGCTGCAATAACCCTGTGTGTGTGTGTGTGTGTGTGTGTGTGTGTGTGTGTGTGTGTGTATGTTTCGAGAATTTCCAAACCCAATAATGCGAACTCCGTGCCGATAAGGTGAGTCAGCCGCGCGGCCGCTCTGTAAGCCGCTAAACTCAGGTGTTGGGGGTGACGTCACACAGTCGTGACGTAGACACGGCAGATGTGGGCCAGCGGCAGGGACTATAAAGCGCGTGCCCGGCGGGCCATCGAACACAGCCAACTTCACCTGCAGCCCAGACGCCTCGCGGACACCATGAAGAACCTGCTCACGCTCCTCGCGCTGCTCTGCTGCTGCAGCGCGCGCCCCCTGCGCCGCTCCCCTCCTCTGGACAGCGCCGCCACCTGGAACAACCTCAGAGAGATGACCAAAGATGTAAGTCTACGGGATGATGATGAGAAGGGGTGGGGGGTCCCTAATACTAGAGCTTTGGAGTGTGTGTGTGTTCATGAGTGTGTGTTTGATGCACACAGGCGCAGCAGCGAGACAGAGACCACGAGACCAGACTCATCCCAGTGATCTCCAACGAGATGTTGCAGGTGTGTGCCAGTATGTGGGTGTTAGTGTGTGTGTGCATGAAACAGCAAACTGAGTGAATGCCATCCTACACAGTGTATGTGTGTGTGTGTGTGTGTGTGTGTGTGTGTGTGTGTGTGTGTGTGTGTGTGTGTGTTAGCCTGCCACTAACTGCATCTGTGTGTTTCAGGATGGGAAAATGTGCTGCGTTAATGTCAAAATTCTCAAATACTACCTGAACCACATCCTGCACCACGTCAACGGCAGCTACTCCCGGATCCACCAGGTCAGACACGACCTGCGCAGAGTGGCCCAGGACCTGGAATCTCACTGTGTAAGTAGCCACGTTGAATCGGCTTATTTAAGCCACCGCACACCTCTCACGCCAGCTGCACGCTCTCATCCGTCTAACTTATTCCTTTCTCTTTGCAGAGCAACAACCTGGAGGGCCTGGAGCACTTTCAGACCTTCACGCAGAACCTGGAACGAGCTGCGGAGATGTATAAGGTAAATACGGCTAAACCTTTTTAAGGGATACCCTGCCGTTTTCATCCTGATCTCGGCCTGCTGCGGTCGATGCACAATAATTTCCTTTTGCTTAGAAGAGAACCCGAAAACCAACTGACTCAGTTGGAGAGTTGATGGGCAAAGCTGATGCTTATCTTCTTTTTTTATTGCCATCAAATTGAGGGCTGTTCTGTTCTTTTACAAAGTACAAAAACAGGGGCTTGTTTGATCGACTGCGGGTTACAGTTACGACAAACCGATGTAAACCGGACTGTTTCTTTACTCTAAGGGCCGATCTATTATTTCATTGTGTGAACAATAAGCGCAAAGTGGGGAACCCCTGAAGACCTGAGTCTCCTCACTCCTTACTTCCATTCGTTTATAAGATAGCATGTTCCCGCTGGCAGACTGTATTGGACTAATCATGCTTGTTGTACTCTTCTTTCAGAGTAATGTCACAGCCAACAATAAAGCTATTGGAGAGATTGATATCCTCTTCCACTACCTCTACGAGACCTGCAAACCGCTGGCCTGAAGAGCTGATGACCAGCCGAAACGCTCTGCCTTCTTTCTGATCTGACAAGTGTTTTTATAATGTTGTTTTCTTATTTAATATGCAATATTTATTGAGGTGATATTTATTTTCTCTATTTATTGTGCATTATTAATGACTGAAATTTTACAGCCAGTACGCTCACACAGTGTGTGGTCTGTGCTGCGGCATGAGATTGTAAGGCCAAACAAGTGGCCACAGATATGAACTGGCTTGGCAATTCCAAAGCCAGGGCACTGGAATGTAAATGCATTATAAAAGCATTTTTTTTAGTCTCTTTTATATTTAAAAAAAAAGAAACATGTGTTATTTGATATTGGTTTATTTACAAAAGAATTTGTACAAGTGAATGAGAATTATGGATTCTATATGGATTTTATATTTATTTATTTGCATATTGGCACTGGTATGTCAAAGATTCAATAAAAAGCATTTAAAAATATCTGACTTTGGTTTGGTTTTATGTGTGTGATGACATAAAAGGTTTCATTTTTTAAACTTATTTGTACGCATATAAACTTATATATAAGCTTCAGAGGATTATTTTTTTATTTGTAAACCCAGACAGTGACCTAAGTATGAATCATTCAAGCAGAACAAAGCCTTAAGGCATGAGGCAGTGAAGAAACGGGTGTAGATGATTCCAGATGATCAGGCTGCAGATGCTGAATACTGAGTGGTTGGAAGCCCTTTATCTAGACACCCTGTATCTTTAGACACTTTGCAGCCTGTCAAAATAAAACATATGTTTCCATTTCTTATATTTAATCTACACTTTAAACTAGCAGTTCTCTAGCAAAATAGATAACAATGAAGCCTGGCTCAAAACCTTTGCACAGGACTATATAAGGATTATTATTTTTATTTTATTTTTATCCATGCAGATTAAAGTGAAAGTGACTATACTTGTCATTGCGAGGTCACAGCACAGCACATCAATCCACAATGAAATTGGACCTCTGAATTTAACCCATGCACACAAACACCGTGCAGCAGGGGGCAGCTATGAAAGCACCCAGGGAGCAGTGACAGGGACAGTACCTTGCTCAAGGGTATCTCAGGGCAACCTTCTGGTAAGGGGTTGGAACCCACAATCTTCTGATCCTGTGGCTGACTCCCCTAACCACTAGGCCACCTCTGCCAGGCCCAGCCATGCAGCCCTGATCCTTTTCGTGTGGAGGTTGCATGTTCTATCTGTGTCTGTGTGGGTGTGCTCTGGGTGCTCGGGTTCCCTTCCAACAATCCAAAGACATGCACATCAGGACATCAGGTGGACTTGAAATGCTAAATTCACCCCTAAGTGTGACAGTGTGTGCGTTTGTGTGTATATGCCCTGAACGGGCAGCGGTGGCCTAGTGGTTAGGGAGTTGCCCCTGCATCAGAAGATTGTGGGTTCGATTGAGCAAGGTACCGTCCCCGTCACTGCTGCCCGGGCGCTTTCAATACTTGCCCACTGCTGCACGGTGTTTGTGTGCATGGGTTAAATGCAGAGTTGTGGTTCACTGTGTGCTGTGCTGTGACCTCACAATGACAAGGGTTGTCACTTTCACTTTTTCAACTGGGCTTGAGATCCATTAAGGGTATTTCTCCGGCTTTTTGTGAGAGTTGCTGGGATAGGCTCTCTGCTTACTCTGATTACCCTCACATCCCTAGTCAGGATTAATGGTTAACATAATCAAGGGATGGATGAATGGACATGTAAAACGATGAATGGCTCCTCTATTTTGCATATGCTCAGTAGTTTCATTTCTCACCGTAGTCTGGTTCCTGAAGAAAGCAAACTGTAAACTGTGCACAGCAGATTTCCAGTTGCCCACCATAAATAACATCGCTTAATGACAATAGCCTGAAATGTCAATTGGACTAAACAGAAGTCAAGGAAATAATCACATAGAATATAATTAAATTATCCACCATAATATCCATCAATATTTACACATTGAGAAAATGCAGAGTCACAAATGTTGTTATGTGCTTGAGTTTAAGGAACAAGGAATTGTTGGCCTGTTTTTGATGGCCCATTTTTACCGTCTAGTGAACTTTATGGAGTGGATGAGTATTTATTTACCTACGGCACACAAAGGTCCAGCTCCAGGAACTTTTAAGGAAGTTCAGTAGCCAAAACATTGATCATCATTTAAAAATAGAATGGACACTTCCGTCAAAGGCTATAAAGGCTGAAGGAATATTGTAATATAAATAACTTGACCTTTTATTTACCATAATTATCTATATTAAATATAAGAATTCATTCTTGGTTTAAACTGACCTTCCAGGAGTGACAAACCAAATGAGGATGACCTTGTCCTCCTTTGACTTTGCTCTACCCTAATCAGCTATAATGTTAAACCCCCTGCCTATCGTTGAGTAGGTCTTCCTTGTGCCGCCAACACAGCTCTCACCCACTGAAGCATTAACTCTGTAAGACCTTTGAGGGTATGTTATGGTAGCTGGCACCAAGGCATTAGCAACAGATACTGAACATTACGAAGTGGGCCTACATGGATCAAAATATTTGTGCACATCAGAAGTGTATTGATCAGATTAAGATGTGCAACAACTTTGTGTCATATTTCTTAACTCATATGTACAGTGTTTACAGTTTGGCACAAGTGTACTTGGTCTGTGGTGCACTGTGTTCTGACACCTTCTGTGGGATCAGAGCAGATGGTCTAGCCATCCCCCCCACTGCCATTTTGCAGTGCAGGGCCTCATAGAATATAAGAGTGTTATGATGATTGCATACAATTTTGTGGCATGCAAAAGTATATTTATACATATTTACGTTATATTTGTACATTAACAATTATGTAAATTTCACAAATCTAAAATATACTATTATTATTATTATTATTATTATTATTATTATGAATAATACTACTACTACTACTAATTATAATAATAATAATAACAATAATGGCAATAATCATCATCATCGTCATGATTATAATTATCATCGTCATCATCATCATCATCGTCATCATCATCGTCATTGTCATCCCCAGCAGCATAATAATGCTATTACTCCAACTATTATTGTTATTATTATTATTATTAAAAAATATGTTATATATAAACTATTAAATTCATTAGTTCATTTGTTAGTTAGTTGCATGCTCTGGACATCTTTCTCAAACTGCCATGATACAAATGTGCTTAAAAGGTTATCACTGAAATGTGAATTTAACTGTGCTGGAAGTGAAAGTGAAGTTAAAGTCACTGCTTGTCATTGTGAAAAGACAATGCAGCGTCCGATGGACCACAAATTCAGTCTGCGTTTCACAAATACACACAGTGCAGCGGAGGGCAGCCATACATCCAGTATACATAGAACAGTGCGGGGGACTCCCTTGCTCAAGGGTACCTCCGGATAACCTACTGATCTTCCCAAGACATTCTAATTATGGGCTCTAGACACTAAACTTTAGGTCACCGCTCCTACTTTGGCCAGCATGGTCTAAATGTTGCTGCTAGTGTGTGAGTCAGCAAGCTGCAGAGCGGTAGAAGTTGTAAAATTCCCTTATTACACACGCTGGACAATAGAGCTGCAACAGTGTGGATTCCACTACAGCTGCCTTCCAATCAGAAAGGGAAAGACAACACCATGCTTGACACCTGAGCTAGGTCAACTTCCTGGACTATGTGAGGGTGAGAAAACCCAGAATGATGAAAAGGAGATCACAATGAGGAAAGATTTCCTAAAAAACACATAGTCTAACCTGTTGAGCTGCCCTAACCATAGTCTAACCTGTTTGAGTATGCTTAAATTAGTTGGCTAATATTAGCTTCTGACCCTACTATAAATAAAACTAAAATTATTTTTAGTAGCTATTGGCCCAATCCTTCTATAGAAGGCAGGTGAAACTCCCTGCTGCTGTTTGAAGTCAGCTTTTCAAAGCACCGGAACCGGTGCGACATTTCTCCCATTACATCACATTGTGCCACTAAAAACTCAATATGATAATAGCTTTTTATTTGGTTTCTCTGGCAGACCCCCTCCCTCTCCCCCCACACACATTTCCTCTGATGTTTTTCATCTCTTATATAATGAACAATAGCTTTCTCTGTGAACATGAACTTCATAGACTTGCAGTAACTTACTTCAGAGATACAGGGAAATCGGCATATACATCACAACAGAGAGTCGGGAAAAAACGGAGGCAGTAAGATTTCTGATCCTTTTTCAGTTTGACCTGAAATGCAAAGAACCTAACTTTGTTGATTTTAGCGCAGTATGAATAAACGTTATTGAAATTTCTGTTTCTATTTAGTTCCATTCCTATTTATTTGTAATAGATACTATTTAGCTTTAACACGTCACAGACCACATTTTATGTATTATTAAATATTATCCATCCATCCATTTTCTGCCGCTTGTCCCAAACGGGGTCGCGGGGGAGTGCTGGAGTCCAACCCAGTGCACACAGGGTGAAGGACGGGACACACACCCAGCCCATCGCAGTTATTAAATATTAAATTAAATATTAAATTAAATGTTACTATTAAATAGTAAATAGTAAAAAGTAAAAAGTCAGTAAATAAACTGTAATTGTGCATTCAAACCTGCAGAAGTGTATTTCTTAGCGGATATCCAATGAAGAGAAAAAAAAGGTAAAAAGAAAAGGCCTGTGACCAACCTCAGCATGGAATGTAACATGTTTAATGTCGACACATTTCCCATCTGTAAGTAAGCTAACCCTGTTGGTTATTTCTAGTAAAGGATTAAAAAAACGTTTTGCTCCAATGGAAAAAAAAAAGCATCAGATGCATGTGCATTGTGGTTTAATGTTGCCTTTTTGAAGGTAAAGCTCTTGAAAAATCTACTGCTCAGCACTCTTATGTCCTTGAAGTTTCAAAACAGTCTTGCTCACACTGAGCGATCATGGACTAAAGCATGACCACTGGCCCACCATCAAGTGCAAGCACCTGCCTCTGCTGAGGCAAAAACTTCTCTGACACCCCACTGACTCATACCCTGACGAACTCTTTTTGGAACCCTGTCGGTAATTGTCTTTCTGGGTCAGTCTGGTGGGTGGGTGACCTGGTTTAGGAAGATGGCAGAAGTTGGATTACACAATCACTTGGCTTTACATATTTCTGTATGTACAGTATGTATGAGCTTGGATGAGTGTTTAACACATGCAGATTTGTGTGCCCTCATAAAACACATTCGCCTGCCCACACAATAAAGGCCTGAATCAGCAACATAGACAAGTCTCTTCAGTTGCATTTAACTCAGCACAGTTTTACTGCAACCATCTCCTCACCAGAGGCAGCGCCCAACTGTAGAATTGTAGAAAACACAGGCATCTTTGCTTTATTCACACAGAGCGACATGGAGGAAAGTGTATTTACTTAAGTAGAAATGGTCAAAATGAAAATTTATCATTACTCTGATTAAGTGACAGTGTGTCTCAATACACCTTTCCATCTGTATTGTGATATTAATTTTGCACTTTAACAGGCTCTTTTTGTTCTTTCTTGCTTATCAGCTTATCAGAACAATTACATATTGACATGCATTCATTCATCTGAAACAATTCATTTTCATATTGGCCTCTAATAGTGCAAATAGCACAGTTAATAATAGTAAAATTATGGTGCAATTATAGTGTTTAAATGATATGTAAAGCAAATTCACAATATGTAAGAACTATATTTTATGAAATGAATAAAAAATACATATATTCAATCTATCTATCTATCTATCTATCTATCTATCTATCTATCTATCTATCTATCTATCTATCTATCTGTCTATCTATCTATCTATCTATCTATCTATCTATCTATCTATCTATCTATCTATCTATCTATCTATCTATCTATGTGCATTCTGACTTTGTTATGTATACGTAAACATTAAATTCTAAGAGAAAAGGCATTTTGGCCTTATTTCTGTATACACATTTATATATTCTTTGAAAAAATGATGATAACCATTACATGACCACTGTAAATGATGTGCAATGTAAATCTGCTAAATTGTGTGCAGGAAATGTGGGCTGCACAGGAGTGCAAGTGTATGCGATCTAACCTACATTTTCCTTCTCCAGCAACGAGCACGCGACCGCCAGGGGCGCAGATACACTCAGCATTTACATGAGAACAGCAGTGGGAATTCAAGGCCCCAGAGGCTGCGTCTATAAAAGCCATGAAACATCACCTGCCTCACACACCTCACTGTGTGCTGGCCACACTGGACTCTGGTTAACTCTGCTCAGCTCCGTTCTGCCACGATGCGCTTGACGATCATGACCCTCCTGACCTTGGCCGCCCTCTTACGCTCCTGCCCTGGTATGAAGACCAAGAGGCAGGAGCAGGTGAACTGCCTGGTCAGGTACATCAATCCGCAAATGATCAAGGACATGCTGCGGACTTTAAAAGACATCAACAGATCTTTGCCAGTAAGTAGGGAAATGGACCATGTTAAGTAGGTGAAGAGGTGAAAGAGGGTCCGTAATGAATCAGCATTCATGACTTGTTTTCTTTGATTCCTCTAGAATGTCAACAAAGAACAGACCAGACAACAAAGATATGTGCCCAGATTCTTAATGAAGGTAAGCATCATATCCAACATGAATGTGGGCAAAATTTAAAAAATGTTCAGAATATTTAGGGGAAAGGTGAATTTTCATGCAAAAAGAAAGACATAATTTTATTTAATTCATTCATCCTGCTTGTCCATAATTTTTAAGTGAAGTTAGCTTGCTTGGATATAATGTATTACATGCAGCAAATATCCAGATCCTAAGGTTTATAATGCAATAATAATAACAATAATAATAATAATAATAGTAGCTCACAGTTATATAAAATATATACAGTTAAATAAAGTTCATTTGCATTCAATAGTAGTGGCAGTGCACTGATGGGAAATATTCTGAATTGCAATGAGCAGAAGCTGAATGTTGCTGGGCTCAACAAGATCCTGGGAATCTATGAGGATCATGTCTTCAAAAGGTTGTGGAACAGAGGCATGAAGAACCCTAATAGCTTTACACATGCCTTCTCTAGGCTAAAAGGCAACATGGACTACTGTGTGAGTACCTGTTCTCCTCTGCATGTTGGCACATTTGCATACTCTAGTTATGCAGCCAACCAAGAACGGATAAGCATACAAGAGTTGCTGCTGTAAACTCTTGGTTTACAGCACTTGGTTCGCACTCTTGGTTCCATATCTTGTACTTTGGTCAAATAAGCCACAGTTATAACGTGGCAACAAATAATGTGTATACATCTACAGCACAGTGTGATTTATTATTATATTAACAATTGTGGACTGTTATTACTATAAATGGCTTATCTGTTCACCAAACAGAAGGACCACACTCAAGCAACGCTTGGCCCCAAAATAAAAGAGCTGATAAAAGACATGGAAGAAACCTTCAAAAAGGTATGGGATGTCCATGAAATAAACTGGATGCAAAAAATCCAGTCTATCTTTTCCCGATTTTAAGTTCAACATGTTTGATCATCTTATGAAACATGCATTTTGTAGTGCTTTGTTATTAGTGGTTTGTTACAGCCAAAAATGTGACACAGGCAGTGGAGAATTTTGTGCACCATGGTGCAAACCAGACAAAATAATTTGGACCTTCAAGATGACTCACAATAAAAAATGCTTTTATTATGCATTAACCACCTTGCTGCACTAATCTGGCCTAATAACACAGCTATGATGTGTCAGGAGAGTGATATAAATGTAAGACACTGAGCCAAGGGTTCTAAATGCTGCACTCAGAGGTTTGTTCTTCCCTAAAAATACTTTAGGCCCTCTGCACCCATGTATACTTTCAAGTTCTGAGTATCACAATTTAATATGATATAATATAATATAATTGTTTATGTCTTTGGCAGCTCAGACCGGATGAACTGTGGAACGCAGTGGGAGATTTCCAGATAGTACTGCACTGGATCAGTCTCTACATGGACAAAAAAGTGTGGCACAACAAATACCCAAAGTCTTACTAAATTAACTAAATTAAATGAAAGAACACACACACACACACACACACACACACACACACACACACACACACACACACACACACACACACAGTTTTTTCAGTTTCTGTTGCCTACGTTTATGTGCTACATTTAAGATGCAAGTTATTCGAGCCAAAAAGAATGCTCCAATCCAAACGTAATACCTCTCTAATACAAATAATATAATTCTACCATCATTTATTACAATGCAATGGCTGGGATTTCATGAAGCCTTTGGCTGCAAAGCCATCCAGCAAGTTCTGACTGACAGCACAATCAGCCTTCCCTCATCTGATACTCCAGGATTTTGCCTGAAGCTCTGCCTGAGAAAACTTCCTTCATGGAAAAAGACAGAAAAAGAGAAGCTCTCCCCGGCTCTGGATGATGCCACTCAGGCAGCAGGCATCACAAGGGTGACGCCACCTGCTATTGAACATCAAGAGAAACTGCGGTGGAACTTGATAAGGCTTTAGAAAGCTGTTGACTTTTTTCAGTAACCTGATGCACTGTCCCAGTGGTGACTGGGTGTGTGGGTCAGGTGAGATGCTACCTGCCGTATACTGCCTTACCAGTGTTAGAGATTTACAAATTTTGTATTGAAATATGCACTCTTGACAATATTGTATAGCTAGAGGATCGTTCAGTATTGCATGCGTATTTATTGTTTTCTCAGTAACTTATTTTTACATAATTTATTACATTTTCCATATTTTTATCACTTTATCGATTTGAACATTCATTACTAATCTGACCGGTCTGATGTGTGGACGTGGCCAATCATGTCATGTTAATAAATTTTATGCATTTAACTGATGCTCTGATTGGCACAGTTTTCAATAAAGTTTTAAAAGTCTTTTCTGAATGATGACTTTTCTAAATGTCTTGAGCAAACTCTTGTGATGCCGATCACTGACACAGCAAATAGCAATGTCAGTGCTGTAAAACCTAAAGGCTATTATCAAGCAGAACATGTGGCCTAAGCACAGGCGTTATTATGCTTTTCTTTTATTGCCTGTTTTTATTAAAGGAACCCAATGTTGGTTAGTAGCATTTGATGCAAAGATGTGTTAATCATGGGCCAGTGATAATAAGAAAATACATTTTTCATACGCATGTTCATATACATGCTGATGTCATATTAGTGCTGAGAGCCACACATTAATAAAATGTCAATTTTTGCACTAGATCTACAGAATTGAGCATCCCAGGGAAACAGATTTCTTTGCTTCTTAAGTGTTATGAATCCAATAAAAATAATAAAATACAATTATTTTTGCACAGTGCCTCAGTTTAATCAAACTTAAATACACCTCAATAACTCAAGAAATTCAAATCAGTTTGAAACATCAGTTAAATCTAGAAAGAAAAAAGAGAACGGCGTATGAATGCAGATATGTTGACTTTGCTTCCTTTATCCCTCAACCACCAAGAGCCTAAGCAATCAAAAAAAAGAACAAAGGAGGTTTCAACAAAGTCTGTCTTGACAGAGGACTGTGGTGGTGGAGAGGTGGTACTGCCTGTAACTGCTTCCACTGAATAGAAAAGCAGCAATAACTTAGGAAAACACACATAAACATCACTGTGTGAAAATCATGACCAATAATAATTTGGTGAGACAGTAAACACAGACTGTATTGCTGCTGGAGTTCTTCCTCAACTGAGTGTCAGCTGTCCCTAATCAGGAGAAAAACAAATATCCTGAGCTGGCAGGAAAGACGATGATTCTGTATCCCACCGTCTTCTTCCTTAAGTGACCAGCTTCCAGGATCAAATGTGATGCTTAAACAGACAGCAAGATCACAGACTAGAATAGAATAGAATAGAATAGAATAGAATAGAATAGAGTAGATCTTTAATGTCATTTCTGGACATAAGTTCAGCATCACTATAAAAGCTTTATTATGAGCATGGCATTGTCCTGTGGTCAGAAGAGAAGCAATCAGTAGCAGAAGGGGATGGAACTAAAGAAAATCCAGCTTGGAGAGGGGAATAGAATTCCAGGCCAGAGGTAGGAAAAAGGTCAGCATCGTAGTCCAGGCTTGCAAAAAGAAGGGGCTCATACTGGACTGAGTTGCACTTTTATCACCAGCTTTGCTGAGAAATGGGAAGAAATGTGCCATTTTCCAGCAGTGGCTCAGGACAATGGGATCCAGGTGGACAGGGGTGAATTTTTTGCTGTTCTAGTTTTGGGCATTTTATGCAATCTTTTGTTTAAACAGTAACTTAATGATAAGTAAACTAAATCGAACCACTACAGCCTTGCTCAGCTCCTAGTTTGCCGACCCCTTCACAAGGAGAGCAAGGACCCTCTGGACATATATACATATATACATCTATATGAATACTACAGCCCAGAGGTGTGGGGCCTCCCTTTGATGAAAAAATTAATAACAATACACTTCCTCTTCAAATTTTATAAGAAGAAAGCATCATACAAATATTTAATGTAAGTGTGACTGCTTTTCAATAATTTACGAATGCAAACTTCACATGTTGGTTAAAATATCCTATTTGACACTTCTGAAGCTGGAATTATTAGCATCACATTCAAGTGCTTTGTTGTCAGAGTAAAATGAAATATGGTGGACACAAGGTTTGTTCTTGAGAAATCACAATCCATTTGCTAAGTTAGAATAAAAAATAACACAGCTCTTCAGTTGAGTTCACATAAAGGGCAGATTAAATGATAAAGAAATTAGGAAGTAGGCATCCATGAAGGTTAGATGACATGGACCAAATAAGCAGTATAGTACTAGTTCTGCAACCAGGCTGTGGACAAATGACTATGCATGATTAAAAAACGATTAGAGTGTGTACACCACACTAGTTCTTGTTAAATTTGTAGGTTGGTGGTGGTCCAGTGGTAGGATACTTGCCTATGGACCTATGTCTCAAGAGGTCCCAGGTTGAAATCCCACCTCTAGCACTACCATCACTGGGTCACTGAGCAAGACACTTAACCCTGAATTGCTCCAGGGGGACTGTCCCTATAATTAGGACATGGAAGTTGCTCTGGATAAGAGTGTCTGTTAAATAATGTAAATGTAATGTTTTTATTAGCAGCCAACAGGCTGTTCCACCATTCTTCTTTTTGCTCAACAGCTTACCAGGTCTTTTAGTGCTTAATGGGTTTTTATCCACTTCCAAAATAATGTGCAACTAAATGGTCCTTCCTAAAATCAAGTTAACCTAATCATAAACATGTCATTGAACCTATGCATTCTCTGATATCTTTGGCCAAGGAATTACAGAGTTTCATAAATGTTACTATACTGGAAATTCAATTGGTTCCCATGCACAAAGATGCAGCTGATCTAGAAAAGACTCGTCCAAAGGTCATGTGCCTAATAACAGCTTCTAAGCTATGAATGGATGAAAAACTAGGAGAGTCAGTTTGCTGCAGTGACACCCTGAGGCAGACTAATGGCTTTAACATTTTGGGAATGGACCAATAAAAGGGTTCTATAAAAAAAAGTGTTATAAACATTTCTCTGCCTCTTCTATAAACAATTGCTACATTTCTATTTAATATTAATGCAAATCATTAATTTTGACATTTTAAAAAATGACATTTGACATTTAGCAAATTCAGCCTGATTGTGGGTTCGAACCCCTTACCGGTGAGTTGCCCTGAGGTACCCTTGAGCAAGGTGCCGTCCCCGGTTCGCTCCTCCCTGCGATAGATTGGCGACCTGTCCAGGGTGTGTCCCCTGTCCTTTGCCCTGTGTGAGCTGGGATGGACTCCAGCATCCCCCCGCAACCCTAATTAGGACAAGCGGCCCAGAAAATGACTGACTGACTGACAAATTCAGCCTTTTTAAACAAATCATTGATTTGCCAGAAAAACTTAGATTAACCCTGGACCAGGCGATATTGATCAAATTTAATATTTGACATTTTCTTAAGCATTGCAAAATGTGATATTTCCAATTCACTGAGATTTTATTAAAGATGAGTAATGTTAATTTGTCTGCTTATATAATAAATGGGATCAAACACTATGTGGTCTGTGATAAAAGATGTAGCTTGTGTCAGCTGATTTTTTTTTCAGAGTGAACCAGAATGAACATATAATCTCCCCAGAAAAGAGGTAGAATGGAGCACTCTGGAGTTCCTCTACATGAGCCCAAAACCACCAGTCCCAATTCAGCACATAAACTACAGGGGTCATGGGTCTTGAGACCACAGCTGGACTGTGGATCTGTGTTCTTCAGCATGACGGTGCTCTACCTAATGATAAAGCTGGAATGGATGGTGCTGATGGCGGCTTCATTGGCGAACTAATCATCCAACAACAACACCTGACCTCATTAATGCTTTTGTGGCTGAATGCAAAGATTCACAGCACTGTTACTACAGGTAGTGTGCAAACAGCAAACAGCAGCAAAGAGAGGGCATCCTGTCTGTGAAGTGAAAGTGACTTTTTTTGTCATTTTGAAACATGGCACAGTACACAGTGAACCACAACGAAATTCAGCCTCTGCTTTTCACCCACACACACCATGCAGCAGGGGCAGCTATTTAAAGCACCTTGGGAGCAGTAATGGGGACAGTACCTTGCTCAAGAGTACCTTAGGGCAATGTACTGGTTCAGGATTCGAACCCTTGACCTTCTGTTCTTGGTCTCTAATCACTAGGCCACCACTGCCCCAGACAGATTTCAGAAGAAACATTGGATGAGGAGGTGCATACAAACTTTGTGACATTACTGCTCATAATCCACTATGGGTCTGGCTTATCCTGATACTGTCTACTGTCTTCACGGTGACTGGAAAGAAAGCATCTCTGGGACAAGACTCATTGAGGAGGATTCATTTTGTTGGTCTGGCACCCTCTGGTGGTAAGAAAACTGCACTGATTACTTGCCTACATGCAAAGTAAAATGTAACCCTGCTACACAGTGAGGTGGCTCATAGTGAGATGAATTACTCAGTAAAGTGATGAGAATGGATGGATAGATGCATTCATAAAGAATGTATATAGAGCATAAATGACTCAAATGTAGCTACATTTCTGTGTTCTGTGTAAAAGCTAATCAAGAAATGAATTTATAAATCTTTTCTCAGCAAAAAGTAAAAAAAAAAAAAAAAATTAAAAATAATAAACATACAATACCATACCTGCCTTTGTTTAAAAGATACAGTGATCAGGAGCCAAAGGGAACTTTAAGTTGATTAGATAATGTAGCTATTGGTCAGTGACTGTACATACTAAGGAGAGATTTAGGAGTGGTTGGCACTCTCACACACAGTTATAATGTATTATTTATTGCTCTACTTATAAAAATAAATAAATGCTTATTGTTCATATAAATGGCTCTGTTTGATCACACTGGTCTTACCATTGCACCAAATTCGTGCAAGTCAAATTATAGATGGTTAAGACAATGGGCAGATTTATGATTACCAGAGAAAAAACTGGTACATTTAAAAATTCCTAAGAGCAGACTAATTCACATTAATTCACAGTTCTTGAAAGTCACTGAACTCTGAACCCTAACCACATATGCCTATGCACTGATCACCCACAAAGCCTGCATGCAGCGAAAGGGTGAAAACGAATGCACATACACACACACACATACACACACACACACACACACACAGACACACACACACACACACACGCACACACACACATTTCTCTGCAAAAGTCAGCAGTCAGACTAGGCCATATTCTTCAACAATCTTCAACTGTTCAGTTGGTGAATCATCGCCATTGCCTCCATGTTCTTGGTTGACTGGACTGAAGCGGATCCTGATGCTGTGAACATGTAGTGCATTCAGAGATGCAATTCCAATAAATACTGTTGTAAAAAAATGTATATCTTAGTTTCTGTAGTTTTCCTGTAACCTCAAACAGGTCTAGACATTTTCATCTGACCTCTCCCCTCAATGTGTTTATGGCCAAAGAACTGCTACTCACTATTTCTTTTATTTTTTACTTGAAAATAATAGATCATTATCTGAAGTACTCAAACTGCCACATCTGTTGCTTGATGACTTTTTTCTTCAAAGGGTTTGTGAAAGCAGGCTGGTAGAGCAGAAGTTCCTGAAAGTCACTGATCTCTAAAGAATAACCACAGTCTGTATACGAACCAGCCACAAAGCTTGTATGCAACAAACAGGTAAAGGAAAAACAATTGCACAAAGACACTGTTTACTGTTTGAACATGAACATTAAAGTTATTGACCCATGACTTTATACACTGCTCTACTGTAATATTATTGGCTGATTAGATATTTGCAGGCTTTGATTTGCATTAATTTCCTACTTATTAAAAAATTCAGTGGCCTCTCTCTAAACCATGCCAGAAAAATTAATCCTGTCAAGGCATGTACTGTTCTCTTGTTAAACACCACACATACATTGAGTTAAGATTCATCTGCCCATTTCACTTTTTTCATCTGTAGATCTGTATCTTTGTTCACAAAGTTACACAAAGAAGTGAACTAGTACTGATTTTCAAGAATAAGGGTGATGCAAAGAGCTATAACTATAGATGGATAAAGTTGATCAGCCACAGCATGAAGTTATGGGAAAGAGTAGTGGAAGCTAGGTTTAGAATAGAGTTGATGATCAGTGTACAGCAGGGGCAGTGGTAGCTTAGTGGTTCAGCCCTAGGTCCCCAGGTTTGTGGGTTCAAATCCCAGACGGGTAGGTTGCCCTGAGGTACCCTTGAGCAATGTCCCATCCCCGTCAATGCTCAACAGGTGCTTTCAGTAGCTGTGTGTATGGGTAAAATGCAGAGGTCTAATTCTGTCATGGCTCATTGTGCCGTGTATCACCCATCCATTATCTGCCACTTGTCTCAAATGGGGTCGCGGGGGAGTGCTGGCGTCCAACCCAGCGCACACAGGGCAAGGACGGGGGACACACCCTGGACAGGTCGCCAGCCCATCGCAGGGAGGAGCGGGTCGGGAACGGCACCTTGCTCAAGGGTACCTCAGGGCAACCTATTGGGAAGGGGTTCGAACCCCCGATCCTCCGATCATAGGGCCAACGCCCTAACCACTGCAATGTTTGCTCTGAGGGTGTTGATGAAGGAGTACAGAGAAGGTCAAAAGGAGTTGCATTGTGACTTTTTAGACTTGGACAAAGCATGTGACAGGGTGCCTAGAGAGGACTTGTGGATTTGTATGAGGATGTCACAAGTGGCGAAGAAGTATGTGAAAATAGTACAGAATATGTAAGAGGTCAGTGAAACAGTGGTGAGGTCTGCAGTAGGAGTGACAGATGCATTTAAAGTAGAAGTGGGATTACATCAATGATCAGAGCTGAGCTCATTCTTGTTAGCAGTGGTAATGGACAGACTGACAGATGAGTTTAGATAGGAGTCCCAGGGGACTAAGATGTTTGCTGATGATATTGTGGTATGTAGCAAGAATAGGGAGCAGTTTGAGGAGAACCTGTAGAGATGGAGATGTGCTCTAGAGAGGAAAGGAATGAAAGTGATTCAGACAATGACAGAATAAATGAGTGTGAACAAAAGGAAAGAAAATGGACTGATTAGGGTGCAGGGAGCAGCGGTGGTGGAATGTAAATATTTGGTATCAACAGTTCAGGGTAATGGGCAGTGTAGAAAAGAGGTGAAGAAGAGAGTTCAGGCAAGTTGGAATGGGTGGAGACAAATGGCAGGAGTGATCTGTGACAAACAGGTACCAGCGTGAGTGAAAGGATTGAAAGGAGTAAAAGGTTTACAGGACGGTAGTGAGACCAGCTATGCTAAATAGGTTGGAGACAGTGGCACTGATGAAAAGACAGGCAGCAGAGTTGGAGGTGGCAGAGTTAAAGATCCTAAGATCTTTACTGGGGATGATGAGGATGGACAGGTTTAGAAATGAATATATTAGAGGGACAGTTCAGGCTGGACAAAACCAGAGAAGCAAGGTTGCACTGGGTTGGACATAGAAGAGAGATGAGGATTATATTAGGAAAAGGATGTTGCTTTTTCAGAACAGTTTTTATTCATGTGTTCATGTGTATGCTTTTGTTAAGGAACTCAGAACCACACACCCATATCTGCTGTTTGATGTGGCTTATCCTCTTTTTTTTTTTTTTTTTTTGCATATCACACTAATGCATAAGCATCACATTCACTGAGTCTAGTTATTGAAGCTCTGTCCATTTGGGTCCCAACAAAAAATTCCTCAAAAAGTTCCTCAAAATCAAAGTAAACTAGAAATGTTTCCTCCACAACATTGCAGGATATTAAGTTATTAATGCTTTACACCTGCCTGAAAGCATTGCCACTCTTTATGCATATTACATCCATCCATCCATTATCTGCCGCTTGTCCCAAATGGGGTCGCGGGGGAGTGCTGGCGTCCAACCCAGCGCACACAGGGCGAGGACNCCAGTGCATGCTGGGACACCCCAATAGTCTTTGGAACTTTTACGTTTTCTTCTGCTTCTAACACGTCAAATTCAAGTGACTGTTCACATGTTGCCTTAAATATTCCAACCAACAGATGTCACTGTAACGAGAATAAGGAATTATTTTTATGCTTTCAGTGTTTTTAATTATATGGCCTCTCATTTGATATATAAGACATTTTTCTGAAGAAAATTATCTTTACCTAAAAAATTAAAGTAAAAACAATTTAATTCAAAGGTGGTCTAAATAATTTCTACAAACTATGATCAAATGACAAAGTATTACCAGTAACAGATGTTTTCAAATTATATAATATTTTTAGAAATTAAAAAAAAATTAACATATGAAAAATAAATATATATATATATATATATATATATATATATATATATATTTATTTTTCATATGTTAATTTTTTTTTAATTTCTAAAAATATTATATAATTTGAAAACATCTGTTACTGGTAATACTTTGTCATTTGATCATAGTTTGTAGAAATTATTTAGACCACCTTTGAATTAAATTGTTTTTACTTTAATTTTTTAGGTAAAGATAATTTTCTTCAGAAAAATGTCTTATATATCAAATGAGAGGCCATATAATTAAAAACACTGAAAGCATAAAAATAATTCCTTATTCTCGTTACAGTGACATCTGTTGGTTGGAATATTTAAGGCAACATGTGAACAGTCACTTGAATTTGACGTGTTAGAAGCAGAAGAAAACGTAAAAGTTCCAAAGACTATTGGGGTGTCCCAGCATGCACTGGCTAGTAAGTACTTAAAATGTGTAAAAGAATGTGAACCTGTGACAGGGTAAGGACCTGGGACATGGGGGGTGAAGACTGTCCCATCTGGTCCAGTCAGGTGCACTGATACTGTGGCAAAAACAGTTTAAAAAGTTAATGAAGGTTACAATATAAATGTCTCAGAAGACACAATGTATCACTTTTTTATGTGTATGTTTTTTTAAGGCACTCACAAACACACACCCATATCAGCAGTTTGATATGGCTTATCCATGTTTTGGAAATGTTCTGTCCCATCCATCTATTTCTGGGAAATATCTAAGTTGCTCACACCCTTATAACTTTTATTTTCTGCAGGAGGGCTGCAGGAGGGCTGGGGAGTTCTCAACCCGGCTCAAGCTGGTGCTGCAGCTGTCTGACAACTGGAGGATAGCTGACATGGCCAATTTGATCTCCTGCAGAGTTAAATTGGCCTCAACAGGGATTCACGAGGGAAATGCTGCGGAGGTCACAAGCCCCCGGGGCTGGTCTCAGATGGTCTTCAGCTCTTGCGCCCGCACAGGAGGGCAGCCTGTTTTTGTTGACGCCTCCTGGATCCTCATTGCTGCTGGATGCAGCTTCACAGATGTGTGCACTGGGTTACCCCTCACTTTTGAGTCCATCTTTGAGATTTTGAGAGAAGACATATAAAGGGAATGCCAGCAGATCACATTGCATCCCTCATCAGCAGTAAGAATCAGAAACCAAGATAGGAATTTGCAAAAAAGTAAAGAGATGAGGCAAAAAATTTATGAATTTTATGGACTGATGAATAAAGGAAAAAAGTAATCTCTATCAAAGTGATGGAAAAGGCAAATTGTGAAGAATAAAGGATAAGCTAATGATCTGAAACATACAAGCTCAGAGAAGCCAAGTGGATGCAGTGCCATGGCTTGGATGTTGATTCCACTAAAATGGCCCTGCTGTCTGTGACAGAGGCCCTAAGAGTAGCAAGAGCTACAGCTCAGTGCTCCTGCTGGACCTATCACCAGCTTTTGACACAGAAGACCATAACAACCTGCTTTCTGTACTTTCTGAAAAGGGTTTATTGGTTCTCTTGGTTTAAATCCTACTTGGCTGGACAATCTTTTAAAAAAGCATGGCAGGGGAAAAAGCGAACAATTCTCAATTTGGATTCCCCAAGGCTCTGTGCTGAGGCCCTTCACTTTGCTTAAATTGCCTCTTTGGGTTCAGCTATGCACTCACATGGTTTCTCTCATCACTGCTATGCAAACAATATAGCAGTCACAACAGCCATATGTAGGCTTATGTCGCCGATATCTCCACCTGAACGAAGGACCACCATCTTCATCATAATATCTCTGTGACTCTACTCCTGGTCATCCCAGCCAATCCTTTCCAGCCAACATTGTGTGTGTTGGTGTGTTTGATGTGTGCGTGTGAGAAAGAGACAGAACAATATTAAAACATACAGGCAAATTTGGTTAATTGTGAAACAATGATCTTTGCAAGTTACCAAAATTCATTATCTGATATATATTATTTTGGAGTACTAATGTATTAGTGTATAAATGTATTGGTGTAACTAAATACATTAATGTAATATGGAATCCCCTAAGAGAAAGAAGAAGGGATAGGTAGAAAAATAGATGATGGTATTTTTAACTAAATAAATTAATTTACTTTAGATATATGCTAAGGCAACTGGGTGTTTCTACACTTATAAAGGAACATCACAGTCATTGTACCCATCTTGAAACTGTGCAGGAATTAATGTGAACGGCACAGCAGGTGTGTGAGGCGGATCCTAATCATTTCCTATGAACCATGTCATGCTAATTTGTGCTGAAAATCTAAATTCCACCGTACAGAGGTCAGGAAATTAGCCTGAAGGGTCAGTTGAATCCCCCTCCTCTGTAAGAGTGTGAAACCCATGAATATGTGATATGTGACGTACGGGCTAGATGCTGCTCTGCACACAGACCACAGCAAGCTTGCTGGAAATTCTCTGTGTGCTTCATACGCAGATGGAGCGGCCCCACAGGAAGCCCTTATGTCACCTTCTAGTGAGTCAGCCTATAAAGAAGCAGAGTAGACTCACTCCTTCCGCACTGTACTCTGATACTACCCTTGTATAACTTTATATGAGTATGGAAAATATACTTTTGTTAAGTGAAGTATTAATGTAATGATGTTGTTAGTTGCAATGAGGTAACTTGGTTCCAGCATAAAGGATTATTCATGTGACATTTGCATAGTCCTTACCAAAGAAACTGTAAGCATTCAGCTGTTTAAAGAAATAGTTCCACCATAAATGCTAATGCTGCAACAGTGAACTGTACTTAAAAGTTACAATTAGCTACAATTAGACACAAAAGGTACAATTAGCCTGAAATGATTTGAGGAATGCTAATAAGTGACGATTGATTTTCATTCATTTTTAGGAACGTTATCATTATTGACCCTTTAACCACTGGGCTTCCCTGACCATGTTTGATTGTCCTTGAAAATGGGAAGAATTTGAAACAAACAAACAAAATAAACAAATGGATGTCCTCTTGACTGATAACTGTCCTCTTGACTGATGTCTGTTCTGATGTTTTTAGAAGTTATATACTGGTGCAGTCTGGCAAATAAACACAACTAATTGTTAAAAGGAAAAGTAATATTAAAGTAATATTAGATACTGATTGCCATGTGCACAGTCATGTTGGAGATGGTGTTTTTTTTTTAACTCTCAAATTCATACCCAATTTAAAAACTATGAATCCAACTTCACAATTTCTTTGGCTTTTCTTGGAACAAGATTGGGTATTCTGAGTTCCAAGCTGCCATTGAATGTAGCATTATTTTCTATCAAAACCAAACTCAACTCAGAACCACAGTCATGCTAACAAACATCATGTTGTCTTCATTTATTTAGTTCTGTATCCAACCCTTAAATCAACAGGGCCCAAAGGTTTACAAAAAAATTATCAAAGCAGGCCACCCCCATATCTTATTAATAAGTACATTTGTGAATACTGTGGTTGCACAGTGGTGCAGTGGGTATCGCTGTAGTATGCGTTCAAAGTGAGAAGGTCCTGGCTTTGATTCCCAGACAGGTTACCCTCTGTAATGCTGTGGAAGTGTAGACATAGAAGCGTAGCCAGGAATCTGGAACCTATCTTTATTTAACCTACTTAACTCACAATAACAAAACTCAGGAACCACTAGTACGAGTGAGATAGCGGAAATGACTGATGCGCTACTCTGACTCATTGGGACCTTTAAACCCTGAGCCAATGAGGTACACCTTCAACCATGACAGAAGGCACCCCCAGAGGCACCCCTCCTGGGACGCTTAACCCTGTTTAGCCTGTAGCTGGACCCTTGAGGGGAGGCCAAACAAAAACCTAAAGTCACCAAAACTCTACTCAGCAGTCCACCCTAATGAGGCTCATGATTGGACCTGCAGCAGCTCTCTTCGCCAGTCCAACACAAACACCTCCTGGCCCGCTATGGCCGTTTTCAGGTTGTTCATTTCTATTCTTCTGTAGGGAGTAAATCTGACATAGTTGTGTAGCCAAGGGTTTGGAATTTTACTTTATTCAACAAATTTAACTCAAGATCACAGAACTTAGGAACCACTAGTATGAGTGAGATATGACCGATGCACTGCTCTGACTCATTGGGACCTTTAAAACCTGAGCTAATGAGGTACACTTGTCGTCCTAATGAAATGGCATGTGTGCCCAGTAATAGCAGAGCGCTGCCCCCATCTGTGACACCCTGGGCCCTATGGACTTCACATGTTCTCCTTTGAGTGCTCAGGTTTCCTCCCACACCCAAAAACATGCACATGAATTGATTGTATGGTCAGAATGGAGATGCTAAACTGATTCTTAGGTGTGACACTATGGTTGAGTTTGTATAAAAGTGAAAATGACTATTCTTGTCATTGCGAGGTCACAGCACAGCACACAGTGAACCACAATGAAATTGGACCTCTGCATTTAAACCATGCTAACACCGTGCAGCAGTGGGCAGCTATGAAAGCACCCGGGGAGCAGTGACGGGGATGGGACCTTGCTCAAGGGTACCTCAGGGCAACCTACTGGTGAGGGAATCGAAACCACAATTTTCCGATCTAGGGACAACTCCCTAACAACCAGGCCACCGCTGCCCCATGTGTGTATGTGTATCTACCTTGCAATGTACTGAGACTCGTGACTATTTATCAATTACCCAATCTATTGAATCATATATACAATCAAATATAATAATAATTCCATTAGAGGCAATGGTGTTAATACGTCAATACAAACCATATCAAAAAAATAATTTTGTCCAATTTTACTAAAGATGGAGCAAAATATACTATCCGCTATAGTAAATGTATCGCCTCAAAGTTTTTCCATTGCTTTCAGAAAAAAAAGCACTAGTTAAAATTCTAGAAAATTACTTAGTAACCAACTATGCACTTTGGAGGGGAATTTAGGGTATACACAATACAAAGTGCCACTCTGTGTGGTTACTCTTCTCAACGCAGCAGTTTGGTGCTTCTTGAGAAGGTATTTTTTTTTAATCCTTCTGCAGGTATATAAAAAAAAACCATTTTCCTGTAGAAAGTGAGAGTTAACTTTGAAGGAAGAGTGAATCAATAAAACATTTGTACTGGTTCTGAAATCTTTGTAAAAATGTCTTATCTCCTTAATTAAGTCATGGCCAAATCATACCTGCTTGCTTGGACTCTCCCACTACATACTTCCATCGCTGTGAGGAGGATGGCTAGAATAAGTCACTTTCTGGTCAAGTGAGATCTTGCATCTTTCTGAACTGCCCTCAACACTTCTTTTGCCACATTTTACATTTTAATTGTACCCACAGTTGGATGTTCTCCTCTTTGTATCTGAGCCATCTGTAAATACACAGACAGATAGGGTAAAAGACTGAGCATTGAAGAATGGATAAGTACAGAAATCCTCACCAAAGCTTAATAATTTGTGCAAAAAGTAAAAATAATGAAAGCAAAATTTTGCCAAAAAGCCTGTGTATCTTTTATTTGGAGATTAAATAGGAATAACTTGGTTGAAATAGGCCTTGAGCAAGTTGCTATGATACCAAACTCCCGACAAACTCTAGAGTCTAAAGTATCCAGCGTAGGCCAAATGCGAGATGCCATGATACCAAAGTTTATGTCAAATATTTCCCCTAACACCCTCTGGTTTTAAAAGCCACTGACAGGCAATAAATAAAAAAATTTGCAGTCCTATATTCTTCTATCCAATTAACCATCCATCCTGTGAAACAGTAAAAAAGGCTCAGGTTCAAGGAATTGCTGTTCATGTTCTGTCACAATACAGGGGAATTCTGAATTCATCTGAAAAGACATTGTCACATGCAAGAAAAATACTATACAAGCAAAATTCAGACAGCTTGTGAAAATTAACAAGTGAAAGCTTTAGTGCAATACAATAAAATCATATGCAGTAAACCATGGCAATATATGCAATCTTCTCACAGTATTATACACAGTATTATATATAGGAATAAAACACATTAAAACACATTAACACCATTAACTGAAAAAGCAATTACTGCTTTATCTAACAAGTGAGCAGTAAATAGATTCGAGAGTGTAACATGCATGCTGATGTGCTTTTCCCCAAAATTAATGATCATAATTAATCTGACATAAATAACCAGTTAAGGACCTGTAATAATGTTGATTACTGAGCAGTCATACAACTCAAACCTCACATGCCTCTGTTAAAAAGTAAAGAAACAAAATTTGTATTAGCATGCATGCTACGCTGATGTAAAGTCATTTATATCTCATACACGCCATAATACAATGAATGATAACATCTCTGATCTGCACGGTGCATGAAAAAGACGTATATGTGCAAAATTGGGAGCTACAGAGATAACATCAAGATTTTTTTTCAAAACGGTGTTATGTTGTGAGCCCTTTCTCATAAATTCCACAATTTTCAGGTCATGGCCCAAAGCGGCTGATTTCAGTGCGCTCCTCAATTCTGGTCTAACTAGTGGTCAACTCAAGCTTCTTTCTATGAATTCCTGCGATGAAATTACCTGAGTTTTGGGGTAGGGGGTTGCTGCAACCTCACACATTTAGGAGCAGTGCATCTATGATTTAAAAGAAACCTTCATAGATGAGGAGCCCACAGAAACCTCAAACCCCAAGTGCATCCCTCTCCGGCTGCATATATATACACCCCTTGACCCATTCTGAAGCACATCAATCTCTTGCTCATAGTTTCACTGTTCTTTGGTAACAGCACAGTGTTTTTGTTTAAAGCCTTTGTATTTCTACACTGTTACGAGCGAAAAAAGTAATGAGAATGGATTCCTGGTTCAGTCTGGTGCTAATGTGTGGACTTATCATCAAGTCACTGAATGGAGCGAATGGGAGCGTGATTCTTGAAAGGAAGCACATAACTCACAGTCTACTAAAATCAGTGGAGACTGTGCAAAAGCATTATGTAAGTGTTTTCTATTGAGCTTCAAGAAAAGTTGTGCACTGTATGGACTGTAAATGTTAAAAAAGGCATATGTTTGGTGAAATCTTTCTTCATGTACTTAGGCAGGAAGCTTTGGTACTATGGCAGGTTCCTTACACTCATGCTAATGTTAAATACAAACACAGATTGGGTTTTTAAGTAAAAATGCATTTGATTTGTGCTTTTTTGCAGGATTTGAAAAGCAAGGACTGGGTGGGACGTGCTGTGTTCACTCCCTACTTAGGCAAAGCAGGGGTGAGTTTGAAAACCTTGCTTAAATCTGAATCTCAGTGTGAGAAAGCATCACTCTAATTAAGTACCCTTGTTTCCAGACTTGCACTTGTGAGTCACTGGTGCTTGGAGCCATGCTGAATGCTTACTTGGACATCTTTTCGGACATGGCGATGAAGTCAAAGGAAACTGAAGCCAGCCTTAAGGGACTCCAGACAAACGTGAAGCACCTGTGGGAGACCAAATACAGGAAAGAGCAGACGGTGTTTAAGCAACTGCAAGAAATCAAGCTCATAGATGTAAGAAATATTGTTTGATCTTTTTTCATGCAGTTTTACTTTCACAGCAAGAGTTTTGTAAATACGAGCAGACAGTTTGGTGTATTATTGCATCTTTTCTACTTTTTAAAGGAATCGCTATGATAATTAGCATTATTTATATTGTAATTACTCCATTTTCATAGGACAACGACGCATCAAGCTTGAATTTTTAACAATATATTTCTTTTTTTCATGAAGGTGAAAAATTCCACAATCCAGGGTGGAGCGGTGAACGACTTCCTCTCTGTGTATGAGATGGCCTTTAGAGTTGGACAAAAATAACAATAACTTCTAGACACTGTCTGATATGTCTGGGATCGTTTGGAAAATGTTGACCATAGACAGAAGTGTGCACCAGATTTATGTGTTTTCAGTGCAAAAAGTATTTTAATGCCTTGTTATTTTATTTATCAAACTTAATTTAAATTGTTTATTTAAATGTGTTCTTGATCAAATGTAACTTAACATATTTATTACATCTAACGTACTGTACAATCATGAGGAGCTGTCTACTTATGATTTAATTTATGATGTTTTTTGAAGAGTGCTTTGTCGATGTCTCTATGTACACAATAAACCACTAAATTTGGCATAAATCTGCTTATGTTCTTTTCCTAGAAGAATGAATCAATATTTTAGTGATGTGCAAAGAACGTATACTGATCACCCGCAATATTAAAACCACTGATAAATGATGTAAAAATACCTACCTACCAATTTCTTCCAAGATAATGTTAACATTATTACCATAATGATTACATTATCTTAGAAAAGCAGGTCTCTCAGGAAACTGGAGCGTATTAATTAGGCCTGATGTCAATGGGTAAAAACCAATCAAAGGGAAACCCAGTTTCTGCTCACTGGAAAAAAGGCTGCACTGATTAATATCTGACTGTATTGTAATCGTGAACTTTCATTTTGAGAAGTTGCTGCAATTATTTTCGAAATAGTAGTAACAGTAATAGTAATAGGCACAATTAAGAGGTATCATGCTTTAGGTAGGAAGTGCACAGTTATTTCCTGAATTCTCGAGTCCCCAAAGTCTATAGACTTACCTAGGGAGCAAAGGCTGGGAAACATTTTCTGTAAAAAAAAAAAACCAAAGTGACCTGCTATACAAACTGGAGTAATGATCATTGTATGAGACATATATAGGTGTATATGTATGTTTATAGGCAATATAGGCTTGGGCTACACTTGCTATGTTGAAGGTTGGGTTTCTTTCACATTAGGATCCACAGGATCAGAAGATTGTGGGATCAAACCCCTGAGGTACCCTTGAGCAAGGTATCATCCCTGTCACTGCTTCCCAGGCACTTTCATAGCGGCCCCCTGCTGCATGGTGTGGTGCATGGGTTAAATGCAGAGGTCCAATTTTGCTGTGGTTCACCGTGTGTTGTGCTGTGTTCTCACAATGACAAAAATATAAAAAGGTATTTTTTTAATATTATGAAGGGGAAGGTGGGAAGTAATAGTGTCCACTGAAATATTTAAAAGCTAAAAAACATATATACACTATGTCTAATCACAGAATCAGGCCTGGAGCTGATGCAGTGCATCGGAAAGTGAAACTGGAGCTGGAGAAAGTCCTTGGAACAAAGAATTTTTAATATTTATGAATCATTTTTATTTAGTCATTTCAGTATTTCAGTCCATAACCATTAGGAGGAAGTACCCTAGTGGTTATGGATAAGAGCCCAGGATCAGAAGGTTGTGACAAATCCATGACCAGTAGATTGCCCTGAGCTAACCTTAAGGAAGGTACTGTCCCCGTCACTGCTCTCCAGGCGCTTTAAATAGCTGCCGCCTACTGCACGTTTGTGTGGTTTAAATACAGAGGATGCGTTTCATTGTTTTTCACTGTGTGCTGTGCCATGTTTCACAATGACAAATAGTCACTTTCATTTCACTTCCACATTCTTACACACACACACATACTCACACACACACACACAACATACAATTATATTCCACACATGTCACAAGCAGGTTTAATCTGTCTAATTTTCTTAATATATAGTGTAATACATAGCTACAAGTTTCTTTCTGCTGTTTAACAGCTCACCTGGAGTTTCTTAAAGTGACAGAACACAATTACTGAAAATGAAACAAACTAACGTATCTTAGTCACAAATATTCAGCTTTAATTAGAAAGCAAAAGGCTCACAGGCAGAGCTGTAGTCTATCCCAGCTCTCACTGGGTGAAAGGCAGAGAAACACCTTGGACAGGTCGCCAGTCCATCACAGGGCAGACACACAGGCAAACACACTCACACCTACAAGCATTTTAGCATCTCCAATCCATCTGATCTGCATGTCTTTGGATGGTGGTCAGAAACCCATGCAGACACAGGGAGAACATGTCCACTCCACACCGAAGGGACCCCCCCACTTGGAACTTTTCATTCGCTTTGAGGTGACAGTGTAAGTCTTTCTTAAGACTTCATCCAGGTTTTAACCCAAAATATACAGTTTCCAAGAACAGTATGAGGAGAAAATATGAGAAACATAACAAGCCTCAGAAAATTTACAATAAAAATGTGTCTTGATGCTACAATCTTTAACATGGTTCCATTAGTTCTCTGAATCATAGTACTGGGTTTTTGTAAGGTTTAAAAATGGTGAGGGAAATGCTATACTTTGAGGTAGATATTCTAGTTAATCTATTTAATATTCAATTGAAAACACATGAGCTTCAAAAGAATGGCCACTTAAAGCATAACGGTTAGAAAAGGATCTGGGAGGTTGCACCACACATCCATTACTCATTGTTCGGAAGTGTGTATGGATCTGAACAGTAAATAATGATGATTTATTATAAAGAAATTATTCTTTTTAGTTTTGAATCTACTGTCTAACTTGGAATATGGCGTATTGTAAAAACGAATGCGTATGTTTAACAGTGATGCTGAGAAACTTCATAAAGTGGGTTTTCTGTTTAGAGAAAACGAAACTATAGCTTTTCAGATAATATAAGTGCATCACATACAAATGAAGAGCATACCTAGGGTTTCACAATGAGTGTATGTACAAGGCATCCTGAAGTATGTCCTTACTTTGACCTTGTGTGGACTTGAAGGCACTTTCAAAAATATATATATATTAAATAAATTATTGATATATTGAGTGTCACCGAGGCAGAAATAACAGATCTAATGGTGAATCTTTCCTTTAGCTACAATCAGAATAAAATTGGGTGTGTGGTGGGATGAGCAAGGGGGAATCCAATTTACTTTGTCACATCTTTTCCATTACTTCACTTGGTTTAATAAAGCATTCTCTAGTAATTATGAAGGAGCCCCTGTCAATTAAAAAAATAAAAAATAAAATTATATATATACACACATACACACACACATATATAATTACACAATTTATTAATTAATTTTCAGCCAAAAAGGTCATTGCAATTGTTGCCAAGAATTTGTAAATAAAAATACACAGCTGAATCAAACTTAGCTTTTTCACATTATTAAGATAATGTGTTTTTAATAATTTGCTGATGCCAGTTATTCAAATACTAAGAGTAGAGAGTCCCGTTTGGTTTCTGTGGCCCGCAGACATCGTCACAGGAATTGAGGTGACACAGAGCCTACCACCGTCATTACAACTCTAAGCCTGAGTTTTGTCAGCAGTCATCTGTGGAAAACCGAAAGCCGAAGAAAGCTCCAAAATTAAAAATGAAGCAGAAAATGTCTGACTCTTCGATTCCAGCTGTAGTTTCGGAATCACCTCAAAATGAGATTCATTTTCCAACCTGATCTCAGCAGCGTGTTTCTCCGCTATCTTGGAGAGATATGACAGGACAGGAATGACCACCGTTAGTCAAACCTTTTTCTCCAATGCGCATGTGGCACATATACGGCGAATATACTGCATCACAATGTGGTGAAACTAAAAGGAGACCCACAAAGACTGAGTTTAGAAATATAGTGTATAGAACATTGTATGTTAGGAACTATGCAAAAGTTTGAAATCTTCTGTGGTAGGTTGCCCTCATAAGGCCCTTGGCTCCCTCAAGTTATACTCTCTTTTAATGTGACTCTGCAGAAACTCAGCTAATGAGGTGTGAAAACCTCAGAGCTCAAACATCCTCTGGTGCACAGGACATTTATTTTTTTTCAGTCTGAATAAATAAATCAACTGTCAATTTACCATCCAAGTACCTTAAAACATGAATGAAAAACCAACTTCTCTAGCAACGTCTTCAGGTTCCTTATACTCATTCACACGTTACTAGTTTTTACTTGAGTCAATCTGAAAGATTCAAAATCAGAATTTAAATGATTTTCCACTTTCTCCATTTCTCGCTTGCTCAATGTAGAACTGAAGTCACATGAATATTCACCTAGTTGCTTCGACAACAGCAGGCCTGATATTCACAAAATTGTAGTAAGGAGGAGCCATCATGGATGAAATTCCTCTATATTTATGAATGGTTTATGATGAGCACTTCTTCTTTTAAGGTTTGTGAAAATAGGCAGCACAGAGTGTTAGGAAAAGTTGTATTCATTCATATAGTTCATAGTAAAATCAGGCTCCATTGTGAACCACATTGAAAAATCTTTGCCACTTTAATAAAGACCTGGATGCAGTTTAACTGCAGTGGAAAAGACGCTTTGAGGATGCATTTACAGAAAAGTCTGAAACAATGAAAGTTTGTTAGCACTGTTAACCTTGTAGCTCTGATTCTAAGCATAATGTGGATTCTAAACATCTCTTAGCTGATTGACTACAACTTCTTTTTCTTCTTCTGCTACTTTCGGCGACTCCCATTTAGGGGTCGACACAGCGGACCATCCAGTTCCATTTCTAAGCTGATCGACTACATCAAGGATAGCTCATTAACTATTACATACTTTGTGCAAAACATGAGAAAAAGATAACGATATAAGAAAGAATTATGATACTACTGCTACTACTACTAATAATAATACAAATAATAAGAAAAGACCAAATTATTGATCCACTAAAAACTACCTTAAATTCTATTGACAAACAGCAGTTATTCATTCATTGTGTTTTAAATGTAGCGAATGTTGCACAAATACTATTAAAGTGGTCAGTTGACATCTTTTGTACAAGAACTGCATGGTTGACATTAGGTTGCAACATTTGCAACATTTGAAAAAGTTTTGCACAAGCTGACACTACCCATTGATTGCACGGGAAGCACTTATGGGCAGTTTGGTTTGTGCAGTTGAAGGTTGTGACAGTGGTAGATTGGTGTTTTAAGTCACTGGAACAAAAAAATGAAATGCGTGCATGACCAGGCTTTGGTGTCCCTTCTGCTAGTTTTGGTTCTTATCATTTCTAGGAAAATGGCCAATTTTAGTGAAAAGCATACTTCCTGATAGACCAGTCATGGCACTCTTAGGCAGAAAGGGGCCATGCAATACACTCTAACACACTGGGGACCCACAGACTTTGAGATTTCTGCTTCACCAAAAACATCCCCAGACCTCAAAAACCACTAACAGCTCCGCCCAGTGCCATCCCAGAGATTCCAGCAAAGGTGTAGAATGATGAGCTGGGCGATGAAGCACCCCAACATTGTTCATTGTGATTTATAGGAAACTCATGCATGTCACTAGCCACAACTTCACACCTTAGCCCATCTACTGTCGTCTGCTCGCACTACAGAGAAAACTATAAATATCGTCTCATTCACACAGATAGACGCATTCAGGCTTTAGCAGAGGTACAGCGAGGACAGCGGTGGGCTCAGTGTCAACGCAAACCAGGCAAGCAAAAAGTCAAGTCTGTGTCTGCACAACGGAATAACGCTAAGAATTTGGTGACTGGCTCAACCTGCTTTAAAGAAGGAAACGATGAACCTGCTTTTGGAGATATGTGTACTGACTTTTGGATGGATGGCGTACTCCGAGGCCTCTGTGCCACCAATGGCCATAAAGTCTATTGATCAACTGAATGAATACTATGTAAGTAACGCAAGTCCCATTTAAAGTATATGATAGGGAACAAAAGAAGAGTCAAGCAAGGAATAGACCCTTTAGCTATGAACAGACAGTTTATGGCTTAAAACTTCTGATGAACAGTGGAATTCATTTATGCTGAATTCATTTATGCTTTCTGAAAGTAATTTACAACTGAAAATGAAAACCGTAGCTGTAGCTAAAACCTAGAAGAGGAAGCAGAATGACCTTTCACCTGTAATATCAACAAACTTTACCTGCTATCTATGTGGGTAGTATTTATACGTGGTTAAAACTTGATGAGCTTACACCACAAAGTCTGCAAAGATATTTTGCAAGTTGCAATACAGCAAGACATTACAAGTGATGCACATTCAAGTGATGCAATTGAACATTAAAGTAATACAGGCTTGATAGCAATGGGCTCGTTTAAGCCCTTGAAAAGTTACAAATCTTTGGGTTCACATTAAAAATACTAATCCTCAAACCTTAGAAATTTGCTCATCTCTATATGTTTTCATATCTTACAGAACACCTCACGCGATATTGTATTCGGGAAAGCCCTCTTTTGGGGAAAGCTGGAGGGCTTTGAGGTAAATGAAGCAATGCACAATCTTAATGCATACATTTACTTTCATTAAAGAGAGAAACATGTCTGCAGTATCATCTTAACCTGTGCCTCTGCATTTTAACTGTTACTCAAGGCCAATATGGCTGACATATTATGGCTGACATATTCTCTTGCAATGCATGGATGTCAAATAGTTTAGAATAATCCCACAAACTTATATTCTTTGTCTTGTTTTTTTTTGCAGAAGACCGAGCAGAAACTCCTGATGTCCATTATTCTGGATGCATACAACAGAATTTTAACACGGATGGAGCAAGAGGAGAAGAATGAAGATATGCAGCTCAAACTGAAGAATGTAAAGCAATACCTGAACAAGCTGAAAGAACACTACTTCTCAGACAAACATAAGGAGTTGAAGAAATTCGCCAGTGAAGTGATTGCTATCAAGGTATGCCATGTGGGGAACCTCCATTTTTACAACATTAACGCTTCTCTGTTAACAATGATAAAAGTCATACACTTCATACTTTAAATATCATAGTCAATCAGGTGACCCTAAGGAATCCTATGACTGCTTAAACAACACAGGGGTATCAGAAAGAGAAAATTAAAAAAAAATGTAATTCTGAATTAAATTAGTATTTATCACATGGCAATGCATGGCAGGACTGATATGTATGTTGTCCGCCTCAAAGATGTCTTTGATTTCGTCATGTTGCAACATTTCCTTACTGACAATGAGCTGAATGTAAATTTCCAATGTCCTTTCAGGAAACTGATACAGAGGTTCAGCATAAAGCACTGTATGAGCTGAAGACAGTCTACAGTGATGCGGTGAAGCTGGTAAACCCATCAGGGCAGAACCACAGGAGACGGCGACAGGCTAAAGGCTCAAAGAAGCGGCAATCAAAGCCCTAGAGCAACATTTTTGCAAAATAATGTTGATGAGATAGTTGCTAGTATGTCATTTTATTTATTATTTCATGGTGCCTGACCTATTTCAAACTCTTAGATAATTTATTGATTTTCTTAAATTATTAAATTAGAAAATTAAGTTTAATAAGTTATTATACAGTGGGTTCAAGATATATCCAACATTCTTCCAAAACTGTATGCATTTCGACAAGAAACCTCAACTACATTTACATACACAAATTGGCTATTACAGCTTCCACTCTTTTAACTTCAGTGTTATTCTCAGGGAATATTTTGCCTAATTCTTTTTCCAAATCAGCAAGATTTCTTTGGGTCTCTTTGCAGATCCTGATTTGCAATTGTTGCCATGCATTCTCAGTTTAGTGCTGGGGATTGACTTGGCCATTCCAGAGCTTTGGTCTTCTTATTCTGGAACAACACCAGTGTTTCCATGGTTGTGTGCTTTGAATCATTGTCTTATTATAAGATCCATCCCCTCAGCAACTTACAAGCTTTGGAAACGTGAAACTTTAAAGCAGTATTAAATGTGTAATTTGCAATTAATCAGATACTTCTTGAACCCAATGTTTGTGTTATTTATTTTGGAATGTTAACTTATATACTTGCTAAGGAAAGTTCTGTAAGGTCTATGACTGAATGTACTTTTTTTAAAGCTTCTGTTGGATTCATTTTGTAAACTGTTTGTTATTAATGAATGCCATTAAAAAGCACAAATAACTGACAGTCTGGTACAGTGCATTCAGCATTCAAGTTTAACCCAGAAAAAGGTTGCCGTTCTTGATTGAGAAAGGTATTCATTTTAATTTATAAAATATAATCTGAGAAACAGTTGCCTGATTGGTCAGAAACACTGCTCAACCCTCTCTGGAATATAAATCAGAGTCAAGCTTCAGGTCTCTGTGGTGAAGGTATGACTGGAGTCCATTGTCTGAGATGTGTAGGTCACAGTCAAGTCTCAAATCTCACATCTGAAATCTCAGAGGTGGAGCTATGAGTTAAGTCTCAGAGTTAGTAATTCTGTGTGGGATCCCTCGGTCCAAATTCTCATATACTAGACACAGGCCTGGAATCCTCCTCTGTTGCTTTCTGATGAACATTTGATCATTATCATACTCTGCATGTGAGCAATTAAATGAAGTAATTACAGTTTAGAAGCGATTACTATGGCAGCAAGAAGCTCCTGTGTTCCAATTCCCAGGCAGCATGGTCCAGGTCCTTTTTCTGTGGAGTGGACATATTCTCTCTGTGTCTGTGTGGGTTTCCGCAATGTTCTCCAGTTTCCTTCCACCATCCAAAGACATGCACGTCAGGTGGATTGGAGATGCTAAAATTGCCCCCTAGGTATGAGTGTGTTTGTCTGTGTGTCTGCCCTGTACATTTACATTTATGGCATTTAGCTGAAGCCCTTATCCAGAGCAACCTATATTTCTTAACAACAGAGACAGTTCCCCTGGTGCAACTTGGGGTTAATGGTCTTGCTCAGGAGCCTACCACTAGTCTGGAGCAGGGTGACCTGTCCAGGGTGTTGTTTTTCACCCTAAGAGCTGGTATAGGCTCCAGCACTGCCCATGGCCCTAATTAGGTGATGATTCCATCCTGACCTGAAGCTGTACAGCAAATCAATCAATGGCAAGTCAAGGTCAGTTTATGAATTAGTCAACATGTAACTGATCTCTGAGTTTTTTAAATTTCCAGTGTTGGTCTTCTTCTTATTGTACTTTTGAAAAGCAGATTGTGGAAATATAATTAAAATGCAATAGAGATCTTTCTAGAGAAAGTCTAGCAGTGCTGTTTCTGATGTCTTGGGAATTTAGATGTTTTGAAGTTGCCGAAGCAATAGTGACGTGAATCAAGAAATGAAAAGTTAATAAAGGAGCTGTACTTTGTTCCATTAAAAGAGTGCTTTTGTTCTCAGACCTGGACGTGCTTTTCTACAGATGTATCTGTGCAAATCACAACAAATGAAAAAACAAAAGCCACTTTTATATGAGTTTCACAACAAGTTCCCAAGAAGACAGATCACTGCCATCAAATGATACTGCTGGAAACCGTAAGATGTTTCCACTGAAAACTGTCACGTCATAACTGCCTGAGTAAAGTTTTAATATTGGTCATCGGCTGGAAGAACTGCAGTGAAAAGTTAACAACAGTGCTTTATTTGCAAATTAACATTTTCAAATGATCAAAATGAATTGTAAACTGTAAACTCCTTAAGGAGCCAAGTCCATCAACACTACACTTATCACTTTTTTGGATTTTGTTAAAATGACTGATTTTCATTTCAGATTAGAAAATAAAAGTATTACAAGTATTTTTTACTTCTCCACTAAAAGGTTAACAGCACATGCAACTTGAGGCAGACAGACACATTCTCTGTTTTCTACAAGCAAAGTCTTACACAATGAGACAATTAAAAATGTAGTGTTTACAAAATGGTTAGGTCTGAAAACTGATTCACTTTTCACATGAAGTGTGCATGGTGTTTTATGTGGCTGGTATGCTAGCAAATATATTTCAAGACTTCACTGCTCTGATACAATCTGTATAACTCATACTGCAGTTTTCATAATGGCATTTCATTTAAATGACATTTAAATGACTTGAATGGAGAACAGCAGTGGGTACCTAGCCATGAGGTGGGGACTGAGAATGACAGTCATTAATGAATAAATCATTTTTTTAAAAGCACATTTTGCTTTAATTCCTCTCATTACTTTTACTTTAAACTAACATTTTAAGTTTGTCAACAAGCTCACGTTTCTGCTTATAATCTGCCTTGGATGCATCCTTCCAACACAGTCCCACCATAAACTTTCATGAAATATATGTATTGCAAGTCTTTTTACATTTAAAGCATTTAGCAGACGCTCTTATCCAGAGCGACTTCCATGTCCTAATTACAGGGACAGTCCCCCTGGAGCAACTCAGGGTTCAGGGTCTTGCTCAGGGACCCAGTGGTGGTAGCGCCAGATGTGAGATTTGAACCTGGGACCTCTTGAGCCAGAGGTCCCATAGGCAAGTATCCTACCACTAGACCACCACCCTCTAAAATGTTGTAAAATGTTTTTAAAATGTAGCATATTCTACTAAATAACACAAACATTGGGTTCAAGCAGCATCTGATATATTGTAAAATACACATTTAATATTGCTGTAAAGTTTCACAAGTTTCCAAAGCTTGTAGGTTGCCGAAGGGATGGCCTTTATAATAAAACAATGATTCAAAGCATACAACCATGGGAACACTTTGTTTAAAAAAATGTTACTGACCTTTTAAAAACCTAGAGTTAATTTAAATAATTTCCATTTAAATGTAATTGATTTGTGAATTCAATCATTTGCATAACTGACTTTCGAGGGGAAACCATTCTACACTTAATGTGTCAATAAACACCCCAGTTACCAAAATATATTTACCCTGTTAAAGGCAATGGAAAACAAATGAGCCACAAGATACACAGGAAATAAGCAAAACCCTGTGTATCTAACAGCACATTGAAAAGAAATGTAAGCCCCCACAGTTTTGCTAACAGCATTGCACAGACATTGTAAGACAAAGTGTAAGTGAATAATAGTACAGAGTAGATTAGCAGTGCCAAGTACAGTTTTGACAAGTAAAGGACCCGAAAGTACAATTGCAATAGATAGATAGATAGATAGATAGATAGATAGATAGATAGATAGACTTATTGACAGACATATAGACAGAAAGACAGATAGACAGACAGATAGAAATCCACCACATCCCGAAGATGGACTGTGGAGGCCATTTGAGTATAGTGAACTCATTGGCATGTTCAGTGAACCAGTATGACATGATATAAGCTTTGAATAACAGGTGCCTTAACCCAGTGAAAGTAGCCATCAGAAGATCCACTGTGGTCATAAAAGAGTGAACACGATCAGCAACAATACTCAGACAGGCTGTGACTATTTAAAATTATGCTTAATTGGATAAAGGGGGGGCAGCGGTGGCCTAGTGGTTAGGGTGATGGCCACATGATCGGAGGATCAGGGATTCGAATCCCTTCCCAATAGGTTGCCCTGAGGTACCCTTGAGCAAGGTGCCGTCCCCGTCACGCTCCTCCCTGTGATGGGCTGGCGACCTGTCCAGGGTGTGTCCCCCGTCCTTCACCCTGTGTGAGCTGGGATGGACTCCAGCACACCGCCCCCCCGAAAATGACTGACTGACTGGATAAAAGGGGCCCAAAGTTTGCCAAGAAAAATCATCCACACCATTACACCAACATCATCAGAACAGAACTGTGGCCAGATACATCCAGGGATCATTTCATTGATGCCAAATTCTGACTCTATGATCTGAATGCAGAAATCAAGACTCATCAGACCAGAGAGCATTTTTCCATTCATCTATATTCTGATTTTGGAGAGATCTATGTGGTCTGTGTAAAGGTCAATCTTTGTCCTGTCTGTCTTTTGCTCATCATGTCTTTGTTTTTGTTTTCCATGTCCATGTGTCTGTTTTGTGCTTTTGGTGACCAGCCCAGGGTTTTTTCCTGCCTTGCGTCCTATGAATGCTGGCTCCTACTCAGGACATGCAGCTAAGAAAACGAACAAGTGGGTGAAAGAGGTGTACTGTTGTTCTGGTTCTTTGTCCCACCCTGGTCCTGCCACCTTCACTTCTGATTCCTGTTCACGTCTCCTCCATTCCGCCAACTGTTGGGCATTTGGTCATTTATACAAACCCCTGTGTTTATTCTCAGTCTTGGCTGGCCCTTGCCTGTGTGTTTCCTGCTGATGCCTTCCTTGTTTCTGTTTGTTTGGTTGTTTGTTTGTTTGTTTGTTTGTTTGTTTTCTTCTAAGGTCTTTGTGGGCATGTTACAGACCAGTTTTAATTTTGGTTCATGTTTTGTTTTAGTTTAATGAAGTTCTATCTGCATTTTACTACTTACTACATCCTTTCCTCAACCCTGATGGTCTACTGCTGCTGTAGTGCATTTGTTTCAAGGTTTGTTGTTTTGAGCCATCTATTGTTTCTTTTATATAATGAAACCTATCAAACCTTCTTATCTTTGGCATATTGAGTAGATTAAATGAAAGTCACAGGAACAAATGTTTCACTGTGAAAGGCTGCAAAGTGCCTTATGATCCAAGCTGCCTAGACAAAGGGGATTCCACTCACTCCGATTTCAGCATCTGCAGTATATTAATCATCATCCTGATCATCTGTAATCATCTGCACGTGTTTCTTCACTTTTTTCATGCATTAGGTTACATGGTATGTTATGCCAAAATGATTCAGAACTAGGCCACTGTGCGGCTTACAAAAAAAAAATAAATCCTCTGAAGTTTTTCAGGAAGCCTGTTAATCTATACAATCCTTTACTAAATACAATGAAATCAAGCATTTCAGAAACAAAATTAAAAAGAAATGAGGATTTGCTCCAGACTTTTGCACAATACTATTTATCAGCCTGCAAGAAAACCTATAATCTTCTAGTCTTCAATTCAAACTTAACTACATTCATTTACTACAAAGGTGGAATCTTATGACAAGATGATAAGGCGATAAGGAAGAAAGAGAGAAAAGGACCTATCTACCGATTGGCTAAACAGAGAGACAGAACTTGGAAAGATACAGCAGGTTAGAATGAAAAACAATAGCAATGGTGACATGCTCACAAGCAAACAGAGTGCGTTAAGCAGATGGAAGTAACTATTTTAGGGGCTGATAAATGAAGAGAATGAGAGAGAGAGAGAAGGCTGGAGGATGCTGAACCAGATAGTGCAGGAACCAGAAAGTGCAGTGAATTAGCAAGGTGGAAGTAAAGCCAGCGATGAAGTGGATGAAGAATGGAAAGGCTGTTGGTGATGAGATGGATGAGTTGCATTTCTAACCAGATTGTTGAACACAATATTAGAAAGTGAGAGGATGCCTGGGGAGTGGAGAAGTGGAGAACTGGTACCAATACTCAAGAAAAAGGGTAAAGCAAAGAGCTGTAGTAACTATAGATGAATATAGTTGATCAGCTACAGCACAAAGTTATGGGAAAGAGTAGTGGAAGCTTGGTTAAAAAAGAGGTGATGATTCACCAGCAGTATGGTTTCATGCTGAGAAAGAGCGCTACAGATGCAATGTTCGCTCTGAGGGTGCACAAGTACAGAGAAGGTCAGAAGGGGTTGCTTTGTGCCTTTCTGCATATGACAGGTTGCATAGTAAGAGTTTTGTATGAGGAAGTCAAAGGTGGCAGAGAGGTATGTCAGAGTGGTACAGGATATGTATAACGGCACTGTGACAGCGGTGAGGTCTGCAGTAGGAATGACGAATGCAATTAAAGTCAAGGTAGGATTACATCCTACATGAAATTAGACAGGAGTCTGCCATGATGTTTGCTGATGATATTGTAATCTGCGGAGTGTCAGTAGGTCAAAGTCAATAGAAAAAAGATAGACTACAGTACTGTGCAAAAGTTTTAGGCATGTGTTAAAAATGCTGTAAACAAAGAATGCATTCAAAAATGGAAGTGTTAATCATTTATTTTCATCAATCAACAAAATGCAGTGAATGAACAAAAGAGAAATCGAAATCAAATCAATATTTGGTGTGACCACCCTTTGCCTTCAAAACAGCATCAATTCTTCTAGGTACACTTGCACACAGTTTTTGAAGGAACTCGGCTGGTAGGTTCCAGGTTCCGACTATAATCCTACAAAATCTTTGTGCAAGTGAACCTATAAGAACTGATGCTGGTTTGAGAAAATGTAGTAACACCAAATATTGATTTGATTTAGATTTTTCTTTTGTTCGCTCACTTTGCATTTTGTAAATTGCTAAAAATAAACAATCATGATTTATATTTCTGAAAGCGTTCTTTGTTTACAGCATTTTATCACACCTGCCTAAAACATTTGCACAGTACTGTACATGAGTGTGAATTAATGGAGGACATTGTACTGGCTAGGATGCATGGAGCAGAGACAGACAGACGGGTACCGGCAGGAGTGAAAGTTTAAAGGATGGTAGTGAGACCAGCTATGCTATATGGGTTGGTGATGGTGGAACTGATGAAAAGACAGGCAGCAGAGCTGGAGTTAAAGATTCAGAGGATTTTGTTGAGAGTGATGAAGTGAGGAAGTACAGGCTTAGAAAATAGTATATTAGAGGCACAGCCCAGGTTGGATGATTTGGAGTTAAAGTTAGAGTTAGACGTTCTCCTGTAGCCACAAAGGAGCTCTGCTTCGCATTCATTTTTCTTGGTTACCTGTCTAATCAAGGTCCTTCATATTTAAATTCTTAATTTTCTGACAGACAGGTCTGACAAGATTATTGGAGGTTTCAACTATCTTCAGTTCAAAAATGACTGAGACCACTCTTGAGCACTAGCCCCACTACTGATGCAGGTAGATGTGTGATTGTGCTTCTGAGTAAATGTTGACTGACTCATGTATTTACCAATTTTACAGAATTGTAGTTTTTAAAACCAAAAATACCCATGTTGAACTTGTGGTAGATGAGCATGATGGGAATTTTTGCAGTAAATCCAATACCCCTACAAAACTAAAAGTACAGAGAGTACAAACTAAAATATAAACTAAAATATAACAGATACTGAAATAATTTTTTATTGGTCTGGAAAGATATGCTTGTAGGACAGGTCCCTTTCATGTCTATAAAGTACAATATTAGTCTGCACTTCTCTCTCTCTTCCATCTTGCAAACGAAATTTTTAAGAACCCGAGTATCCTGAACAGTAAAATGAACTGGCTTATTTGCAAGACTCTCGTTTAGAGGAAACATGTGGAAGTCAGAGAAAAGGAGAGTTTAGAAAACAAGAGAGTAAAGTTGTGCTGAAGATGCACATTGAATTTCATGGAAATCCCCTTCTCATGTCTCTTGTGAATGGTGAAGAAGTGAACTGAGGTGATAGATCAGAATGGAAATCCCTAGACAGTAAGGGATTGTACAGCAAGGTTATAAGCAAGAAAAAGAGAAAGGATAGCATGCTTTTGAGTAAAGAGAAGATTAGTGGCAAATTTATTGTTAGTTAAATAATTGTAAGCACCTCTGAAGAGAGCAAAGTGAGTGTAAGATCAGGTGGCAATTCTAGGGCACTACATCTCAAGGCCTTGACTCATGCAAATGAACCTCCTACATGAATGTGGTTGGAAAGGATGAGACTAGAGAGTAGGGGGTAGCCTTCATGATAATATATTTGTCCCAGGATTCTTCACTTTCCATCATGTTCTTCAATTCATTGAACTACGGTTCATAGTTGGTGTAGCACAGGGTCCTCAGACCCCATCCTGCAGTATGGGAATAAGTGATAATAGCCACTATGCTACTCCTGCTTTGCCAACCCTCAAGTTCCTTCTGTAATTGTTAATATTACAACTCATCATAAGGTACTGGCTGCATCTGTCTGAACCTGGGCATGCTGACTTCATAATAAAACAACAAAAATGTGTGTCAAAGTGGGTAAAAAATTAGTTCAAGCTGGCTAATGGGGCATTCATGAAAGTCAAATTAGGCCAGCCTTGTCTGAGCTTGGTGAAAAACCACTTCCTTCTTTACTGGAAAATGGACAAAAGTAAAATCCTACACGTCTATGTGTCTACTGCCTTTGTGCAATTCACCTTACCGTCAAGTCAGGACTAATAATGCAAGTATAACAAGTTTTATTTGTTAAAGGTTTTGTCACACACACACACACACTCACACACACACACACACACACACACACACACACACACACACACACACACAAATATATATAGAGAGAATCTAGGGCATCACACCAAGACCAACATTAATAACATGACCACAAAAAACACCCAATAGCCTTCCACTTTCGTTCAGAAATAAATAAACAAACTAAATCTTCTGGATTAGATAAAGATCTAAAGATATGGACAAGAAGGAAGAGTTGGCATCATAGGAGGAGCTGAGGAGACATGAGATGAGTTTTCTTCTTTTGGTGCATCCAGGCTTTAATCCGTCACTGAGTGGTCCACAGAGTTTGGGTGACGGGAAGGCCAGTGCAAGGCAGTATGCCATTCTGTTTAGTTGTTCTACAAGTTTTGGCATTGCAGGTGGTGTGGATGGATATCACCAAGAAAAATGTATTTCACCTACACCACGAGTTGAACTACTTGACTGAGAGAGATTGGCCCAGCATGTCAGTGAAGAGCAGGATCTCCGCGGACTTTTGCACGACTCCCTTTGGCCTTGTGTATTTCAGCCGTGACAATAATAAACACTGAAGCAGACATGCAGGGAAAACACCAAGAAAAAAAAAAAATCAGGAAATGATCATTTCCGTGGGGCTGCAGACAGATTAACTGATATTAGTGGGAGGGTGAGAAATACACCGTTTCAGAACATGCTTTAATTAGATATGACTTTTGATATATACATTTGAAAGAGCAAATGTAAAAAAATTACACTGGATAACTCAAATATACTTATATATTTCATACAATTCTAGCAGGCTTTTGCATAAATTAAAAACATCTTACTTAAGAAACAAACATCTGACAAAATATGCAAGCAGGTGAGACATTTCGGTTTTATCCCCATTTGTATTAAATGAAGCTTAAAGCTTCAGTAAGAGCAATTCAGCGGAACATTCCATATTTTGTTCTTTCCTAAGAAGCATTTCCACACTTCCATCTTACTGACTTCTGTGAGAAACTCTTCAACAGCACAACTCTGTGAAGTGTAACATGAGCTACCATCTTCAGTTGATCTCCATCATGGACCACTTGAGAATCTATGAAGTAAACAAAACCTTAGGGTATTACCAGGTTGTTAAAAGCTGAGCTCATCATGCAGCATTAGGCTTATCATCTTAGCTCAGCATGTGGTTTATGGCCTGCTGTCAGCTTGCACTTCTAATTGCATCCAAAAACGCTCATATTTTTGAGAATGTTTTAGGTGCAACTTTAAAATAGTAAAGCACAGAATTGTGTAATTTAGTCATAAATCACTCATAATTGTAATTGTTATCTAGATTTTTGCAGCAGACATGACTCAACTGGAGATTGGAGATGGCTGTCCACCAGCAAAAAGAGAACAAACCTGGCTATTCATATTGATGCATAGCAATAGTTCCTCACCATTCAGCCAGTTTAAAATACTGCTGTCTTCAACTCACCAATGCTCTTTATCTTTTTCATGCAGTAAAAGTTAAATGAAACTAGCATCTGATAAAGAACCATTCATGAATTAATACGTCTTCAGTGCTATACCCCTGGGAGAGGTTTCTGTGATATAAATGATGGAATGAAGTCTAGAAAGTGGCCACTGAGCCATGCAAGCTTGTGATGCTCTGCTTTTGCTCAGATTATGCATGGTGTATGCAAATATATCATGAAACGGCTACCAGTGAAAAGGAAAGTGCTGAACAATCTTAGCTGAGATAAACTGAGCAGAATATCCTTTTTTAAACTTAATACAAATTTTTTTTGTAAATAAAATACAAATTGTATTTGTGTTTGTATTGCAGTATATTTACTTTGAGAAGAGTTACAAAAGCAAACAAATGCAGTGAAAAGATGTATGTTTTTCATATGCTTTTTAGTAAAAGCGTGGCGCTTGCAAGTGCTGGCAAACAATCATGAATCAGCCAAGCAAGCAGATGGCATGGCAAATAAATTCTGTTTACTGACGCACAGCCTATGTTCCACTCTGTTTGAGTACATTGACTCCTCCATTTCTTTTGTCAGCTTGTGCATGTTTATTTGAGAGAGAGTGAACATTATTTACAAAGCCTGGTAAATCCCTACTGTCAAGTTTCAAACTTGGCAGTTACAATTGATCTAGGTCTGGTCTCAGGTTGAGCTCTGCCCTAAATTCCACCCCCATGCAGGGCTCCAGTGATGAAATCAAAACTCTGGAAGAAAGTGTAATTGTCCCTTTTTCCACCAGATTCAATCAGTTATTCCCTGCACTGAATGTGAAGCCTAAAAATTTAATTAAAAGCTAGCAAGCACAGTCTTTATAGAATGGCAGAGGGCACCTGCCATCTACAGAGCAGAAGAGAAACATGCAGTGCAGTTAAATGAGGTCAGGCTGATAGTGCGGAGGATTATTCATCCCTTTCATGTGTAGAAGATATACAATAGACCATGTAATGCTGTTTCTCTGATCCTCAGCCACCGTCCATAGGGGGTGCTAAACACATCTGACCTTCTGTTAAGGCCAATAAATGTGCAGGCCTTCCCAGATCATTAAAGCCATTCTTTTAATGCATGTGCTTCTTTTCATTAAGGAGAGCAAAAAAACATGCAATTGACTGGGACTGTTTATTTTTTTTTATGACTTTGTTTGGGAATGTATCTATACATCGTTTCATTAAAACTATGAATTAATATTTAAATTAATTCTCCTCTGTAAACTCGGATGTGAATCTAAGCTATGCTTTTCTTTATAGGCGTTGGTTTTGCCTCATCTGCTGTGAGGTAACTGAAAAACCCCACCTCCCATCACTTCTGGTAAGCAGCAGCTGATGAGGCTTACGATAAGCACTGCAGTGAGCAGACCACAGACTCAGCCCTCTCTAACGGCGACAGAGAGAGAGAGACATATAGACAGCTGTCTTGGTGCAAAGAAAATGCATGTGCTTGTAACCAGGAGGCAGTGGGCTTACAGCAGACACCCAATGACTGTGTGCAAGACAATTCAGATTAAGTACATTCACACATTGAGGGGGTATTTTGACCTCTGCTTGTGGTAGATGGTGTGAATTTAAAGAGAAATTGGACAACAACCCACACTGAAAAAGGTGAACACCACACTGAAACAGGTGTCTCATTCCAGTGCCTTCTTCTTAGGCTAATTTAACACTAAGCAACAGCTTGTATCACCTCATAACAATTACAACCCACTCCTTGGAGGTAGCTAATGTGCATGCACACTTTATGGCAACCCAAAAGCAGCGGCATTCATCTCACAGAAACAGTGTTATTTTTGTGCTCCATGCCAAAAAATGCACTCAGAGACTCAGCAGTTTCATTATCACTCAGGTGCTCTCCTGCATGTGAAATGCACTTGTGAGCACTTTCAGGGCCCAACAGAGGTCCCTGCTTCACCTAACTGAGGTCAGGTGCTTAAAGTCTGCAGAGTGACAGCTACATGGAAAACCCGAGAAAAAAAAGAGATTTGAGTCATGGTGGATAGAAAGTGTAGGCCCACTTCATTTTGTGAACGCTTGAAAAACTTTGGCAAAAGAATCGTGTTACGATTGTTTGCAAGTTCACCACACTGCCCTTTGAAAGCCAAGTTCAACAACTCATGACAAAGATCCCTAAACCAACTTAAGTTTCGGGACAAATTTTTACAGCTGCTGGCAGACTGCCGTAGTGTGTGGGTTAGGACCATGAAGACCACGAAAAGCCTTATGACCTAATTAAACATATAAATGATGTGCAAGTACTGGTTTATAAAGGAACAGAGGCTGTTTCATCTTTGCAAGTTTCAGCAGCAGTGCACAGTACAGTCATTTGTTTGGGGTTTTGCATGCAAGCCATCAGGAGTGAAGTGTGCTGGCACTTTCTTTTTTTAAGTAGTGCAGTGTAAAGGCTTCTTTGCTGTCAAAGTATTTAAACTTCAAATTAGTTCAAAACAGTTTCCCATTTCTTAGTATCATGAAAGTTAAAGCAATGTCACCAAAGCTAAGCGTTCCTAAGAAGTCGATCAAATCAGGCTGCCCTTCACTCACTTTTAAACCAAACAAGCGCTAAATGGTAGAATAGCCAGTAGTTCTGCAGTCATCCATGTACTAGAACAGGATTAGAATCTCTGTCTTCTAGCTGGTCCACCACATTATACAAATAAGATCAAGATGAGATGCTGTGTTGCATTTTTGGTCTTTATGCTCCAAATGGCATGAAATTAGATCTGCATGTACTAAACTTCTACAAATACTCCCACTTTCATGATTTTCCTTTAACTGTAACAGCGATAAAAAATATATATATTTTTATTAACCACAAAGAAAATATGAAAACTGAAATATCAGATGCGATATTTGATACACACAGACTCAAGATGGATCTGTCTGTACCATCAAAAATAGCATAACTATTGTCTCGTGCAGAGTATTTTGTCTGTGTGCCGTGTGGGAGTTCAAACAATTCATGTTTTGTCTGAAGAATTTCATCAGCAATATTGCATGCATATGAATGGAGGTAGTGAAACATGGAGATAAAGATCAGAAACCAATAGAATTGCATTGTTTCATACATTAAAGATTTAATCTCAAAACCTGTATACACATCCTAAGATGACAACAAGACCCATTTCAGAGAAAGTTGAAGCATTTAGAGCAAATTCCTAGAGTCTCCACTCTCTCTGTTAACCACAGCATGACATCTGTCTGACTCAATTAAACTTGGCTTTCACTTCATAGCCCACCTGTGTTCTGTGCTCTGATGCTGTCAACCAGGAAGAACGTGGAAGGCTGTGCTCCATGATTTTTGCTTTATTGCTGCAATTAATGTCTCAGTTCGGTTTTCTTGCCATTTCAAACATAAACACAGTACCCAGTGAAATGATGAAGCATTTCTCCAAGACCACAGTGCTACACGGTGCTGGAAGATGGCACAAAACTATAAGAAATACACACAGTGCAAAAGACATAATATAACATAGCACAATGGCTGAAGATACAGCCAACACAGGGCAGACAGGACTGAGTCTAAAAATATTGCAGTGTGAAGACTGAATACAGTATTGAAAATATCATCACAGTTACAGTGTTATGTGAATACAGTGTACATAGTAAATACAGTATTTTTTATATGCACTAAGTATGCAGCAGAACACAATATTATGTCACATCACTGGACTTATCAGCAAGTCTTTAAAAAGGCAAGGTGCAAACTTGAGTATCAGTAATAAAAAACACTACAAGTGTTTTGTTTTCAGCAACAGTAATAAATAAAATATGAAACATTGCATTAATGTGGGTAATGGCTTTGTGTGGAATTCTGAGATGAGTTCTGGTTCAGGAGTCTGATGTCCAGGGGGAGCGAAACTGTTACCCATCCTAGTAGTGGTGGCCCATACCCTACGGAATCCTTTCCAGATGGCAGGAGTGAGTGGTAAAGCTGACTGAGCAGCAGCTAGTAAATTATGATAAGTGCTGTAATTGTATGTAATTGTAATTGTATGCTGCAATGCCACGTTTTTCCTCTTTTTTTGTGCGATCTTAAAAATAATATGTCGCATAATTTATTTACTGAATCTATAGGTCAGGAATGAGTAAAGAAACATGATCTTTAGGAGTGGGCGGTGTGGTGGTGTAGTGGTTAACACTGTTGCTTCAGCAGGGTTTGATTCCCAGGTGGGGCGGCCTCACTCTTTCTGTGTGGAGTTTGCCTTTTCTGTGTGGGTTTCCTTCGGGTGCTCCGGTTACCTCCCACAGCTCAAAAGCATACGCGTCACTTGAGCTGAAGGCACTAAATTGTCCCTAAATGTGAACGTGTGTTTGTGTGTTTGCCCTGGAATGGACTGGCGACCTGTCCAGTATTTCGCCCCATAGCACAGGGAAAAGCTTCAGCACACACCACGGCTCTGGTTAGAAAACTGGCACATATAATGCATAGCTAGATAGGTCTTTGAGAGTGCAAGACCATTACATCTTAAATCATGAGGCCTGCCACAATAACCTGATTTATGATGAGTTATAGTATTTTAAAAGCTGAAATCTATAGTGTCGTCTCACAGTGAGAAGGTCCTGGGTTTGATTCCCAGGTGAGATGGTGTGGGTCCTTTATGCATGGAGCGTGCATGTTCTCCCCCTGTCCATATATGGATGAGGTACTGATGATAAGGCAAGTTAAATAGTTGTTCCACTCATATCTGCTATAATTGATAATTTAGTTTTTTTTTTACATATCTATACCCAAGACATTGAGAAAGAGATGAAGAAAGTCAATACATTTTGCCATGGAAACTCTGATGCACAGTGCGGTGTAAATAAAGATAAGATTTGTATAAGATAATGATGTCATGCAATACATAAGATACATAAGATAAGGCCTCAGTAATTTGCCCCACGATTACTGGATGTGATGAAATCATGGTATAAACTTTGAATAAAACGTTACAATGGTAGACACTGAAAATGCTGAGGTTTAAATCAGTCTTTCACAGTTTACGTAACTACGAGCTGTAACTACAAGATGTTTTCATTTTATCAGCATATATGTAATTTATGCACTTCACCACTGCATTTGCATTTGGAAAAGAGCAGAGGCAACTGGGTTTCCATGAGCTGTCATCTCATAACAACTCACTTCCTGTGCATTCTCAGTTGCATGCTGTGTGGTTGTGAAGGTGCGGGGGCATGTCAAAGCAACAAACAAATGAAACTCAGAAACTAAAACATTGCTGAACCTACATCCACTGTGTGACGGATCCCACTCAAGCGTTTAGCAAGTGCTTTGATAGGGAAGAAAGTCAGTAATTGATGGACCAAATGATGGCATGCACAAGAACAGGAGAAAGCTGAATGAATGAATGAATGAATGAATGATCACTTGGATTTCTTAGCTGAAGCTGATGTAAGCAGCCCAAAATTGAAAGCAATAACAAAAAAGCAGAATGATTCATAAGATGCTGTGACTTTATCTCATAATTTAGTTGTTTGGGTTCCTCACTGTTTGCATTTTCTTTCTTCTTTTTTTTTGAGAAGGTCAGCATGAGAGAAGGAGGCGTTGGGAAATACTGATGATTCATGTTCTCCATATACCACCCACCCACTACTGAGTAAACTAACACACACACTCTCTCTCTCTCTCTCTCTCTCTCTCTCTCTCTCTCTCTCTCTCTCTCTCTCCCTCTCTCCTCTCTCTCTCTCTCTCTCTCTCTCTCTCTCTCTCTCTCTCTCTCTCTCTCTCTCTCTCCTCTCTCTCCCCCTCCTCTCTCCTCTCTCTCTCTCTCTCTCTCTCTCTCTCTCTCTCTCTCTCTCCTCTCTCTCTCTCTCCTACTCTCTCTCTCTCTCTCTCTCTCCTCTCTCTCTCTCTCTCTCTCTCTCTCTCTAACCCAGGTGTTTGTGTATAAAGTACTAAGATCAACTTTAGTTTTATCCAAAGTCAGAAAGCATTATAAATATTTCATGCTATCTGTTCTGCTCTTAAATGGAACATGGGACAGTAGTGTTGGAAATAAATGTAGTAATTTAATTTAGTGTCATTTAATTTAGTGACCTGTGAATGCTTTTATTCTCAGAAGCCACCGATAATGTTTCCTTATGCTTGTGGTTGCTAGTGGTAGTCCTGAGGAGTAAAAATGGGTCTTACAGTCAGTGAGCCTTCATGGTCACTAGGCCAACGCCTAGCAAGCACAACTGAGAAGAGGATATAGACTTAACTAAGGGTATTTCCACTTCAGGGCAAAGTGTTGATACATGAATAAAAAAAGAAATAATGTCAGCAACACCTTCCTTATAACATGCACCTGACACGTTTCTGTGGTTAATTTTTGATCTCTGTGCAAGTTCTGGATTATGATTTATCTAAATGAATAGTGTAACTATGTAAAGGCATCTCCTGTTTCTGATTTTAGCGTGTGTCATTTATCATCAGTTGCTGCAGAAGAGTCAGGAACTATCCACTCAGGTTTGCATGAAACCTTCAGCTCTACAGTGACATGCAGAATCAAACAAATGCGTAGAAAGGTGAAAAAATGAGCGGAAGGCCAGGTTCCTGTAGACGACGCAAAGGGCTACAATGGTGGGTCTTAAACTGAGTTACTGGAAAGTATAATGGGGTATAAAACAAGTTTAAAGCTCATATATTAGAAGTAGGAGCATATATAAAGATACGTCAACAAATGACCAAAAAAAGAATTTACAAGTGGTAGGCTTGACCCCTCAGAGAAATCTCTGCTCCCTCTGCAAGTAAAAACTTTTTACAAATTGTTTACGGATTTACTGGCTGTTGAAGATCAAAAATAATCTCTAAAAATAAAACAAATTCTAATAGAAAATTGAGCATTCATTCAGGCTGCAACTGCAATTTCATTTTTCATTTTACACAACATTCAATCACAGGTCCTGTTTTATGGTGTAAAGTCCATGTAAAGTGCAGCAGCTGTGTTGGTGAACTAAGCTGCAGCAAGGCTGACTGAAAGACAGTTTCAGTAAAGCTGGTGGGGGATATAAACCACATATGGGCCTTTTAGGTTACTGTTTGTTCATATGTAGATAAATGGGGCAGTCATGGCCTAATGGTTAGAGATGAGAGTTCATAAGTGTTGCTCCCCACTCCCCAGGACTGGCAGGAAAGAATAGGCAAATAGGAAATGGAAGATCATCACTTTTCCCACTCCCGCATCCATGGATGTGGTGCCCTTGGGCAAGGCACTTAAACACACCACGGCCCTTGGGTGCAGGCACTGCAGGCCACTGCTTCTGCTCCTGCAGTGTGTAGGATTGGATAAATCCAGTGGACAAATTATTTGATCATTCTTCACAGACTGCATGTGTGCAAACCCAGGAGTTTCATTCCATTTGATTTTTATATTAATTTGTGCGTTGAATCCAATGGAAAAAAATTAAGGGCAGTCATTTTTACAAACTACTGAGGGCCCTAAAGCAGAGCTGCTGCAAGTGACAGTTGCTGCATTGCTGTTACAGTGGAAAACACTGCATGAACACTATGAATAATGAACACTGCATTAGATGATTTCAGGATCTAAAGGTGCTAGAGCTTAGAACGAAGCCTGAATAAAATTATAGCCCAGAATACCTTGTATTTGGGAAGAAATCTCTGATACTGTATTAAGAAATGACCATAGAAAGATAATCACATCAAACAATTGATGGTGCTGCTGTCACCTCACAGCAAGTAGGTCTTGGGTTCAGTTCCTGGGCAGGGTGGCCCGAGTCCTTTTTGTGTGGAGTTTGTTTGTTCTCCCAGTGTCTGCATTTCCTCGTGCAGTCCAAAGACATGCATGTCAGGTGGATTGAAGATGCTAATTTGGCCCTTAAGCGTCAGAGTGCTCACTGTAAAACAAGTGGGCAAAACAAGGACTATGATTCAGTTCATTCAAACCTTATTAAACTGCATCTTCCACTTTCTTGCACTTTCTTGTTGCACTCTCATGTCCACACTAGTGATGTGTAGTTTTTGTTCTGCACCATATTCCTAGAGCAACATTGTCCATTTAACTGCATTCTTTTTATATAGTTGAAAATAGCCGTAATCTGTATAAATAAAATTAGGTGTATAGTTTTTTATGAGGTGTAAGTGTCCATCATAACATTTTTATTGCCTACATGACAATTTATTAGGTAGCTTGTTTAAATGGTCACATACAGTGACTGCTATAGACTTGGCAAGGCCAATGACTCCCTCTAGTGGGTAAAGGAGAGAGTGAAGAGTGAAAAAAGTTCCCTTTCCTTTCATTTTAATTGAGTAAGTAGTGTTGTATTGTACACCATCATGCATGTGTCACATATAATCATGCATGTGTCACAGACAAATATATTTTAACAGTTTTTAATATTTAATTAACCTTCACTTTATAAGTACTCTGTTCATCGAATTGCCATCACTACGACTTTTCCAATATCTGCAAGCACATCTAGGGGATTTTCTGTTATGGTAACAGTAAGCACACACAGTGTACATTCACTTCTTTACAGATGCTTAAGGCCAATGTGGATTAAAATTCAAAGCAAGGACTTGAACTTATTTAAAACCAACATCCCCAGGCACCTTAGCCTGCAGTTGAGTTATAGCTCAGCTGCAGGCTAAGGCTCATCGAATTTCTCATCAAACTCTAAGATGCACCCCCAATCAGACACATCCTTAAACTGTGTTTATTTTTGTTTTTTTCTGCCAGCTGGTCTGGGCCTTCCCTAAAAACATGATGCTACCAGCACTCAGAGAGTGAAGGCTACTGGATGCTTCTTTCTAGCCACTAGAAGCTGCTCACACATTACTAGACAGTTCAACACGTTCAGAGGAGAACAATGAGCACCAGTCCTGTTACATCAGAAAACAGACCCCTGCACTGGCTCATATGAGAGATGTGAGTGTGAGAGTGTGGGAGTGGCAGACCTCTTGCTCTCTTGGACTCCTGGCCACAGATGGCAGTATAGGATCAAACTAGCAATCTCCTAATGCTGGGCAGCTTGTAGCTGTTCCTGTTACTGTTTCAGCATTGGCAGCTCTTCCAGATCAGATTTGAATTAGCAAAATAAATAAATAAATAAATAAATAAAACAAAAAATTAAAAATACACATTGCTTTGCATGGTTTATAATTTATTGCATTTTATTGCCTTTTACAAAATACTATTTGTGTATTGTTTATGGTACACTACCACTGTGATCACTGCATAATTATTAACAAATAAAGGGACTAACCCTGCGATGGGCTGGCGACCTGTCCAGGGTGTGTCCCCTGTCCTTCGCCCTGTGTGCACTGGGTTGGACTCCAGCACTCCCCCGCGACCCCGTTTGGGACAAGCGGCAGAAAATGAATGAATGAAAATAAAGTGACTATTCTTGCGAAGTCACAGCACACCACAACGAAACTGGACCTCTGCATTTAACCCATGCACACAAACACCATGCAGCAGTGGGCAGCTATGAAAGTGCCCAGAGAGCAGTGACAGGGACAGTACCTTGCTCAAGGGTACCTCAGGACAGCCTCCTGGAAAGGGGTTTGAACCCACAATCATCCAATCCTGTGGCCGACTCCCTAACCACTAGGCCACTGCTGCCCCTAGATTGGCCCTATTTCTAATTATTTATTAATTATTATAATTATTTAATAATTTTTATAAATATACAGGGATAAAATGTTTTCTAACTTTTTTCTAATGCCTGACTAGAGGTAAGAGGTAAAATCATGTGACTTTATCCTGAGGAAAACACTTCAGGGACTTACTAGGATTTTGAGTTTTCAGCCAGATTGCAACAAATTAGCTTGCCTCTCTGAGTAAAAGTACATTTTAAAAGCTGAGGGCTCCCTGTTGAGGGAAGAACATAGAAACGGTTTAGTTTTTAGGCATCTCAAGCAAATCAAATCGACTCCTGTAATCTCCCATAGAGTTAACCAGCAACACAATAGCTCTGTGCAATCACTATGGCAACAAGATGCAGATGAGTCTACTGGATCCTGGCACATGCAAAACAAGAATGATGCACCTCATTCAATGAGCTGGTAATTTCAGATCAGAGGATGCGGCAAAGCTCATTTCCAATAAAAAAAGGCTTACATTTCATTGGTTCAACACATACACACTCATTAACTGTTCATCCATTTGGGGGTGAAATAAGGGGATGAAAGAGGACCATCATTTGCATGTCCTTTTATTAGTTCTAAGCACAGCAACAATCAGCAGGGAAATGATTGTAGATGTAAGGTACATTTTCTAAAATGATATTTGGAAATAATTACTTTCATTTGTTCTCTTTGTCATCAGTGTGACCGGCTCCTTTATTAATTTTTTTTTCATTCTCTGCTAAGAGGTTTTATTCTGCTGCTTGTCTACTAGGTTAACAGGAAGTGAAAACTCCATCCAATGGTTTCATTTTGGAGTGTGTAGTTACACGAAGCATGGAAATATTATTTTACTTTATGGTCAGTTGGAAAATTGTTCAAATTGTTCAAATTTCATGTCAGCATGTTTCACCTCAACCTTTCATTCAGTTAAGAGTCACGGGGGGTGCTGGAGCCTATCCCAGCTCTCACAGGGCGAAAGGTGGGGAAACACGCTGGACAGGTCGCCAGTCCATCGCAGGGCAGTTAAAAAAAAAACTGACCCTGTTAATACACAAGATTACACCATATTCCTTTAAATAAAAGTGCCAAGAAGAATTATGTGGAATGGACCATAGAAACAGCAAAGTAAGCATATCACATCGTATTAAACTGTTTTATATCACATGGCACCTGAGCATTAGCCTGAACCTCTACTCAACAGGGGTTCCCAAGCCAGGAGTTACAGCATCTCCAAGACAGGACCTATTCAGCAAGCTTCATTTTGAAGGGTGTATCATACCTGGCTGCTCATTTTAAACCGTACACGGTAAGAAGCTGTGCTGTGCAAACAAAGGCAGGCCTTTCAAATAATATGTGTAAACAGCAGCTCCTGAACATCAGTTATCTGATGATACATGATCTCAGCATATGGGGACAGGAGAAGTGTGTGTATCTAAACAGCCCCACCTCGGCTTCAGCACTCTCAGGAACTGTCTAAATCTTAGGTAAACAGCAGTGTTTACAGAGGAAGTGTGCCTGTGTCTGAGGCTCAGTTTGCACTCATCACTCAACTCTTTTCACAGGAAATTAAGTGAAGTGAGTGAAAGTGACTACTTAGCATTGCGAAACACAGCACAGCACACAGTGAAGCACAGTGAAACATTTCCCACATACATGTGCAGCAGGGTGCAGCTATTTAAAGCACCCAGGGTGGAGGTAAACATGGCAGAAAGACAAAAATGTGCAGTATATCCAACACATGAATCTGCTTCAGATGCTACAGATAGCATGTGTACAATAACGCTTTTACTTGTAAGGTCTCCTTTCTGCAAAGAATGATGGTTTTGGTTTCTTTAAATAGCCTAATTTCTGCAAATAAAAGATGAAAAGAAAAAAAATAATACTACATTCACATTTCCCATTCCCGAATAAGCCTATGTAAAATTTCAGAGCAAAGTATATATAACACTGAATATTTCACCTGTCAAGGAGTAAAAATGCATTGAAATACTGTGATATTGCAATTCAGAAATATGACATTGGGCACAGCGGATAATAATAATATATTATTAATATATCATAACATAATGCACTGTGGCGCATAAGCATTCTCTTAATAGACATTTAATGTGACTGCATTGTTTGCCATGTTTAAAGCCAATTAACCATCTAGCCGGCACATTCATTCCATATGTCACCCTTCCTTTGCCCTCTAGCATCACAAACTGTGCCACAACTTCATTTTTCTATCTTCAGATTTTATTCAAAATATGAGACAGTTTTAAATCTGATCAAATAATGAGCTGAAAAATGGTTACACCACAAAGTCTACAGTGCAATAAAGGAAGAATCTGAAACAAAGAGATGGTATGAAAGCAGCTTTCTTTTAACTGTTCAAGGCTAGGTATGAGTACATTTCAGAAGGTTAATGCATCATGCCAAGCTGTCACCCCAAATCCCTTTGGGAAAGTACAGGCTGTGCTTTATGGCAGTCAGTATAAATATCTGAGACCTGAGCGGAATATTTATACAAAGTATTTCCATTCATGTAAATAGAGATTATTAACCACTGGGGAGCACTTTTCTAGTTTCCTTTCCATTCCAGCAGCTTCAGCGCAAAAAGGGGCCAAATTGTTTGAAATTGATGTTGCGAGTGTGTGTATTGCTGATACTGAGAGGTAAGTGCAGGCCTGCCCAACGGCATAGCTGAGCTGGCAAAGCAATGTTCCATCACCAGAATAAGGCTGATACTAGTGGTTCAGTTCGAAGGCGATTAATATTAGTGATGTTACAGGGCTGATATAAGGTACTTTAAGAGCTACATAGTTTAAGAGCTGTCAGGGGGCTTTAAATGAACTTTCCTTGTTGCTCAGGTGTCACGGTTTGCCTTCATTTATGGTGCAGTAGAGGGTGCTCTGTTCTGTCCTGGCACACCTGAGCTCATGAAGGCACAGGTGTGCTTCATTGGGGCTGCAATTTAAGCCCCAATGAGTCAGAACAGATCGTGGCTCATTCACAGAGGCTAAGCCTCAATGTAACGGTGGCTTTGTAGTTCCTTGTGTTCTGTTTTGGTTACCATGAATAATGTTGAATGTTCCTGATCCCTGGCTCTGCGTTGACGTCCTAGCCGCACCACACCATTTGGTTACTTGGATTGAATAATGATTTGTCATTTTAACTTAAAGATCCCATCTGAAAAGGGTTTACCTACACCATAAGCACCATAGTTATCCAACATCTTTACGTTTTATAATATGCACCATAGAAAGTTGGTGGTTCAAAATCTTTCATCTCTATTTTTGTATAAAAAAAAAGCAGTTACTTTTAAATATTGCGAACATTTGATGTTGAATGGCCTTAGAAATGGCCCAGAACTCTTGGACTAAAATCTTTTCATATTAAATTAAATTAAAATCCAAAGTGCCCCATAGCTGCATCACCTATTAAATGATTACACACACAATGAACTACAACACTGACTTGCATCACTTGTGGCAACTTTATCTCTGATCTTAATCTGGCCTCACTAGAAGCTCATGATAAACAGACTTTCATGTCGCTCCAAAGAGGGCTTAGTTATGGAAAGATTGAAAGAGAACTATGCCTTGTCCTTCTCTTCTACCCCATTCTATTGGATGCTGACTGTCGTGATGCCAGCTGGTACTCTACAATGTAAATAAATGCACCTTGTCTCCATGCACTTGGCCTTAATTCCATAAACATCATTAATTATGTACATGTTTCTCTGGGTGACTGTTTGCTGTTTGGACCACACCTGTGTTTGCCCAGTACAAGATGGGGTAATGTGAGCTACACATGACGTGCCTAACAAAAGACAGGTTTGCGTTCCTTTGTATGAAGACAGTAGGCTGACATAATGTGTGGGTTAGGTAATGGTGTACGAAGTTAGCGAGGAGTTCCCTAATTTAAATGGGTGATTCAGCCAAACATTAACATATTTTCCTTAACAATGTAGTCATCAAGCAAAGACATGTTTGGCATGTGAAGGTTTCCGATTTAGTTTTTTTTTTACAGGAACTTCTCAACTAATGTAGCAAAAAAAGAAAGAAACAGAAAACAGATCATCATTTATCCATTCTCCAGATAAAATGACATTCACACAGTGTTAACAAACATGTAAGAAGAGCTAGCTGAGATTACTGAACAATCTTTTTTTTATAAAGGTGATTATTAAGGCATTATATATGCAATATTATTAGATTATTTACTTTGTACATTGCCAGACATTCATTATGATTGATACTTACCTGCTGACTACTTTATTTCAGTAAAATAAAAAAACAAACAACACACAGACATTGTCACATAAAAGATGATGAAAAGGAAGGAATGTCCTTGCAATTTTGCTTCATTCATTTCATGTTACATAGCATGCTCTGTGGTTTTTATTATTTAACTACTACTTAAAAGGCTGTCTGACAATTATCAGAGAATCTTCAGTAATGAATATCAATGGTGTCAGCGGTGGCCTAGTGGTTTGGGACTAGGCCCCAGGATCAGAAGGTCATGGGATTGAATCACAGACCAGTGGGTTGTACTCAGGTACCCTTGAGCAATGTACCATCCCCATCATTATTCCCCAGGCACTTTATGTAGCTGCCTCCTGCTGCACGGTGTGTATGGATGAAATGCAGCGGTTGTATTTCGTTGAGGTTCACTGTGTGCTATGCTGTGTTTCACAACAACAAGAGTGGTTACTTTCAATGATCTAACACTGACTGTATATTTCTACTAGAGATGATACTGGGAAGCGGATGTGTAATACTGAAATGCTGTAATGGGCTCCAATGCATGTTAAATATAGGGATATCCCCAAGAGACAGCATAAAAACGAACATCAAATGAACATCACTGAGAGATTTCTGTAACACATTCTTGTTAAATGTCCTGAGAAATGTAAGGTGCATGATAAAAATGGCCAGTTGTCTGCTGTATGCTATGTTTCTCTCATTAGGCCTGAGCAAACTACATCCCCAATTACGTACCAATCCAAATGTTTGTTGGTTTGCCACAATCCTGTGATCTAGATTTTTGACCTAAATTTACACGGGTCAGGAATATAATCCCCCTTTCATACTGGTGTGTTCACTTTCTTTTCACATTCAAAAACAGCTAGTATAGTGCTGCTATTGTTTTGAGCTCTCTGTCCTTTTGTTTCTAAGATAGGAGATTTATTATGGTACATGCAAGCAACAAACAAGAAAAAAATCTTGTTTCTCATGGGGTATAAAAAGGAGCTTATTTTTTCCCCCATAAACTCTGTTTCTCTTTATGTTTTATTTTTAAGAGTACACATTAATCCGCCCCAGGCCGTTCATGCACAACATGAATTATTCAGAGGCAGCTTCTGTTCCTTCTACTGCATTGGTCACTAGGTGTCAGCAGCACAAACATCAAACACTGCTTCACAGCATGAGGACCAGTGACTACATGTAAAGTGTGTGTGTGCGTGTGCGTGTGTGTGTGTGCGTGTGTGTGCGTGTGTGTGTGTGTGTGTGTGTGTGTGTGTTTGAGTGTGCATGCCTGTGTTTTCTGAATGTATCATTTGTTAATTTCAATAGACTAAAAGAATAGCATAAAATAGGATAGGACAAAAGAAATCAGCTGGTCTTTCAGTCAGGTCAATTCAATGTCAGTCCATTTACAGAATGCATTTAAGTCCAGCTCTGTTTGCTCACAAATGCATGCATTAAATGAGAAGGGTAGTCTTGAAATGAGGATAGGGCCTGAAGCACTGGTTTTTGAGCTGGGAACAGATTCTTCTTTTCTACAGTATTCAGAGTGACACTGAATAATAGTGTATTTCCTGTTTCTAAGCAACAAGGCTTGCCAAGACTCAGACCAAAGCATTGCCATAAGTAATGTGACAGTTTTAATGTATATAAATCAATGAGTCCACTGATTTGATAGTGCTGTCAGGATTAGTAGAAACTAGCATGGAATTAGTAAAGACATGCATATCATCACTGTCATATCAGACCATCTCTAGGCAGCGGTGGCCTAGTGGTTATGGAGTTGCCCCCGCATCGGAAGATTGTGGATTTGATTCCCTTAGGTAGGTTGCCCTGAGGTACCTTTGAGCAAGGTAATGTCCCCGTCACTGCTCCCCGGGCGCTTTCAATAGCTGCCCACTGCTGCACAGTGTTTGCATGGGTTAAATGCAGAGGTCCAATTTCGTTGTGGTTCATGTGTGCTGTGCTGTGACCTCGCAATGACAAGGGTTGTCACTTTCACTTTCAATGATTACTTTACTGCAGAAGGAGAGACCATTTTTGGACATAATATTTATGCTAAGCTATTCAGGCTGTCAAGAAACATTCATACCCTTTAAAGGGCAGCTGGCATTTGCAAATGGAATACCTTTTTTACTTTTATTAAATGGCAATATGACAGTGACAATATAAAGAATATCACACCAAAATGTCTTGCAAAACATACTACAGACCCCATTTCATTCAGACAGGCTTGTAAAGATATGAAATATGATTTTGACATTTGCTGTTTGGACCAACATGTCATATTAAATGTAACTTATGCTAGGGAAGAGAGGAAGAAAGACAGGAGGAAACCATCTTTCAATGTCCTACATGTAGTTGAAGGGTGAACATAAGTGCTGGCTTTAATGACTCTTGGCAGAATCAATGTCTGTTTATTGAGTGACAGCTCCAGTCTTAGGCCCTGGCAGCTGCTGGTTCATGTAAATGGGTAAGGAATGGGATCAGAAGAGAACAAAGCCTGGATTTTGCAGGAGAAAAAAACTTGCCTGGAGCCAAGAATTCCTCTGCAACCAAAACCATCTAAGGACCACTGTAAAGCATCTAGCTGGAGCTAGCTGAAATAGCATACTAGGGCAGGGCATTCTACATCCAGGCCTGTGTTTACAAGCTGCCAATCTCTGGGCCTGTGGTTTCCTAACTAGAGGTTTGGCCACAGGCAGGTTACAGCACTATTTCTCTTTCTGGAGCACCGTTCACACCAAAAGGCACGTACTACTGCCACAACTACCCCGCTCATCTTGTTGCCGGCTTTTTCAGGAATGCCATGCTGAAAAGAGATAGCAGAAGCGGAGCCTTCTGTGATGAAGCAAGATGATGCACCACCTCACCAGACTGACAGCCAGCTCAGGCGGTACCCAGATTGCTGACTCAGCCCCTTTTAGTGGGACCTCTCTGTTGTGACTGTACTCTATTCTGAGAGTGAACATCCATTTCAAATTCACTTTTAAGAACACCATATGCACCTTCTGAATAGTGGACTGCCCACTGTTAATTTTTAAATCTAGTGTGAATTTACATTTGAGTTTACGCATCTTGATATCCTGACTACACTCAGCAGACCTCACAAACTGCAAGGTTTCAAAAATCCAAATGTCAGAACATCAGGCATATGGTACCTCATTGTGACACTGGAATAGAAACTGAGTTTTAAAAAAGTCGTTGGCAAACCTTGTGGATGTACAATAACTCATTATTCCATTGCAAATTGTTGTAGTGATTCTCAAACCCGTAATTAGTGGTCACTCTCCACAGGACTGCTGTTGGTTGGTTCATTCTTCATTAATATCTGCTCAGCTATAATACTGTATTGGTTCGTTGTTAATGGAAAAGCAGAGGGTGAATATTAAACTGTGCAGTGAGGAATGGGATACCAGCAGTAATTAAACATCTACATAAAGCTCCTGTATGGATAGTGTTTTAAAAAGGGTAAGTGTACCTTATAAGGCAACATTTACAGTGGTATCAACCAAAGTGTGATATCTATGGGCAACAGTCAAAATTCATTTACCTCTTGCATCCACACTATGGCTTTACATATAGTACAGGTCGAGCAGGATATGTTAATCTGCACGTTTCAGTGTACCACTGCCCTGCTCAGAAACGCAAACAGAGCCATGCTACACAGCCTGTCTCCCAGCCTGTCATGCTTCTCCTCGAATAACACCACCCATTCTTTTATTCCACCACTCAACAGCATCTCATCCTGTTACTCTGTAGAATCTACCCTTGACACAATGCTCTCCTCAGCACATATCCTCAGAACCAATTTAAATCAATGATTGATTTAAAGGGTGACTGATAAATATCTATCAGTTAATATGTTTAATATAATATATATTGTCCAGTTAAAGCAACAGTATTGCTCTTGAAGATATGCTACTGTAGTCTGTGATATTGCAACTCAGTGAACCAGCATTACAAATGCACTCAAGACACTTTTATTTATGCTTGACTCATTTCCAGAGCTACCCTAGACACAGAGAACAAGCTGCTCGGTATACATAATGCTCCCAACAAAGGATGCCAGGAAGCAAAGCACTGAAACCCATGTGTGTGGGAGGGACATGTCTAATAATTATTTCATACTGAGCATCCTGCAACTGAGTCTTAGCTGATTATGAACAATGTCTACTCAACCTGCAGCTTCATTCTGGAAAAGCATCAAAACCAGCAGCTCCATTTAATAACCCCTGAGGGAGAGGAGGGTGAAGAGGAGATCCCAGCGCCTCACACTGATTTATGAAAGGGGAAAGGTTCTTTATAGATCCAGAAGGGGTTTTTCACTTACAGACACCTTTACTTTTAAGAGGTTATTAGTAGAAAAAGCATTTCAACATCAATGAATATAATACTTTTTAAAAATGTATTTATACCATTTACTTTCTCTTCCACCTAACAAACAAACAAATGAAACAAACAGAATGAACAGCTGTAGTGCAACTGTGGACAGAATTTAAAAACAGAATTGCAACGAAACAGTAATCAAGATACTCAATTAAATCAACTTCTTAAATGTATCATATCTGATTTACTTTTTTACCCTGATGTCAAAGGCATCATTTAATGTATCAGATCACCCTTGACTAAAGCACCAAAATATTGCAGTGAATACTCTTTGTTCATTTACTGCATAGTGTTGCATGTGTTACAAAGGTGCCACTGTTCTTACACCAGAGTATTACAGGATGACCAACGGTTCCTGGGCACAACAGTCCTTTCTTATTGTCAGCAGAGATAAAGATGTCATTGTAACTCTTTACCTGATGAGTCAGGGTTTGTCTTTAAAGAATAATGGCACGGCTCGTTGCAAGGGGCCTCCTTTTGTAACCAGAGACGAGTAACTGTTAGATTAGAGCAAAGGCTATTCTCCTGCTCCTGTCTCAAATATAAGTGTCAGAGGTAGTGGGAGGTTGCTGCATGATGTGGATAAACCACGGTATTGCAGGGACATAAGATTTATAAAACAACATGTCAATTATTCTTGGAATGTGGTTAAAATGATGACTTATTTTTGTCCAAAATGTTGTATATTTGATTGGCATGCCCAACTCCACTTCCCCCCCCCAAAAAAAATCAGCAGGATCACTTATGATTAATCCAATTGTTCAGAACCCAACACACAATAAGAAACATCATTTGTAAATGAGTTAATTTACTTTTATGAGCAAATCTGTTTAATAAAAAAATATGCACTGCAGTCCTACTGTCTGCAGATCAAAAAGAAACATGCTGATAAAACATGCTTGATAGAAGTGGTAGTGGAATTAGATGAGTTACTAAACCACTTAAGTGAAGAGATGTTCTGTGTAAAAGCTAAAGTGCGCTGAATGTTGCAATCAACTTGCACCAATGTCCAGCATATAGTCAGCATAATGGACTGGCTTAATGGATTTTGCAACACATTGTGAACAAGCCATCAAGGATACTATTGCAGGTGCTTTCCTCCAACCACGCATGCATGAAGTGAGATTCAAGTCGAGTTCAAACCAACGCACAAAATAAAAGGCTTACCCTTAACCTTGCTTTGTTCAAGTTTGAAAGCATGAAACCAAATCAATCAAACTATAATGGCAAGTTAATAAAGAAAGGTTTTGCACTACAGTTTGCAAAAAAATGCCATATTTAAGAGAGAGGGGCTTTCAAGCTTATGCATACATTAAAAGTAAAGATGTATGGTTAATGTTAAGTGAGTTTCTTTAAAAGAAATGCATACTTCTTTTACACAATGCATACTATCTCTGACATTAAACAATTTATTTTCTACACAGGAGGATGTTGCTGTAGCCACATTTACTAAGTACAGAACAGAAGCAAAGCATCATGCTTTGCCAAGTTCATATCCAGTGCAGTCACTGAAACTAAGTCGTTTAATAAGTGAAAGAGAAGCTCTATGGCACATGTGTATGTCCTATTTAGAACTGTCTTCAGACAAAGATGCAGGGTCTACAGAAGGATACACTTTCAGGGTGTTGCTGCAAAATTCTCCATGATACTATAGAGGTTACTTGTGTGTTCAAATGAGTTGAAGGCCCATAATTTCTGACTGATGACTGTAACTCAAACCTCCAGGAATACACAGTGGCTCCAAAAGAGTCTTAGTACCAGAAAGCAAGAGCATCTGTTCCAGTCGTGCACCCGATGCGATGGAAACAGTTTCTATTCCTGAGCAGGAACAGCAAACCAGCCTTATATTTAGAGGTCCACAGCCTTGGCATCTTTCTTCTGACAGATGTGTGAAAAATGTTAAAAAGGAGTTAAAAAGCTGTGCAAGCATGCCAGCAACAGCAAGCATCATTGGTCATTTTTGCTGCCTTCTGCACTAGCAAAGAAGATGATGTAGTTTTGATGAAAAGCCATACGGTATTTCTATGAAGCTGTAATGTGTGTTGATTCTTGATTGTATGCTTGGGCCAAAGACTAAAGTGTGATCCAGGAAGGATTCATGAACTCTAAGGTGGCAATTGTTGAAAAAGGCCAGCAAATGTGAGGACCAAGCTGCAAACTGAAACACTATAACTCACCCAGTTGATGATAGCTCAGAGAAGTAAGTGATATAAATAAATGCACTGCCATGACACGCGCTCAAGGGGGGCTGCTGACAATCTGGGACCTCCATTAACACAGGTGACAGTGTTTTATGAAGCCAACTGGGTCACTGGAAAAATAAGAGCTCCTATCTAACCTTTTCTTCCAGAAGTAGGTTGTGGGATCAGTGGTGTCAGAGCAAAGCAAAGTTTAGTGTGCCACATACCAAACTGTGCTTATTGCCCCAGCGTGAAATTCAATTCAATTTTAATTTGAAATATAACAGCCATCAAAAAGGATATGAGACTCCATCACTCAAGGATTCAGTATTTAAAGTGAACAGTGGGGTGGCGGACGATAACAGGGTGTCAAGCTGTATTTGTGTGCAGCATTAGATGTGGTCTCTGATCACACTGTAGTCATATTCAAATTGGAAGAAAAGATCAGCATGACTGAGGGGCAAAGCTGAAGGATTGGCTTAATGCTCTGAGCATGCTGAAACACTTGCTGATGCCTAATGTCTAGTGAGATAGACAAAGTAGCAATCTTTGTATGAAAAGTAAGCAACTATTGAACAGATCATATAAAAAACATCAGAAAAAGAAGCAAAGGCTGATATGTAAGCATCTCTTACTTACAATGCATTTTACAATGCATTCTCAACACTATATGGTCATATGTATACATTCTAACTGAGCATTATGAGTGGTTTCATTTCAATGGGTGGCCTTTTGTCCTCTGAACCACACACACATAGCAGAGAGGGGAGAGTGAAGGAATGCGCCAGGCCCCTTTGTACAGTCAGAAATAGCCCTGGCCTGAGATATGCTTATTGGGTCGTACAAGCAGAGAGCACCCAAGCCTTGCAAAGGCACTGCTGCAGGGTATATCCAGCCAATCTCTTGCTCTCCAGTGCTCACTGTGCCATGGGGAAAGTGACATCTGTGTGTCTTTATGAAGCCGGGATTTGTTTTGTTGGGTTTCAGAGATAGACTCTAATCTCTTTGACCGCTCAGTGGTGTTACATTACTGTTCCAGTGAACAAGGGAGCATCCTCCTCTTGGTCAGCTGGCCGACCCTGTTGAACTCCTATTACAGACGGTGAAGTTGAGCCAGACCCAAGCCAAATTAAGCTGGTGGACAGAATGACCCCAGTCTACAAGGCTAAGTGAGGTCTTCAGCATTTTGCAATAGAAGATACAGGGGCCTAATTACAGATTCTATTCAGTTTCCACAGTTGTAGCTGCTTTTCTAAGAAAGCAGTACTAAGACATCATTACTGCACATTGCATTGTAAAGCCTTAAATGGATCACATCATTGCTTCCATCACGGACTGAAATCACAGCACTAGGCTCCAGCACGTCTGGCTTGATGAGCTGGATATCCAGGTACTTGTGATTTAGCTTACAGTGCTTGCAAGAACCACAGATAAAGTGTGTAGCTACCTTTTTCTATAAATTTTGCATTGCTATTGTTCAGAAAATGCAACTTCATTAAAAAAAAAAAACACCTTCCTAAGTTTCAAACCTCTGCTCCACAAGAATAATCAAGTTTGGTGCTTTTTATATCTGCAGCATCTACAGCAAGAATAATAGAGCTCCATAGACTTCCAAGCTCCATAGTATTCTAACACATAGTGTCTTAGAAATATTAGCCCAATAGTTCCAGTTCTAAACCAATGAAGTCAATTGTGGGCACAAATATGCAAATTAGCTCATGGACTAAATTTGAGGTAGGTCAAAAAATGTGTAAAAAAATTTTTTTTTTAAATTGCTGGCATTGCATAACCAGTCAGTCAGTCAGTCATTTTCTGGGCCGCTTGTCCTAATTAGGGTCGTGGGTTGGGGGTGCTGGAGTCCATCCCAGCTCACACAGGGCGAAGGATGGGGACACACCCTGGACAGATCGCCAGCCCATCGCAGGGAGCATTGCATAACCATTTTGCAGAAAAAAAAAGAACTCTTGCATTTGCAAGACGAAATGTTTCTATGTTCCATACGCAGTCTGACACCAGACATGACCATTTTTAAAGGACAAACTGAGACCAAGGCCAAAAGGGAAAGTTTGTAGCATCAAATTTGGAACACTCTTTATGAAGGGGGCCAACTTAAAGCTGTTTATGTGCTATGTGAATGATATGCAGTGAAGAATTTTTGGCAAGTGGAAAAAAGAGAGTGAAAGACACGAACAATCCAAGTATGACCCATACCTGGAATCAAATAAGGGCTGTGTTGGGGTGCCAAAATAGTGGTGATGGTAGCCATGTGACTGGGTCACGTCGACAGTATGAAAGCATTTACACAATGCCTGACAAATTCTTCCATTAATCTCAGCCGCGGATAAAGAATGAGCTGCCAATCAAATCTTTTCCAGGGTTGTGCATCAAATTAATGTGCAGGTAACATGACTCAACATGAATGGGAGAGAAATATAATTACAATGGATAGTACACTTAGACTTTTTATCTCCAGTAACTATGACACTATAGCAGAAACATAAACAACAGCTAATCACTTATAAAATTATACTTGTATAACTTTTCAGAACTTCACTTTTTTCCGTGGACCATGGGCATGGACATAAATTACTGGTTCATACACAGTATAAACAATATGTCTTAGTTATGATTGTACAATATTACGTTTTGTTGTATTGTATCTATTGCATGAAACAACTAAAATGCAAAATGCTCAAAACCTAGCAGATAGACTAGTTTATCTGTTTTTGATATCATATATAATCACAATATTTAAAAAAAAAAAACAACCCTAAAAAACCCCATAAACTATCTTACTATCTAACTATTCTTCTACTGTTTATACTTTTCACCTCCTAAAGGCTCTCACAGGGAGCTTTACGGGGCAAAGGGCTAGTGGTGACTGGTAGATGCAGAATTATTCTGGCAATGCATCAAGCTGGGCTAAATATATTCCTACTGTACTATCCTGGGAGCAGAGGTCTTTGTGGATTAATCCCTGTGTTGTAACCTGATGCCACGTTAAGGATTGACAGTAAAGGTCTTAGTGTGCAAGACTGAGCCAATGTGGGACGAGATCATTTTAGAGATTGCCATCAATGGCCATTTCGCCTGCATTGCAAAGAGTTGTTCACTCCTTGCTATAGTATATAGTGGGTGAGTATAGGGGTATAGAGGCAGTGGTGACCAAGAAGAACAGAGAGAGAGAGAGAGAGAGAGAGAGAGAGAGAGAGAGAGAGA
>CM029392.1:10146183-10336183 GCA_017165825.1 Hepsetus odoe
CTCTCTCTCTCTCTCTCTCTCTCTCTCTCTCTCTCTCTCTCTCTCTCTCTCTGTTATTCTTTGTCACCAGTGTGTCTATATTCTCTATATTCTCTGAGACCCTTGGACAGACAGCTTTGACATCTCACATTGAACATTTCAAATGATTTTTATTTTAGGTAGTGTATTACTAAGATGGGCTTAATTATTATTAAGATGGGGCAGCGGTTACCTAGTGGTTAGAGAAAGTTCACTTTTTCACTTTTACTGAAGTTTTGATGAAAGTTGAATTATTAGTGGAATAATCTGACTAAATGAAAGCTGATGAGCAACACGGTGGCATGATGGGGATTGCTGTCGCCTCACGGTGAAAAGGCCCTGGGATTAGAACTCCAGGTAGGATGGCCTGGGTCCTTTCAGTGTGGGGTGTGTGTGCTCTCCTGGTGTCTCCGGTTTATTCCCACTGTGTTGTCAGAAAGTAAGGAGATGCTAAATTTCCCCCTTGGTGTGTGTGTGCGTGGGTGTGTGTTTAGGTGTGCTTGCCCTGTGATGGACTGATGACCTGTACAGAGTGTTTTTCAACTTTTGCTTGGATAGACTCCAGCAGGCCCCGCCAGCCGACTCAAGATAAGCGGCTGTGCTGATGAATTAATGAATAAAGTGATCATAAATTCTTCCAAAGAATATATGTATAAATTGTAAACACTGAAATGATGTTCTTTTTATACTTAGTTTTTATAATATGTGGTTTAAAAAAAAAAAGTACATTTTTGGAAACGGGAGAATTAGGGTCCAAAACGCTATGTTTGTTTCAACCCAAAGGAACCAAGTTATAGATATGAATAAACCTTTATAAACTACATTATGGGCAGCCATAGAACTTGAGGCTGAGGCTTGATGCGCAACAAATTCATGACTTGACGTGTCATTGCCACATTGCCATTTTTAATTTCAGGGGACATACATTTCACTGACGCACCACTTCAGTCTCAACCCTGCACCAACCGTGCCGTTCTGTACCTGCTTAGAAGCCACCTAAGCAGATTAGATGTGCTATGTTGCCGTACTGCAATGACATAGCTAAAAGTGTCTGAGAGGAAGGCCTCATGACGTAAAAGCCAGCAAATCTTTCCTCCAATAAGCAGAGAGAGGAACCAGTTTGTGAGCAGCCACCTCGTCACAGGTGTCTTCATTAATCATGATTAGATTAGCCTTTTAAACACCTATCAGATAAATGCTTGCATGCAGGCCAGTAACGGCCTGGTAGTGCAGCTATTCCAAACACAGCCGTTGCTTAAAGCTGATGGAACATGATAGGTCCCCAAAAGGCAAGGTAACAAGATATTAACCCAGCCTGCTCTCTTACAAGGTCACGCTGGAACAGCTCTCCAGCAAACAAAGAGGTGTACAACTAGTGGAGTGTTTTGGGGAGAATACGATCTAGACTAAGAGCAGCACTGCGATCAGGTCCTTTAACATTTTTAACACAAGTTAGGTGCAGGTGATAATTTATCACGATAATTTTTCAAATATATTTCCTGAACATATTTTTAATATCATCCATGGTTATTAAACTGTAAGTCTCTTTAAGAAGTGATCATAATTTGTTCTCTCCATTTTGATTTAGTACAGCACAAACTTTAAAGATTTTAAAGAGAGAATGAATTGCAGTCGTAGCTTTATCTGTCAAAAACTTGAGCAAGGTACCGTCCCCGTCACTGCTCCCCGGGCGCTTTCAATAGCTGCCCACTGCTGCACGGTGTTGGGCAGTGGTGGCCTAGTGGTTAGGGTGTTAGCCGCATGATCGGCGGATCGGGGGTTTGAACCCCTTGCCAGTACGTTGCCCTGAGGTACCCTTGAGCAAGGTGCTGTCCCCATCACTGCTCCCCGGGCGCTTTCAATAGCTGCCCACTGTTGCGTGGTGTTTGAGTGTGCATGGGTTAAATGCAGAGGTCCAATTTCGTTGTGGTTCACTGTCTGCAGTGCCGTGACCTCGCAATGACAAGGGTTGTCGCTTTCACTTATCAGATCTCATAAAAATTGTGATGCTTTTTATGCTATACTAAATTTTTACACACCCCCTATTTAATAGTTAGGCAGTAAGGAGTGAAGGATATTGGCTTATCTTTAGGCTAACTTCAGTTATGGACTAATGTGGAAAAAGACTCCATGTCATGTCAAATCTCAAAATCAGTAATAAGTTAAATCAAGAACAACACTTGAAGATTTTTTAGTATTTAGTATTTATTAAATGATATGATGTGAAGAGGGACTTAAGATCGAATCACATCCAGATTAAAAATCTAAAGTTTAAATTAAAAGTCTAAAGAAGGACCAGGAGATTCCTTGTTTTTCCAGAAATTCAGTTTCACCACTGGGTAAACATCCAGCATATTCAAATTTATTGCTCACATTAAATATTTTTATATTGAAGTTAAATATTGTTTAAAGCAATATTAATTCACTGTCCTTTAGTCACCACATCAAAAAAAAGCTACTTTTTTATTCATCAACCTGTATTAGTGTTTCACTTATCGCAGATGCTTTTTTATCATTTCTGGCTCCGGGCTTTCATTTTTAAGTGAATAGGAGTCTGACATAAAATTCATGCTAACATTTAACCTCTTCTGTTCCCAACTGCTGGATGCCTTATCACTCAAACCTAAAACAAAAATGAATATAATTTCATTGTGTTTGGATTTCTGGATTTGCAAAAGGCCCTTTTTGTTCTACCAAGTGACTTTCTATAAAATAGCAACAATTTATCAATCCATATTTGAGTAATCATAAGCATACATGGCAACCGGTTCTGCAGGACAACAACTCAAGCCCGGATCAGTTGAGATCAGAGTTGATTTTATATAATAAAACAAAAAGGGTTAAAGTTATATTTGCATGCCCCAACACTATTAAGCTTGTGTACATATTATACATATTACAGGGTGCCAACAGTTCTGGACTCACTACACTTTGGCCTTTCCACACAGATAAGGTCAGTTTCTGTGACCTTTCTCTAATGGCGTAATCATCTTGATTGCATCACTTTGCTTAATCGATTTAGTCACAAATACACAAGCTATGACCCTGATTCTATTTGCGTAGTGGTGTCGTGTGTCATCTAGTGAATGGTGGGCTAGTATCACCCAGCCATTAATATCCACACTCGCTGAAAGACATGCACCGAGAGACATACATTTATTGTGTGGCAGAAAAGTATGTGCACCACTCAGGCTGTGCTTCGTCTCTAGATCTCCTGCTGAAGAAGGACGCTTAAGCACACATGTCTATTATCAGCAACAGAACCGTCTGGGAAAAAGAGAACCTCTTTTTTCCAAAAAAATAAGCTTTCAAATGTTACCTTCACCTCTAGTTAGAGCAGATCTGACTGTCAAAGCCAAACATGTCTCTGAAATGGTAACTCTGTTCAAAAATGAAAAAATATTTGTAACTTCCATGTGTATGGTTTCTATTGTTGGTTTGTAAAAGTTAGAGTTAAGGGGCCTATAAAATAGAAACGGATCTTTTTCTAAATTGAGTTAAATCCCAGTCTATTTAGATTATTGAACACTAAGCTGCAAAACAGCCCATTTTGAATGCACTCCTGCCTTTCAGCCTAGTTTAGAGGTTGGAAAACACACACACACACACACACACACACACATACACACACACACACACACACACACACACACACACACACACACACACCAATAAATGCATATTTATCCAAGCAAAGAAAAAACAGAAAGAACAAAATGTAAGACTAAGACCTTTAAATATTTCCAGGAACAAAATCGTTATTTTATGAAATGAATTAAATAGATTGCAGGCATTTATGTCCAATTTAAAGACCTGCTGACAATAGCTTACGAAAAACCATCTCTGCCCACCACAAAATTAGCCAACGTGACAGACAAAGAAGGTGGCAAAATCTGCGAGGGCAGTCCGTAGGACAAATGCTGGGAATTAAAGTTGTGAAGTTGTGAAAATGAAAATGCACTTCGGCTAAAAATGAGATACAGTTAAAGCAGATTCAATACTAATATGTTGTAACCCTTAGAAACTGCAGTTACCAGCACTGATGACAAAAGCATGTAATTCTCTTTTCATTGTTTCTCACCTGTAGCAAATTCAAATAAGCAGAGATAAGCTATCAGAACGACAGACTCTGTATAGATCACATATTAATATTTTAAGCTTACACTATGTAATTAAGTTCGTCATTAGCCAATCACATTTGCATAGAAGTGCAATTAAGTGATTAACAACCTCTAATGGTTAACAGCAATAACAATAATTATTTCTGGCAGTTTTTGTTCATATGAGGCTACTGTGGCCCATCAGGATGCTACAGGTCTGGGCCTGCTGAGCTGCTACGTATTTGTCAGTGTTATTCACAGGGGAGGACTATTTCTTGGCAAGACTGGAGGTTTGACAGGAAAGTCTTTCATCTCAATTTGACAGCTGCCTGTTATAAGACCTGAGCTGCCTCCCGGTGCTCCCAGAGGGACCAGAGCAAAGACAAACAGTGATAAAGGCACCAGCTGCACCAATAACCTGCCCCTGTAGTGGCCAGGACAAAGATTTATGCAGCCATGAAATGCAAAATTTCAAACACTGCCATTGGTCTAAATGGGGCCCCAGGGCTACAAGCAGAAGCAACTTGAAGCCTGGGCTCCATGGCACATGCTATGCAAAGATAAAGTTCACTCCCTTATATAGACAGTGCTAGCTGGGCCCAAGAAAGAGAGGCTATTTCAAAAGCTGTTAATTAATGCTGACACCTGGGCCCTTGGCAATTTCACAATCGACCCACAACGTGGGGGGAAAGGCCGTCATCGTTTCACGAACACGTCACAAATATCGAGCAAGTGCGTGCCAACAAAAGACTATTCATCAACACCACAATGACACTGGATGAAAGAGTGGGATGATGCAGTGCTTGATTAAAATAGAGTGTGATGAGAAATAATGGCATTTTTGACAATGTGCAGTGGGTTCTGACTGTAAACAGCCATGATGAGCAATATATTGTTTGATATAATGATGTGGATAGATGTTTCATCAGCATATTTTTGTAAAGACAATAGTAGACTTGGTTAACTAGTCAAACAATTCTTCATTACAGCCTTATAGTATTCAATCTGTAAAATAAAGGCAGTAATGAAAACCATAAACAGTGTTAGTCATTATCTTTTGGTAAAACACTGAAAACAAATTGCCTTACAGAAGGTGCCAGGATGCATTGGCATATGCTGGATAATAAAGCAAATAACAAAGCATCTTCAATGCAGGGCCTGGTGTAGTCATGGGGAAAAGTGTGTCTTTACCATCCTATAATGAGTCCGCTTGGTGCAAATGATCTAACTTGGACACACGAGTTTAGCTTACAGTCTACAGGTTATTAGCGGCAGCATCCATCGGGACTTTAACCCCTTGAACTCCCTTGGTCCAGCAGGAGGTTGCTGCATATGTATGTTAGTTGTGTCACGCTAAATTTCCAGGATTTTCCACATTACTGTTTATTGCTTATTTGTCTACTTTTTATAACCCTCTTGTTATCGTGTTCGATTGCTAGTACATGATAGTAAGCTGGAATGATGAAGTAAAGCACATGCTTCCTCTGAGTTATAAGAAGCACCACTGTATCTTGTCAAACTGCTGCTAAAGCAAAGTCAAAAGTCATTGGACAACTCAACATGCTTGAAGGAGAACACTGATTACCAATTATAGCCTGTCAGCTAATAGACACAGATGTGGCTAGCAAAGTAGTACATTTCAGTGGCATCTTTAGGAATTGAACTTAAGACCTCCCAACAGCAGGGTTGTCTAAACATTTTATTTTGGGGCCCAAAGTGCAATGTTACTGGTGGGCTTAGAGTAATGTGTCTAATTAAATAATTAATGTATTAGCTTGTTTAATGTTAATAAAACACTATTCTAAAGGAGCTGGGTCTTGCGGGCCAATTTACTCAATGTGCCACACTTTGAGCAGCACTGGCCCAGAGAGCTGCACCAGTCATGAGCCTCTCTAAGGCTTACTTTTAAAGACTTATGCAGAAAAGTCTGCAAACTAAATTGTTCTTTATGGAACAGTGAGGAATGGAAGCCTAAAGGTATAATTCGTTAACAGCAGGCATCAGGTCATGTCAGCATGCTTTGAACTATTGATCGCTTGACACCCTGACACATTATCCGTGTTCTCACTTTCCAAAATCACGACTCTTTTGTAGCCTCTCAGTCCTTCAAAATCAGACCGTCCCAAGAAGAAAAGCCCTTCAGGGGTTGCATAAAAGCACACAGTGTTTCTCTGACAATGCAAGAGAACAGTTGTAACCAAACCCCAAGAGTTAATAAAGTGTGACATCAAAATCTTAATATTGTTAGTGATGACAAGCCATATTCAGTAATAAAATTACAGTGGAAAGCTGGTAATATCAGAAGTTTAACCTCTTTGTTCCATTACTGCATTGCATTACTACTAAGAGGATTTGGACCTGCAGGCTTCAGGTTAGTACTTTTGCAGCTTGATACCAAAATACCATGATCACAACTCAGATCACAGGTCCAGAAGTCTGTAGATCCTAAATAAATTTTGAAAAGATTAAAAAATGAGCAAACATGCCCAATTAGGGACATTTAACATGATCACTCAGAGTATTTTAATGAGTTTTAAAGACAAAGGAAAAGGTCAAATACGATTCTTAACTAGAAGTGTTCTTATGGTTTCCAGTGCAGTGACAACATTTGCAGTGGAATGCAGTGCATGGCAGCCATGGTACCCCTGGAGTAGTGTTATAGTGCAACCTCAAGTCATAACAGTCCCAAGGATTCTGTGATGGTTGATTAAAGCAGAAAAGTATTTCGAGATTTTACAGCAACATGTGCTGCCCTTAAGATGACCGCTTTTCCAGGGACTTTTAAATGAGACAATGCAAAACCACATTCTGGAAATGGAAGAAGATCTTACAGGTACTGGACATTTGAAAAAAGAAATGGGACAATGATGAACCTGTACTGTACAAAAGTACAAATTTTACAAATGAGTCTTTTGGTGTAACGAGGAAGATGCACAGAACCGGAAGAAAGGGAAACCCTAAGCAGGAACCCGAAACACTTGCCAAAATGTGTTTTAAGTGTTGTCAGTCAGATGTGATGCTTTGTCGTCCCAACTTTTTTGGAATGTGTTGCAGGCCTGGAACGCAGAAATGAATATAGATTAACAAATGGAATGAAGTTGACAAGACAGGCTCCAAGAATTTAAGAATTCATTCCAGGTCAGTGCAATTAGTTGCTGTGAGAGAGAAAGTGCAGAGCGGTTTAAAACTGATGAGAACAGAAAGAGGCATGCTGAAAGAGAGACAACCAGATGGCATAACAGACAGACAGAGGGAATGAGAGTGAGGCAGATGGGACTGGGCAGCAGAAAGAACGATGGGGTGAGAATGTATAAACAGCAGGTGCTGGAGCCACAGCACAGCTGACCTAATGTTGGTGGCCATTCCTCAGGTCTCCAGTTTATTCAAACCCAAGTTCATAAACAAACAAACCACACAGCACACACAGCACCATGCAGATCTGTGCCTGCATTATTGATTATTTCCTCATTGTTTGTTTTGACAGAATGAGGGTATGGAGCCAACAATGTGTCGTTTATCTAGATAGATGGGATTGGTTAGGATTATCAGAGAACACAGTAGAAAAAAAGAAAAGAAAAAAAAACAGGTGATTGGTTATACCTTCCTGAAGACATTAGCTCCAAATTAACCTAACCTGCTCCTGCTAATGATTGGTTTCAGATGTCCTTGATTAGCGGAGCGGTGTTAAGTTGACACCGGAGGTGAAACCTGTGTATGGTATATACTGAGGTTGGTGATTACTGGGGTGAGGGTTCATTTTTTATTTCCCAATCTACTCATAGGAAATGCTGAACGGAAAAAATAAAGGCTCATGTCTAAAACATGCTGAAACGTGCAGATTTATCATTTTTACATGAAGCGTTGACCCGATGGGCAGCATTATTTTATGTTTGGCTTGAAGTCTATGTTGCTCCAAACCTCACTGCCTGACTAATTTTATAATATAGATATTTTCACAGGCGTTACTGAGTAAATAATAATAACTGAACAATTTGTAGTAGTTGCAGAATAAGTGCAACATAAAATTCAACAGCTCCCAGAGCACCAATCAATACACAAATTAAATGATGGCAGGTAATCAAGGAGGAAGCATTTGGGTCACTTTGCTATTAGGGGTATGGCACCCCCCTTAAAATTAAATAATACTCTGACCCCTGAGTGTATTAAGTACACTTTATCATGCCATTCGACTTAAATGCAAATTAAACTTTCCCTGCACTATTGTGAACCATTTTAATGAGAGTTAGGCCTTCACTTCAGGTCATAAATCAAAACTTAAAAAATTGTAAAAAGGAAATCTGGCTCATCTGCTTCATTGATTTGCTCAGACAAGCAACAGTCCATAAGCTTGCCTTGACACAGTATAGTATTTTCAGCGGGGGTTGGGGGGTGTCCCCGATGTTACAGGCAACCATAATGGCCACTAATGTGTTTGCTGGCTGCCTGTGAAAGCGGCCTATAAAACGTCAGCACGAGGCCACACCAACTCTCAGTTCTTTGGGCAGGGTCTGCTGATTCACAAGGCGTCTCCAGTTTCGGAATCTACTTCCAAATCCAATAAAGCCTTCACAAAAACACTCTCACCCTGTCGATCAAGAGCACATTGCAACAATCCAGTAAATGACTGTGTAATGTTTCTGCTAAGCCATTAATCGCTGTCTGCTCCATAAGACGGAGCTGAGAACATGCATTGAAGGCATTTCTGCTTCTCACTGTATAATGCAAAGACAGTGTACGCTGTGCATTTCTTCATGTTTGCTGGGGGATACATTATCAGATGATGAACACTAGGAACTAAAAAGCACTTACAGATATTTGAAATCATGCAATAAAACGCAATAAGTAAGACTTGACATCTGGTGAACACTAACAAGCAGAGCATGAATGGCAACGTTAACAGGGTGTCACGAATGAGGTGTGTTTTGGGCACGATAGAGGGCGCTCTGTTCTGATTGAGCACACCTGAGCTCATGAAGGCACAGGTGTGCCTCATTGGGGCTGACTATTTAAGCCCCGATGAATCAGAACAGAGCGCAGCTCATTAGTTAGGCTCAGCCTACACGCTATGGTGGTTTTGGTATCTGGTAACTTGGTTTAGGCTGCAGTTCCTTGATTTTAGTTAGAACTGATTTTGTTTCGTAAATATAGATAAATAAAGCAATGTTCCGAACTCCTGGCTCAGCATTGGCGTCCTTCCCGCACCCCGCCACCGTTACACAGGGCTTTTTTCCCCACTTTTACATAAGATTTAAGATTCGTGGACTGAAGTCTGACATTCATTACATTTTCCTGGTAGATAAATGTCTCTGTTAGTTCTCCCATCATAGACATCACTTCTGTTTCAGCTTGTTTGGTTGCTTCCATGTAGTTATGTCTGTCATTCGTGATTATCACTGATTGTACACCAAGGTATCTTTTTTATGCTTTTATTTACATTTACATTAACATTTACGGCATTCCATGTCCTATTTACAGGGACGGTCCCCCTGGAGCAACTCAGGGTTAAGGGTCTTGCTCAGGGACCCACTGATGGTAGTCACTAGAGGTGGGATTCGAACCTGGGACCTCTTAATCCAGAGGTCTGTAGGCAAGTACCCTACCACTAGACCACCACCACCCCCCCACGTGTTTATGTTTTTTTAAATAAGCCCTGGTGTTGGGAATATTCAAATATTGAAAGAAAGGGCATATATAAGTACAGTAACAAAGTATTTTATATATTGCTTTATATCTCTGGTTAGTGAAAGAAAAGTTAGCTAGTTCTAGTTGAAATCTCAGTAGTAGTGCAGACCATGTTTACTAGAGTCAGAATACTAAACTCCTCACAAATCACCTAAAAGCCTTAGGTCAGTTAGAAAGATAAAATAGTAACATATAATCTGCAAAACCGAGTAAATGAGTATGGCATATAGAATTAATGAGTCAAGCCAATGACAGTGTGAGCATTTTACAGAATGAAATGGTCCACTGTAGGGTTGCTCACTTTGGCATATTACAGTATTTACACGACTGGCTGTGTCACTTTTCAATCACGCCTTTGCAACTTTGTTTACTTTCTTTAGGGGGTAAAAGTGGGTCAGATCCCCCACATTAATTGGCTTTCTGCTAACGAGGACATAAACTTTGTAGATGATATATAATAGAGAGAGAGGCAATGACATGCATTATAGATTTTCTGGAACAAGGTGAATGTCATGAACGCCACTGCAAAAGCAGGCTGCTTTGCAACAGTCAATCTCAGTTGATATCAACTTACTATAACATTAAATTTATAGTATATACATAAACAACACTGACCTTAAATGCTATGCAGTGACCTTAAATAATATTTTTATAACGCCTTTAACTGATTTATTACTGGATGTTCCATTGTGTCCAGTGCAGAGCATCTAACCTTGCAGTGAACCAGGCGTGCTACAACAGAACATCATCCAGTAAGTGACTCAGGCTAAATATAGACGAGTCATTCAGTGCAGGGCCTTTGTACAGAGACAGCTGCGTGCTGTTTGTTCTGCAGGGGCAGGTAAACACTAATTTGATTTCAAAACATAATCACCAAGGCGACTGAGAAGTGGCAAGCTGCCATCATCCCAGAGTGCATAGGGAAACGTTTTTACCAGCCATCTCTGTGCCCTAGTGTTTAGGGAGTTAGCCCTAGGATCAGAAGGCCGTGGGTTCAAATCCCAGACCAGTAGGTTGACCTGAGGTACCCTTGAGCAAGGTCCCATCCCCATCACCGCTCACTGGGCGCTTTAAATAGCTGTCCCCTACTGCATGTGTGTATGGGTTAAATACGGAGTATGCATTTTGGTTGTTTTTCACTGTGTGCTGTGCTGTGCTGTGCTGTGCTGTGCTGTGTTTCACAATGAGAAATAGTCATTTTCACTTCACTTCATATTTTAAACATTTCAGTTGAAAGGCTGGATTTTTATAAATGTGCGAATGTACACTTAATTAAGAAAGTCAAGTCTCAGTTGCAGCTCTAAATAACTATTTTTAAAATTTCAAAAAATGTGTAAGATGTGATATCTACTGCTTTTACAAATAATTCACCTGTCGTGTGAGAGCCTGAGAGGGGGGTTCGTTTTTAAGCATTTTTAAATATGCATTTAAAGGGTCGTACTTTTATGACCAAACATTAAGTGTAATTTAGGGGCAGCGGTGTCCTAGATCAGGGGTTTGAACCCCTTCCCAATAGGTTGCCCTGAAGTACCCTTGAGCAAGGTGCTGTCCCTGTCATGCTTCTCCCTGCGATGGGCTGGCGACCTGTCCAGGGTGTGTCCCCCGTCCTATGCGCTGGGTTGGACTCCAGCGCTCCCTTTTTTGTAATTTATTTGAAACCTTCTGACTCATGCTCACTTGAAAAACTAAAGTCAGATACAAACAGTGCAATGTTCTATGCAATTTAACCCCCCAGGTACAAATACCAAAAAATTCAACCTGAGAATCTCATCTCATATATATACATTATTTTTGATGTGAAACTAAAATGTCCCAAATCCAGAAAAAAATTCATTGATGTTCCTATTCCAATACCCCAATGCTGGAGGAGATTGTATATATACTACCTGTCCAAAAAAGTCACCACCTGTAACAAAGCAAATAGGTAAGATTTGTGAAAACAGTTTGATTTCACCAAAACAACAGCAGAACTCACGGCTGTGTTCGATAGTGAAAGTAAAGAGCATTTCCACACACACAATGCGAAGGAGACTCGAGGGATTGGGACTAAACAGCTGAGTAGACTTAAGGAAACCACTGATCAGTGAGCTGCAGAAGAATTTTGCAGCAGTCCGACTCTCCCATCTTCTCTACAAGAATTTTTTTTTTTGGACGGGCATTGTATATTCACTATAAAATTAATGAGAGTGGCTGATCACTTTCTGGATAGCTGCCATGCTTGGGTGGGTAGAGAAGAAAATAATGGCAGGCAGCAGAACCCCTGGAGCAATTTGAGGTTAAATGTCATGCTCAGTGGCACAGAGGAAGCACGTGAGAGCCTAAAAAGCTCTTGTTATGTTGTCAGCCATTGCTGCTCAAGCCAGGGTGCAAACATAGTGCATATAGCACTATCTTCTTGGAATAATTCTGGCACCCTAACTACACAAGGACTCCTCTTTCCTGCGCTCTGATAAACCATCATTAGATGATGCACAACTTGATTCTGGGACAGTTAATACCTAAACGTGATAAAACTGCTTAAAGATTCTGTTGCTCTGGACTATCAATCTCTTCCAATTTCCATCATCTTAGCTGCACTGTCACTGCACTAGTACATGTATGCATGAATTATGGGTAATGTAGTCACCAACTGCCTTTCTGCTTTTAGAAATGCACTACAAATTATTGCATAAAACCCAGTACACCTCATATCCTCTGTTTTGTGGTTGTTGTATGTTTGTGTGTATTAAACACACTGTTTATATTTTTGAATTAATTTTGCTTTATATAAATATCCACCCGGTCTCCGAGTACATGCAGTAGGATTTCCCATCTAGAGTGGCATACTGATTTGTCTTTTGCCAGAGACGGCAAACATGATCTGCCCATGGCAGTGACCTCTACAGCTAACATTGACTGACCAAGCTACAAATTGTTGTAGCAGTTGTAGCATTGGTTGTATTCATGTGCAGAGGAACACATTACACAAGAAATTCTGAATTCAATGCATTTTTTCACTTTTGCTGTTTTTCTACCTCCGCTAGAAAAAAAACTGTCAATACTAAAACTGATATTAAATTAAAAATGTCATTTCATTTATACCCTAGACAAATAAAATGGTTAAGTCCATTAAGAAAGCACTGTCTGTTCATATATGATGTGCATAAAATTTATGAGCAGTAAACACGCACATTAAAGCTTCACATCCAGCAGTTTTAACTCTAGGTATTGGATAGCAAACTGGTATTGGATACTTCTGAGTGTGTGCTGAGATCACAGAGAAAGGCTAAGCTCTCCCAGCAGGCCCTGTGATGGGTCAGGAGGTCTTGACTTGTATGCTGGGCCTCTGATCTCCTGTCCCTGATTCCAAGCTGCCCTTCTCTTGGGTGAAGCACTGCTAAAAATAGTCCCGCTTCCACTCGACTGACTTAGCAGTTCCTGCGAATCACAGCAGCTCCCTAATCTTGGGCTCACCTAATATGGTGAGCAGCCTGGCCCGAGCCACTGGCTTCTAGATTTCCAAGGAGAGTTAATTATTCTGTCACCGCTCAGCCCCAGTTATTTGGATTGATGGCAGATTCATCAGAACCGGAAAAAACACAAATAAGACATTGCACTTCCAGATAACACTTTCTTCCTGATATGCAGCTTGACAGGCCTGGTCTATTAGAAAAGCAAAAACGATGCTTCATTGGTACACACTGTTAAAATAAATTTGCATTAATCACCGTTAACTTCTTCATTGCCTCTTCACATTGCATAAACCATGCAAAGCTTCATGGATATAAATTCTCTGTTTTTCATTAAAGAATGTGATATTTCTGCAGCCTTTACACTAATGTGAAGTTGTTGTGGACTTGCTGACGATGGTTCAGCTGACCCCACCGCTTATGGCAGCACATTATGAATGATCATCTGCCTCTGCTGACCCTGTGCCAGAAGCCAAGCAGGGCGCGTCTTCCTATTCTGTGCAGAGGACCCAGGTAACCATTTAAAATTGGCACATGAATGTTCCCTCTTCCAGGAGTGGTTCAATGCATTTGTGAGGTACATTCAGTGTGTACTTCACAGCAGGAGAAGCTTATGACTAAAGGTAACAAGGGCTACAACAGGTCAAGAAGCATGATTAACCTGTGCTATCATTCACTCTGGAGCCCTAAGTAGCTCAACCAACTAATACAATGAAATAACAAGATTACTGCAAGCAAGGCAAAAGGTGTGTCCCAGATCAAGGTGACTAGATGGAGGAGCTCTTTGATATCAACATGAATGTCAGAAAGAAAAAAAAAACGCAACTTGTTACGACTGAGCACTTTCTCTTGTAACAATTTATTACAGTATAAATAATATAAATTAGGATTAAATACTTTATTTTGAATAAAGAATTCAGTGTAGCTAAGTTCATTTTTAATAGCTAAAATAAAGCAAAATAAATCATGATTTTGTTTTTAGCTACTTAGTCATTTAAATTTAAGATAAGTACTGTGTGTAATAAAAAGGCTTTCTCAAGAGATCTTTACTAAAGTTAATTTATGCACACCCAAAGAACCATCTGGATGCATTAAAAAGATTTTAATGTAGGATTAGTTGGATCTATGTGATGTATAACCAGCACCAGTGACCTAGTGGTTAGGGAGTTGCCCCCGCCTCGGAAGACTGTGGGTTTGATTCCCTCACAAGTAGGTTGCCCTGAGGTACCCTTGAGCAAGGTACCGTCCACATCACTGCTCCCCCAGGCGCTTTCAATCGCTGCCCACTGCTGCACGGTGTTTGTGTGCATGGATTTAATGCAGAGGTCCAATTTCGTTGTGTTTCACGTGTGCTGTGCTGTGACCTCAAAATGACAAGGGTTGTCACTTTCACTTTTCCACTATGGGGAATGGGGCATTTCTTTTTTAAAACAAATTTTTGCTACCTTTTCAGTTTTTAACAAAAGTATTTTGAATTATCATGACAAATAATGATATTGCTAGTTGGATAAAATATTTGGATGGGCTCTTTCTCCAAACGTGGCTGTTCGTAATTTGGCTCAGAATAACATAATACAGACATTGTGTTTGAGGGAAATTTATAATTTGCTCTCTCAAATAATCCTCTATTACTCTTTTCCTAAGATGACAACAAAAGAAAAGATGAACATGAAGGTTAAACACAGACCGCATTGCCCATTAAACCTCTAAGATTTCAAGGAATCTGAACAAACTGGCTTTCTAAGCCTGGGTAGCAAACAATTTGTCCCTTATTCGAACCATTTGTTAACCATGAGGCTAGCAGGTGGCAAATTCCAGAACAGATGTAAGGTGTTCAGCTAAGAATTTGTGTCCTTCTAGCAACGCCTGGCTTGCAGATGCTGACCACTGCCATATCATCCTGGTTGGAGGGGATTCTCAGGACAGTATCAGGTGCTGTTTGACTAGGATATCTCTGGCAGTGCTCATGTTCAAGCAGGGATGGGCCAGCATTAAAGGCATAGGAAGCATCCATTACTGTCCTGTATTGACATCCACTCTCAGAATCCTACCTCAGCTGCCTTCTTAGAAACCCCAGGCTTTGCGTGGCTAAGGGGCAGTGTGCCATGCTGCTGGCAGTGAAGAATAGTGTACGAAATGTACCCTCTGTGTGAGATTGACGAGGCCCTGAGTCAGGACAAGTGTAGACAATTAGAGGCATAAAAGCCACAAACAGTGGAGAGAGATTTCAGTCTGGCCAGCAATAAATGCCTCCCGAGGCTCAGAGCAAGTGACAGAATCCACCAAAAAGAGGTCATGAGCCATGAGTGTTAAAGTACTCAGTGTATCATCACAAAGGCACATAAAGAACAGTTTCAAATTCAAAAGAAAATGCAAAAACAGCAATACACTGTGGGCACAGTTACTAGGCAAGTGAATAGTTTGAGGATTAATTTTAATCTGGAACAAATCCAGCGCTCTCAGTCAATCCAAAATGTTAAAAACCCTGAAACCGGAATGTTTTACAAAGTAAACGTGAGTGTGAACTTTCTCGGAGGATACATACGTGTGCATAATTATTAGACAATTTTTAGTGCGCAGAATTACTAGGCCACTAAATGATATACATACAAATGAAGATAGATAAAAATTAATTTTCCTATCTCACTTGATTATTTTCTTCTTTTAAAGTGTAAATAATAAACAACCCAAAATTTACAAATAAACATTTCTGACATTTCCAAAAAAATAAATAAATAAAATCAGTGACCAATGTAGCCACCCTTCTTTTCAATAACAATCCTAATCCTTCCATTCGTGGAGTCTGTCAGTGTCTTGATCTGTTGAAGATCAACTTTTGGTGCAGCAGCAACCACAGCCTCCCAGACACTGTTCAGAGAGGTGGACTGTTTTCCATCCCCGTAAATCTCCAGTTTAAGAAGAACCCACAAGTTCTCTATAGGGTTTAGGTCAGGTGAGGAAGGATGGTATGTCATTATTCTTTCATCTTTGAGGTCTTTACTAGCAAGCCAGTGGAGGACTTCCATGCATGTGATGGAGCATCATCCTGGCAGTAGGTTTGGGAGTTGATTTTTTCAACCAGAAAAGGTTCAACTGGCTCATCTTTAATAATCCCAGCCCAAACCAGTACCCCACCTCCTGAGTGGAAGTGGAGCTCTGTGTCCGTTACTGATCCAAACACTGGCCCATCAGTCTGCTCCGTCAAGACTCACTCTCATCTCATCAGTCCATAAAGCAATAAAAATCGATCGAGATCTTTCTTGGCTCTGTCTTGACGTTTCAGCTTATGTATTTTGTTTAGTGGTGGTCGGGTTTCAGCCTTCCTTACCTTGGGCATGTCTCTGAGCACTGAACTTCCTGTATGGTTTCATGATAACACCCCACTATCTTAGCAATTTCAAGAGTTCTGCACTAACAATGTTTGGCTTTTCAATGATTTCTAAACACATGAATAAAGAAATCTAGAAAACGTTCATTATAAAATTCTCAAAAGACATGCATATAAAAGAGCATGTCAGTCAAACTCTGCCTATTACCAGCAGGAGAATTTAAAGCATGCATTGTTATCACATAAATGAATCCTTCATTCATCAAGAAGGTAACCGTTTTTTTAAATCAAGTAACCATGATCACTGTACAGGAGTCTGCCTTTGCAGGCCCCTTCATGGCAATTTCAGAGACCAAAATAGAATTTGATTGGAATATTTTTAATCATTATAACCAGGCCAAAATATTTTGTCACACTTTATGTTGATGGTCCCCATCAATGGACCTACAAATGCACTGATAATAAACTCCCTGCTGAAACCGAATCATGAACAGCATTGGGGTTAGGATTAGAATTAGATTTAAGTGAATCTTTTATATTTGACTTCCTTTTAGCTCAGTTCAGTTGTATTTAGCTGAATGTTAGTTAAAAACTAAATAAAGTGCTGCCAAATATGTTCCCTTGTAACTTATTTAACCTAGGACCCTGTAGTCTCTGTGTGAAATGTGATAACTGTGTTGAGCTGCTAGTGAGCAATGAGGGTGAAAGGGGAAGAGTTTCTTCCATCTCTTCAAGGATGACCATGAGGATCTGTGATGAGACAAGAAGCCTTGATAACCTGCTTGCTTCCACATGAAAACTCAATTTGTTTTATTTTTTTCCATCATTGTGAAATTTCCCATCAGTTTTATTGATAAATGCTTAGTTGCACCGACTGAGTTCCAATCCGATTATTAAAAAGTGAAAAAGTGAAAGTGACTATTCTTGTCATTGCGAGGTCACAGCACAGCACGCAGTGAACCACAACAAAATTGGTCCTCTGCATTTAACCCATGCAAAAGTGGGTAGCTATGAAAGTGCCCAGGAAGCAGTGACAGGGACAGTACCTTTCTCAAGGGTACCTCAGGGCAACCTACTGGTGAGGGAATCAAACCCACAATCTTCTGATCCAGGGCCAAGTCTCTTACCACTAGGCCACCACTGCCCCTGAAGGCATGTAGTCTTGCTTTAAATTCGGTAGCATCAATGCTTCTCATCTACAAAGCTTTCTAGTTGGTCTCTCATTGTCTAACTTCAAATGATCAATTAATCAAAAAAAATCAAAGACTAAGGTTTTGCAAATCTGCTTCCCAGCTCATGCAGAAGAGGACAGACTGTTTTCAGTGTCCTGCTGTTCAAACCAATCAATGCAGATCATTTTCCTACCTTAGTTCTAGTCGTGACTGGGTATGATTGCTTTGTGCCAGTCTCGCTGATTGGAACGGTGCCTTTTATGACATAATTAGAACAATCTGGTGTTCCTTTCATTGCAGCCTGAATTTCAAGACAACTGTACTGCCAGACACACTGTACTGCAAAACTGGCAACAGGGAGGTGAGAGAACATTTCAAATATAAGTCTTATCAGATCAGTCTATTAAACCAGAAGGAGCATAAGCACTTTTGTCACTTGAGCTCAGTGGAATATGACAGTTCTGCTTTAAATGTATGTTCAATCTGATAATGATTTTAAGAAAACGGCAAAGAGATCAGAGGTTACTGTGCATCTTCAACTGTTGAGGACTATACAGTGTATAATGTGTATAATGTACATAATCTTAGTGGTACATAATCTTCAAGGTCCGGTTTTGTATCTTAAACTTTTTCTCCTCGAAAATGGTACATGGTGGAGGGATGTTTACTAACTAAAGGTTGTGACGATATATGCTTAAGTGACTTTGTAGTGTAGTTAGTCAGTCATTTTCTGCCGCTCATCCCAAGCAGGGTCACGGGGGGGGGGGGGGCTGGAGTACATCCCAGCTCACACAGGGGACACACTCTGGACAGGTCACCAGCCCGTCGCAGGGAGGAGCATGACAGGGAACAGCACCTTGCTCAAGGTGTCCTGTCAGGAAGGGGTTCGAACCACCGATCCCATGGCCAACGCCCTAACCACTAGGCCACCGCTGCCCCCTTTGTAGTGTATTCTTTTTTAAGTGAGAGCTGCTCTTTGTGCAGGAGCTATAATCAAACTCCATTTTCAGATGTACATCACACATACTCTATATTCAGTAGATCTAAGCTAACTCAGCATGAACTAATAAAAAAGACAAGCAAGACAAGACTCAAAGAACAGGGCCAGAGTGCTTACTGTCTGCTTAATACTGGACAGTGCCTAATTCAGTTTTATCATCTGTTACACATTGTAACTTGTCTGTTTTCACAAGCAAGGAAACCTAAACATGCAATTGCACCAAAGGAAACTCCAACCCTGTATTTTGCAGAATTTTGCAGTGAATTACCATGCAGGCTCAAAACTGAGCGTATAATCTGCAGATTTGGACAGAGACCTTTCTTTTTTGTTTGGGGGAATACCTCTGGTGCTTGTTTCCAATGCCGCCTTTCACTGCAATGTGCATTCCTCTGCATTCCGGCACAGTGACATCAGCTGCCTCTGTTTGTTTACAGAGGCCTGTCACATGGGCCCTCTTCCCACAGTCGTTTAGTCTGAAAATGGGCAAAGAATATTGCGCTGGGAAAGAAAAGCACTTCTGCATCTGTTTTTAATGTATTGGGGAAGGTCAATTTGTCAGTACTTTGAGGGAATTTGAAAAACAAAGATGCTCATGGTTGTGAAGTCTGCGCTTGGTGAACTGAAGCCTATAGACTGTATGTGGGCAGTTATAACTCGCTGACCAATTTATAGGAAAGCTATATGTGTTGTAAACACCTTCTCATGTTTCTTCAGAATCAGTGGTATTAATAGGGAGTTTTTCCTGGCTTTGTTGCTGTAGCCTTCTGGGAGGAGTCCACTCTAGGTGTTGCACATTGCTATGAAGATTTGATTGCATTCAGCCACAGCAACATGATTATTTAGGTCTGAGGCTGGAGTGTTGGATCTGGATTACTGGCACCAATCCTCCGCATCCCAAAGGAAGGAGCTCTTCACTCAGGAGGCCACAGTTCCGCTGCTCCACAACCCAAAGCCCCTCCATTCAGCAATGTCAAAATGTGTTGTTTCATTGAGCTCTAATGTGCTAATAGCCACTCCACAGAACATGCTCAGGTAGAGGTTGAAGAGTAATTTCGCTGTGGTTCGCTGTGTGCTGTGCTGTGTACTCACAATGATGAGAATAGTCACTTTCCCTTAATTCTGCAGAAGCAGCACTGACTTGTTAAACATGTGAACCAACGCATCTTTTAAGGCCTGCCAAGTTTCTACATCTGCTTTGCAACAGGAGCCATAGGGAAAACTGTAACCTGTTCTTGGAGAAATGTTGGCTTTTCAGATGATGTAGGTTCCTAAGACTGACATCTTTAACCATCATAACGACCAGATAAGTTCATTATCTACAGTACTGTGCAAACGTTTTAGGCAGGTGTGAAAAAATGCTGTAAACAAAGAATGCTTTCAGAAATATAAATAATGATTGTTTATTTTTATCAATTTACAAAATGCAAAGTGAGCGAACAAAAGAAAAATCTAAATCAAATCAATATTTGGTGTTACTACCCTTTGCCTTCAGACCAGCATCAGTTCTTTTAGGTACACTTGCACAAAGTCGGGTATTTTGTAGGATTATAGTCGGTGTGTGATCAACCAGTTTTACCAAACAGGTACTGATGATCATCAATGTCACACGGAGGTTGAAACACAGTCATGTTTGGAACAACCGACCAGCCGAGTTCCTTCAGAAACTGTGTGCAAGTGTACCTAGAACTGATGCTGTTTTGAAGGCAAAGGGTGGTCACACCAAATACTGATCTGATTTAGATTTCTCTTTTGTTCATTCACTGCTTTTTATTGATTGATGAAAATAAAGGATGAACACTTCCATTTCTGAAAGCATTCTTTGTTTACAGCAATTTTTTCACACCTGCCTAAAACTTTGCACAGTCCTGTACATCATTAACTATGATATTAAATTCCTTTGTATGCTCCTTCACTTTGTCAGGTTTCTGTTGCAGAAAGGTTACATTTTGGGACCTTTACCCTTTGTAATTGCACCTTTAACCAAATCGCACCTGTACACAGTGCCCAAACATCACATCCTGTGCACACTCTACCACACCAGCTGCCTTCCCTGTTAAAGTCATGAGTTAAGATTTTGATTAACAAATTTCAAGCCTGGTTCAAATTCATCAAGAAGCACCTCCGGTCTTGCCTCTTCCACAAGTGTGAAACAAGTAAAGAAGTTTGGAGGTTTTTGTTTTAATGAAAGGCAACTTAATGCTGTATCCTCTTTTCCTCTTTCACCACATCTTTCTCCGATGTAAAATCAGATATCAGTCTACAGATCCTAATCCTAACTCCAGATTAAATCCCTGTGATATATAAAAACGAGTGCAAAGTGACTGTGAGGAGAAACAAAGGTTTGCAAAGATTGACATTAAAACTTTTATTATTAATATTTTCTGGCCACAACAATAAAATTAAACAAATGATCACTAGAAAAAAAAAAGTTTACTTCCATTAACTGTACAATACATACAGTATCATAAAACTGGCCGCCAAGATTAAAATCCACTACAGAAGTGATGTAGTGTTATCAGCAGCATTTCACAAAAAGGAAAACATTATACATATGTACACGTCCACGTTGAATTCTTAGTAAATTTCACATATGTACAGTACGTTCCTAAGGTTGAATATAAATGAGAGTCAACTTGGTTTCCTTATTTAAAGATTCTTTAAAAAAAGGACTGACTGAAGTTGACAGTTGGGTAGCTAGATTCAAGATCCTGGTTTAACTCTTTGACAAAAAGTAGCAAAAAGGTACATCCTTTCAAAACTTAACACTCAGCCATTTGCTTCAACCTGCCCCAAAGACACTACCACAGTATTGCACACTGGGCTAAATATAGACTCGCTGTGGATTTTGGGGGTGGCAGTGTTCACTGCACTAAAAATACATCCAAGCACGTCAAACAACAGACGTTTCGAGGTATGCTACATCTTTCAGACGTTTTCAAAAGGTGGTGTGCCTTAAGGATGCCTCTCCTACCTTTCCTTCTTGACTAAAGATAAGCATTCTCCAGATATGGCCCTTGAGTGGCAAAAGTGGCTTGAGAGCCTCGGCTAAATGGAGAAACTCTGGCTTTCACAAACGTAAAATGCACTTTGGTATATACCAAATGCCCTGGGTTTATAAATTACAAGAATATCACAACAGTCTGAGGTAAATAGTAAAATGTGTCATTTCTAGAGTAATAAAACGTAACCCCTCGAAACTGATGTTAAGACAAAATGAATGCAGTAGAAAAGACCCATTTCTCACTCAGTCGCTCGCACTAGGCGAAACATCCCTGTTGGTGAAGGGTCTTCGAGTTCTTATCACAAATTGTGGGATAAAAAAATCTGTGCGTCTAAACTGCATATAAAACCTCTCAATTGTGCAGCCACTTTCCTCCTAGAATCCACTGCATGGGTTCCAAGAGGATCTTTGGGCAATGCTCTAATGAGTGCAAGAAGATCACAATATAAAGAGGATCTTTATAATTCTTTATTTCTCTGAATATCTAAGAGCAAGTGAATGAGTTTTGGGTGTATGGGGGGGTTGATCGCTGTTGGGATGAAAAAAAAAAAGAATGGCATTGATAACCAAAGGCACATTGTATTAAACCTAAGGGCACGATTCTTCCCCACCACAGTTAATCCACAAAACAGCAAAAACGCATAAAGTACAACGTGAACAGCCTGCTGACGTCGGCAGGTTACTGTGCATTTGCAAAAGTATGGTGGTTGTCCAGAGGGGTCTGGGCAGTGTGCAGCAGGCCGTGTACCATGCCAACCAGTAGTGGGGGGGGGGGGGGCTCAAGACCCAAGCAAGTGCCACAGATTTGCTTCGCCACTAAGAAGCCCATGGTCCAATCCTTTCTTGCCCCACCTCCCACATCCGCAGCTGGTTGAGGGCAAAGCACGATTGCCTTTTTTTTTTTCCTTTGAGCAGAGTCTTGAAGTAGTAGCAGAAATCTTATGCATTACATCATACGTCAATCCACGGATATCAAGCCAACAGCACACATTCAGGCCACTGTTTCAGTTTATATTAGCTCTTTTTTGAGAAACAATAATAAGAAATAAATAAGTTAAACTTTTACAAAGCTTTCAGACCCACCACAATTAATTTTCTTCTCAACATACTACTTCAACAAATGCTACAAAAATGGCCAGTCTTGTGAAATATTCACATCTTAATCTTTTTTTTTGTTTTTGTTTTTTTAAGTCTGGGTTTTAAAAAACATGTCATTTCAAGAGGGGAACAAGCTTTTAAGAATTTAAACCCTGGCCACATACTAGCAAGTCCACGCTAGAAATCTAAATATAGAAAAAGTGATATGAATTCCAAAGGGTGATCTCTGATTACAGATGACAACCGGATGAGACGACTTCAGCCATCGCCTGAAGCGATGTTAGTGTTAATACTGGCTCAAAGTCAAGTAAACCAACATGTCAATAAGTGATTAGCACATACTTTTCTAGTGCACTGCAAAACCAGCAGTCTTCAGAAGGGAGAATAAGTGATTCAAACCCTATTGCTGTACCTAGTGTTCACTCGTTAGTGTTAGTTTCATCAATTTGTTCCATGAGCATAGGCTTTGTTTAAAAAATACCTTTAAAATAAAAAAGGTAAAGCACCAAAGGTTTTCTCCTAGACAATACAACTTGATCACAGCAGCTCTTCCCGAAAATAGCTTATAGTTACAAACACAAGCCTGTCAGTTACTACTGAGAACACTTTCCTCCCACTTAAACCACATAAACTTCTTGTTTTCTGCCATCAATCTTTTTTCAAAAGGTAGACCTCCTAGAGTCTCTCTTTTTCTCATTTCCGTTTCATAAGGAATGTCAAGAGATTTTAGGCACATACCAAGTCTATCATGTAAACATTGTTTTTCTCCCTTCTGCCTTATAACAGTCTGAAACATTCACTTTTCCACTACAAATTTCAATTCCCTTCTGAAGGTCAACCCATATCTCATGCTATCCTTCTATTCTGGATATGACCACTCATAAAACAGCTTTAAATGCTACAGAACTGCGGCTAGTAGCGCGTTTAGTAAAACATTTGAAATCCTCCTCCATTAACACACTGCCCTATGCTAGATTGTAGAGGTAGGGACTAAAAGCTATCATACACATCAAACCCAAATTAACTTATTTTTGTTAAAGTCTGTTTGCTTTTCTGCTACAAGATACAGGTAAGGAAACCGATTTGGACATCGTTAGTAATAGACCAGATTGTATGAATGCCTTCTAGGTACAGCATTCAACACAGTCCTGAGATAAAAACCTAAAAGTGTTGTTCCCTCTTTTTTGGCCATTTTAGCATGTCTAAAAAGTGTTTTGAACAAAAAAGGTGCTACAAAGCTGTAAATAAGTGGTGAATATGCTTTAAAGACTTTGTATTCCTAAAAACCTTCACACTCGTGAATGCTCTGCGTTCCACAATTATTTACCATTAAAAGAAAAAAGAAACAAAGACAAAATTAGTATTCAGCTGACTAATTTTGGCAACACTGTCCTTTGCTGTATATTCCCATTGGCATCGGTCATTTGTGCCAGGTTAGTCCTTAATTTTGAGGCTGAGCCTGAAGTGGGAGGTAATTTGGAGATAGACGTTATAGCACCTGTGCCCTCAGTGATCCGCTTCACGGCTGTTTTCTCCCCAGTGGGAGGTTTTGGCAAGCGTCTTCTCAGCCAAGGATGGCGGAGGGCCTGACTAGGAGTCATGCGTAAAGTTGGGTCCCACTCCAAACACTGCTTGAGGAAGTCAAGAAAGAGAGGGTCATCGCAGCCCTTGAGTGCTGTAACCCAATCTTTGCTTCCAGGTGGACCTCGAAGTTTTCCCCGACGCGAACGTCCACCATTTAATGCCACTGTGCCGTCGGGCAAAGATGTGACTGTGCAGTAGCGAGGATATCCCTTCGAGCTGATGAAATTTTTGGCTCTCTTAGAAGAATCCAGCAGCTTCTGGGAGGGCATGCCCAGTAGCTCTATGATACATGCTAGTTGGTCCCCTTCATCTTCCCCAGGTAAGAGAGGGTACCCTGTGAGTAACTCCGCCAAAATACAACCCAAGCTCCACATATCAATTGGCATGCCATACCGAGAGCCCAAAATGACCTCCGGAGCCCTATAAAAGCGTGACTGGATGTAGGTGTAGACCCGCTGGTGCTCGTAGCAGCTGGAGCCAAAGTCGATCACTTTAATTCCGCTGCGTCCCTGCTGCTTCAGGAGGATGTTCTCAGGTTTGAGGTCGCAATGAATTATCCTGTTTTTGTGCAGAGAGTCCAGACACTGCAGGATGGAGTGCGCAAACTTGCGCACCAGCGGCAAGCTGAAGCCCTGAAACTTGTTTTTCTTTATGAGCTCATAGAGGTTCATGCTGAGTAGCTCAAATGTCATGCAGATGTGGTTGCGGAATGTGAAATTCTCCAGCATGTGGATGACATTCATGGTAGAGTCTTTGTCCTGCTTGCGCAAGTGCTCCAGGATTCTAATCTCCTCAGCTGCTTGACGGTGAAACCGCTTTTCATTGCGTACCATTTTTAAGGCCACATGCTGGTGGGCCTTGTGGTCATAGGCCTTCACCACCTGTCCAAAACTCCCCTTTCCGATGACCTTCAACACCTCATACCTGTAGGCTATATGGTCATGCGGTACATGAATATAGGAGCCTTGATCATCATCATAACCTCCGTTGTTGGAGCCCCCGACCACTCCTGGCCGTTTCTTAGCATTTGGGCCTACAAAGTAGATTTCAGGGTAGCTGTAGATCTCTTGGTGCTCAAATGTTGTAAGTTTGGACATGTACTGCTTCATGGCTTGCTCAGGAGTCAATGGGGATGGCTTGGGCTTACTGTCAGTCGATTTGATGGACGTGGAACTGCCCTGCCGACACTGGCTGCTCTCTTGTTGCCGCTCCGGCAGGGTTAAACCTGCTCGGCTGACAGGTGTCAACCCATTCGGCTGCGTAGTTAACACTGTCCGCTTATTGCTGTTTTCCTCAAACAGCTGTTGAACATGGATTTGCTGGTGATTCCCGACATGCAGGTGGTCGTTCATTGCGTGCTTATTACCTCCAACCTAGCAAAAACACAAATGGCAAATGTTATTAGAAGACTCTTCCAAGAACAATGCAGTCAACAAATCATTGATATGGTGACAGAAAGATCACATGCGCAAAGATCTGACAACTTACAACATGCCATACCCTTTGAAGCTTTGGCCCTTTTAGATTATTCAAATCCTTTTGTATTTGACTGACGTCCAATTTAGCTTTGTTTTAGTCACCTAGGCGACAGCACTGCAGTAATTACAAGGGAGGACCTTCCTGTAGTCTACTCTGATGTGTAAACCATTCAAAATTGTGTTCTCCAGAGGGAGAAACACTCAGTGTGACACCTCAGAAGAGTCATGAGCAGGACGGTTTTGACTTCCACTACATTCTTTATACCGTACATTTGATATTCAATGCTTAGATGCCAGTATAGACACGAGTTAGAAAACACTGAATGCTCTTGTTGACCATGTACTGCAACAACACCTTTCTAGTCAATTTTTAAACAGAAACGAATGTGGCACAACTATTTTCTTAAAAAATCAGCCTGCAACCTATGCATGGAAAGTAAATCTTAACATATGTGTAACGAAAATAAAGCATAATGGTTTGCAGATCAACAGCCAATGACTGTGATGGGGCGCTTGGTTAGCTTGACCCCACAGACCACTTGCAGAGTTTAATGCAGAGATAGCTGACCAGACGTTAAACATCCTGTTCATATCCTATGACGTCACAGTCATAAATAGTCTCTGGGTGAAAGGGATTTGGTGTCCACATTTTAAGCAAGACTGGAATCAACTTTCCTTGAACTTGAAATTCACTCATAGACTAGCACAGATCCTGTGTGATCCAAACGTATGTAGTTTTCTTTCTGCACCGTGCATTGTAGTTTTCTTCAAAGGTTAAGAAACAGGCTCAGCTTTTGTTTACTGAAGACATTAGGCATTCATTTCCTGCTTTTCTGAAGCATTCCCGCTGAAAGATGCATGCTTCCTTGATAATCTGATTGTCTCGGCAACTTGTTTTCAGTGTGATATCCTGTTGCCTTAGACAGAGGTCTTTCCCCGTTCACGTATTTTCTGTAATGCGAAAGGTGGGTATATTGCAGTCGGTTGGTATGTGTTTTCCTACCTGCAGAGTACTTTAAACCTAAAAGGTGTTTTTTCCTCCGGCTTTTCAAAGACACATCTTGGAGGATTTAATCATGAAGTGTTTTGATTATATCACTCTCCAACTCCCAAATCCAGACTCCTGGTATCCTCATCATTACTTATTCTCAGCTTTCACTCAGAATGAGGACGTCCAATCCTATAACATAATTAACCCATAGCTAGACCTGTCTTTTTATCCATGTCTGATTATAGTAACTTCAGGTATAGGTCAGCAAAGGCAAAACGTCCAAGTCTACGTATGTGTTTAGGTTCTGCAAAGCAATATACAATCACACCATGTTCTGATGTCAACAAAAGACTTGTATGATTCACAAGCAGCATACAATTGGCCCCAATAATTAATATGAATAGAGGCTTGAGTAACGTTGTCCTCCTTTTGTGGATGCCCTTTCTGAGGTTTATTCAAAAACGTGGACAGGTGGGGGGGTCATGGTAGGAGCACATGTACCAACAGCTGCAAAGGACACAAATGGGAGGTGGACAAAGACACACGGTGTTGTCTCTGGGGTGCACAGGAGGAGGTATAAGAATAATTTTAAACGCTACCATGCTCTATTTTTGGTAGAGTTTAACAAAAATGCAAGGTGTAAACAGAACCTGAGAAGATACATCATTAGATGTGAAATAGGTACACAAGCATTAAAAAACCGTGCACTGGCAAACACTGGGATTAAGGCAGCTATATTTACTGGAGAAGTAAAGGATGGCATGCTCAGCCTGAAGCATTTCTGACAATGTTACGCTTTTGACATAGCTGTGCATATAAATCAGCACACGTACTTGCCTTCTTAACCAATGTTCCTTAAAATTCAACAGCTTCTGTCCCAAAATAAGGTCTGGATATTATTTTTCATATATGGAAGGGTAATAGAAGGGTATTCTATTTGACCTCTATTATCATAATCATCAATTTTATGAAAATTACAGATTATTAGCCCAATTTTTTGTTCTATAACTACACTGCAACACCATATTACAAATTCCTATACAACATGAAAAAAATTATTTATTCCAAAAAAGACTGCACCCAAGCACTAAACCAAAGATTGAAATGATCACATGACATTTTCAAATGTGCTTGAAAGATCAGTAATAGTTATTCCAAAGCCAACACTGAGGTGTGTTGGTTTTCCTGATACATGTAGCATGAGTTCATTCTTGTAAGATACACACCAGAGAGATCAGTTAATTGAGTTACTTAGGTCTCTACGCTGGCTGAGGTTTCCGTGTGCCTATAATTACTTGAATCAGAATGACAGCTAAATAAAGAAGTCCAGACTCAGCTTCTTCATTCATTTAAATGGTATCGATTCATTCACGAAGCACTATGTAAAATACTGAATGCATTTTTTTTTTCAAAGAAACTGACACATTGTGTTTATTTTTAGAGAGGTCGATGTTCGTTTTACATTTTTGTAAAAAGGTGATCAATTTTGATTAACTGGAGATTTCTAACTGTACATGCATATAAGCATAAAGGCAAGCAGTAGGCCTGTCTAGATTACTGATCTGTGCTTAAGCCTATAGGCAGTTTTTTCTTCCCATCCCCCACCACTGGCAGGCTCTACAGCTTCTCACACAAGACATTACCTTTGGCGAATTGTGCCTGCATTTGCCAGCGATAGTAAAACAACGCTGCTGAACCTACCTGTATCGACTCTTTATAAGCCCTCATGGCCAGTGTTTATAATCACTGTAATAATCCTCCAACTGGCTCCTAAACAATCCCTGTACTCTGGTCCGAGTCTCTTTAGAAGCCCTAGCTGAGATGTTAGGGTCAGCATGTAACATGGCTGAAGAACACACCCTGTGACCAAATCTGGAACCACATGTGAAACCAGGGATCCAAACGGCTTGTACAGCATGTAACAGTTAACAAAAAAATTTATTGGCCCTTTGCATTGAAAACAATAAAATATTAGATTCAATATCTAGTTTACAGGCTTCTCCTTCTTCTTTCGGCTGCTCCCTTTTAGGGGTCACCACAGTGGCTCAACCGTCTCCATCTCTTCCTGTCCTCTGCATCTTCCTCCTTCAAACCAAATCTGTTCTTCACCTCTCTTCCACACTCCCCTTTATTTTTAACCTGGTTATCCTAAGTATTTAAACTCCTCCACATTTGTCACCTCTACTCCCTGCATCCTAACCACTCCACTTTCCTCCCTTTCATTCACACTGTATTCTGTCTTTGTCCTACTCAATTTCATTGCTCTCCTCTCTTAGTATCTAGAACAGATCTTCACCTCTCCAGGGTCTCCTCCAAATGCTTCGTAGTCTCAATACAGATCATAAAATCATCAGTAAACATCATGGTCGACGGAGACTCCTGTCTAACCTCATCCATCAACATGTCCATTATCATGGCAAACAAGAATGGGCTCAGTGCTGATCTTTGATGTAATCCCACCTCTACTTTAAATGTACCCATCACTCCCACTGCAGACCTCACCACTGTCACACTGCCCTCATACATATCCTGTACTACTCTTACATACTTATCTGCCATTCCTGACTTCCTCATACAAAACCACATCTCCTCTCTAGGCACCCTGTAATATGCTTTCTCCAAGTCCACAAAGGCACAATGTAACTCCTTCAGACCTTCTCTGTACTTCTCCATCAGCACTCTCAGAGCAAACATTGCATCTGTTGTGCTCTTTCTTGGCCTGAAATCACACTGCTGTTCACTAATCAGCCCTTCCTTTTCCTAACCTTCCACTACTCTCTCCCATAACTTCAACTTAATCCCTCTATAAATACTACAGCTCTTTACATCACTGCTATTCTTGAAAATCAGTACCAGTACACTTTGTTCACTCCTCAGGCATCCTCTCACTTTCCAAGATTGAGTTAAACAATGTTGTCTGGTTAGAAACTCTATTGCCATCTCTCCTAAAACACCTTCATGTTTCCACAGGTATTTCATCCAGACAAACAGCCTTTCTATTCTTCATCCTCTTCATCGATGCTCTTTCTTCCATCTTGTTAATCTGCTGCACTTCTTGGTTCAGTATTCTCACATCATCCAATTTTCATCTCTCTCTTGTTCCCTTCTATCATCAGTCCCTCAAAGTATTCTTTCCATCTGCTCAACACGCTCTGCTCGTTTCTGAGTATGTATTCCATTACTATCCTTCATCTGCCGGACCTGCTGCACATCTTTCCCAGCTCTGTCTCTCTGTCTAGCCAAGGAAGGTAGATGGGTCCTTTTCTCCCTCCTTACTGTCCAGCCTCTCAGACAATTCACCAAACACCTTCTCTTTAGCCTTCACTCTCCTGCTCTTCCTGACCTTCAAGGTGATCCTACAGACCCCCATCCTAGGCTGTTTAGCTACACTCTCCCCTGTCACTACTGGCAGTCTACAACATATTTATAACCATATACTATGCAAATACAATGAACTTAGATCACGTTTTGAGGGTTTCTTTGGGCACTATTTTAAACAAACAAAAAGGTTATCTTGTCTCAAAGCTACGAAAAAACAAATCACAAATTGGGCAGCATTTTCAACTCCTTCAGACATCTGGTTTATATCACCAGCACTGTGCGCACTTTGTGACCCAGCATTTCACACCAAACCAAACAAATAAATAACGTATCTTGCTAAACATTCAACCGTACAGTAGTTACCCTATTTAGGTTAATTACTAATAGAAATGATAGTGTTTAATTACTTATAGAAATGATAGTGTTTAATTACTAATAGAAATGATAGTGTTTAATTACTAATAGAAATGATAGTGTTTAATTACTAATAGAAATGATGTGTGTTGCATGTTCTGGTTCTGGGTGTTCTGTGTGTGCTGTGTGTTCTGTGTGTGGTGTGTGTTCTGGTTCTGTGTGTGGTGTGTGTTCTGTGTGTGGTGTGTGTTCTGTGTGTGCTGTGTGTTCTGGTTCTGTGTGTGGTGTATGTTCTGTGTGTGGTGTGTGTTCTGGTTCTGTTTGTGGTGTGTGTGCTGTGTGTTCTGGTTCTGTGTGTACTGTGGTTCTGTGTGTGCTGTGTGCTGTGGTTCTGTGTGCTGTGGTTCTGTGTGCTGTGTGTTCTGGTTCTGTGTGCTGTGTGTTGTGGTTCTGTGTGCTGTGTGTGGTGTGTGTTCTGGTTCTGTGTGTGGTGTGTGTTCTGGTTCTGTGTGTGGTGTGTGTTCTGGTTCTGTGTGTGGTGTGTGTTCTGGTTCTGTGTGCTGTGTGTTGTGGTTCTGTGTGCTGTGTGTGGTGTGTGTTCTGGTTCTGTGTGTGGTGTGTGTTCTGGTTCTGTGTGTGGTGTGTGTTCTGGTTCTGTGTGTGGTGTGTGTTCTGGTTCTGTGTGCTGTGTGTTGTGGTTCTGTGTGCTGTGTGTTGTGGTTCTGTGTGTGGTGTGTGTTCTGTGTGTGGTGTGTGTTCTGTGGGTTCTGTGTGTGCTGTGTGTTCTGGTTCTGTGTGTGGTGTGTGTGGTGTGTGTGGTGTGTGTGCTGTGTGTTCTGGTTCTGTGTGTTCTGTGTGTTCTGGTTCTGTGTGTGCTGTGTGCTGTGGTTCTGTGTGTGCTGTGGTTCTGTGTGTTCTGGTTCTGTGTGTGCTGTGGTTCTGTGTGTTGTGGTTCTGTGTGCTGTGTGTGGTGGTTCTGTGTGCTGTGTGTGGTGGTTCTGTGTGTGGTGGTTCTGTGTGTGCTGTGTGTTCTGGTTCTGTGTGTGCTGTGTGCTGTGGTTCTGTGTGTGCTGTGGTTCTGTGTGTTGTGGTTCTGTGTGCTGTGTGTGGTGGTTCTGTGTGTGGTGGTTCTGTGTGTGCTGTGTGTTGTGGTTCTGTGTGTTGTGGTTCTGTGTGTGGTAGTTCTGTGTGTTCTGTGTGTGGTGGCTCTGTGTGTTCTGTGTGTGGTGGCTCTGTGTGTTCTGTGTGTGGTGGCTCTGTGTGTGGTGGTTCTGTGTGTTCTGTGTGTGGTGGTTCTGTGTGTGGTGGTTCTGTGTGTGGTGGTTCTGTGTGTTCTGTGTGTGGTGGCTCTGTGCGTGCGGATCTCAGTACCGTGATGGAGTTGGTGTTCCTGAGCGGCGGCAGTGTGACGGGCGATGGCGGCTCGGCGGTTGTCCGGAGAGCCGCGGCGCTGATCCCGGTGGAAGACTGCGGCTGGCAGATTTCACCGCCTTTGCCTGAGATTCAAAAACAAGCCGTTTAAACGAGCTGCACACACCGAGACAGCGCTGCCCTCCCAGAGCCTCCCAGAGCCTCCCAGAGCCGGGGCTGCTGACTGCTCTGGAGCAACTTACTCCAATGTGATTTCTTCTTCTGAAGAAAAGAGACAGGCTGAGGGATAAGACGGCAGAAATGATTTTCGCCGAGCCCGTATCGGAAAACTAGTCGAGACAGCTAGCTAGCATCGGTGCTAATCACTTCTCCACAGCTCGTCGTTAAATTGTGCTTATTTGAGACATTTTCGGAAGGAAATAACATTATGAGTCGACTCAGAAACAGAGTGGCTATGGCTGGGCCTACCTCAGTCTCCAAGACTGGCAAATCAAACGAAAGCGCCTGGTTGCTAAGACCGGAGCGCCGTAAACAAACAGCCCGGCATCCAGGCGCCTGGAGCCGGCCCGCTGTGAGCGCGGCGCCCTGCCCTCCCGAACCGGGACTCAGCTTCCTTACCAGTCGGGTAGACAGCAGCGCAGGGTTTCTTGGTTAACATGGCCGCTGGAGAGTCACACACAGGGAAAAAAAGCCCACTTCAGAAGACCCCCCTCCTCCCCCTGCGCTGGGCGAGCACCACCAACTCTGCTACTCCAATCAGCTACATCCAGACTCGCCTCCCCGGCGGGGGTCGCTTCCTCCAACACAAGCCCCGCCTGGGCTACCGGCGCTCGGGGGCGGACGGGAGAAGAGTCCCGCTGCTCCGCACTGCACACACACCGAGCCCGCGACCTCCCAGCTGCATGTTCACTCCAGCTCTCTCTCACACACTCGGGCTCTATGGGTGTAACCTGGCTTATCTATCGCCCCCGTTCGCCTCCACCTCTCCTCCTCCTCCTCCTCCTCCTCCTCCTCCTCCCAGAGCTGAGCGTGGCTGGTGGCCCAGGTTTAAAGGCACTTTCAGAAGCCTGTCTGGGATCTAGTCCGTCCTACTGGGGAGAGAACACCTCAGGTGCACGACAAGTATCACTCCAGACACGTTTTTCCACATTTCTGTGAGACTGTCATTCACAGACTGGTCCTGCAGCTCTTCCCCAGATTTTGGTGTGATCACTTCTAGTCATTGCCCACTAGAGGGTGGAGAACAGCTTAGTCTAAGCCTGCTCCCCTGGCAGGGCAGGGACAGTCCATGAGGGGTCAGCGCGTCCCTCCCACCCCTTTCATATTCCTGTCCATGTGGAGCAATACAACATTTTAATGATAGTAAAGAATACTTCATCAGTCCTGAGAATCCTGGTAGTCTGGTGGAGAAGGACTCGCCCCCATGATTGCAAGGTTGTAGGTTCGAGTCCCGGACAGGTACCGTCACCAACGCTTGCCCCGGCCACTGGTTGTATGGCCCACTGCCCCACTTTGGTGGGTGGGTTAATGTAGAGGAACAGAAGGCAGTAGTTGTAACCCATGGTTAGAAGGTTGCAGGTTGAGGTATCATCCCCCATTACTGTCCCCCAGGAGCAAGCGCTGTCCACAGTGCTGCTCCCCTGGCACTAAAAGTATGGCTGCCTAATGCTGAGCTTGAGTGGGAGTTAAATGTAGTGGAATTGGGGGGATGGGTTAGGTAATTGTTCCTGTGATCAGAAGGTTTTAGGTTGAAGTCCCAAACTGGTAGGTTACCCTGAAGTACTCTCGAGGTACAGTCCCTCAACACTGCTCCCTGGGTGCTGGATGTCAGGCTGCCTGCCAGCCCACAATGTAAATGTGCAAGAGGCACTTTGTTGCGGTGCACTGAGTACAAACAACCACTTTCCCCTTCACTTCTACTTTATGACTTAATATTATTAAGTCAGCTTTAAATAATAGGTACTTAGTGCACCCTGGGAGGCTCAGTGGCTATAAATGACTGATTGTAAAGTTTATAACAATAGGATCCAAAGTACAGACTGCAGCAGTCTCAATTCTCAATGCGATTGGTTGTGTAGGTAATAATAGCGTAATAATAACATCACAGCTATTTAAATCTTATTTATTTACACTCAAAAAGATCAGTGTAGACATTATATTAAGGGGGGGATTTAAAGCTTACAACCACCAACTCTTGCACAGTGCAATGGAGAACATGTGGCAGACGTCTTGAAACACCTCTCATTTCTTCATATCTTGCTTCTAATACATCAGACATTCTTGTGTTTTGAACATGTGGTTGAGGAACAGTTCTCCAGGCTGTTATTTTCAGTCCAGTCCCTGTAACCGATCAGTTTCAGTGTCGGTCGTTGTCCGGAGAGCCCCGGCGCTGATCCCGGTGGAAGAATGTGGCTGACATGCATAAAATAGTATTTAGCCCCAACAAGGTAATTCTACAGCAAAATATAAAGAATAAGGGGTGGCCCGAGACTTTTGCACGGTTCTGTATACGTTTGTATGTATGTATATTAACATGTCTGCTGTTAATCATATTACATCCGTATGGCTGTTTGGTTGGTGTGTGCAGCTTTTGAAATTCAAAACAGTCATATGTAAAGCCATGTGTCAGGCTGTGTTCGGGAGCAGAGCATGATGGGACAATTGTCTAAGGATTTATCACTTTGGTTGCTAGGAAGCCTCAGCAGGAATGTGGATAATTATGCCAGAGATAGCCATGTTGGTTTGTTTCCAACAACACACATAAAAACAGGGCTGATCAAGAACTCATGTCAGTCTCACATCATAGCCTTGTAGCTTGTGATGATGGGCTATCAGAAAGAGCTGACAGAATCCCATTTATTCAGGCACACCAGTGTGAAACTGCCCAGAGGCTGAAAGCTGCAAATGGACATGAAGGGCTGCAGTACAGCATGTAGTGTGAGATGTAGCACTAGAGGCTCAGATGGTGCATCCAAATGATATGGTGATTTAGTACATGAGACGACTGATAGTTTCGTATGCTATCAGAACATCAAAAAATGAATTGAACCAGTGGGTTGTTTGACTGGACATAAAGATGAATTCAAAATCCTACAAGAAAATAAACTCTACAACAAATAAACCTTGAAGTGCTAATTATAACTGCTATTTGACCAATTTTATGTGTTGGGCAATTTTTTTTAAATAAATAGTGACTGTTGCATGTTATGGCACACGTTAGGGAGTTTTTTTTTTTTTTGCGATATGTGGTTAGTCCTGGCACCTCACAGCGAGAAGGTTCTGGGTTCAAAACACAGTCTAGGTGGCCTATGTTCTATCTGTTTAGAGTTTGCAACACTAGCAACATCAGTTGAACTAGTGATGCAGAAATGCTGCTTGAGTGAGTGACTTTGTATGTTCATCTGCTCTGCGACAGACTGGCGGCCTGTCTAGGGTGTTTCTTTTGCCCTATGAGCACTGGGACAGGCTCCAGGAACCCCCTTCTGCCCTGGTCAGGATAAGATAATGGGTGGATGGATTTAAAACCCAGCAAAAGATTACAAATTGTGCAGGAAAGGTTTTTCAAGTATTTTTTTTTTGACTCGGAAAGACATTTGATGTGTGATATTCTAGCATTTGCACATGACTATATATCAGCATTAACTGCAATGTAATGTCAGTCAGTCAGTCAGTCATTTTCTGGGCTGCTTGTCCTAAATTAGGGTCACGGGGGGGGGTGCTGGAGTCCATCCCAGCTCACACAGGGCGAAGGACGGGGACACACCAGCCTATCGCAGGGAGGAGTGAACTGACGGGGACGGCACCTTGCTCAAGGGTACCTCAGGGCAACCCACCGGTAAGGGGTTCGAACCCACAATCTTCCGATCCGATCGAGGTTTCAAAGTCAGTTTATTGGCATAAAAAATCTATATAAATTATTAATCCCATGTGCCTTTTCATATTGTGTGAAGATTTTATGAGGACTGGATCAATAGAAATGGTTCAAAATAATTGGGGAAATAAATCAAATTTATTAGATTTATTAATGTATTAATGTACATTTACATTTGGAACCTCTTTTTCTTTCTCCCATACAAGTCTTTGTTAAGAGCAGGGACATTTTGCCTCTACCGTATGCAGAGACTGAATGGAAACGTATGACGTACAATTTCAGGTCATACTGTGATTTATTTTGAGTTTCCACGAATGCTGAGTGTGTTAGCCTACAAGGAAAGCTTGCTGTTTGTTCTTTCTACCTTTCTTTCTGAGGAAGCATCTGATCTTTAGCGGATTAATCAGTTGTTGTCTGAGAAGCCTCCAAACACAGGCTGTGCTGTTTTTCCCATTGCCTTCTGCTGACACTTCCGCTCAGTATTGTTCTGTGGAGGGCGAGTGACACGACATTGTGCCCTAGATATATGGCTGTGTGGGTCCTTGAAAATCCTTTCAAAGGTCTGTCGCTTGTGCTATGTGAAATGAGGATCTCATTTGTCGGGATGTTATTTTAAGTCTTGGTGAGAAGATCCTACAATGGATAGACCTGAAACAAAGCCATCATCTTAAAGGAGCATGAATCCATGCGATTTCAGTGGCAGTAAGATTCATCAACTCAGTCCCAAACCCATCGAATTACACCTCACACGTCAAAACCCATGAAGCTCAGGTTGATCTAAACTGATGGATATACAGAGTACGTATTGTTCACCTTTAAAGATGGTGCTGAGGATGCTTTCATGCAGTAATGTACAGTCTTCCTGTATAATGTCAGCTGTCCGTTTAAAAAACCATGCAGGCCTTGGCCTATATTTAGCAGCAGTGTTTCCTAAGATGTTGGAGCTTCCAGACATCAGAAGCGGAAGTGAGAACGCACAGTAGTCCCAGTCTGAGTGGCATCTCTCTCTGCTTAGCAACATGCTCACTGAGGCAGAAGTACATCCTGGAAGGCTTGTTAGAGGTACACGCAACAAACATGGGAACATTTCTGTCACTTCTTCATCCCCAGATCTATGGAATGCCTTTCCCTGCGTTTATTATCGGCTTATTGTTTTTGACTTGGCGAGGTGTATATTCTCAATGAAGGGTTATCTTGACGTCCCAGCCTAGTAATAGCAGTACTGTAAAAAGAATGGAAAAATCACTGCCTTTTTCCTTCTAGAGCTGTAATTGTGGGAAGAGTTTAAACCTGAAATGAAACTCTCCATGTTCACTGAAAGCTCAAAGCAAACAAATGACCTAAACTGTCCCTTTACCCTTAACACAGCAGAATGAAGATATGGTAAGTGTCTGTTAATTAGGGATGGGCAATATACTTCAAGTCTTTCGCAGGATAAATATACCCTTCATTATTAAAAGGTTTTTTTTTTCTCTTCTCAGATTTTATAAGTCGAAACAGACAGAAAACACCAGCAGCGCCACACATAAAAATAATATAACGACACACGGTGCTGATAAGCAATTATTTTTCCTGGACATTTTAAGTTACACTCAGAAAAGCATACTTATCACAATAATGATCAATAGCATCCTACTGCCTATAGCATACTTTTGTCTATTTTTATAGAACATACTGCAATACAGTGTTAGGAACCACAGACACAGATCTACATCCATCTCATTATTATTTACATCCTTGGTAATGATGGGAAAAGTTAGGTGCCTTTGTGGTGAACGAACTGAAAATTACAGTGATCTGACAGTAACTTTTAACTGCAAATAAAATTCTACCCAGTGACTGATGAAAACGATTATATTTGAAATGGGTAACTGGTTTCTTTTACTTGTTGGCTATTTTCAAAATGTGCAAAACAGAAAAGCAAACTTGCAGACGCCAAATATGTCTTGGCTGGTCAAGGTGTTCAATCTTATCTGCAAGGAGCCGGTGGGCCTGCAAGACTTCATCCCAACAAAGCAGGAACTCACGTGATCGGTTGTGTGAAGCCTGGCCCACTGATCGGTTGTGTGAAGCCTGGCCCACTGATCGGTTGTGTGAAGCCTGGCCCACTGATCGGTTGTGTGAAGGCCCAATGATTAAATAGGTAAAAGCAGGTGAGCTCCTGCTTGTTTGGAACTAAACTGCTGCCCTTTTGGCACAAATTGAACAATTAGCTCAAAGGTTCTTAAGCCTTTTCTTGTATTCCTCCTGCTCTGCACATTTTCGTGTTTCCACTTCTCCCAACACACCTGATCCAACTAATCGATGAATTAACATACCTTTCATGGGTCCAAGTGGGTGTGTTAGAGCAGGAAACATGTTAATGTGTGGGGTAGGGAGGCTGGAGGAGCAGGTTTGGGATTAGACAGTCCCAATACAGTTTACATCATTTTAAACAGTGGACGTGAACCGGGTTTTATTTAGAAACATCTCTGTTTCTGTCCCTATTCCGAATGTTCAGAACATCACAGAGGTACCCAGGAGCTTACACATGCACACAATGTTTCAGCCCAACAAATGCCGCGCCCTTCAGGTGTCTTGCTTCACCGCAGGAAGGCATAAGCTTTGGTGTAAAAGCTTGAGTGCACTCTAATGGTCCCTGTAGCATGTTCCCCACCCATAACCCCTGGTGATTAATTAGTGTGAGTAATGTTACCTGTTCTGCTCCACCAATAACGAAGCCAAGTGACAAATCACCTCACAACGATCTCCAGCCCTAGAGACCGGGAGATACACTACTGTGCAAAAGTTTTAGGCAGGTGTGGAAAAAATGCTGTAAACAAAAAGCAAAAGAGAAATCTAAATCAAATCAATATTTGGTGTGACCACCCTGTGCCTTCAAAACAGCATCAATTCTTCTAGGTACACTTGCACGCAGTTCTTAGAGGAACTCGGCTGGTAGGTTGTTCCAAACATCTTTGAACTAACCACAGATCTTCTATGGATGTAGGCTTCCTCACTTCCTTCTGTCTCTTCATGTAATCCAGACACACTGGATGATGTTGAGATCAGGGCTCTGTGGGGCCAGAAGAACTGATGCTGGTTTGAAGGTAAAAGGTAGCAACACCAAATATTGATTTGATTTAGATTTTTCTTTTGTTCGCTCACTTTGCATTTTGGAAATTGATAAAAAATAAACACCTCTAGCACTACCATCACTGGGTCCCTGAGCAAGACCCTTAACCCTGAGTTGCTCCAGGGGGACTGTCCCTGTAATTAGGACATGGAAGTCGCTCTGGATAAGAGCGTCTGCTAAATGCCGTAAATGTAAATGAAAACAATCATTATTTATATTTCTGAAAGCATTCTTTGTTTACAGCATTTTTCCACACCTGCCTAAAACCTTTGCACAGTGCTGTAGATGCAAAACCTGAGAATGTTTGCCACACACTCACATGTACACACACGCCTACACACCTGAGCCATCACTCTGAGACAGCTCTTCCAGCCTGCACAGCCATGAGAATTTTTCTGCCCTTCCCTGTTATATAACAGCCCAGTACTGTGTCACTGAATCCTAAAGAGGAGTTGACCTCCAGCGGAAGAACCGTATGAGTCAGGACCCAACCAGGTTAATGAAAGAGTCTGAAGAGCTCAAAATACAGCAACCGTCTGTTTACGAACACACGTAGGCCTATTCCTGCACAAAGACAAAAGACAAAAGGCCAGCTCTATCAAACTGTTTCCACTGGGTTCATAAAGCGGTCAGGGTTTTGAAGAGCGCCTTTGTGCCACTTTGTCATTTGATCCAGTGTCATCGCTGCCCCATCTATTAGGGCAAAAAAACCCCAAAACAAAATCAATACATATCCATCTGGAGCACCATCTTGTAAATCAACACCCCTGACACCCGGCTATGTCTGATGAGCAAATTAACGAAATGGTGGAAGCTTACGTAACAACTGATTCATTTGCTGGAGCGTGTTTGCATACACACACATTGCCCACACGAACAAGGTAAACACACTAATATGCACACACACACACACACACATACACACACACACACACACACACACACACAGAGGAAATAAAGTGAAACGGTAGGAGGTGGGAAGGTGGGAGTTTCTTAGTTGCCTTGTGCAAAAAAAGAACAAGTGTAGGAACTGTGTGTAGTTGTGATGTACATGAAGCTGATATTTTTGACATCCACCCTAACTGCTTGCATGGCTTTCATTCATCAGATATAAAGCTGGTCAACAAGTGACATGTGTTTAAGTACAAAAAAACCTGATTTATGATTAATCTTTAGGGAGTGCACTTTGTTTTCAGACCTGTTTTATGCTACAGTCTGACAAATAAAGGTGCTGTAAGGCTTTTTTAGAGCAAAGTCTCACAAGTACATCTTTGGGTCCCATAAATGCAATTCTTTGCCATTCATTGTCACAAAATAAACAGTCCCTGCTCACGGTTAATAGTTAAATAACTTAGGATTCAAAACACTGATGTTGACTTCTGATATTTATGTGGGTTTATGTCTGCAGTTAATGAATTTTATTGCAGGATTTTCTTTTTACACCTTTAAACATGTTTTTTATTATCGTTATCCATTCAGAACTGAGATACATAAAAAGCCTTTGTTCAGATTGGCTGACCAGTTTTATGCCTTTTTCGGTCTGAGCTGAAATCCTGCTTATAATGTAAATGTGAGCTAAACGGGGCTAAACTGCTGCAGGCTGAATGGACGGATATGTTTAAATGTGACTTCACAAAAGTCTTCAAATCAAGCTGCTTTCGCAGTTGAGTCTGAATATGTGGACTGTATGGACTGAGCATCCGTTCCTCATGTGTCGTTGTTTGCCATGTGCTTTTGTTTTGTTTGTTTCTTTGAAAACATTATATATAACACATTTATTGAATACATCAATTTAGTAAACGGACACTGTGTTTAGATCCAGCCATACAAACCTCCTTCATTGCAGCAGTGAATGGTATGCTTTGAAACTACACTGCTATAGTTTTTAATATAGCTTTTGGAGGGGTTCTTAGATGGTGAAAAAATGTCTTTCCTGGGCTATTTTTATGAGAGCACAGCTTTCATTCGATAGCTGAGCAATTATTTAACTGAAAAAGGCACAAAGACGGAATCAAACTCGAAAATTACACTTGTCACATTCTCATCTGGCTGAAAAGGACTGATTTTAATGTGACTTGGAATACTGTATGGCTTCTGTCTGTGCCAAGCTCATCAGAGCCCTCTTTTTCCCATAGCACCTTGCCTGGGGCTGTCAGGCGTATTTATGTCAGCTTCAGTTCCACTGGCGTCCGTTCACCCACACGCTACATATTTAGCAGGGTTTATTTTTGTAGCCATCTGCTAGGAGCTGGTGGAAATGCTCAGAAACTGCACATTTCCATTGACTATTTTAGGGTGAAGGTGGCAGTGACTCGAGCATGCCGTTTACAACACGTGTGTGTGTGTGAGAAAGGATGGTACACTAATTCTAAGACCAACTTCAACTGCATCGCTGAGGTTGCAGCCATGCTCAACACTGCTGTGAGCCACATTGCGACAGTGCTCTCATTAGCATGTATGTCGGCCCTTTTAACACATTTATGGCTCGAGACAACATCTGCTGTGATATTTTGCCACTGCAAAAACATCATTATCGTATGATAATAGCTCTTTTCAGAAGCTTTATTGGATTTTGCATGGTGGGTTGCAGCCTGGTGGGGGTTGACATGTCTTCATTTGAGTAGAGTACCCAGAGCTCATGGACAGCGGCATTAGTTACACTCGAGTGACTCAGAGCCTGAGGCTGAGGGTGGAGGAAGAGAGACTCTCTCTCTCTCTCTCTCTCTCTCTCTCTCTCTCTCTCTCTCTCTCTCTCTCTCCCCTCACATCTTCTAACATCTTATACAGTCACATCTCTAACCACAAGCATCTCTAGTCAACTGACCCGAAGTCAGCAGTGCCTGGCAGCTTTCCATGCAGGGAAACCCTCGAGCCCACAGGCATGAAGCAGGGTGATCACAACTAAAGGCAAAAGCCATGTGTCTAATTCCTGGAGGGCAAACTGTGCATAACGTTTCTCTGTCTGTTGATTTCTCCACCTATGTTTATATCCTGTGTTGTAGTGATTTAGACCAGAGTGGTCTGGTCTAAATAAATTCATCCTAAAATTTTGAAGGAAACAGACTTGTTTCTTGAACGAAGTTATTAAAGTGATAGATTATCCCCATTTACACAAATTTGACCCAAAAGGATTTACATGAAGGCACACCCCTGTGTAAGTCAGTACCCCACTCATACAAAATATGTTTTTCAATTAATTCTATTCATTTATTAAAAATGACAGTGCCATTTGCTGAATTACATGTCTGGCCAATACCCAAAAGTTATGAATGTATAAATAGTGATAAAATTAGATTTGCACTGCCCCCATGCTAAAGGTACCCATGTAATTGTCTCTGTTACTCTGTTACTGATTTTTACATCTTCTCTCTACAACTTGTATGTTAGTTTCACAGCTGCTGATAGCTTTTAGGATAAATGATGGAAATCTTAGCCTGCAGTTTAAGGTTTTAATGGCCTTCAGTTTCTTGTACTATGCATCAATGTGGTGGCAGCATTTACATTTACATTTACATAACTGGTTTGAATAGTTGGATTAATTACAGCTGGGTTTCCAAGTAGACACAGCATGGATCATTGCTGCAGCTTGTTCCAGGAATAAAGTGAAAGGTAGCCACTGTGGAGGCCGTTTTAAAGGACTTCAGCAGTCTCTCCACCCAAACAGCCGAACTGCTAAAAGAGCCACTGTAAGACTCTGTTCATGTAAATACTAAATGGTCTTCCAAAGACACAAGACAAGTGGCTGGGACTGAGACCAGCCCACCACTGTGTTGCACAAATATTCTGTTGCCCGGCAACGCAGAATGTCCTTTATCAGTTGAGACAGACACAAACGGAGAGTAGCTGAGGGACTGTTTGGATCCAGCCATCACATTCATTTACAGAACAAATACAGGACGCTCAAATGATCGCATGATTTTGAAAACGAATCCCTGAAACTACAGTTTTTGGTCATTAATCTAATCACTATACCTGAAGGGTGGGCGAAACGTGCAATATTTTCTGTGAGGTGCCCTAGTGGCACCACTGCCTAGTGGTTAGGGAGTCAGCCACATGATCGGAAGATTGTGGGTTCAAACCCTTTCCCAGTAGGTTGCCTGAGGTACCCTTGAGCAAGGTACCGTCCCCGTCACTACTCCCCGGGTGCTTTCATAGCTGCCCACTGCTGCATGGTGTTTGTGTGCATGGGTTAAATGCAGAGGTCCAGTTTCGTTGTGGTTCACTGTGTGCTGTGATGCAATGACGAAAATAGTCACTTTCACTTTCAGGTTTGAAAGCTTTTAGGAGAAACAGAAGAAAGTGGCCTTGGTGATGACTGATGCTTATCAGAGTAAAGGCAGTATAAGAACCACTAAAAACGGTGTTCCATCACTCTGACTGACTAAACCCAGTACTCTGTTTCCCAGAGATATTTACTTTAAACCAGTATCAGCCATTAACTCATTAGCAGAATGATAAAGTGTCATCCAGTCTGGTGATGTAAGACTGTGGGTAAAAGCACTGACAGCAGGAGAGCTTCAATTTCACTCCTGTAAGAGACCCTGGAGCCCCAGTGGTGGATACAGGATCACTTTGGAGCATTCTCCAACACTGACCACCTGTCACTCTTCAGTTACAAACAGCGTAGCCCCATGTCTGTGAACGCTTCTGAAGCAGACACAAGAGAACCTTCTGAAAACAATAGTCATGGTCCAGTTGCCAACTGAAATAACCGCCTCTCATGTGCCGTCACTTCTTGGTTCTGAGGGCGACTTTGTGCAGTCAGCTCTGTTTCGAACTCTGCACTAGACTTTAGGAACCAGCAGATATTGTGTGCTAAAACACAGGCTGCCTCAATATATTCTGTAATATTGCTCACACTTTATTTTAGGAATCCTCTCAAGGTTACAGACACTTTGGAGGTTGAAAAATATCTACATTATAAGGTTTAGATGTAGGTTTTTTCTTGAGGGTTTGGGGTAATTTGTTACACTTAATTTAATGTTCAGGGGTCCTTAACATATATTTAGTTCCTTAGGGGTTTAAAGTATGTTAAGCTTTGACAAAGTGAACAACCTTAGCAGATTATCATAATAAAATGTTGCTGAATTATGTAGGTTTGCTGATATATTATTATTGTTGTTGTTGTTGTTGTTGTTGTCATTCATAGTAATAGTAGTAATAGTAGTGGTAGTAGAAATAATAATAATGTTAATATTAATACTATAATACTACACTGTTTTTTGTTTGTTTTTTTGAGGGCAGGGGGTCTGTTTTCTTTGCGATGGTTAAGGATTTTTCTGTTACTAGACTTTAACCTTGGCACTTACTAATCATTTACTATGTCTCAGAAGTTTGGACTAGAGTGTGCTGATCAAGAATGATCAGTTCGCCTTACTGGGTTGGAAAGGCGGTACTTGATTTACTTTTTTTTTTTTACTGTAGCCGTTTTCAAACTTCAATGATTGATTCATTTATAATTATAAATAATAATTATAATTAATTATATTTACAGAATTTAGCAGACACTCTTATCCAGAGCGACTTCCACGTCCTAATTACAGGGACAGTCCCCCTGGAGCAACTCAGGGTTAAGGGTCTTGCCCAGGAACCCAGTGGTGGTAGTGCTAGAGGTGGGATTCGAACCTGGGACCTCTTGATCCAGAGGTCCATAGGCAAGTACCCTACCACTAGACCACCACCCCTCTCATTAATGTCACTGGATGTGTTTTGTTCAGTGCAGATATTGCTATATTGGTTATGTAGTTATATAGTTATTGCTCTTATTGAGTTCAAAGGACAGAAGCAGCACGTTTAATAGTTTACGATAAGCAGTGTTCATGTTGATGATGGCAAAGTCTTAAGAACATCTTTATTATGTAGTTGAGTGTGGACCATGAGGATCTGCCCCAGCATCACCATGAGATGACGTCCAGCTGACTGACACCAGAAACACAATCCGCTCAGCTGCTGTTGTGGCTTGACGGACACAGGTGGAGACGTTTCACTGAACTGAGTGGGCTGGCTAATAGAACAGGCGGTGTCCACTTTGGGTGAAAAACCTCACTTCCTCTGCAGCTGTGTTTGCTTTCTGGTCTCCAGCGCTGCGGCCTGCATGAAGGCGCTGCGTAAGGTGTATTTTTGGTTGCAGCTGAGAAATGATCACCGTGAATCATGTAATCAGCTGGAGATAAAGAGGGGGTGTGGTGTCCCTTTGGCTGCCTATGTGTTTACATGGAGGGTGGTGTCTTTCTCACAGGATTAACATGTGCACCGCCAGCGTTCTTTATCTCACGTTTCTCTTTTCTCTCTGCCTTTTCAGTATTTAATGCAAATCAGGTCATGACATTTGTATGTGTCTACAGATAACTATGTGTTTCCTTAATGGTTCTTTAGTAAAGCCGATGGTTATTCACAGAGCATTGCCGAATGAAACAGCTTTTAGATGATACTATGAGTATGTGTGTGTTACAATAGTCGTTTCAAACTTCACAGTAATTTAGAAGACTATTCTGTTGATTTTCTAAGTTAAGTGCAGAGCCTCTAAAGAAGACATGCGTATGTTTAACGTACATTTACTGTTTATATGCTCTATTAATGATTAAAATAATGAAATAAATGAATGAAAGACTTCTGAGCTGCTGTGTCAAAAATGTTCAAACCACTGGTTTTAATTAATTAAGCAATTAAGTGTTTGAGATAGAGAGTCACACCCAGATTGAATCATTACGCCCCCTGTAATTCTTCATGGGATGCTTTCTCATTCTCTAATCGCTCCCCCCAGAGAGATGTATTGATTTCACTCTCCTTGAAATGTCATTTAGAAACTGACATCCATTTTGTCTGTAGAGTCAAATAATAAACATTAGCATGTGCCAGGTGAACCTCCGTTCTTTCTAAGTGTAAGAGTCAGGAGACTGTGATGATTTAATCTTACCTCAGATGAGATCTGTGACCTGGTAGATTTTATTGCCAAAGTATCTGAATGTTTTTCCTAGATGTTTCCATTGGCAGATGCAGTGCACAACAACAGTCCAGTGGGTTTGTCCTTGTGGTTCTGATGTGCCTGCCCGAGTATCCTGTCATGACAGACAGAAGTGCTAGGAATGTACAGGCGAAGTATCCACACTTCCAGTGTATCCAGTGTGTAAGTGCACATCCACACACTTCTGAGTCCTTGGCTGTAATTAAACAGAGCCCATAACCTGCAACCTTCTACAGCTGAAGTCATTTAAGCTTGTTATTCACAACGTCCACAAGAGACGGCCCGAGGCTTCAATACAGAGTAAATGTGTGACTGAGCAGCCTGTAATATTGCACTCAGTTATTGTTTAATAATTGATGGGGAAGAGTGCAATATGTGCTGTATGTCTTTGTGTGTGTGTGTGTGTGTGTGTGTGTGTGTGTGTGTGTGTGTGTGTGTGTGTGTGTGTGTGTGTGTGTGTTTTTCCAAGGATGTAAATGGATTTGTTTACCTTACAATGTCAGCTCTAGCAAAACACAGTATAGCTGTAAGTGTTATATCTATATGTTTAAACTTCTTTTGGTCTTTGAGGTGGGGCAGTGGTGGCCTAGCGGTTAGGGCGTTGGCCACATGATCAGCAGATCGGGGGTCAAACCCCTTCCTAATGGGTTGCCCTGGGGTACCCTTGAGCAAGGTGCTGTCCCCGACCCGCTCCTCCCTGCGATGGGCTGGCAACCTGTCCAGGGTGCGTCCCCTGTCCTTCTTCCTGTGTGCGCTGGGTTGGACACCAGTGCGACCCTGTTTGGGACAAGTGACAAAAAATGGATGGTCTTTGAGGTTAAGATTAGGTTTATGATTAAGATAAATTCATATCGCTTGTTTCTAAAGCAACTGATGAATTTCCATTTTTGCACATAAAGCTCGTACTTTTTTGGAATAAGCACAGCATCCGCCCTTTATTTTAAGCAAAGTGGAAGGTCCACTGCAGATGGTGTGTGTCTGCTCAACTTTAATTAGGGTTCAATCAACCTTGGTCCCAAATTGAAATCTAATATATATGTATGAACTCAGTAATAACGTGTGTGTATGTGTGTGCAAAAATGACTATTTTTGTCATTGTGAAACAGTGCAGCCCAGAGTGAAACACAACAAAATTCAACCTCTGCTCTTCACCCATACACACCGTGTAGCAGGGGGCAGTTATTGAAAGCATCCGGAGAGCAGTGATGGGGACGGTACCTTGCCCAAAGGTAACTCGGGGCAACCAACTGGTCTGGGATTTGAACCCATTCCTTTCAATGACCTTTCAATCCTGGGGCCTTGTCTCTAATCACTAGGCCACCACTGCTCACCCTGGTGTGTGTGTGTGTGTGTGTGTGTGTGTGTGTGTGTGTGTGTGTGTGTTGTGTGTGTGTGTGTGTGTGTGTGGTGTGTGTGTGTGTGTGTGTGTGTGTGTGTGTGTGTGTGTGTGTGTGTGTGAGTGACTCAAAGACTACAGAGAAGTAAATTACTCTGTAATGAATCTCCTTAGTGCTTTACCAGTTTCAGCCACCCACCTTTTACTGTTAAACGCTGTTGTTGTTTTTTCTGCCACACTTTTGCTAAGAGACCGTGTCAGTTTGCACAAGTGAGGCAGGAGGATTACCTGTGCTGTTACAGTCTGAGACAGAGCACGTCGTCCTGATTAGCTAATAGAATCATGCATTAAGATGCTCCTGGCCTGTAAAGTCAGTAAACATTAGATTTTAATGATCTTATTCTCTTAAAACTAAAGCTTTCTTATTTACTTAGAAATCTTAGAGGGACAGTTCAGGTTGGGATTTTTATAGACAAAGTTAGAGAAGCAAGGTTACATTGGTTTGGACATGTCCAGAGGAGAGATGAGGATCATATTAGGAGGAGGATGATGAAGATGGATCTGCCAGGAAAGAGGAAAGAGGAAGACCAAAAAGGAGGTTTATGGATGTGGTGAGAGAGGACATGCGGGTGGGCGGTTTGAAGGAGGAAGATGCAGAGGACCGGATGGAATGGAAACTGATGATCCGCTGTGGCGACCCCTAAATGGGAACAGCTGAACGAAGAAGATTTACTTAACTCTCTAATAAAAGACTTTCAGTGGCATTGCGTTCAAGTGTGACCTGTTTATTGTGTAACCAGGTGAGAGAAGATAAGTCAAAACTGAAAGTGCTGCTGAAAGCAATAATTCTGCTCCTCTAACATTTAAGTTCATCGTAGTGACCATATTTTTATTATGGGAGCTGCTAATAGTGTTTCCACTGACAACCACCATTGGCTGCTGCTGCTCCCTGCTTATCACTTGACCCTCAATAGGCAACAGTCAATACAGCAATGCTACAATGCCTTTTCAGCTTCCTGCAGGCTGTCATCCCCTACTTTATCACACTCACTATCAGAGAGGTGCAAGGTATGTTTAAACTGTTCAGTCATTGAACAATGGTCACTAATTGCTGAGTGAGAATAAAATCTGAATGCCTTTTTTCAGTCCTATTTGCTTTGTGAAAGAAGTACAATCAATTTCTGCTGTTTTACAGGCTGTTGCTCCTGGTTGACTGATGAAAGAAGAAGACCTTTCTTATAATGAGAGTGACTCATTTTCTCATACAGACCCAAAAGAAGACGTTTCGATAGTTTGGAAAGATTGAAAAAGGTCAGCTTGTTCAGTTCATGTGAAAAGGGCTCTCAGGCCACAGCTGAAGGTTTTTTTTTTTTTTTTTTTTTTTCAGCAAGCTATGGCACATGTATACGTTCAAAGGCTCTGTTCTTGTTCTGTCTGAGGACATTTCCAAATGCTTTGAGAAATCTTTTCATTTTTAAAACCTTTTTATTGAGCACGGCCACATTAATTTCTGGAAATATTAAGCAAATCAAAGAGGGCAGTGAAAAGATTTTTTTTTCTCTAAAACCTGGCAAAATCATTTATTTAGCCAATATTTGCTTAGAGTTCAGAAGCACATCTGGTCGTCCAGCAGCTGATCCAGAATTGGCTGTGAGGGTGAATGAAAATAAGTGAAGTTTCTTCACAATCATTAGTTAATGTGACACTTTGCCCGATTTTGTGTCCAAGACAAACCGTAAAAGCTCAAGGTGGAGACTGGCAAACGTCTGGATGTCTGTGAGATGTCTCAGAGAGCTGGTGGTGTTCCTCACACAAATGGATCATAAATGTAGATGAAGGTTTGCAATTTTGGAGCTAATTGATTCTGCATCAAAGTCACTTTGTTAACCAAAGCAAATGAAAAGACTGCAGAAATCCTGAGAGTGAAGAGTTTCCTTCCAACACATTGGAACCAAATACACACTCTTTTACACCATTGATTCAAACACACACACAATTTAACAAGACGAGATGATGATGTTTGTGCAAATGTACAGAGAAACGTCTTAAGTTTGTCTTTGCCCCTGAGAAGTGTTTGGAATCTGTCCTCTTGTAGAAGAAGCTGTTCCAGTACTAAGCTGAAGTGGCATGAAGCCACCTTCTTCACTTAATAGGACAGATCTTATTTGGACACACAAATCTGGTCTATTAAAACCAGATCAGAGCTACTTTTATATGTGGACCTTGACCAAACATATCCACTTCTGTGGCTTTATTAAGAAAGCACCAGAGTGCAGTTTCTATTATCTTTTTATTTTCATTAAGCTTGTGCCATTGTTCAGCGTTAATATGGCAGCAGTAACTCACTTCATAATAAGTATGTAATAATAATACGTAATAAGCACCCTTATAAGCTGCAGAAGGAAAATTATTATAATTTGTCATTTGTCGATCCTGATGCACATAGTTCACTGATGGGATGTTATTGATGCTGCTGTGCACCTCCAGGTTGTTTCAGTGCACAAGAGGGTTTATCCTGCGTAATGATGAATGTTAGGGAAGAAAAAAAACAAGGAGATCTTTGTGAAAATTGAACGTTATTGCATACATAGTCCAAATCCACATCAGTCCATAGCAATATGTCACTGTTAGTCCAGCTAAGAAACAAGCCAGAAAGCCATATCTTCATTTTTCTTTTTTGGAAGGGTTGTGGTCAAGAGTATTTAAGGCCCAGATGTTTTTTTTTGTTTTAGATGACCATACCTCTACATCATCTGTGGTCTTCTCTCTGGTGCACCACAAGCCATCCTTTCTATTCTCCATGTGAAACAAGAGTGGAAATAATGGTTATGGTTATTATTTCATACATAGTACTGTAGACAACCGTCAAACGTAAACGTTTTCACATCTGAATCATTTCAGATCCTTACAGAGTGTCACACAATACACGGAGAAGGAAACACAAACATCATGTCCAAGTAGTCATTTCATTTAATGGAGAAAGACAGTTGTGTTAAACATACATCATCCATGTAAAAGTAATATTTCTTGCTTCTTCAAAGTGAAAAAAAGTGTCTCTTCACTGTCAAGCAACCGCCACCACCATGTTTCACTTTTGGTAAGATGTTTTTGTGGAATGTTGTTAGCATTTTGTCTGATGTATGAGGGTCTTGGGCCTCATAGCCATGCATGCATGTGTAAAAATGCATCATTCACATGGCACAGATGAACGCACTCCATGAACAACATTCTTAGTGCTTTGTCCCTTAGTGCTTTGACCAAGAGTTGCTTGCAATTTTTTTCATTTACAGAAAGTCTGTATCACTGAAGGCATTGAAAGAAAAGACTGGATTTTATCTATATTGGGCAGCGGGGGCCTAGTGTTTAAGAACTAGGCCCCAGGATCAGAAGATCGTGGGTTCAAATCCCAGACCAGTAGCTTGCCCTGAGGTACCCTTGAGCAAGGTACCGTTCCCATCACTGCTCCCCAGGGACTTTCAATGGCTGCCCCCTGCTGCACGTGTGTGGGTTATATGCAGAGGTTGAATTTCGTTGTGTCTCGCTGTGCTATGTCTCACAATGACAAGAATAGTCACTTTCATTTCATTTTTTAAAATTTTCTTTTATTTAATCTCCAGGCTTCCTGAGGTTTTTCAGTCCAGTCCTAAACAGTAATAGGAGGATTGTTTTCAGCTATGCAGTGACCTACCTATGAAGTTCATTCAAGTAGAACAAAGCCATCTACCTTGAAATAGCAAGCAGTGAAGAAACAGGGGCAGGTGATTACAGGGCTGTTAGTTCACTGGTGATTCTGAATGCTGAGTGGTTGGGCCCCTTAATCTAGACACTGCATCTTAAGGCAGTTTGCAGCATGTGGCACTAAAACTTTTATTCTGATTAATTTAATCTACTCAGTTTGCCAAAGACAAGACAGCTTGACATGCATATCATAGTATTGTTGCAACAACATGGTGATGCCCTAGCAAAATCTAAAGAAATGAGGTAGCGTAGTAGCGTATACATCAGTGGTTCTCAATTCGATTCGATTCATCAAACATGTTTTAGCTTATCAACTGCACAGTGCTGCACACGTGTCTCTGGTGCCTTAATTTAACACTGTTTTAAAGTCATAAAAGATCAGACTTTGTTTATGTTCCCTGATTATTAAGCATAAATATGATGTGACTTGATGCGGTGCATGAGAAGTGTCTTTGCTTTATTAGAGTTCCTTTCTTTCTCGTTGATCTAGGGTACCCAATCAAGGGTAGTCTTGATTGGCATGCTGCCTTGATGGTCAGAGGTCATAACCGTGACAGATCAGCTGGGAAATAGTCTCCATCACCCTCAAATGCATTCCGAGCCCCAGCCCCATATGCCAGGCCATGCTGCTCCATAAATATCCGTACAGTTCCCAGAAACCTTTTCCCCCATCCCCAAAGGATGTCTTTTGGTGAGAGAGGGGAGCACAGGTGATCCAATTTTAAAAAAAGAAGACAATTTTCACCTGCTTTTTTAGCTGACGGACACTTCTTCACTCCTCCCTCCTCATGCTGCATGTCTATTAACAGCTACGAAGGAGCGACTTAACCTCCAGAAACAAATCACTTTATTTTTGGCAGCCATTCGGCAGCATGGCTAGACGGGTGCTAAAGCCGCCCAGCTGTCCCCTGACCTCCCCTCCTTCCACCAGGTCTTTTATTCTGGGTGCAGGGCTGTCTTTAGGGCTGGATTAGTTTACCTCTGCAGGGTTATCTGCCTTTTGCCTGAACCCACCCCCCCAACAAACACACACACAAACACACGCACACACACACCACACACAATTTATGCCTGCCTTTCCCGTGACTTCTGTATTTTTATGCTTAAATAAGCAAATAACATCATACAAAAAAGAAAGATTTTGACATTTGCATCTACATTTGTATCTCAACTAAATGTTGCATCATTAAATACATAGCCAGCAAAAGTCACAACATTCATGTTCCTCTGGGAGCACGAGGCCAGGAATCTTCACAGCTGACAGCTCACTGCTGAACTGTATGATAGTCAAAGTATGATAGTCTGAAAGTCACAGAATCATTCAAAGAAGTCAGAGAAGAAGCTTTTTAGTTACATTTTAGGTCACACAAAAGTAAAATACAATGGCTTTTTCAAGTCTTTGATTTCCCAATGAATCTCTAGAGGTTGTCATACTGTTTCCCATTAGGGGGATTGTTCCCTTCACTAAAATAGGCCAGTTCTCTTAATATTCAACCCTCATTACTAGTCCTCACTGTGACACTGGGGGTTGTTATCTGAGCGTAGTATGTCCCGCAAGATCATGAGATGACAAGGACAAGATGACAAGGCACTTAAAGTTTTGCAGTAAAATTGTGATTTGTATTCTGCTCTCTCAGTTTAAGAGTTTCTCAACCCCTCCTTTAATGTCTGTTTATTCTGAGGCATGGAGAATAATCTCATTAGCAGTGCTGCTGCCCATGGTGCCTGTGGAATATCAGCGCAGTGGCAGCACTCACACATGCACTTGTGAAACATATATGCGTCATAAGTATTGTTACAACATACATTTAAGCTAATTGAGCAAAGTGTCTTATGATCTTTTAACTTTAAAATCAATACTTCAGTACTGATATTTATTCTGAATTACAGAATCCTCAAGAGGAGATGCACTGAATGGATGAAGTCGGCATGTGTCTGGGGTTAAAAATCCATTATTGAAGTTTATGGATTAGAAACCTTGTGCATAGTTTTGTATTTTCTGGTTTGCAAGCCAGATTTGTATGCAAGTCATGCAAAAGTAATGAATGCATCAGATTTAAGTAAAATGTATATTTGGTGCCATTTCCTTTAATATCCATTGCTTTGCACATTTCAGCTCCAGCACTGTGTGTCATTTGCTGATAACAGCTACAGTGAGTGAATAAATAAATAAATAAATAAATAGAGCAGAATTTACTTACAATTGCTTCCTTATCAATTCTGAAATGTAACATGGTTGTCAACTGCTGTTGACAGACTCATGTAGGTCATGGAAACCAACTGCTGCCAGCAGCCTGATATTGCAAACATTTAATAAGTTTCAGCCTTGGCATGTTGTCTTTTACTTGTGCCTTGAGTCCTTCTTTCAACAGTCAAACCCACCCCATCCCCCCTCCCCCCCAAAAAAAAACATACTACCATATACCATTTACCTCATTTGGTCAGCCAAGACATACTGGGTGCCCAATTTTTGCTTTTATAGATCAGAACTGGAGCTTTGAGACTAACATTTCCATCAAACACTAAAAAGAAATAATCACGCACTTTTTCTTTGAAACACATCACCAAACTTTTACAATTTGCCCCGCATTCACACTTTGTTAAATTTACATAGACATGTCACAGTCCCAAAACTCTACCATACAGCTTTTCAGACAACAGGGCCTGTTTTCACAAACTACCTCTGGGGTAGAATTGTTGATCTAGGAAGTAGATTTGGATCTAAGATCAGTCAGGAGCGCCCTGGCGTTGTCTAAAATGACCACCTTTAGCAGTTAAGTTTTATTTTTACAGCTCACAATCATACTGTGTCATAAACCACAACCACATCCACGTCTGCATCTGGTGTGAGCGCGTGGGTTATAAGAAAAGATTTGGTGACGATTGAGGTCTATTGTAAGCAGCATTAGCATTAGTTAGAAACATCCCTGATTGCCTTAAAACATCCCTGATTGTTTCTTTATTTCTCTGGTAGAAGATGTTCCTTAGTTTTTGCCATACTGTTAATTTAAAGCCAAGCCAGCGGACACACCAAAAAGCAAGCAGAAGTGATTTTTGTGAATAAAATCAGCCACTGTGTGGAAAAGAGCACAGAAGTGTTAATCATACAAACTGAACCTTTATCAGCAGCCCGACAGCTCAACATTATCTTTAGCTAATGATGTCTTTGTTAACCTTTAGAGGCAGTTTGATTATTCTTGTACGGTCAGTTATCTACATGAAAATCAGATCACTTGTTTAGAAGTATCTGTCAGTGATAACTGCTTTGCTGATGTGCGTCCAGGCAGGTTCATATGATAGTGCTGATTTAATGCTGCCACTAATTATGCCTGGATGCCTCCATCAAATTAAAATACACCCTGGTATTTAGAAGTGGTATTTTGGAAGAGCATAAAGTGTAATACACTGAGTGGAAATTATCTAGCTCTCTTGCTTGGAGATGCCTTTGAATTGGAGGACCAGAAATAAATAGCTTTGTCAGCTAGCGTTGGCCTTGGGCGCATCGCGCCGTTGCGGAAGTGGCGGAGGGCACAGCCGTTTTAAGACAAGCTGCTGGCATGTGCTGACGGAGGCAGGGCCACTGGAGCTTGCGCTGTCTTGGCAAAGGCTATTATGAAATGGCCTGAATGACACAGGTTCCAAATATGGACCCTGAAGAACCAAAGCCAAGTGAACTCTCTCACCCTGCCTTACTCACAAGGGCCAGCATTTCACCGCAACCGAGAGGAATTAGTTGTGTGTTTTTAAGCCACAGCTACATAATCAAAGGGTGGCATGTAGAGAAATGCCTGTGTTCTTGTCATGCCATCAGTTATAGAGCCTTTTGTGCATCTATTGAGCTGAACATTGCAGTCTTTAGGCCCCACGGCTGTACAGTCTGAATCACAATAGTTTCAGCACAAGGCCTACATACCATTTCTATCTATGCAATGCTCTGTAGGCTTATGCACACTGGCGCCATTAGCGTTCTGCCCTCACACCACTTAATCACTACTTCCTTGCAGTCTAAGAAGCTGAGAAAATGAATCAAACCCTAACAAATAGCGTTCATGGATTATGATGAAGTTAAAATACTTAGATTTTTTTTTTTATGACATTTGGTTGCAAATGTTTGTGGACTGATAAAACTACTGTGGGAAAATTAAATTTCCAGAAATAGTTATTTGGAGCAAAACTAAAGAATCATTACTTTTGCTCCTGTTGAGTATCTTCAAATGATGGGTCTTATCCGCTGAAGTGGCATTCATGTTTAAAAAACGAAAGAATCTTAACAAAATGTTAAAGCTCCACATCTTTATCATATGCTCTATTTTATGGATCAAAAAATTACCTGAATGTATTTCTAGCAGTTGACATAGAGGTATTGACATGATGAAGCATCCAGACTGGTCTCATTCAGTAACAATTGTACTGTCTGGATCACAGTGCTTTTGGCAAAGGACTGCCATCCCATCTCTACCTTTGCAACACCCTGTGGGTTTGCGTGCATTGATGCCAGCAGCTGTCCATGTTTGTGTGCTCTGTCTGGACTCTCCAGAGGATGTGCAGGCCAGACAGTCTGTACAGCAGTTAATACTTGACCGATTCATAGAGCGCTTGCAAGCCACGGTCATCAAGTCCACATTCTATTTTGTGGCGCTGCATTCACAAGAGAAGCTACAGCCTTATTAGGGCTAAGAATCAGCCACTTTGCATATCAACAGTGTGATTTTAGTCCAGCTTGTAATAGCTGACACTGATTCAGTCTTGTCCAGGCTTGGCTCAGTAACTAGTGGTGTAACTTTAACAAAGGTCCTGCAGTCTGGTGCACATCTAATACTGAACTTTAGTGTCTATTAGGCTTCATTACATAGAAAAACCTGTCTAGACAACTGATAAAACGTAAAACGAATGAATGTGTGGGGTGTGGTGGTCTAGTGGTAGGATACTCGGCTATGACCCAAGAGGTCTCAGGTTCAAATCCAACTTCCACCATTGGGTTCCTGAGCCAAACCCTTAAGCCTGAGTTTCTCCAGGGGGACTGTCCCTGTAATCAGGAATTGTAAGTCGCTCTGGATAAGAGCATCAGTCTTATTAACATATTTTAGGTGAAGTGATCAAAACAGACTGAAGATGCCAGATAGCTGACAGATTTTGGAACAAGCTTTTAGAAATGTGTGTGTAGGTTTCATGAAAGGTTTGTGTACCTTTTGAATGTAAAGCACGCACGGCTTAAACAGCATCAGAAAGAACTTTAGTCATTTCAGTAACAACATTAAGAATCTCAGTTAGACTTGATTATGTAGTTTGGGTTAGGGTGAGCAAAGCACACTCAGTTAACAGCCGTAGAAGCCATCTGATCTGGTCTTTTTTATTTTGCTAGTCAAGACTGGGATTTTTGCAGCATTCAGCGACAGCTTGTAATTCTGAAATTTATAGCCTTGGAATAGGAAAAATCCGAGAAAAACTATTTTGGGAATTCCTGCTCAGTAAATTGGGATGCTGTACTAAGCTGAGTACTAAGTTTTGTGCTTGGAACCAGTGTGAGAAAATGTTGCTCATATTAACAATTTGATCTGGTTAATTTAGTCTTTTTTAGCACATTTTTTAGTGTTTTTTCCCAAATTGTTTGTATCCAAACAAAAACATTTCTAAGTAATTGTAGATCGTGCCTAATCCTTGCCCAGTGTCTGAAACAGCATGTCATCACATTTTACCTCATTTCTATTACCTGAAGGTCCTGGGTTCAGTTCCTAGAAGGAGCGCTATGGGTCCTTTCTGAGTGTTTATGTTCTCACCATGTCTGTGTGTGTTTCCCCCCAAAGTCCAAGGACAGGTGAGTCGAAGATGTAAAATTGCTCCCTAGGTGTAGTGGCCATCAATGAACTAGCAACCTGCATGCCATGTCTCCCTATGATTGAGGAGAAGGTTTCCAGCATCCCTCATGACCTTGATTAAGATGAGCTGCTTAACATTGCGTGAAACTGTCATGGAATGAACAGCCACAAAATAACTAGAAATAAAAGCTATGTTGATTACATAGAAAGAACATTTTCGCCATCTCCTGAAAGCCACCATTTTGTTTGGATGGTGCTTCAATGCAAGTCTTTTTGAGATTGCCTAAAAGCTTTAAGCATACAGCTTGCACAATGCCAGCCTGATGGCTATGAGCAGCTTAGCTAAATTGAAAACCTAAGTGTCAAACTTTGAGCACTAAACATGGCAGACTGACCACTAAAGGAGTAAGTCTGTGCACTTGTGACACACCCATGATGGTGAGAGATAAAGGATATATAATGAAAATGCTCTTTTAGGCCTTTTGAACTTGTCCTACAGTTAATGCTGATGTGAGGCCTTCTAGTAATAGAATTGACACTGACGTTATTGGATGAATTGGACTCATTCCGAGAAGTGAGGTGCTCATTAGTGGTACTGCTGTGCTTGCAGTTATATTTAGAAATTCTTTTGCCACATTGACACGCTGCAAAATCTTAGCATGTGCTAATAGAAGTTGCTGCTCCCTTAGAGAGAAGAGTGTCCATATGATGTAGCATCGATTGAACAGGTGTTCTGGCCTAAGTTTGAGTGTGTGTGTTCTTTAGGATGAAACAGAGAAGGTGATGTTACTATACATGCTGCAGAACAAACTAGACTAATGATGAAAGCCCTGCTGAAAGGATTCACAAGCACACATGCACACACACACTGAAGTCCCTAGACAGACTCATATGACACCAGGGCTAGAGTTCACACACATGCAGACACTCTTGCACACACACATGGGATCAACACATTATCGTGAGTAGTGGTGGTGTGTGTCACACAGTAATGGCCTCTCAGGCCGTGAGTCAGGCTGGTCTTCAAGCGTGCCGCTATGTACTTAAACCTGTAAGAGCATTGCTTTGCTGCATATGGCTCTCGTCCATGTGTTCTAACCACTTGATAAACAAGCTGACACTTTATAGATGATACAGCAATGGTCTCAGTCTGTAGACTTTACTTGCACTGGTAAAAAGCTCCAGTTTTTCAAAACTACACTCTGTGCAGGTTATAGTGCACCAGGCCTGGATGATGTCTGTGAATAATTTGAATAAAATTAGTTTGTTGAATGTCAGGATAATTGAAAGAAATATGGTGAGTTTCTAAAATGTTTTGGGTGCAGGGTGTGCATTTGGGAAAGTATTGCTGATCACAAGCGGTCGTTCTGAAGGCCTAAAATAGGGGGTTGCAGTTTTTTATTATGGTAATAGCCATGATGGTGTGGGGAGTACGGACATGATTTTTTCTTGACTGGACTGGGAGGGACATAAACATAAATTTGGGACCTGAAGGTTAAATTAAATATTCTGATCCGTCAGGTAGGAACCAAGGGGATGGCATTCCGCCTCATTCCACCTCAGTCGCCTATTGATTATCAACTTAGACTCTCTGCTTTTGTAGGATACTGTTCTAACATGAACTAAAATCACATTTCAAATAATAACAACCCTATTTTACCTTTTGTGTTTAAATTGTTTCAGTGTTTGTGAGCTCCTGCTGGTGTGGGTTGCCTCACATGTGCAGTAAAGGAATGAAGGTTCTGGTGCTTCATCCATGTGCTTGACATATAAATAAAACAAAGCATTACATACATTTTAGAATTTAACAATCCTTCTAAATTACTGGAACTTAATGCAAAATGATGAGAGCTTTCTTCAGGTGGTGTGTCACTAAATACACAGCAGAGATGTGCAGATTATGCCCTACTGTAGAGATCCATGGATTTAGGAATTATAAGAGAATAAGAAATTAAATGTTCATATTATTTCATGTATACCGCTAATAGCAGGCCCTGTCCAGCCCTGCAGTAGGATACTAAGGTAGGAACAGATTGTATGGAAATGAAAGCAATTTAGCTGCATCACAGCTCTGTGACTCTTTATAAGAGTTCAGCGAATTTCCCATTAGAGTGGCATGTTAATTAAAGCATGTCATGGAGTGGATCGTGTGCTTGAGGATTCATATTTTCTTGAAAAGGAATATGATCTTCACAAGTGTCTCGAACCGATGTGCTGAGATGTCCGTTCTGTTCACAGTGTCTTATGAAATGTGAAACCTCCAGAGTCAGTGGACTCAGAAAACACAAATCAGAGCGAAGCAGTTTTTATCTGAAGAACACGAGGAGATAGCTGAGTATAAACCCTGGCACTCTGTGTTTCAGGATTGAAGCAGCCTCTCAAAACCCTGTAATGGTCTGTAGTAGTGCTGCCACCTTGTGCTGATAATACCACATAGTCTGTGTTTAAAGAGGTTGAACAGCGCAGTCCAGTGGTGATGTACAGCTGCATCTCCTCCAGCACGGCAAAATCACTAAACCGTGCAAGAGCAATAATAATTAATTACTTTGTCTGTTAATATTATTCTTATATTGCAAGTGTTTTTATTATTATTTTAGAGATCTGAACCTACAACCTTCTGAGCTCAGGGACTAGTCTCTAACCGCTAGGCCACTGCTGCCCCGAACGCTGGTATCATAATATTAGGCCCCATAATTAGAATAATTAATGTTGTTACTATATGTTTGTGTTATTTGACTGTAGTGTCTCTATAAATAAAGTCCAAGTTTCTCTGCATGAATGTCTCAAAGGAGACAAGCAGTCCAGGGGCCATGGAAGGAAGCCGGTCCAGGTAATGGCTCACCAGATAATCAGAGCGTGAAACCAGTGGTCTCTTATGTGCACATACACACACACACACACACACACACACACACACACACACACACACACACACACACACACATACACACACACACACACACACACCTACACACACACCCCTCTCTTTCTCTCTCTCTCTCTTTCTGGAACACAGCAGGGGACATGAAGGCTGGTAAATACACATGCTTAGGGACTCAGGACCCCACTGTGCTCGGCCAAAGACTGATATGCTGCAATTTCTGGTTCTGAATGTAGAAAATGTAGAAGAAAATTAGACTTTTAAGAATGTGTGAGTTTGTATGTTCACCCTGTGCTCGTGTGGGTTTTCCTCAGAGTCCTCAGGTTTCCTCCCACAGTCCAAATGCACATCTGGCAGACTGGAGATGCTAAATTGCCCTCTAGGTATGACTGTATGTGTTTCTACATTTTGCTTCACCACTGCCCTCGGCAACCCTTTATATGATACGCAGCTCCTACATTCCGTGTAAAAGTATGATTTTTTAAAGGTGGTTATTTCTGCTTTTATCTGTGTGACATGCTGTCGTTCATTTCCATGGATAATAAATAAGAAACACAGATAATATATCATGCTTCAAAAACCTCATTCACTTGGCAGTTTGCATTTAATTACTCAATTTGTGTTTGTTGATGTGGCAGAGGTGCACACAAAGCTTTTGATAACTGATTAGTCACATTTGCCCCAAAGCTCCAGTGCAAAACTGTAGAACAAGCTTCAGACATCAGTCCCGGGACCTTATTTATAATAAGGATAGGGGGAAATAGTGGAAATCATTGAACCCAGTGCCTTAAAGTCTGTACTGGACATCACAGACAATAGGCCTTAATTAGAGCAAACATTCCAAAGCCTCCTCGGACGACTTCCTTTCTTTCCTGCGTGAGGTCGGCGTGTGCTTTCCTACTTGCTTTGTTTGGCTTGCAGCAGCGGCAGTCGAGCATGCAGGTTTCTTTTGTTTGAGGCTGCGTGTCAGAGGGCGAGCTTACAGCACTGCGTGTCAGTGTGTGTCAGTGTGCATTAGCTTTCATGGCCACATTTAACCCGAGACTGTGGTTTGGAGGCAAGTCTTTAACAAGCATACTGCACCACAGACAAGAGAGCATGTCGGTACCACACAGTGTTAATTTGCTTTTTTAAAAGCTCAATATTTCCCTTTTAAATGAGAACATGATATTATCTGAGAAGGAACATTAAAGAATCATAACATCATATCTTCAGGAGCTGTTTTAAACATTTATACACTACATGTCTGAAAATATAAAGACACTCATCCAGCATTTTTAGAAATCAGAGGCAATTAAAGAGAGCTTTCCCCCGTGTAGCCTCTTCCTCTCTGGGCAGACACTGAAATTGTTATTGGAACATTGCTGTGAGGATTTAACTGCATCCACAAGAGAATTAGGTCAGTCTGATACATAAACATCACTATAATTCATCCCAAAGCTATTGGGTGAAGCTCAGTCTAGAGGATGCATTTTCACAGCCCAAAAGCAGAAGGCTGATGCTTGGCTTTGGCTATGATGACCTTAGGCTCATGTGTGGCTGCTCCAGAGTATCCCGTTCTATTAACACCACTTTTCAATGAATATTAATTAAGTTGTGTGTGAGCATTTTAATGCCTGTGTCAGCAATGACTGCAGCTTTTTTCTAATGGTATTCATTGAGAGGGATATGGGGACACCTCTGAAGACATCTAGAGACCACTTTTTTTCCAAAGAAAGGGAAGTGAAGTGAAAGGGACCATGAGTACACGGCCCAACACGCAGTGAACTGCAAAAGAATTACACTCAATTGCATTTAACAATTGCAGCAATTGAAAGTGGCCAGGGAGAAGTGACAGGGACAGTACCTTGCTCAAGGGTACCTCAGGGCAACCTACTGGCCTGGGATTTTGGACCTTCTGATCCTGGGGCCTAGTCCCTTACTACTAGGTCACCGCTGCCCAAACCCAATACTGATATTGAAATCAAATGGCCTACCTGCTGATACTGCTATTGATCTGATATTTGTTTATTTACCACATATTACTATGACCTGTTTTAAAGCCTACACTAGTACTTTAGCTATGATTAATTACAGCATGTTTGAGAATCTAAAAGTAGGTTATCATGCAAACTATCCAATCATAAAAGCAACTTGACATCCCACTTCCTGTCTAGATTTCCCCTCTGATATCTAATCCAGCATTTTTTGCTGATATCAATCCAGTGCTGATACAAATCAGAATAAAAATATCTAATCTGGCACTGGTGGGACATACACATAGTATGAATACAGCAGCTAAAAAGAGGAATATTTTATTTTATCACGATTCAAAAAGACCACGTAATGAACCTCTGTCATGTACATTCGCTCTCATTGTGGGACACGAAGTAAACAGTAACAAAATAAACATCCCATACTCAGTGTTGTCATGTAAATAAAACATTCAGGGAAGGCTGTGTGGCCTAGAGTGATAGATATGTAAGTAGAAATCAATGGCAATCAAACATGCCAAATTGTCTAAAAGTATAAGGCCCAACGTGAAGTCTTGGTAAGGAAGAAAATCAACTCAACTGACATTAACAGTCATACACTGTATGTGATAACAGCAGGCTCCCACAATGAGCTGCAAACTGTTAATGACTCAGCAAGCAGCACTAAAAAAACACTGGAAAAAGGAGAAGAAAACAATTACAGACTTATTAAGTGAAAGAATCTTCACCCCAGAGACTAAAGGCCTAATCCACCTGACAGAAGTACAGCATGCTGTAAAAACACCCCCATCTCCACACATCATGTGACTTTTAACGACTTTCTTTAACAAACTGCAGCCTCAAAGGTTCTTGCACGGACATGGCTAAAAGATTTCCTGGGGGACGAATTAAAGGGTTTTTTCCCCACTGTGAGGACACTGTGAGCCTTGGGCTCACTCTTCCTCCATCATTATTGATTAGCAAACTCTGCTGTGATGATGGCTGCTTGTTATGTCACAGCTCACATAAGTGGAGAAGAGCGCCGTCCTGTTCGGCTCTCTTCCACCAGCCAAGTGGGTGGCAACAGTGTTCATGACATTTCTAATTATTGGGCTTTACATAAGAGTTTTCAGCAACTATCGGTGATGACGATCGACCTGGAGCTGTGGAGGAAAGAAATTCCACATCTACCAGTGGAAAAGAAAATCAGTTTAGAAAAATCTAATCTGCATAATTATCCTTTTAATTTTAAAGATACAGAACTGTGCAAAAGTTTTAGGCAGGTGTGAAAAAATGCTGTAAACAAAGAATGCTTTCAAAAATGGAAGTGTTCATCATTTATTTTCATCAATCAACAAAATGCAGTGAATGAACAAAAGAGAAATCTAAATCAAATCAATATTTGGTGTGACCACCCTTTGCCTTCAAAACAGCATCAGTTCTTCTAGGTACACTTGCACACAGTTTTTGAAGGAACTCAGCTGGTAGGTCATTCCAAACATCTTGGAGAACTAACCACAGATCTTCTGTGGATGTAGCTTCCTCACATCCTTCTGTCTCTTCATGTGATCCAGACACACTGGATGATGTTGAGATCAGGGCTCTGTGGGGCCAGAAGAACTGATGCTGGTTTGAAGGCAAAAGGTAGTAACACCAAATATTGATTTGATTTAGATTTCTCTTTTGTTCGCTCACTTTGCATTTGGTAAATTGCTAAAAATAAACAATCATTATTTATATTCCTGAAAGCATTCTTTGTTTACAGCATTTTTTCACCTGCCTAAAACTTTTGCATAATAATGTATTTGATCAACCAGAGGTGTCAGACTCACTTTTGTGACATACAAGTCTGTCTGATGTTACTGAACAGCTCAGTGCAGTTTGAGGCACCTGTGAGATGATTTGCACCATGCTTACAGGAGGGGCATCAGCTGCAGGAGAGTAACGCTGGGTTTAAAGCTCTAGGACAAGCTTTAGACACCAATCATGTCTAAACTCACTCACTCACTGGTCAGGGGAATTTAGAGAAAGGGGGACACTGTATGGAGTGAAGTGACTATTGTCATTTTCAAACACTGCAGCACACACTGAGTCACAACGAAATGCAACCTCTGCATTTCACCCATACACATCGTGCAGCCATTTAAAGCACCCGGGGAGCAATGATGAGGATGGTACCTTGCTCAAGGGTACTTCATGGTCACCTACGGATCTGGGATTCGAACCCACGACCCTCTGATCCTGGGGCCAACTCCTTAACCAGTAGACTACTGCTGCCACATATATAGAAATTTTGCATAAATGTGATTTTTGAGTGAACTATTAATATTTAATTTTTGTAGATTTTTTTTTTTAGAAGCAATGGACAAAACAAGAGCAGCACCATCATCATCCACGACTTCTGTTTAAATTAGGGTAACACTTACATTCAGCTAAATATATATCAGTGAAACTGAAACTTAAATTGAATATAACAGATTCCCTTAATACCCCGATCCTAATCTTGAATATAACAATAAGCATCTATAGATCTATAGATGGACCGTTGAATTAAGGTGGGACCAGAATGAGTTATGCTGTTAATACAACCAAAGGGTAGCAGGAGCTCCAGTTGTTAATGTTCGAACTCCTGGCCTAATGCTGCCTTTATGTGCTGGTTGGAGGATCCTACTTCCCATTTGCGTTCAAGTGCTTTGTTGATTGATCAGAATAAAAAATGGTGGATGGTCACTACTTATTGTACCAATAAAGTAAGTCAAACAAACTGTACATTAAGCAAATGTAATATTCTTGGCACGATGCATTAAATGGTGCATTAAAAATTATGTTAAAAATAAAGAAGTAGCTTCCATTATTGCACGTCTCACTCCCGCCCCAACTTTGAGAAGATGAAGGTCACGTCAGAGGGTGTGACTTGTGGAGATGTTCTTGTGCAACTTGTACTGAGCATAATTCCAGAATAACAGCACATAGAGGCACTCAATTCACACACTTGCTGAAAATCAATGTCCTGTTCTCAATAAAAACTCAACAAAATACAGGCAAATGGTTTACGATGCAAAGTTTTGTCCATTATTTGAAGATCAGATGCACATAAACTTTCATTCCTTGCTGGCTGTTAGCTTTCTAGCTCTAGTCCAGTTTAGTGCTGCTAATGAGAGCAATAGAGCAGCAGGTTCCAATCAATGAATGTTTATATCAAGTGTCGTATATGCAGTTAACTGTACCTGCTCCTCCAGGTCCTTGCTCTCAAGTTGTGCTTTCAAAGGTAACTATAGCTTTCCACTAAGCTATTGCTTTCATTCATTTTCTTCTGGTTAATCTGCCCACAGTCCTCCTATGAGGACTGTCCAGCATAGTCTGCTGAATGTGTTCTACTAACATTCCCAAAATGACTAGTGTTGTAGGCATCAGCAGTGTGTTGTGCTTGTAAGAGCAGATGTGCTATAGATGTGCTATAATTACAGAGAAAAAGTGATCACCTTAAGAAAAATGGAAATCTAATTTTTTCACAGAATATTTTCATCTAAGAGCCACAGATTCACAGCAGCAAGCGGTGTGAGCAGTTGGGTTTCAAGCCACATGTCTCTTTTCTGCATAGCGTAGTTGTTTGGGAGAAGGTGTTGGACAGGTCATGGTGATTCTGGGAAATCGTTTGCTTTGTGAGTTGCAAAGCTCCACAGTGCGGTCCACTGGGCATTTGTATTGAAGCTGGTGTAGGGAGCCCCTCTGGTGCAGGAAGAAATGGGAGTGGACCCTTGGTGGAGGTGCTTGGCAGGGCATGGGGGAGTTCAATATCTGGCGATGCAGATGCTCCTGAAAACTAAACAGCGGCTCCAGCAGGTGTGGCTCCCTTGGAGAGTTTTGGTAGTTCTCCTCCAGCAGGAAGTGAAAAGCTCTTCGATGGGATAGCTGGACCTTTTTCAGGACAGGCCTCCGAGGCTGCCAAGTTCTCATAGGTTGCTCAGGTTCTTCCGTTGTATAGGGGGTTACAGGGTGTACAGCCTGTACCACTGGACTGTGGAAGGTGATCCGTGATCCAGGAGGCACCTTGGGAACAGCTGAAGCTGAGGGCAGGATCTGGCTTCTTCCTCTTTTGTTCAGTGTCTTTTCAGAACAATGGCGTTCTCTGATTGGAGCATTCTGAAGATCATCAGTTGTATAGGCTTGTTGAATGGCACCACTTTCTAGCTTGACTGGCCTTCAAAGATAAAGTTTAGAGTAAAAATCTAGTTGTTTTATTATGTGCTAATTGCTTGCATCAGGTGATATATTGCCTTAGAGGAGCATATTATCTCAAATATGTAGAGAATAATGGAATCCCATTCATTATTATAACTTTTCAAAGCCCATTTACACTCTTCGAGCTTGACTAGGATTTAGCTTTCAACCCAATTTAGAAGTTGCTGCTGCTTACAGTTACATTCATAAATGAAATTGGCAGTGGCTAATGTAAACGGACTCTTAACAAGCACTTCTGTTCCTCCTGTCTCACTTCAAGGTACTTGTCACTTGCCTTTCAGGGACAGGCTACATTTCAAAGCCATTTCACAGTTCAAGCTCATCTCACACTTTACTAGTTCACCGTCTCAGCCAAGCATTCCTTTCGCTCTCATTAATTTCATTTCAGCTGATAACTATGGAAATCTTACGCTCTCATTCAGTCTCTCTTTCTCCCTCTCAATTCTGAACACTTAACCCCTCTCTCTGCGTCTCGCCGGCACCTCCTGCCTCTGATAAAGCCGCTCTCTCACATTGTGGCAAAACTAACCAGGCTTTAAATCATCAATAGGCAGAAAATGACTCTGTGTGCATCTGCTGTGTGAGATATCGACTCTGCTTTTTCAAAATTACGCTTGGGGGAAATTTAATGAACACCACAGAGAGAAGTTCATTCCTTGGGGGGGTGGAGGGGAATGCAGCTTTACAGGAGCTAGACCTGGGGATGTTTCTGAGTAAAAAGACCGAAGCACTTTTATTTTCATTCTGGCCACATGAAAGGGCTACTGAGTGTCTACTGCACAAACCAACCTTCAGGGGTGGGTTTGATCTTTGGATTCACTTGTTTAGAGGTTATTTTAATGAGCATCCTCATGGAGAACATTATACCTGCATCCAGCTCGGCATGGTGGCCTCTCCAGGCTTTTGGATTTGATGGCTGGTAGGTATCCCCTGGCTCTAGTGCATCCAGTGCCATTTACCACCAGGGTACATCTAAGGAGACCATTAAAATGAGAAATATGGCCACTCACTGAGATGCCAGTGGATTTGGTCCACCTACATTCACATTTCATCACAACCACAATGCCCCTTTCACATTAACAGGTACTGACTGTAGTCAAACTATTACTGCACAATTTATCGTAATGTAAGGTTCATTTAAAAGGTATAGTTGAAGAAAATTATGAAAAAAACATCTAGGATTACATTTGTGGTCCATGTAACATCAACAACCTTACAACCTTAGCTTACATGGCATTGAAATGAAGTTAATTCATTACTTGGAAGTGACACGGGCTGGCAGGTTGAGGCCAGATATGACTTGTCCCTTGGGAAATCTGTGTGACCTTTTGGCATTGGGGTCAAAAGCTAATGTGCTGCTCACAGTTGGCAGGCTCTTAAGACTCTGAGTGTCCTCTCCATCATCCTCCTCCTCTTGATGAGTCCCACTGATCAGAGGGGGAAGTGTGACTTTCAGATCCTGCAGATTAAATAATATAATTATTCATACGGACATTCCACTATTTTGTACTTTAGCATATACTGTAAGATCTCAGACATCAACAATGACAACATGGCTGTGTGTGTGTTGCACTTGTATGTCAGGTATTCCACTTACTGGTTTCTTTATTAGACACACCAACTTTGTCCATGTATGTGTACAGCTCACCATGCACAGTTGATGTGTTGGGAAAAAAATGGCCGATGAGTATAGATAAAAGGAAGTTGTATCTAATAAACAGGGAAATCAGTTCATGTGCATGGTTTGCCTCTGTGAAGTTGGTGCCATGTTGACCCTATAATATCGAACAGAACCCTAAAAAATCTGCAATCACCAGTGATGTAGTTCTCTTTGGGGTTACCTTACGCTGTTGAACTGAAACTGGCTCTGAATAGTAAGACGGTACTGGAGAAACCTCACGAGAGGGTGACTGGATTCTTCTGGTTCTTCTATAACGTAGCATTTGAAAATGTGTCTCAGCTGGCCTGGGCATAGAACATAACGCTTTAGTTAACATACGTTTTAGTTTAGAGATCGATAATCAAACCGATGGAAATAGGATATCTGGACCGATGAACTAATATATAGGATAATCACAAACGTGTCTCTTAGAGGATCACAAGCAATGTCCCTTACCAGTCTCCAGCCTCGTCCATGGCAGTGTGTTTATCTGTGATACCCATCCTCTTCTCCTCGCATTACCTTAAAATGAGCAACATCTTAGAAAACGATGAGAGGAATGAAAGCAGCTACCAAACACATTGTAATCAACCATCTTAAACCTTCCAATCATATAAATAATAGTTTTTAATTAAAGCGGAGTTTTTTTCTCCAGCTATTTTTCATGTAATACAATAGCCAGCATGATTTCTAGAATTCCATTAATATGGGAATGCATTAGCATATAAATAGATGTTTTGTTGCATTTTCTGAAAATCTGTAGGAATAAAAAAAACATGGCAATAATTTGTCTATTACTCATCCAGTGAAACACTTTTACCCAATCCCATGCTTTAAAAGAAATGAATCAAACACACAATCCACCATGAAATAAACCGCCACCCATGCTTTTTCTCCAACCTTGTATTTTTCTCCTGTTCAATCTCACATTTGACTCTACATGGCCCGAAATGAGCCCCAATCAATCTAAATCAAAAGCAGCAGCTTCTGGAAGCGACAAAGATGTTGTTTATGATGTCTCTTACCTTTGCTTCGGGACTGTTAACTGGTCCAATGCCCCGCAAGAAAACGAAATGAAAGAATGAAAGTAGAGCTACAGGCTGGAAAATACATGTAATATAATATCCAAACTAGAAACCTAAAGAACAACAGGACCCTGAACTGCCTGCTACGGTCTGATCTGCTCCTCGCATGGAGAAGTCTCGCTGAGAGTGTGGACAGTTTCAGCCAAAAAATCATCTGGCTGCTGATTGGTTGTCCAGAGGCAGGACCCCACACAGAGCTATTGAGACATTCCTTCTTCTTCCACAACAAACCAGAGAAGCACCGAGTGTACCATGCACGCTTAAGGTGTGATCTATACAAATTAGGATGTGTACCTGCACTTCTATAGGCATTTTCTCATCCAGCTTTTCATCGAGATCAAGGGAGTTTATAGGAAGTCTTTGCTGAACAGCCCCTACTGTTCTGAGAAAGACGCTGAAAACTCAGTTCAGAATCAGAACTTCCACTCAAACTCATTCTCAGGACATTGGATGGAGCTCCATGAAAGTGAAAAGTGAAGTGAAAGTGAAAGTGACAGCCCTCGTCACAGCACAGCACACAGTGAACCACAACGAAATTGGACCTCTGCATTTAACCCATGCAAACACGTGCAGCAGTGGGCAGCTATTGAAAGTGCCCGGGGAGCAGTGATGGGGACGGTACCTTGCTCAAGGGTACCTCAGGGCAACCTAGTGGTGAGGGAATCGAACCCACAATCTTCCGATGCAGGGGCAACTCCCTCACCATTATATACACATTATACAAGCTGCGCATCCACAATTTACTCCCATGTCAGCAATGCATGCACTTTAAAGCGGTAGACGTGAGGTAGAGATACGGTTACGTTTCCTTTCGTTAGGCACAACTGCATGTTTGCCATTTTCAGAAACTGAAAACTACTAAACAATGGAATGTACAGCTATGAAATGAAAGAGGAGCTTCATATTGTTCTGATTTCTTATTGTTTTTTTGTTCCTTGCTTAGAAATGAACACACTGGAAGTTCAGCACGATGCTCAGCAGTTCCTTCTGCTTCATTTCTATACCTTTCGATTTTTCATTTTTGAATGCAATGAATATAGAATATAGAAACAGTGTTGAATTATAATCACAGTTTTGGGGGAATTCTTTCTTTTCTGAATAGCATGAGGTTTTTTTTTCACTTTTTTGAATGTTGCCTGACTCACTGCTTCTGAATGAGTTCTGCAGTTCAATCACCTTCTGGAAAATGCTCTTCTACAACCCCATTGCTGCCCACATCCTGTTTGTGGTGAAATATTATGTGCGGCTGCAGAGCCGGCTGTGCAACAGAGGGGAGAAAGTGTGCTTTAATCTACAGACAGGGTGACCAGCCCATCAGGGCCTCCTGCTGTGCTCTCCCAAGCACTCCACTACCGTCACTCACATTCCATACACAGCAATCATTACCTCGTCCCTCACTTCTCCCACACACACACACACACACCGCTTTAGCGAACACCATTCAGTTGGCCAGACATTTCCTGCTAGGCAATCAGTAGCCAGCAAACGACTGAAACGGAGAGATCACAGGTAGCTTTTGTAGGCCTACCATCCCCTACAGGAAGCACAACACTAAGCACATGCAACGACGTTCTCCTAGAAATTTATGACGCCACCGAAAGAGGCAATCCAGCCGAAGATTTCCCAATTTTTTAAAAAAACTGCCCAATTCTGCTCAGTGATTTTACAATAGTCTCAACATTGAGACTTTCTGACTTAAAGATGAAACCACTCTCTGATGACGCATCCTGAAGATCAGGCCAACATCCAATTTGGAGGCAGACTTTGAAATGTGTTTTTCCTCAGTAGCTGGATTTATAAGGCTCGGCAACAAGGGACCATCAGTGGATTTTAGCAAACTAGAGATTGTTCTTGAAGACTGCATGACAGACCTGTGTTTAGTAGAAAGTGCTGCAACAATATTAGTGTAGAAAACCAGATCAGACTGGCTTTGCTTCCTACACAGCTCAACTTAGATTGAAATATTTGTAAGCATGCTCTAACTCAGTATTACTGAAGCAGCCTGTTAGAGGTTTTCAATACTTAGATCCTGCTAATGAGTTTTCTTTAAGCGTGAGGTGTATAGAAGCCATTTGAGTGATGGTAGCTCCCTCTTGTGGAGAATTTCCAGCCACCTAAACACAGCTTTAGAGTCCTACAGATTAATCAAGAAAGATTGAAGCTTTTTTTAATAGTAATTTATAGATTTTAATCTAATAACCCAGATTGCCCTAGCAGTATTGATAAATGCAGTGCTACAAGAATATCGCACAAAACTCAGTGCTGGTTTTAGGTTGGAACGCTTTAACGCTTAGCACCCAGACCCAGTGAGACTACACACTGGCAACTTGGTCCATCAGCACCACTTCTTAAATTGGGGTGCACAGCACATGGTCTTTATTGAACTGGGCTAACGTAAGCTAGGGCGGATACTGGATGCTCAAGCAGATATTGATCTGGGCATTTCTTCAGTCACACAGTGCTCAACTCACTCAATTATTTTCATAGCTGCTTTTCCTAACCAGGGTCGTGGGGTGTGCTGGAGATTAGACCAGCTTTCACAGGACGAAAGACAGGGAAACACCCTGGACAGATCACTAGTCCATCACAGGAAAGACACACCACTACACACACACACACACACACACACACACACACACAACCAATTTAACATGTCCAATCCGCCTGCTCCTGGAGGAAACCCACACAGACACGGGGAGAACACGTGAAAGGACCCACTCCACAGAAAGGACCCAGACTGTCGTGCTTGGAAATCAAACCCAGGACCTTCTCACTGTGCCACCCCAGTGCACAACTGCTGTACTTAAATGTCTGCTAGCCCGTTTTACCAATCCAAGACCAAGCCCCTGTAAAACTACAGTGGTAATCTCACAAAAACCTCATAGGAAGAAACGACAGAACAGGTTAGGTACAGTTGAAAGGTCACCAAAACAAGCCGGCAGACTTGGTTTTTAAAAGAATGTAGTAAACATAAAGCCACTGTCAAGTGAGCAGCCACTCCTACGAATGCAGTGAAGGAATACTGTAATGCAACCTGTGATCAGAGAATACTCTCCGTTCGTATTGTTTTTATTCACATGTGTAGAACTCATGTCCATACAGAGTAATTTCTCATAACAATGTTGATTTCATGTTTCACTTCTATATGCTTGAGCCAAACAGAACGGTCATTGGGTTTAAAAAAAAAAAGAAAAAAGAAAAAAAAAAATAAAGAAAATCAAACACACGCACACCGAGTGTATTTTAAGTCACTGGATGTCTAATACATGCTGTTTACACCATGTAAATCTGCAGATGGGTGGAATGTTGAATTGCTGTTTATGGTCATGGAAGGGGTAAACAATAGGTTTCATATGTCCAAGAGCATCCTCCAACCACGCCACGCATTGTTAATAGAATATTTCTAACACTGTCAAACCTCTCCAAGTGCTCGACAAGTCGCCAACCAACAGTTTAAACAAAGAAATGAGGACTGGATGACGACATTCAATTCGTACAAAAACTCAGACTAACTCTGGTCTGGAAAGAAACATGGTCAAAAGAAACCAAAAGAAAGATGGTCCTTAACTCATCTGAACTGACTGCTAGCACTTATCACAATCAATCCAATGAGTCCACAGTCTAGAATGTAGAGAACAATTCTCCACAAAAAAGATGCGTGCGCAGTGTTTCTAGATCATTTGTTTGATCTAGAGTCCCTCAAATCAGCAACCCCCTCAAATCAGCAACCCTCAAAAAAAAAAAAAAAACCCTCAAAAGTCTGTGTGTAAGGGAGGTACTGGTGGATCCTGTGGAATTATCAAACTAGGGAGAGAAAAAAAATAAAAACTTAAAAAAAAAAAAAAATTATAATAATGGTGGTTGACGTGTTAGGAGAAAAAAACAAGAACTGATGTTTCATAAAAAAAAATGAACATGGTGATAAGCTCTAAAGCTTAAGAGAATGTCTTCCTTTTTTTCTTTTTTTTTTTTTTAACTTTTAGTTTTTATCTTCAATTTTTTTCCTCCTATTATAGTTGATTCAGTGCAATGCATGAAACGATAAAAGGGTCCCCCAGAATTGGTTTTCTTGCAGCTTTCTGTTGTAAGTGAAGGTGTCAGGCATTGCGCCGTTTAACTGGTGTCCATGGACTCCATGTTGGCCGATGAAGAATCTCTCTGGATGCTGTCGAAGATGGCAGCCAGCTCTGGGTTTGAGCTGATCTGTGACTGGAACTCGCTCATTAGAGGGCTCTTCTCTGCCTCAGGGATGGTCAGCAGGGCCACCACTGCTCGCATAGCTGATCGCTTCAGCTCATCCTGCTTCTCGAACTCCTGCTTCACAGAGTTTGCTTTTACCTATGAGAGCACAGGAAGAAAGGTGGGGCAATTAGTAGTGTCTGGCAACAAATTAAAACCACTCGTTGCAGGTTTGTCAATACTCTACCATTTAAATCCAATCCTATAAATTAAACCCATAAAAGGAAAGAAATAAGATGAGGTTGCAGAAGTGGTTTGGCCAAAAATTCCCCCAGTTATTTACAGATTATCTACATTTCATTTTGGCTGCGACCATGTCAGCTATGCAACTCTGGGGGTCTAGCAATACAAACATTTTTGGATAATTAAGGTTCCCAGTTCAGTAAGGAAAGGTTAGATTTTTATTAACTTTTAATACTTTAATGCTAAAATGTCTTCATCCTATTCAGCTATATTTAGACAGGTTTGGATAAGACAAATCAAGTCCTTAAGCTCTCAGATTGTCAAAAAGTAATCTGGAAATGGGTGCGTACTGTATAACCCATCTCCTAAAAGAATTCTGGAAGAGCCCCAAGAGGAGGGTGTATTGATATTACAAATTATAAATTTTAATTCACCGTTATGAAAGTGTTTATTATGTGTCTAAGAAAAGTCCTTTCATAAACTATTTTACAGACGACCAACCACATCTGGGTTTACAAACTACATGTGCTTGGTGTGTGTCCTTATATTGAGGACTGATTATTTACCTTTGTGGTGCAGGTGGCTCGAAGAGGCTCTACTAGTCTGTCCAGCCTCTGCAGCACAGCGCTAGGGCACAAAGTAGACAGTCTGGCTAGCATCAGGAATGTCAGCATCTAAAAAGGAAGAGAAATAAAAGAAATTAAAAATGCATTAAAATGATCTGTACAAGGGCACTTCATTTGTATACACCTAATCATTGCATTATGCAGTGGTACATTTGATATGAACCCCCCCCAGCTGTCCTATTTAGCTTGACTCATATTTTATTCTAGCCACACAAGCTGAATGGGAAAACACTACCAGGTCAAGATTCATAGTTTGGAGACAATAAACAACCATGGCCTACCTTGATGTCATAATGGTCTTTAAGTCCATCTTCGACATGGTTAAGAAACTCAAAGATGTCAAGTCTATCAAGGCAGCTGTCCAGAAGGGTGTACATGCATTCAAATGCAGCCTTTCGGATGTCCAGTCCATCATCAACTGTGTGTTTAAATGGACCCATTTCAACCTAAATAAATCCAAAGAGAAATCGAATAAGTTTCAAAATAAATAAATAAAAATAATTAAAAAACCCACATTCAGCGAGGGGGTGAGAAACGAATAAAAAAAGCTTGTAAATTTACCTCTCTAATGAGTTCTTTGCGCACTTTGGTCTCATTGTATAAGTGAGGAAGAACGGTATCCAAGAGGTCTCGGATAAGGGAGGGCTTATTATGGGCAGCAGAGTTAAATGTAACAAGGGCGACCCTTCGTACATTGAGATCCGGGTCTTCCAGTGTTTTCAAGAAATCACCTAAAATGTATCAAAAGTAATAAAACAATAGAAGCTGATGGTTAAACTGTCTTCAGTGTGGGAGGGGAGAAAACGAGTAAATGTTGCTTGTCCACAAAGCACTTACCTATGCAGTTTTTCAGGAGGGGATCAATTGTCTGGGGGTGGTCTGAAATTGTGAACTTCACAGCAGTAACTACTGAGCTTCTGGCATAAGATGATCCTGGAGGTAGACACAAGAAATGGAAGCAGTTAAAATGATGTCAATGGAAAAACAGTAAACAGCTTGATCACCAGTCTAATTCTGTTAGGAAGTGCGCAAATGTTTTGCCATTTAAGGAAAATGCATTTATATAAGAATATAATGCATTTATATAAGAAACATGGACATCCAGCTACATCTTCTGTCAGTTACGTTTTCTGACCCAAGCAAACTAGTTGACAATTATTACCTCTCAAGGCATGTTTGATGACTGACCATTTAAATGGAAAGATCCAAAAAGACATGATAGGTTTGGAATATATGGATGCGGCGCCCTATTGTTTAGGGACCAGGCCCCAGAATCAGAAGGTCATGGGTTCAAATCTCAGACCAGTAGGTTGCCCTGAGGTACCGTCCCCATCACTGCTCCCCGGGCACTTTCAATAGCTTCCCCCTGCTGCACACGTGTGTGTGGGTTAAATGCAGAGGTGTAATTTCGTTGTGGTTCACTGTGTGCTGAGCTGTGTACTCACAATGACTAGAAGTCACTTTCGCTTCAAGTGTATAACAAAGCATGCAAACAGAACAGGAACTTTATAACCAACTCAGACTAAGAAAGTGCATTCAATGCAGATAATTCATCGATGTTCAATTCTCATTCTTTTAAAGGCCCAAAACTATCAATCTTTTAATCGTCATGAATCAATCTTTATCCATAAAAACAAACTGTCCTAATTCCCAGCATGATGCTCACCTGATAATAGATAGCCCTTTAGCCTGGGCAGCAGAGTCTCTGGATCAATGAGGGTGAGTTTCCCCAGGCATTCGGCCACCACATTGCGGGTGCCCTCCTCTGTGCACTCGCAGTGTTTGAGCAACAAAGCCCATACACTCTCCACATAGGGCTTGAGGCCGGCCACTGAAGCAGAGCTGATAATTTCCTTAAGGGAGTGCAGCAACAGGTACTGCCGCTTGGGCTGACCTGAAATCTCCTGCAGTACGAAGGGCAGGTACTCAGGCAGGTTACCAACACTGATGCTGCCCAGCGCGTACGAGGCGGCAGACTTCACTTCCTCACTGGCTGAAGAGAAGGCATCCAGGATGACCGTTTTGAGTTCAGGCTGGCCACTCAGGTCCACGTGATGGCCAACTTCACCCAGGGAAAGCAGGGCTAGCAGGCGAATGGAGTCAGTAGAGCGCGAGTTCTTCACATCTTGGATGAACTGGCCCACAACTGCAGGGCCCTCTTTTGGAGTTAGAAAAACACATTTTTAAATATTCAATGTCATCAAAAATAGTAGCTGTATTACTATTTACAAAATGCATAATTTGATACCAGAGACCATCACATGCTTTTTTGGAATAGCTTTCCGTTACATTTGAGTATATTATCGCAAGTTCTTGCACATCATACAAATGAGTGAGTCATAAAAACGAATTTAGACCAGAAAAAGAGCCTGTAAATAATCAGCATCAACAGCATAAGGCATCAAATATTCTTACTCAATTTTTCAACACCAAAAAACATGGATTAGCCATGTCATTAAAACTACTTGGTCATGTAACTGTCATTTATCTCAACTATCTGAACATTTCTGCACTGTAGCAGGGTCACATTACAATCCTGTTAGAATTTTGTTGGCATGAACAGGTACGCTTAATCTGCAACAACTACACAAAGCTGCTTTGGCCAGCGTGTCTCAGTCCCATAGTTCCTCCCGGTGCCGTCTATTCTCCAGGGTAGGGATGCATATGCATAGCAATCAACATGTAAAAAGAAAACGCGATTCCTCAGATCAGACCACCTTATTTAATTTTTCAATGATCAACGTAGCGCCAAAGGCATCTGTGATTCACTGTGTGTGTGTGTGTGTGTGTGTATTATATATACACACACACTTAAGCCATTTTACCATAAATTAAAATGTCAAGAATAAGATGACTTACCTTTGGGACAGGCTCGGGTCAGCGCAGCCACACACTTGGCGATGGAGTAGTAGGACTGCTTGTGTGTGAGAGCAGCACTCTGTGCATACACAGGGCCAGTCAGCATCCGCAGCAAATCCATGTAGCCCAAGCTGGCTGTGCCGGTAGCCACCAGTGCCTGAAAAAACTCTAGCATCGCACTGAGGGCCCCTCCCTGGAGCAGCGGCGAGCGTACCAGTGCAATAAGCTCAGCCAGAATGGAGCCACTGATCTTAGAAAGGGAGTCCGGATGCACACGTGCCAATGTGGTCAGGAAGCTGATGGCCATCTGCGAGACATGCATGTCACTCTCACTGATGAGCGGCGGTAGCTCAGCCAGCACAGCATCAATCATGGCAGGCGTCACGCTATCACTGTAGTTCTTCACCAGGATGTCGAGAGCAGCCAGTGTGCTCAGCTTCAGTGCCCGCTGATTCTTGCGAAGGAAAGAGGCCAAGATGGGCACAGCCTCACCCAGAATGGGCCGCAGGTCAATCTTCAGCGGTGAGCCTGCTATTAGAGTTAGGGCTTTTACTGTGGTCAACCGGGTGATCTCATTCTTCAGCCGCTCTAGGAAAATGTGCAGTGTGCCTGGCAGGTCAGTACCTAGACTGTCCCCAAGATTGCAGATGATCTGACCCATGCAGGAGATGGCACGCTCTTTGACCTCTTGGTCGATGTCAGCCGCCTTCAAACGTTTGATGGTGCAGGCAAACAGGTCACTGATGTAGGGAGAGGCATCAAAGGCATCTGTCTGGTCCAGGGGCCGGATTACCCGCACAAGCTGCTGGGTGACCAGTAGGGCTTCAGAGGTGATCTTATAAAAGGGATCACCCACACAGGCCACTACGGGGGGCACCAAGGCCTGAACATGTGGGTGGAAGACTTGAGGCTGGTGGTTACACAGGATTACATACAAGCAAGACAGTGCATCAATCTTCAGATTGGAGGAGCTTGATTTATCGTTTAGAGAAAATATGATTCCTAGAAAGAAAAAGGAGAACAAAAAGGTATTGCAGATGGCACAGAAAGAATAATCTCAGCAAAAACACAGGCCTCTGAGGGCCCTTGCAAAAGAAAATTTGCATTTCTCAGAAAGCAAGTTTTTCAAGTTCCCCCTTTCAGCATTTCTAAGTGTCGCTGATACAACTGACAAAAGTTCTTACGCATAATGGCACTCATCCATTCTAGATGAATGGGCATGCCTGCACATAGGAAAGGCTCTTGCTGCTGTAAAATAAAGGGGGATGCCTAGGGCACATACCTGGGACGAGCACAGGGATGTGCTGAGTCAGGGCCCCAGGCAGCACATTCACCAGCTCTGTCAGCATGTTGAAGCAGCACTGTCTGGTCTTCACGCTCTTCTCCTTCATCTGTTTATGCAGTGCTTTCACTATCATGGGCACCTGCACAAACAGAATTTGCTTCCTGTCAAAATACTAAAAACACATGGCTATGCCTATAAAAGCACTAACAACCAAAGGAATAGCAAAATGCCTACATGAAATCACATTCAAATTTGAGACTACAGATGTTTGGTTCTACCTGACTCTGGAGCATAGTCAGTGGAGTTTCACCCTGTTCCATGGCATCAGGGTCACAGAGCCAGCTCTGGGCTGGCCGTGTCTGCTTGAGCAGGGAAAGGTAGGCATGAAACACATCAGCCTTCACGTTCTCTTCACGCTCTTTAAAACGCGCTATGAGCGCTGGGGAAACAGTACGGTAGAACTCCGGCAGCATCTCATGCCGGGTGCTCACCACCGCATCTAAGCACTTGGCTGCTGCCCGCCGCACCTTCCAGCTCATGTCATCATCATCACTGTATTCATCATCACTTCCTACAAAGGATCAGAAAGATGAAGTTTTCCCCAAATGTGTGTATGTGCACAGACACAACTGAATAGCCATCACAAAGAAGTCTTCTAAATGAAAGAACTACTAAGGTTTTGGTTAACCCCAGGAGCAATCTAAATAAGATGCATAATAAATTGTATCATTAGTCATGGTTTAAGAAATGTGACAGTGTAAAATTGCCATGGTGAGCTTAATTCACATATATGTCAAAACATAGAACTGGAGGTTCTGTGATTTGGTCCCTTGACATCTCTGTAACACCACCAACTTGGAGCGACAGACATGTCCCAGGCTGCTGCCAGACTCCACAAGCCGCTGGGGATGTTTACAAGAAAGAGAAGAGCCAGCATGATAAATTACTAAGCAGGAACACACAAAATAGGTATGAATATGAGTTATGGAAGACAGATGCAGGCAGTCAGAGACAGACAGAGCCCTTAAACCATTAACAACAAAATGAGCAATATTTTCACTGAATATTTAAATAGCCTAAACGGGGGGAAAGAAACAAACAAACAAACAATCCTGTTCTTGTCTGTTTAATTACTTCTAAAAGCAGCAGAAATAAGAGGTTTTTCCGAGACAGGTAAATTAAGAAATGCTAAACCCCACGTCCAAGGCTTCATGAACAAAGTCGTAAGCAAAAACTCACTCACAGCATACAATAAGCACATCAATCAAAAATTAAATAGGACCAAAAATGTGGGCAATCCTAGCAAAACAAAGAATTAAACACAGAGGAGGAAAAAAGCAACAAAAAAAAGCAAACATCAATAGCTAGCTAGTGGATCATACTGCCATGGAGCATAATTTTCAAAAGCTACAAACTAATCAAAAATCAGTAATATTGTTTAAGGTTTATACAACAGATTTGAAACACCTCATGATGTTGCCAAATTGGCTGAAATACTGAGTATATGCTAAACAGTGACCACAGAGGATTGGATATTTGCTTACCAGGTCATATAAAACAAAAATTTGGATCTACATAGGTGATGGAACAGAAACACTATGCTACACCTTAGCAGTCACGAGTTGTTTAGAATTCCTGTCATCAAGAGGTTTCATAAAGAACAAACAGGCCTTTCAATCCTTTAAAGTCAGGGAGACTCTAAATTTCCATCCTATGCACGTATGGGGTGCGGGGGGCATACGTGGCCTCTTGAAGTCCACTCGACGCTCAATAATCACCTTCACTCATCACTGCAGGAGCAGGTGACACTGCCACAGGCTAGGCACCTCACTTTAAAGCTCCTCTGCTTGTTATTGAGTGATGGTCTCGGCAAAAAAGCAATCTCATAGCCAATATCATCAGCTGTGAAAACTTTCACATGCATTCCAAAAAAAAGAAAAGAAAAAAAAAAAAAGAAAAAAAAGGCACCAGACTTGGCCAAATGCCTTTCATTCATTCCAATAAAAGGGTGCCGAGTGTCTGCCACAGGCCCTATACCTCCATCTAGTGCTCCATCCCCCTTTGGTCCTCACAAGTGGACAGGCAACAGATTGCTCCCCAAGCTGGGCTGTTATCAAACTACTGCTTCCAGGAAACATTACTGAGCAAAATGGGCACAATTAGGGAGATTGAATATTGAGCAAGAAATATATATACACACATTGCTGAATCCATACTCTTAAGTTAACTGGATTTAATAAAAAAAATTAAAAAAAAAGAAATTTTCTAAAAATTAAGCCTGTTCCAGCCATGGAGGCATTACATTCAGAACATTTTCACTGAGTACAAGTTTTCCTTTGAAACTGCCCAGGCACAAAAATGAGTAAACTGGAATTCAAGGTAAGCAGAGTTAAGTGCAATGTCTCATTTTAGTGTTTCTGTGTGCATGGTAGTTGAGGGACAAATTTTGCTTAACCATAAAAAAATGTAATTTATTCACCCTCATAAGTATTCCTTCAAGAGACGTTACTCTTTTATTAACATGGTAAACATTGGCACTGCCTCATTTCCTAAAATACTTGAATAAAAACTTTGTATGTACTAAATACAAAACTAAATACAGTAATCAAAAAGATAAGAGCAAGCTGAATTACGAAAAGTCTACTAAACTGTTAATATAAGACTTTAAGTTTACCCTCAGTAACAGCCATGCGGCTCAGCTGGGAAGCAGTGGCACTCGTGCCAAGAGTGTCATTCGTGACATTCCTGGAGTTCAAGCCCATGTGGTGCCGAAAGGTGCTTCAACATTTGGCAGGTGTTTCCACCCTTACTTAATAGTTTTGCACACATTGCAAGTATCACTGCTGACATGTTCCTTTGTGAAAAAAAGTCAGGCTTGTTCTACCCCAAAGCTAATCTACAGATCTAATAAGGAAAGAGAAAAAATAAAGAAAAAGAGAAAACACCTGCCCAGGAACCAGACAGGTACTTGTCAATACTGAGGTCAGGTAGTGGAACCAGTTACAAGATAGAAAAAGATGGGATCAGAGCATCCCTTCCGGATGACAAGTACCATGATTGCCATTCAGCGAAGCTAAAAACGGCACAAGATGTTTGGCATAAGAGCACGTTTTGGGACAAGACAGAAATAGCACACGCCCTTCTTCACCCACAGAAACAGAAGCCAGTATAAAAGGCTGTTACCTTGGTAGTCTTCATCCACACCATCTGCATCCATAGCATTTTCATCTTCGTCCTCATCATCGTAGTTGTAGTTGGGGTCATAAGTCAAATACTTGAGGCATATGTTGATTATTGTGGGAACGTGAGGGTAGACTTCTTTTGGACACCTTGGGACAAGAACACACAGTTGAGCTCTTTATGGCTAAAAGAGTTGCCACAACCTATGTTCTCTCTCTCTGCTTAGTTCTGTGTTGATGGCAAATCTTCAAATAGCAAAAAGGATGCACGTGTTGCCCTTCAGTCCTGCTGCAGCAGCAATAATATTGAAAACAGATTCAAATCCAAATTAGTCTGTGCAACAGCACTGGACAAATAGTCTAAATAAAGGAGCTCAAGACTGCTACTAAACACATTCCTGAGGTTAGGTTAATTGAATATGCATTACTCAGCATAGATTCAATGCTCCCAGCCAGTGTGTTCTTCCGCAAAGAACAGAGCATAGACTTTCTGCTTAAGCTTCACAAGGCAGGACTGAACTTGTCAGCTAAGAGTCCCACCCCTCTGCTTTAATTAATAAGGAACATATCCCTGAACCCTGGGGTACATGAGACCAGAGATTTAATATAATAGATTTATCCAATCAGATATTAGATTTTTAGGTTCGAAAATGTGAAATCTATCAATTTTCCCTAATTAATTTTTAAGGACAAAACATGCATTATAACTGGAAGCAACTTAGAAGCTATTGTTTATTTAAAAAAACAAAACAAAAAAAAAACCTCATAATGGCACCATGCCTAGAGCGCCCGAGTGTTTTTACAAAACAGGAAAAGAAAGAAGAAAAAATTAATTCATTGTTTACCTATTAGGACTCTTTTGTGCATAAGACTCTTACATAGTCTGGAGCCAATGGTTCAGTCTGTCTTTGGTACATATTGTGTTCACACTTAAACTGCAGAGTTCTTTTGAAATGAAACCAAAACAAATCAGCACAGTCGGTCTCACTCTGCATGGCAGATTCACACTTGCTCTAACAAGAAAAACTATCAGAGCAACTGTGCCAAATTTCCTTATCAAACTAAACCTCTATACTCAAACACCTGAAACAACAACCAAATAAATACACATTTTTGTCCATAGGGCTCTTAGAGGCCAGCAAAAATGCAACACATCATGTAAACTGCCAACTAAATCACTATAAATTCATAAAGCAGGTCCGGTTTTTAATTCATTTTAAGAATATTAAACAGGATAACCAGTTTTATTAGACAGCTCTAATCTAGACAGCTCTAATGAACACTGCCAGAAGAACATGTCTTTCGAATGCCCACCTCCTGACGAAAGACTCAAATGCTTGTATGCAGTATTCCCTCAGTTCGTCGTCATCAATGTTGCAGAACTTCACCACCAGCGGAATGATCTTTTCTAAGTACTCGCCTGCAAAGGAAAGAAACAAGATGAAACCTGTTCATTCAGAGATTTCATGGAGTTCACTTGAGCCTGCATGCCACCTATTGATATTGAAACGCATGGAAAGCAGAACTTAACATCAAAAAGGTGAGAGAATTCACAGAGAAATTAAAAGACTTTCGTGACGGCCTGATTAAGGCTTCTCTTTTCTGCCGCACAAAACTACATAAATAAATAAATAAATAGATCTTTAAAAGATGTCACTCACAAGAAATTAATTAAAACCAACAGTGCAAAGGAAAAGTGTAAAAAAGCTGAGTGCAATTCACTAAAGCAATCTTGCACATCTTAAACTTGACTGTCTGACTCATCAAACTGTGGCTGTAATTGGTTGATGGGCTAATACGTGCACTAGCACAGTTAACCTAAATGACTTTTCAGGGCATTAACCTGCAGCACTCAGGACTCAGTAAGGCAGTGACATTGTGGCAAGCTATGCCCAATGTCAAGGTGACAGGTAATAACAGCTTGGCTGCAGATCACCCCATCACCTGTCACATACAACAACGCGCAAGTCATTTGTGCAGTCAAGCTCCAAAGAGAGACATCTTCTGCACTACATGCCTTACCATCTAAATAAAAAGGAAAATACGGCTGGCAGGTGATTGTTATGGATTATAAATAAATAAATAAATAAAAAAACAGAAAGGGGACAAAAGCAAATCTCAGAAGCAATAAGCTTGTTTCTAGGCAGGCATAAAATAACACTTTAGAAAATAACACTCACATAAAGCAAGCGTGAAGTAAAGCCCTCACAAGCAGGGTAATATAAATGCATTACTATTTGCTGGTTTATACAAAAGAAATAAAATAGGACTGACCATATTTAAATGCCATTACAATAATCATTAACTCCTCACCAATTCTGTGGCCAGCCTGTCGGCTAATGGCCGCGATGCACTGGATGTAAGTGCGGGTGGTGGACATGGAATCATTGCGAGAAAGTTCTGACAGTAAGTGCTCAATGAGGTCCACGAATACAAGGTTGCCACAACTCATAACGAGGTGACCAAGGGCTATGATGGTCCTCTTTCTCACAGCCAGACGAGGGCTGGTCAGTTGGGGTAGCAGGCAGCTCAGAATGGAAGGGTGAAAGTTCACCAAGAGGCCTCCTTGTCTGAAAAAGATACACACGGGAACATTTCAGTGAAAGTTTGATATATGAGACCGTCTAGATGATCTCAAAGGCAGTCCGGAGGAAACGCTGTCATTTTGACAGCAGAATGCCAACAAATCACAGCATTAATCTTCCATCATTCACTTCTAAAGTGAACACAGCTTTAGTCAATGATGTACAAAACAAGGCATGAAGGTTTCCACCTGGACGATATCAGCCAAGAAATCTGAATGATTTAAACAATATTACTGAAGGTTTTTTTTCAAACCCTTATCATTAAACCTAAAACTGCAATAATCATTTTCAACCTCAATGGTATAATGCTAACTAAGGCTTTGCTAAAATGCCACCACTGCAACAAAGCACAGACTCTCATATTTCACAAGCACAGCTTTAGAAAGCAGTTAACTGCCAAATATTTTGGTTTTTAGACATAAACTTGTTACAAACTCTTTTCTAGTGCTTAGCTAAGAGAGCAGAACCAAGTTTGCAATGTCATACAGTTTAAAATATTATGCAATAGTCAACAACAGACATATCAACTTTCTACAAGGCGTATTAGGGGTGTACCACAGAAAAATGGGAATCATGCTTATTACAATATATTCAATTATAAATTTGAGCAATTCTCCGATAGTTGTATGTAGTGTGCTTGCACAGAAGCAATATTAAATAAAATAATACCCAAATCAGCTCTAGATGAACAACTTGACACTGACGAGTGATAAAGACCTTGAGGAGGCTTACATTCCATGTAGACACATGCAAAAAGGTCCTTGCCAGTGCTTCCTCAATCTACAAAATCAGGCATTTTTCTTCCATCAGAGCTGTCGACTGCTGCACTGCTGGTTTTCTGCATACCTGCAAAGCATGTCAGCCATGATGTCGAGAGCTTCCAGCTGTACAGATACATCCTCCTGCTTGGCAATTGCGCTTGTGAGACGTCCCGTGATCTTTTTGCACACACTTGCAGCAAGGGCAGAGCCTGAATAAAAGACACACACAGTTCAACCAAGACCCCATCCTGTTCAGGAAAACTGCAAATATCAAGAGCTGTGAAACACACATTGGGCTGATAACATGCTGCCAACAGAAAGACAGCAAAAAGCATACGCATGATGTCAAAAACGTCAGCATCTTTTCTAAAACGTCCAAAGAATGAAACGAGGAAGTAAAGGATGTTACCACTGGAAGCTGGTGGGAGCTCCCCTATCACAGTCTTCAGACCAATGCTGGAAATGTCTCGAAGCTGCTCTTTGTCTGACAGCATGTTCGTGCACAATGTGTCAACAATTGTTTCGACCTGGTACTCCTTCACTTTGCTGACAAGCGGTCCCAAACTGCAATGCAAACCATTACAATTAAAGCTAATAAAAGTGATTTCTCTCATGACTAAGGCTATCACTGTAATAATTATTAAAGATGTGATAACAGAGTTTAAAAACAAGGACAATTTAAATGACTTTATAGACAAACACAAAGTAGACAAGGTGAATCTCACTTTCCAGTAAACAATTTTAGACCATCATTCTGCAAACTGCTCCTAAATGCTCATTTACTAATTTGTTTAAGGCATGTCATTTTAATAGCTAAAAACATGACCAAGATCCAGATCACACAACTATCAATCTCCATAAAGTTTTAACCTACACCAATTGTTGTTTAGTACGGAAGTACCGCTACCTTATTAAAAATAACAACATGTGAATGGCAAACTGCAGTGACTCAGCAGTTTTGTTAAAAAACAAAACAAAACAAAAAATCTAAAACAGAGTGAAACATCCACTACTTAAGCATTTGAGGGAACCAATTCAGCATCTCAATGAACACCAACATGCTGCAAGCTTTGAGGCAAAAAATTGGATTGCTGTGAATACTGGGGATTATAGCAGGAGCTAAACATTTGAGTGGGATGTTAGGCTTTCCTCTGGGACCATCGCTCACTTTGGTTAGCTTTTAGAAATATTTGGAATTCAACTCTTTAGAGACATCTTGCACATGTAATGTCTAAATTGTTATTATATAAAAATTGTGATGATTTCAACCTTTGAATATCTTAAGTGTTTAAAAAGATATTTGCTCATTTTCCAGAAAGTATTTACTTAGCTGCACCTTATTAACCGTTTTTATATTTTGAGAGATGTGCACCAATATATTAAAGCACAAGCACTACAGAAGCAAAAAACGCTACCTGTGGTGCTTCTGTAGACAATGTTGCTCAGGTTTTCAGTGTAAAAAATTTTGCAAATACATTTTATTTGGGGAATAACCTCATTCTACTGTTATAAAATGTACATACATTCAAATAGAATCTAGAAATCTAACCTCTACCCTAAAAGCCTTAAAGCGAATCTTTAGTGCAGTTGTGTAAAAAATTCAGATAAGCTTGATGTTACCCGTTAAACCTTGTACATACCATTTAACAGCTAAGTTCTGAACTTCGCCATTTTTATCCTCCAGAAGTTTAAGGATCATCTTGACCACTTTCCGCTCGCTGTCATCATCCAACTTAATTGAATCTTTCTGTAGCTCTGACATCAAGTCATTGGTGGCCATGAACCTGTTGGAACAGTGCACATTTGTTAAAGATGATGTGAAAAAGGAAATCATGAAGCATTTTTCCCTTAAAAAGTTTGATATTTCTAGCATTAGGAATGGCGTGACAGGTGAGTGTTCTGCTTGATATTAGAGGCAGAAAGATGAGACCTATTGGTCAGTAAACTTCATCCCTGACTGCTAGTGCACAAGATAATACATGCAAACTACACACAGAAAGAACACAGACTGTCCCATCTGGGAACTGAACCCAGAACCTTCTTGCTGTGAAGTGACAGCACTAGCCACTGCATCACCGTGCCACCCACACTTAGAAAATTTGACTGAACTGTTGTATTTTGAAATTTAACACTAGGTTATAAGTCAAGACTCAGCAGGCTGAATTTGAATGGCTATAATAAGGCTTTTGTGAAGGCTGTGCCTGCTAACGCTTTATAAGACTGAAGATGGCAAGCACTGGTTTCATGAACTGGGCAGAATGTGTTACAGATGCCACGTCTGCACAGGCAGTATGTTAAAGCAAGCTGCATGACTAAAACATTTTGTCTGTCACGGTTTGGCTGACTCATCATAATCCAGTTTGGGATGAAACTGAAGGGGATTAGCTTTCAGGCGTTCATCTCATCTCTGCATGCGAACATCAAAATAGCAGTCCTTGAGCATTCTGAGACTAGGATGGGAAAAAAAGCCTCACTGAAAATGAGACACATGCCTCCATCACTAAAGAATCCAGACAAACTGCACTGTGCTTTGGCACAGGTTTGATGGCAAAGAATCTCTTCATCCAGCCAGAGTTCAAGGGGAATTAATAATGCATGGTATCACTCTTTTCCAGACACAGTGTAAGAGTAGACAAACACCCCTAATAGGTAGTGATGTAATCCTTATGAAATTAAACTGTGCCACTTCATATTCAAGTATATTTATACACAATGGGACATTTTCAATAAAGAAACAAACCAAACTATAAAAACCAAGGTAAATTTAAAACCTATAATCCTATAAAGAATCTATTTAAAAAAAAAAAAAAAATGCATCTTAATAAGTTTACATTATTTATACCCTCACCATAAAATCAGAATCATTACTACAAATAAGAGCAGCACTCAGTTCCTGCATTTTATTATAAGGTGATTGCTTTTGCCATATGACTGAAAACACATTGGAGAATCAATAATGTAATATATTACAGTATGTGCCTTTAAAAACGTCCGTGAAACAGTGCCTTTTAAAAGCAAAAAAAATAAATAAATAAAATTCTGGCAAAAATAACTTCTGTTGGAGGACATGGACATCTCTATTCATCAAAACACCCAGTAACATTCACATGGAGCTGCGATCACCTTGTCAAAAACATCTGTGATATCAGTACAGCAAAGACCCATCTCGCAATAATGAGAAACAGGATATGTTGTGCTTCTGTGGATTGTGATATCAGTATTGATTGCTGTCTAGATCAAGCTGATTTCAGCAGGTGTCAGCTGAGACATTGAAGGGAAGACAAGAATTAATCTTATCCAATCTACGCTGAAAACAGCCCACTCAAACTGCATGATGTCCAGTTGTTAGCTGTGTCACTTCCCATGTGGCAGCATATAGTAGGAGTATGACAGTCTACTTAAGATAGTTCTGTTAAAAAGTGCTTCAGTTAAAAAGGCGTGTCTCTTTTTAAGCAGTTCTTAATTGCTTCATTTATAAAACCAGGAGTTGAATAGTATTGTAATATTGGTGCAAACTGGTGGAGCTCTTTAGAATCTCTGCTAGGATTTTTTAGCAATCAGAATTTAAGGCTAAACTGCAATACAGACCGCAAAGGCATTTTAAAAGGTTATTTTACTATGTAGTAATAGTTTCTAGCTGGTTTAGATTAGGCATGGCTCAAAGAAAAAAAACACAAAAAACTTTATTTTAGACTTTTGCATTGAAATTAAAGAGCAGATGCACTGGAGAGATCATTCATGGAAGATGTATAAATTAAAAGAAAACTAAGAACTATGAAGACAAGTTTGATTAATCTGAAAATGTAAAATTGTGATACTGATCCACGTTGACTACTACTAGTCTTTGATGCCGTGATGCTAAAACTGAGAACTCAGAACCCCACAGCCCAAAGTTGAATTAAAAAGTAAACGCTGATTTCAGTCACTCTTTCTGCAGGCTCCAGCTGTAACCCTGGTGGTGATAAAATGGTGATTCAATTTCACCCAAAGCTTCTGAAAAGTGAAGCTATGATTGTAGCCTCCATGAGCAGAGACCAACACAATGTTGCTGCCTACTGGATATATTATTGAATATTTGTTCTTAATGTCTAAAACTATATTTCAGACCCACCAGTGTCATCTCTACTTCTGCAATTTGAGAATTAAGAATTGAAACTTCATGTTAGACATCTTGCGACTCAAAATGTTCAAAAATTTATATTTTATCAAATTGTGAGAACGTGACAGCCCTACAAAACCAAAGTCATGAGAGCAAAACACTTCCAGCTGACAAATGTTTCAGCACAGAACTTTTCCCTTAATCACACCAAATGATCTCAGAAGGCATCTATTCAAAAAAAGCTATGAATCTGGAGACTTGCCTCATGGGTGGGTAAATTAATCTGCCGTTAGTTGATTAGTCTCTACCGATCATGAACAATAATGATGCTGCACTTTTCAACTTTGAGTTACTGTGTATGTATGTGACACCAGCAAATTAGGTGATAACTTTAATACCCAATGTTTCTCTATGCATTGCTAAAACTTTGATGCATATCCTAAACTGTAACAGCACCATGTGCCCCGAAAATAACAAGTGTGCTTTGACCAGACTAGTATGTAGGATTTGCCAAAATCACCTACACCGCCCTCTTCGTTTGCACGTAAAAGAAGCGTTTAAGGGAGTCAGCTTGCAAATCCACACAAGTCAGCGAGGTGCTGTGCACCAGACACACTGCCAAGTGCAAGTGTAATACAATACAGATCACTCAGCATCTTCTACTATAAACACATTCAGCTGGGCACGAAAAAATGGTCTACAACAGAGCCTGGTTTTTATTAGGGGCTCCACAATTATGGCAAAAAATAAAAATTCATAATGTTGATTATGTTCTTAATAAACTAAATTATCTAGGCATATATATGGATAAGATGTGAGTAAAGCACCTTAAAACCAACAACCTCGAAACAAGTGATATAAATGACACGATTACAGGCTTTTAAAAAAGTGATCTCCTAAAGCGTTTGAGCCACAAGCAGTAGCCTGTTCACATGGTCTGGTTTCAGGGACTTGCGGGTGACAGTACTTCCTGTGCTGAAAAGCCTCTCATCCTGGGATGGAGAGAACTCTGTCAGACTGGAGAGCTATGGGTAGAAAGCGGAGTCTGATTACAGCAAAAAAAATAATAAATCATAATCCTCATTACTTTGGTCAATACCCCGGATCATTTAACATGAGTACTCGTTGACTTCTGAAACACATGCTGAACTTCTGCATTTAAGAATTTAACAACATTTAATGAGTTGCATTAAAATGAAGAACATTCAAAAAGTATGAGCGTTTCTAAAACACACACTCACGATGCAAGTTATTTTCACACCAACAAATGACCTCAAAATCAATCCGGTGAGAGACTACTGAAGACATGTGAAGTGGAGGAGAGAGGTTAATGGCAGAAACAGCAGGATGTTCACCTGCTCTGCTCTCAGGGGCTTGCAGGTATTTTTGGGCAGCTTGGACAGACAGATCGTCACTATAAGGGCTCCTCCTCACCTTCACCTCTTTTCCCCCCATTACTGAAAGTGTACAAGCGCTGGGCGTTCAAATCGTAAACAGAAACCCGATGAATCGAGCAGCCCTGGTGGAACTGCCCAGTGCCCAGCTACCAGTTCCGTGATCAGGCCTCACTAGTTGCAGTCCCGTACTCGAGTCCCTGCACGGTTTTTCCCGGGACTCACCTGCGCTGGCGGCGTCTGCTCAGCTCTGTGACGGACACCACAGCGCCCTGGTGTTTGCTAACTGACTAGCCATGTCAACATGGGGCCGAGAAGCTACCGCTACCGGGCTAACCCCGCCAGCTCGCGGGGAGAGGATACACGACGCCGAATGGAACAGCTATTGCCAACTTAAGTGGTGTATTAGACCCCGGAGCAGGAGATGCTAACGGCTTCTCACCGCGAGCTAATCGCCCGGCCGAACAAAACGCCGAGGGGTTTGCGGCCTAGCTTGCTAGGTTGCTAACCGCTCGGCGCGCGCGCTCGCCCCTTTTCAAGGGCTTAAAGACGCACAAGGTTGAGGAAAAAGTGCACAAAGTGAGAAGTTTTTACATCCCCGCGGTGCTACTAAGGGCCCCGCTGACCTGAAATCCTTGTCGCTGGACGTCATTTTCTCCAGGAGATTAGAGATGTGGTAGGAGGCGCTCGCCATGTTTGCAGCTCGTTAGCAACCACTCGTGAGTCTCGCGGCCACTGTCCCTTACTCGTCGTCCCCCCTCCACTTCCGTTCGGCTGCAAGAGAAAGCCGGCTCTCCACGGTCGTGTGCGGCGATCAGCGGCGGCTGAGTGTCGCTCTCCTCCCCCTCGGTTTGGAGGTTTGAATGGAGGCCCTACTTCGCTCTGCAAGAGGGAGGAGCTGCGGTTCGGGGCGGCGAGGGCAAAGTTGAGACCGACTTCTGTGGGCGGGGTCGCGCCTTTGATTGGCAGCTGGTCCGACCAATCCCCGCGGGGACGCAGAACGTCAACGCAGGACGGCCGTGCTGTAGATGTGGGACCCACACCAGACCAAACTGTACACTAAATCTACCAGTTTAATACAATACAATACTCATGTATCAATATAGATTCATAACTATTCTCATTTTCACAATTTCTGAGTGTGTGTGTGTGTGTGTGTGTGTGTGTGTGTGTGTGTGTGGTGGGAGGGTGGCTCAGCATTGTTTTGGATTGTTAATCAATACAGCATTACAATTTACATAAAATGATCACACATCCTGGTAAACACACGTCCTCAAAATAAAAAAATCAATGTTCAGTGTAATATTCTAAACTGAATTCAGTTGTCACTTAATGTCTCTTTGAGTGGTAAAGGTAAAAAGAATATCCAGCTTCTTGAGTATTAAAGTGAAAGTGACAGTGACGACCCTTGTCATTGCGAGGTCACAGCACAGCACACAGTGAACCACAACGAAACTGGACCTCTGCGTTTAACCCATGCACACTCAAACACCGTGCAGCAGTGGGCAGCTATTGAAAGCGCCCCGGGAGCAGCTAACACCCTAACCACTAGGCCACCGCTGCCCCATCATATTATGACGATCTAATGACTGTTTGACCCTTTAATTGACCCCTATATGACCCCCCCTCCCCTTTTTGAGCATCCGTATATATACCAGTACCAAAGGCTCGCTGAAGCAGGCTGGGATCACTGATTAGCCAGCCTCATCCGGTCCTGCAGAAGAGCTCCTGTCGCACAAACTGCTCTGAAAGTTCACGCTGGCAGTGATAGAAAAGGCTTCAGAGCACCGATGGTGCAGGGTAGAGACAGACCGATCAGACTGCCCATGCTGACCACTGAAAGTGAGCATTAGAACTGAATTAATTCCAGCTTTTAATCTATACATAAAGTAACTTGCTAGTTGATTTAAAAGTTACTTTAATCACTGATTTTTACATTGTTTTTGATTCAAAGACAAAAGTATCAACGATTAAACAATTACATTATAATTACTTTTTAACTGAATAGTCAGTCATTACTAATAAATCACTGACGTTATAAGGGAAATAAGTCCATCTATCTTTCTAGCACTGCAGCAAATGCTCAACACAGTCACCACCAACACATTCAGTTAGTTCTAGGCTATACGAGATGTGTAGGAATATAGGCTTACATGATTGAATAAACGCATAAATATACACTTTCTAGCAAGTTTGAGAGAAATTAATTCCAGCTGTGTTCAGGCCTTTTAACTGGCCTGATCGTACACTTTTTTTTTTTTTTAAAGTGATAATGAGTCTGTTTTTCACCATTTAACAGTTGGCTTCAGGAAAACCTTTAGTGGATTCTGGTCTGAGTCAGCATTATCACATGCAGTTAAGATACAGGGGAGATTTTCTGTGTGTTGGTCTCAGGATCGGAAGATTGTGGGTTCAAACCCCTTACCAGTAGGTTGACCTGAGATACCCTTGAGCAAGGTACTGTCCCCATCACTGCTCCCCGGGTGCTTTCATAGCTGCCCCCTGCTGCACAGTGTTTGTGTGCATGGGTTAAATGCAGAGGTCCAATTTCGTTGTGGTTCACTGTGATGTGCTGTGACCTCGCAATGACGAGAACAGTCACTTTTACTTCACTTCATTTTGACACTGGGCCTGCGAATGCCTTGTACACCACAAACTTGCATGCATGATTATTTCTGACCTCAGACTGCAGTTCTTTGCCTGTGTCCCTTAATTTAAACTAATTTGCCTGTGAATCATACCCTGCTTCATGACTCGATGGCAGACAAGAGGTCAAATGTGACTGAATTAATTGCACAGTCATGCACTGGGAAGACACAAATATTACTCGCACTCATATAAATATATGGCAAAACCATCTGCTTCAGAGCCATCTGAATATAAAACTTAATGCAGTGAAGGCTAGATACCTTTATTTAGACAATATTAATAAGTCAATAAAATAAAATAAAAATGCAAACAATGAGAAATAATCATGCTGGTGTTTCGCTCCTGTCAAGTGATGGTAGCCAGATTTGTTTTCTGAAAAGCCATTTGATTACGAGTTCATCAATCCAGTGCCAATTTATCTGCACTTGCAACAAGGAGCCAATTTGCCATAAAATCTGTTATGATTTCTATGAATGCCCACAACAGCTGTGTACTAAATGGCTCTTAGATGGACAGCAGGTGGCAAAGGCATAAAAAGGAGATTGAGAAGTCATTTAAATGCCATGGCGAAAAAAACAACATAAAGAGCGATTCAGCCCAAGGCATTAACTACTGAACATTACCGGACTGATTCAAGACTCAAATGTATTTGGTGGAGAAGGACATACGTGATCTGAACGCAATTAAATTATACCGTTGAGCTTTAAACATTTGAGAACAAATGAAAGAGAGCAATTTGAATCAATCAAAATCATGCAAAAAAGGAGTGTTTGCTTATTCATGGGGAAGCTGCAGTTTTAATTTAGAATGGCGAGCGATGGAAATGACACAGACAGGCTGAGCTGCAGAAGGTGTCATAAGAGTGTGGACTGTTTTGACACTGAAGGGCAAGAAGACTTTTTTTTAGAACCAGGTCTGCTTGGGTCTTTGTCTTCTTTATCTTTTGTAGGTATTGTCTTTTGATTTTTTTGGCCAAGTGGTTAGGGAAAAGCCCCATGATCTGAAGGTTATGGGTTCGAATCCAGGACAAGTAGGTTGCCCTGAGGGGCTCTTGATGAAGGTACTGTCCCCATCACTGCTCCCAGGACACTTTAATTAGCTGCCCTCTGCTGCACGTGTGTGTGGGTAAAATGCAGAGGCTGCGTTTCGTTGTGGCTCACTGTGTGCTGTTTCACAATGCCAAGTTTTCACTTTCGGTTTCACTTTCACTTGAGTCCTTGGACCAGTAGATCACCCTGAGGTACCCTGGAGCAAGGTGCTGTCCTCAGCACTGCTCCCTGGGTGCTGGATATGGCTGTCCACTGCTGCATGGTGTATATAAGTTGTGATATATTGTAATTTTTGTCCCCTGCCTTGCCTTAATATGTCCAATCATGTCAGATCCTGTCCCGGCCATTGTTTCGGTTTCTGTCCCAGGCAAAGTTTAGTCTCCCAGTTTCCTGTCTGGTATCCTGTCTTGTCCACTGTTTTGCCCTAGTCCTTGGTCCAGTCTCCTGTCCTATGTTCTCCTCAGCCACCTGTCTTTCTTCTGTCTCTCATTGTGCCATTTCCTGGTGTGTTATCCTCAAATTTATGTGCATGTCTTGTTTAGTCTTTTGTCCTGTGACCTGTTTCCGCCCTCCTGCTGGTCCTGCTCCTGTGGTCAATTAAAATTCATGCCTCAGGTTCTACACTCTGTTAGGGGTACTGTAATGGGTCTTTGTCGGATGAGTGTTCCCTGTCCTCTGTTGTGCAATTGTTTTTGCACTAATTGTCTGTCTGCACTTGTCTTGTGGTGTGTTCTATGTAATGTTAGATGTTATCTTATGTGTAGCACCAGGCTCCTGCAGGAACGTTGTTTCGTCACTGTGTGGGAATGTTGTTTCCCATACGCTAGAATTCTTTTATGCTTTTGCTTTTGTTTTGTTATCCCTCATCTTTGCCCCCTCAGTCTCAAGTGTTTTAATTGCTCTTGTCCCTCAGTCTGTCTTGTTTAGTTTCTTCTTCTGTGCTGGTTTGTTTTATTTAAATGAAGTATGCTGTTTAAGATTTTATTACATTTATCATTATATTTTGGAATCATATATTCTTGCCACGTTGTTCACCCCTACATGATGCCGCAGCAATTTGTCCTGCTACCTGAAGGCACCCTATTTTTTGTGTTTGTACTCCTTCTCCTCATTATCATCATTGATATTGCTCTATTTATAGACAGACAGAGCATGTGCATGTGCGTGCCATGCAAGCGCATGTATGACATGCAGAAGCCTCCCGTCACTGCAGTGAAGTGGATTTCTGTACAGAAATAAATCTTAATGCTATTGCTTAAGATTATCTAAGCCCTTTTCAGGCAATCATGCACATGATGTCCCAGTTCCATTGCTGGCAGAGGCAGTGATGTGTGATGGAGAGTGAGAAGCATGCACACAGTGTTCACATAATAGCATGCTTTCTGTCTGTAGGCATTAGTGCACAGATGCTCTAAGCAAACCAGGGCAAGGGAAAGAGCAAATAGGACTGACCTCATTTCTCTTAAGGTGTACAAAATGCACCGCTCATCATTTGTCTGGAATAAAGCAAAGTATTATCCCAGACATTTTACTGCAAAGTTGGTTCTGCTGAAAGACAAATCCATGAGCTTCGGTAAAATCGCCCCTCTAATCCTATGTTGGTTAATTCCAATTTGTGGCTAAAAGATCTCTTAATTAAACGGAAAGTGACCCGGAGGGCTGGAATGACAATGAGGACGAATGGACACAAATGGAGTTTAATGATGCACCTTCTGTTTACAATGGACCCACAGGGACCTAATTGATTATTGCATGGTAATAGTCCCGTTTTCTGATAATGTCGCACAGTCGGTTAGTGTGCCCTGTCCACCTTTCTCTCTCTCTCTCTCTCTCTCTCTCTCTCTCTCTTTCTCTCTCTCTCTCAGCTAGCCACTTTTCAGAACACTTAACATTTAGCAAACGCCCCGCCCCAATCCACACACTAATGCAAGTTATTGCAAATGAAGTAAAGTCATTAGCCTGAAAAGGTCTTAAACATATTCACGGCCAACAGTGAGATTACGTTATTTACTTGCCGCTAAGAGCGTTGAGGCCCAATTCCTTGAGAGCCCCATCCATTAATGCACATTCATATGCATGTGAGCATTTTAATGCCCCATTCATCTTCACCTTCTCGAACAAGGCTGCTGATTCATGTGGAGGAGGAACGCAGCTCATTTCATTACCTCCTCTTTCCTTCTTAACACTTCATCAAGTTTGGTATGAAGGGAAACATGATGCTGACTGTACCCCGGTGCCAAACAAAAGGCAAAAAGAATCACGCTTGAAGTTTGCAATGTCATCACATGCGTACGTCAGCCATATGTCTCATTCTCTTTCATTTAGCCAGCCATTCTGCCTGTGAAGGCATTTTTATGGCCAGTTCTTAATAACACTACTATTATGGTGAGTGTTATTGCAGCTCTGAATCAGTGCAATATAAGAGATGACCTGTAAAAGTCTGGGGAGCGTGCACAAACCATTTATACTTGTCCCTTAGAGTTAGTATTGCTGTTTAGTTCTGCCATTTAAGTGTAATTATGTTTGTCCTTAATGACATCATTGTAATTATATTATAGGGTGTAATTAATTACCATTCATTATAATTATTTAAATAATCCATTATATGAAGCTTTACAAGGTTCACTAAGGACAACAACGGCAGCGCTGTGTCTTCACACTTGAAGACATCCTTAGAAAGCAATCAAATAGAAAACTAAAAAAAAAAGCTGAATATCTGCATGAATCACTCTTTTAATGGCAGATCTGGTTTTCTAGGTGAAAAAAGAAGTAGTAATATGTTACCGTCACAGTAGTATTGGCAGAGGTTTGACAGGCTCCTGACTGATGACACATAAACACCAGAAAACCTCAAGAAAAGTGAAAGTCAATCTCTACCTGAGCTTGAAAGTAATTCCATCAAATGAGGTCTAATAAAGACGTCTGTAAGGGATAAATCATCTGTAGAATTTTCCTAATAGCCGGATAGCCGGAATGGAAATGTCATAGCCTGGATGTTCATGTCAGTATTAAGATCAAAATAAATGGGTATAGGAGCAAACAAAAATGAGCTCCCAGCTGAAGTCAGATAGAATAGTAATAGGCTAGAAAAGCCTTTTCCAAGAAGCCCAACCAGCATATTGAGATATTGAGATATTTCAGTTTCCTTCTCCTCTTAATTAGGCCATCACCTCAACTGGTGTACATCATAGTAGTTCTGTACACCTGAATATTAAGGAACTGTGCCAAGTCATTTTAATGCTCAGCCCTGTCTTGTCTGCTTGCCAGAAATCTTCTGGTTTTGCGATCACATTAGCATGAGTCCCTATAGGAATAAGAAGAGAGAGAACAGAGAGCTCTGAGTATAGCAAATTATCGAAGGTAATTTGCTTCAGATTTATTGCTCAGTAGCTCAGCGGTTCATTGGGAATCACCCCCATTCAGACCCCATTCAGAGCATGTCCACATCTTCATTAAGGTGTTCTGACTTAGTAAATGTGGTTTGGTTAGTGAGCTCTAAAAATGAACTAAAAAAATCAATGTGTAGCTGAAGGCTGTGGCTAACGAGGTCTTTAGAAAACAAGTCACAAGTCAGTAATAGTGCTAATCTGTTGACATTATTTTGAGACTTCGGACCCGAAATCAGACCCCCTTATGACTAATTTATGAACAGCCCTGCTGTAGTGACAGTTAGAGGAAAGTCATTCTAAGTGCTTTACCACATCAATAAGTCTGAGCCACCTTAATGAAAAACTGGATGTGGTTTGAGATGCGGTTTTAGTGAAGTATTTTGCAAAAAAACATTAACTTGTAGCCACATTAACCTCATAGCTTTAGTTCTAAGCATAGTGCTGACTCTAAGCATGTCTTGGCTGATTAAGAAATTTTGGGACAAGTTGGAAATTGTGTAATTTAGATTTTTCAGTTATTTTTCAGATGGTTTATTCCAAAACTGAAAGAGTCCTAGGAGTTCCTAATATGATGCTATGATGCATGCATATGACACATGACTTCAGAGCTCTTGTCGTTGTAAAGAAGGCCAGGCCACACTGGCTGGTAAATGCATATAACATGTAATGATGGATGCACAATTGCAGTACTCGGTCTTAACCCTTATTTTGTGTTTGCTGTTCAATCTATTCCTGAACGCTTTTCTCTCTTCTGTCCTCTCCCCCTTCCCCTCTCTCCTGATTCTTGATTTACAGTAAGAAAGAGCACACATAACTCTCAGGGGGGCAGCTTCTGGCCAGGGATGTTTCCATGTGCGTGTATGTGTGCATGTGCATGCATGGATGTGGTGAAAGATGGCTAGGCTTGTCTCAGATGTTCTCCCTGAATAATGGATGCTATAAACATAGTGCAGAATAGAATCTCCTCTCTTCCTCTCCATGGTGATGTAAGGCATAGGCTGTAAGGTCCATTCCACAGAGACTCTGCTCTGCTAACAGGAGTGTTTCATGGGTGTGTGTTCAGTACCGCTCACCTGCTGACTGAAGGCCAAAACTACAAATGTGCTATTTAGCAGCCCTTCATAACCACATGCTTAATGATCTTCATCTGGGGTTGATGGTAAAGCTGAATGGTTTGATCACATTACTTTCACTGACCACCATAAAGTGATGTGCCTGACATAAGGACCCCTTACCACTCAGTATCAGTTAAACTATGTTAAGCAGTAAAGTGAACTCTAAAAGGCTTCCGTATTTAGTCATGTAGCTCTGAAAACGTACTGATGGCTGAATACCTAACACACATATGGGTACATATGGTGTTTTGGTCTTTGGGATCAATCGATTATGCAATATTTTATGTGTTCTGTTCTCAGACTCATTGCCTGTAGCTCAGTTTCCGTGGAGAACATATAAAAGAACACATTTCCCCAGTGTGCCCCCCGAACACATTTATATTACATACGAGAGGTTCAGTTTCACTGGACCCAAGGGCAACAAAAGTGGGGAATATACTGGGCTCGCTATATATGTGTGTGTGTGTGTGTGTGTGTGTGTGTGTGTGTGTTTCATCCTTCTTTCTTCTGCTTTTCCTGCACAAGGTTGCAGCAGTGTTACATTTCAAGCACTGAGTACCTGTCTGTTCCTATATTCCCACACACCTTCCTCTCTTTCTTGCTGGAACCAGGTGAGTTAACAGTGTCAAATGACAAATATTAAGATGTCTTTTCTGCTTTTCTTTAAATATCCAGTAAATATTTTTATATAAATTGTAATGGCTGTACATGAACACCAGAGAAGGATCAAAATAGTATTTTTACATCTTCCCCAGAAGGGGGAAAAGCTGACTGCTCCTCACTGCTATGAGCTGGGCTGTTTGTTCACGTAGCTCATTTGTTGCATTAAAAAATCACAAAAAATACCAAGACCAAGAACCGATGCGACAATATAATAAGATTAGTACCATCAGAATCTACTGTCGTGTAGCAAATGCTGGTAAACCTTATTTTGGGAGAAAGTCGTGCTTCTGTAAGAAACCCAAAGCATTTTAAAGACGAGCTACTGACTGTATCAGGTCGCATAACAATGACTCTGATCCTTTTGTCAGAATCTCCAGAAAGAACATGAGTCAGCTTGCATGTCATCACTGCTCAAGCAATAGAGATGATAGTGAAATTCATTTACTCTCTGCCCTCTATTTTCCATTACCTGCCACCATTTCTTGCCTTTCAGGAGCTTCTGTTCTACTCTAATTAGACTCACTGCTGGCCAGCCCACTCTTGTTCTTAGCACATTTAGATAATTAGGAAACGTAATCTAATTCACATCTAATTAACAAAGCCCCATTTGTTGACAGTGGGGCCACAGAGAGCACCAGTGCCGATGATTTAGGTTGAATCACGTTTTTCCAACCCAAATATACTCCTCTGTTCTTTGCATCGTTGGGGATGCGGCAGCTAAAAGCAAAAGCTAGAATGGAGTAGTTTGTACTTTATGAAGGTCTTCAAGAAGTCCATTCGAATGCAACGATGCCTTGTTTTCCAGTCGTTCATGCTTGTGTACTTAGAAAGGCTTCTTAAATGGCTCTTGATGATTTTGTAACTCCATGACAAACAACATGAACAGCCTTGCATCATGAATAGTTCTTCAGCATGCAGAGCTGGGAGCCATGTTAGTGCAGTAAAGACAACCAAAAGGGGCAGCGGTGGCCTAGTGGTTAGGGAGTTGCCCTGCATCAGAAGATTATGGGTTCGAATTCCCCTCTCCAGTAGGTTGCCCTGACGTACCCTTTAGCAAGGTACCGTCCCCGTTACTGCTCCCTGGGCGCTTTCAATAGCTGCCCACTGCTGCATGGTGTTTGAGTGCATGGGTTAAATGCAGAGGTCCAATTTCGTTGTGGTTCACTGTGTGCTGTGCTGTGACCTTGCAATGACAAGGGTTGTCACTTTCACTTTTTTCACTTTCAAAAACATAAAAATGCAGTAAGTGTGGTGTGAGCTGTGACAGTAGGTCACTTTCAGAAATCTGAGGTCTGAATGCCTTTAAGAAATGCTGAAGGTCACTGGAGAGGACAGTATACATGCATTTAAAACTGTATTACAAATTTGCCCCTCTGTCTCCTTTGAGGGTCTCTCATTTTTATGTATGCCGCTGTCAGTGATTGGGCATCTTTGTGTATCTTGTCAGTATAAAGTGTGACTGCACAGAGAATGTGCTAATGCTGTCCAAGGTCACTCAAATCAATGTGCTTTTTTACAGGAGCCATTTATAAATCCCAGAGATTCAAGAGATTGTTAGAAAGCTTCCACAGCGAGTCATATGTGAGGGGTTTTATTGATCTGGGTGTGAATAAAGAATCAGAGTTCTGTAGTCAAGTAGGTTTTATTGTTCATGAAGGTACCACAGAGGGTGCACCGAGTGGGATGGAAAGAACAGAGCAGTAGTAATACGGTAGGAACATCCTGTAAAGCATTGTACCACACTGTTGTTTTATTTTTCTCTTAAACATCAAAGAGTAGGCAGGTGAACCAAAGAAGATTAAGCTGTTATTCTTTTAGAGTCTACACCGAGGGGAAAATTCATTCTCAAGGTTTTTAGCGTTAACTTTGTTGCAGCAATGCTCCCCAGGAGCCCAGGAACTCTTCAGGGATTAGCTACTGTTTAATCACTACCGTCCACTTTTTTCTTTGAAAATGGAAGCCAAAGACTATTTCATCATCACTGTAGCAAATCAAATTAAACGTGTCTTTACTTCAATGCTTTTGTAAGATACCCTAGCATAACTGGAGACTTAAACAGCTGCAGCATGAAGGGTCCCTCAAAACTGCATACAGTGCTTTTAAAATGAATTTTCTGTTTCTTTTTTAACTGTTGTTGGAAAGTTTTTGTCCTTCAAGAAAAATAAAATATTACTTTAAAAAAGATGTTTCCCAGGTTGCCTTTTGTGTTTGACTGGATTTTTTTTTTCAAGATCAGAAACAGCGTTTAGTGGTATAAATGAATACAATTAAGGAAATCAGAAGAAAATACTTAATAATCTCACAACATGGTGCTTTTGTACACATGTCAATGTATTAGTATTATTATTATTATTATTATTATTATTATCAGCAGCAGAATTATTATTATTATTTTATTTATTTATTTATTTTTCTATATGTTATATGCATTTTTTGTTATATGCAAGTATTGTTGTCATTGTTAAGACATTATTATTGCTGGATTATGTAGCAATTCTGCACAAAAGAACTGATTTCTGTACTTTGTCCATTTTGTTTTTTATCCAACATTTGGCTGCACAATAAATTAATAATGAAATAAATTACTCTGCTAATGGGTAACAAAAACAGTGTAAGTGTATCTCCACTGCCTCATGGGAATTCATAATGCATAATGAAGCCTAACCCCAAGCCAGATGGGCAGACTGAAGGCTGCCAAAATGCTGCTTTTCCCACAGCATTGGCTTTTGGAAGGCTAAACAGGCAAATCTGAAACTACACGCTTGTTCTACGCATTTTCTTTACAGTGTCCAATTATTAATGGACCAATAGGCATTGCATTTGGGGTCTAACATATGCCACAGCAGATATGTTCACATCATTTTACTGTGTGCAGTCACTTGTGCTTTATGACTCAAAATACTGGCACAAGGTTCTGGGCCCATGTCAGACTAATGTTATTTGCTTAGAATACTAGGGGCCAAAAACCACGCAGTAGACTGGCTGATATTGCATTAGCTATGTTCATTGGGTTTTTAGTTTTACTAACGTACATTTTTAAACTGCACGTTTGCGCTTCTGATGTTATCATGCAAACCTTACTCAAGTAATCCAATTGAGACTCCACAGATGAACATAAAACTGTTATGAAGCATATCCACCGTATCCCCCTACACACTTTCTCAGCAGTATACCTAGTTTGCCTCATTTCCACAGCTAAGATTAAAACATATCCCATCCATACATTCTGAAGAGTGTATCACCAGCTTGTCAGTTGGTAAAACAGTTTTATAGCATATGCAGCATGCACCAGCTATATGTTTGTGTCTGCATGCCTACAGATTGCCTTGGTTTCCACAGCTAAATTTATTCTGAAAATATATGCATCATATCCCACATATACATTTTTATTAGTCTGCCCTCAATTTGCCCCAGTTTCAGGAATGTTCTGTCTACTTTGCTTGAAACACTGAATACGCTATCGTCTGCAAGTGGCTTTCTCCAAATTAAATCAATAAAAGGTCTCTTTAATGTTGTAATACAAGAGCATAAGAGATAGGAAACACAGCTTCTGTCGTCTCATTTATTAGGAAAAACAGCAGTGAAAGTGACTAAGTGAAGTGAAAGTGACTAATTGTCATTGTGAAATGCAGCACACAACAAAATGCTTCCTCTGCATTTCACCCATACACACGTGCAGCAAGGGGCAGCTATTTAAAGTGCCCAGGGAGCAGTGATGTGGACTGTATCTTGCTCAAGGGTACTCTGGGCAACCTTTTGGTCTGGGGATTTGAACCCACAACCTTCTGATCCTTCTTATCCTAGGGACTAGTCCCTAACCTCTTAGGGACTAGACCACAAATGCTGCACAGCATCACCTATATCACCCTGGATTGGAAGACTGTAGGTTTGAATCTCTCACCAGTAGGTTGCCCTAAGGTACCCTTGAGCAAGGTACTGTCCCCATCACTGTACTTATAATAGCTGCCCCCTGCTATGATTGTATGGGTTAAATGCAGAGGTGTAATTTCTCTTAGTGTTGCTGTGCTGTTTCACAATGACAAGAAGGGTCACGTTCAGACTTGCAACCAGTAGGCTGCCGGTTCAGTACCCAGGACCGGCATTAAAAATGTGGGTGAGTAGGGCAGTGGGTGAACAATGCTTTCCCCTTCCTTCATCCATGGTTGAAGTGCTCTTGAGTGAGGCCCCTCACCCTATAACTGCCCCCCAGGTGAGGGTATATGGCCCACTGCTCCTGCTCCTGGTGTGTGGGTTCACTAATGGTGTGTTTGGATGGGTTAAACATAAAGGGCCAAATTCCAAACTCACTGTTCAGTGTGTTTGCTTTCAAGAACAGCAACTTCATTTTATTCCTGTTTCATTTCAATTATGGCAAGTACCTCAAGCCTTGAAGCAACAAACCGATGAAGGAATAAATGAAAAGTTCACTTTTCTGTTTACTCAAGGTTTGTGTCTTGAATTTATTTTTGAAGATCTGAGCCAATTTTCTCTGTTAAATATCAAAAATGAAAAACAGAAAAACTTTGTCACTGGACTGTGAATACAGTGGATTTGGGATTTTTCAGCTGTGTGCTGTGTGAGTTTCTATATATTTTCAGTTTGAAATAAAAGTCATTGAGGTCCAGGCAGAGTGTTATCTCTTTCATTTCATGTGTTGCCTCTTTTTTGCAGATTCCTTTCACTATCAGACTGTTCGGTCCCTAAGCACCCTAAGCAAAGGGGTCGTCCTTCAACAGTGTGCGGATCTATGCAACAGAAATATCGAGCCACACCCAGTGTGTGTTTGCACTCTTTTAAAGATAATTTGCTCATCTGCAGTTCCTCGATTCAGATGACAGGCAGGACTGGCGCATCGAGGGCACTCAAAATCACACCTCTGATGGCCAAGATGAGAAACAGGACATGCTATAGTCTGGCTGTGTACGTGCACGGTAATGGTCTGCAGCCCTGTGATTTCAGCGTCTGGGACTTTATTTATGGATTCATAAGAAGAGTGCAATCTTCCACATCAACTTTGAAATTAAGATGGAAGCATCTGCACAGCTTTGCTTTGTGATGCAGCAGCAAGAACATTTAATTAGCTTTAGATTCAATGTTTAAGTATAAATGTGTAACTTTAACAGAGTGGGGTGTCTCTGAGACAGCAATGTCAGAAATAAAGAGAATAAGAGAGTAAAATGGCATACAAGTGCTCTGTCATATCAGAAAAGGTAACAGTCTAGCAGTGAGCAGTGGCTGTGTTGAGCTGACTCCTCACTGCATGTCCTCCACCATGACAGGCTAGTGGAACACAAACACCTGTCATGCCTCTGATTTCACCGCTGCTACCGGCGCTTACTTTGATTCATGCAAAATCTGGATAGTTGACCAGCGTAATGCTAAGGGACAAAATAAAGAGAAAATTACAGTTGACTCTCACCAGGCAATATCAATATTTGTCATTTCTAGATGTCACATTAACCCTAGTAAATTGGCACACTATCAAATTGTAAACATTTAATAGTTTTTAGACCTACAGTTTGATGGTTTTGCTACACAACAGGGAACAAACTAATGCAACATTGCATTAAAAAAAGTTCTATTCAGTTTCATGCAGCCTTGTTTCTAAAAAAGACCCCCAAAATCTCCATATTAATCAATCAGGAGTTTTTGTTCAAGAGAAAGATTACTGCACAACTCACCAGTTTCAAAATGGACAACCAAGGGTTGATCTTGGATCTAGGTTCAGGTCATCTCCAACAGGACTTCTCCATAGTTCGCTCAATGGTGGGGATCAAAGCCACCTATTCTTGGGGCTCTCAGTGTAATAGTTTTGTTTGTGGACCCGAGCGTGACTGTTTTGCACGCAATTTAATCGAAACCAAGCACTGAAAGTAGTTGGGAGTTCGAATGTGTCAAAATAGATAGCAGAGTATACCACTGTGTGTGTGTGTGTGTGTGTGTGTGTGTGTGTGTGTGTATATATATATATATATATACACACACACACACACAGTGGTACCTTGACTTACGAGTGTCCCAACTATGAGCCGTCTCTTGGACAAATTGTTGCTTTTAGTTGAGCGCTAAAATTTGAGTTACGAGCCAGCTTCAGAGACCCACCGCTAGATGGCTCAGTGAACGCCGCAACATCTGCCCAGCATCCCGGGTCTCACTCGTTCACTTTAAGCGGTCAGCTCGCAGCAGAAGCGTCAGTGTTGTGCTCGCATTTGTGCTTGCAGTTATTTTGCAAAACTTTGTTTTTCCAACCAAGCGTCCAAAGAAAACGAGTGCGAAGGACAGTGCTGAGAAGAAGAAGCAGGTGATGTGCATTGAATTAAAGAAAGAAATGATTGAAAAACATGACCAAGGTGTGCGTGTAGTCAACTTGGCGAAGCAGTACGAGCGCAGCACTTCTACACTCTGCACCTTACTGAAGCAGAAGGAGTCAACAGTGGACATCCATTCATGAAAATTTGGAGAAGCTGCTGATGGTGTGGTTCATTCTATTGTATTGTGTTTTTATACAATATTCGTTATTTTTAAGCACATTTTTCTTAATTAAAAACATGTAACAAAAAAATGTGGTGTTTTTCTGGGGGTCCGGAACGGATTAATGGCATTTCAATTTATTTCAATGGGGAAAATTGATTTGACATACGAGTAATTTGAGTTACGAGCTCCATCACAGAACGAATTAAACTTGTAAGTATAGGCACTACTGTATATATATATATATATATATGCATTGCAGCGGTGGCCTAGTGGTTAGGGAGTTGCTCCGGATCGGAACATTGTGGGTTCAATTCCCTCAGCAGTAGGTTGCCCTGAGGTACCCTTCAGCAAGGTACCATCCCTGTCACTGCTCCCCGGGCGCTGCCCACTGTTGCTTATATATATATATATTATATATAATGTTCTTTATGTTACATATAGTCCAGGTCAAGAGTGGTTGAAAGAGGCCATTTTGGGTTCTAGTAACCAAATGTTCTATTGCATGGCACTGATAAACTTTTACTTTTTTAACATTGAGAAAGTGAAACTGAAAGTGACAACCCTTGTCATTGTGAAATGCAGCACAGCACAACACAACAAAATTCAACCTCTGCGTTTCAGCCATACACACACGTGCAGCAGGGGGCAGCTATTGAAAGCACCCGGGGAGCAGTGACAGGAACGGTACCTTGCTTAAGGGTACCTCAGGGCAAACTACTGGTAAGGGAATTAAACCCAGTTTAAGTGTAACATTCACTGCCCGATAGCACCAACTTGTGTAGTGACACTGTAGAAAATCAAACTCTCAATATGGCTCAACCTTGATGGGATGAAAGTATAAGTGATGGGAAATCATCCTCAATCATCCACTAATGGCAGATCACACAAAGGATCATCTCTGAGACTGGTGAAATTGCTGTTATAACAGCAATGATGCTGCCTTCGAAAGTCAAAAGCTTGTCCCTTTCGCTTGCAGAAGATCTACTTGACAGTTTTGAGCTCTATATTCGAACCTAGGATGATTGCATGGCTGCATGTGCTTTTCTGGCTTCTATCTTATTTATCTCTTTGCTCCTGGGCCCTGGCCTCCTCCCCCTTTAATACTGGTCCCTCAGCAGCTTTGCTGGCTGCAAAGCGGAAGGCGATTGACACCGGTGCTTTATTTAACCGCACAAACAAGTAGTGTAATGGGCACTAAAGCGCTCTGATTGAAGCAGAAATCATATTGCCTTTGATTGCCCTGAGAGACTTGAAGCGTTGCCACTGGCCCATGAATCACTTTGTGTCAGGCAGGCAGAGTAGAATAGGCCAGGCCTTTTTCCAGCAGCGGATGCAGCCTGAGCTGCATGCCTGGGATTTGTTCTGCGGTAAATGATCTCATGCCAGCCTTTGAGCCATCAATTGTTGTTCGTTCTTTCTTTCTTTGTGTTTTTGTTCATTCTTTCATCCCTCTCCTCTCTCTCTCTCTCTCTCTCTCTCTCTCTCTCTCTCTCTCTGTCTCTCTCTCTCTGTCTCTCTCTCTGGTCTGGTCTCTATGCCAAAGGTTTTGTATGATGCCTTTCTACATGGTATATCCCAATCTATAGAAATATAGAAATATATGAGACAAAAGTGTGTGTGTGTGCACGAGTGCGTGCATGGGAGCGTGCATGTGTTTGTGTGTGTGTGTGTGTGTGTGTGTGTGTGTGTGTGTTCGTTCTTGTGTATTTTAAATTTATGACCTTTGGCATTCATTTTAATTGATTTTTTGTGTTACAGTAACAAGACAATATTTTACACTTACATTCACCGCATTTAGCAAATGAAATATAATAATGATGTATAAGATAATGAAGTAATAAAGGCCGTTATTCATTATGCATCTTTTCACTGCTACTCTTCCAAGAGTATCAAAGATTTGTCCCACAAATGGTTCACTTCATTCCTTTCAGTCCATACTCTCTCATGGTGTTCCCCAGGGGTCTGGATTGGATCCCCTCCATTTCATGCTTATGTTTGAAATGTTTTTCATGATGTTCCCCAGGGCTCCCACTGAGTTTTCTCTCTATATATCACTTACCTTCTCCCATTTGACACCATCACAATCTCAGTATGTCAACTTGCCGCTTGCCACTTTTAGATAAGTTAAGAACTTTGAACAGAAGTCTTTCATTGGAACCCCAAGCAAAAATTCTTTACTCTTTAAATTGTAATTGTTAGAAAAGTCTCTTTAAACTCACGTACAGAAACGTTGGTACATTAGTTTGTAACATCCAGTTTTTAAAAAGCCAAAACCAGTTCAGACCGCTGCAGTTCCCATTAGTACTTGTGTTCATCACCACGAATGCATCTCTTTATCCTACATGATCTGCACTCTCTATGCAATCGTTGTGAGCCAACGCCTGCTGTGATTAACAACCCAGCAGAACCACTGGTGAAGTGCTTATAGCAGGGGGCCAGAAAAAGGTGCTACACCACCTTGTTGGTGCATTGGTGTTCACTCAGTTCAATGAGTTTGACTCCATGCAAGGAGTTTCTTTTATTCACCACTGTTCAACTCACTCAGGCTTTCCAGCAACTAATGCTGTTGGTCATGGGAATTCAGCTGCGCCAGTCTGCCATTCCAGAAGAGGTTCTTTCAGTGGTCCTCAGCAGCTAGCTGGAGCTTGCCCCCGGTTGAAGCGCGTCCCTGCACCATCAGAGCCCATCCCTGCCTTCCCTGCACTGTCAGAGCCTGTCCCTGGCTTTCCTGTGCCTTCAGAGTCCGTCCCTGGCTTCCCTGTGCTGTAGGAGCCCATCACTAGCTTCCCTGTGCTGTAGGAGCCCATCACTGGCTTCCCTGTGCTGTTAGAGCCCATCACTGGCTTCCCTGTGCCTTCAGAGTCCGTCCCTGGCTTTCCCACACCGTCAGAGTCCGTCCCTGGCTTTCCCACACCGTCAGAGTCCGTCCCTGGCTTTCCCACACCGTCAGAGCCTGTCCCTGGCTTCCCTGTGCCTTCAGAGTCCGTCCCTGGCTTCCCTGCACTGTCAGAGCCTGTCCCTGGCTTCCCTGTGCCTTCAGAGTCCGTCCCTGGCTTCCCTGTGCTGTAGGAGCCCATCACTGGTTTCCCTGTGCCTTCAGAGCCCATCACTGGCTTCCCTGTGCTGTCAGAGCCCTTCACTGGTTTCCCTGTGCTGTCAGAGCCCTTCACTGGCTTCCCTGTGCTGTAGGAGCCCATCACTGGCTTCCCTGTGCTGTCAGAGCCCATCACTGGCTTCCCTGTGCTGTCAGAGCCCTTCACTGGCTTCCCTGTGACTTCAGAGTCTGTCCCTGGCTTCCCTGTGCTATCGGAGCCCTTTCCAGGCTTCCTCGTGCCGTCAGAGCCCGTCCCTGGCTTCCCTGTTCCGTCAGACCCTGTTCCTGGCTTCCCCCATGCTGTTGGAGCCCTTACCTGGCTTCTTTGCATCCATCCCTGGCTTCCCCGCACCACCAAAGCCCGTCCCTGGCTTCTCTGTGCCCGTCCCTGGCTTCTCTGCGCCCGTCCCTGGCTTCTCTGTGCCCATCCCTGGTTTCTCTGCGCCCGTCCCTGGCTTCTCTGTGCCCGTCCCTGGTTTCCCCGTACCGTCAGAGCATGTCCCTGGCATCTCTGCACCTGTTTCTGGCTTCACCACACTGCCTGGTGTCCAGCCCGTCCAGGAGGGCTGCCAGACTTCGCTGCTGGTCCCGGTCCCTTGTTAGCTGCCGAATCCCATGCATGCCCAGGAGGGCGGCCTATCTGTGCTGCCGGTTAGCCACCAATGCTAATCTCACACGTTAATATTTTGTTTACTGTGTTATCTTGTGTAAAAATCTAATGTTTGTGTCCTGAAGAAATCAAAGTTTATTTATATACTCCATCTGTCTGAAATATTTCTCTCCAGACAGACAGACAGGGTAAACTCATGATCCTGCTCAGGTGTCTTTCTGCCCAAGACAGAAATAAAGAGAATAAATCAAACTCTTGATACTTATAATAAAGGCACTCCATAGTTCAACCCCTGCAAACATTTCTGGCCCCTTCCTAACTTGATTTTCATTCTGTTTTCCCTACTTTCTTTTTTATGTTTGAAAGAATATTACCTTCTGGTTTTTTGCTGATCTATTCTTATAGCCTGACCAGTCTCTGAGATCTTGAAAGATACATTTAAATGAAATGTTTTATTCTGTACAATATGTACAGCTGAAGATGTGTTTGGTGCCTGTTTTTATAGGATATACATTTGCAACAGCTTGACGTGCATGTGTTGAACTGATGGAAGAGATGGAGGTTCACGAGCTGGAAGTCGATGACTTTCCCTGCACATCACACAATTTGTTGCAGCGTACGCTTGATGTGTGAAGATGCAGAGCTGAACCAGACGGAGTGGAGGATGTGATTATGTTGGGGTGGCGTAGAAGTGGTCTGGCAGTGTTGGAGACCGTCCAAATGTCTTGAAAAGCCAGTCCTGCTAGGCCTTATTCAACTGTACACATACAGTTCTGTGCAAAAGTTTTAGGCAGGTGTGAAAAAATGCTGTAAACAAAGAATGCTTTCAAAAATGGAAGTGTTAATCATTTATTTTCATCAATCAACAAAATGCAGTGAATGAACAAAAGAGAAATCTAAATCAAATCAATATTTGGTGTGACCACCCTTTGCCTTCAAAACAGCATCAGTTCTTCTAGGTACACTTGCACACAGTTTTTGAAGGAACTCGGCTGGTAGGTTGTTCCAAACATCTTGGAGAACTGACCACAGATCTTCTGTGGATGTAGGCTTCCTCACGTCCTTCTGTCTCTTCATGTAATCCAGACACACTGGATGATGTTGAGATCAGGGCTCTGTGGGGCCAGAAGAACTGATGCTGGTTTTAAGGCAAAAGGTAGTAACACCAAATATTGATTTGATACCCTATTGCACAGAAAGGTATGTCTCTATCATGCAGTGTTCCCAAAATGTTTAGCATGTGACTGTGGAGACAAAGCTCTATTTCTTCACTATGTTGAGTATTTTACGTCATTTAAAAATGTCAGCTGTCCTTTACACTGCGTGAAAGGAGCTCATGATGAATGGATATTCACCTAAACCTTTAACTGGAAGTCAGCATTTTTTACATTAAGGTACATTAAAAATTAAAAAGACATTTCTGCTAGTGTAACGTTATTTGGGGGGTGTTTGTTCCAAAGATAACACATGTCCTGAATCATATAACTACATAATAAAGTTTTATTTTATAGCTCTTGAGTCCTAAACCAAACTGACGAGTGCGTGCAACATTAATGAAGAGATGGATGCAGTGTGAACTCGTTCAGGGACATTTTGAGGATGTTTTCGCAGAAAAAGATTTAGGTGATGACTGTTAATCTCCAGTTTTAGTTGGCATCATAGCTCCACCACTCAAGAAGCAAAATTTGGAATCCAGACATGTCTTGGCTGACAGACTGAAAATCTGAAGAGAGGAACTGTAAAGGTACATTTTCATCGAACAAACCTTTATTAAGTCTCGGGACAATTTAATTCTAAAATTACTCTTCTGTGGTTGCAGGGAAAATCAGGCAAACTTGCTGAATTATTTATAAGTAATGGGACTGAGGAAAGGGAGTCTTGTCCCAAAGGAAGTTCTACAAATTTAAGGGGTTAAATATAAATGTATTTAATCCATGTTGCATTGTGTTTTATACAGCAAGTGATCTGCTAGAGAGCATTTTTTTTCAGATGGAAAATACAGGGGATTGTGGCCTCTGCATAGGACAGTGGCAGGGCCTATTTAGCTAGTGATCTCTTTTTTGAAAGGTCAGAATCATGAATCAGACTTGGCTAAAAGACTGTCATTAGCATTCACAGCTGACAGAGCAAGAACGCCATCATTCTGGTCACCTGATTAGATTGTTACATAAAGTAGTACTGTTATGGCACATCACATGACATTACTGGTATGCATTTCCAGTAGGAATGGATATTTTTTAAAGGCAGCGTATGAGAAGCATGTAAATTAAACTCCACTTTTCTTAAAGTTTCCTTTTTCTTCCTGGTCGGTTTAACTCTGGCAGGTTCTCACTGGGTTTCTTTATCATCGCTTGCCTGGCTCAACAAATGGGCTCCAAACCTGCAGAATTCCCCTTTGCAGTGCCAGACAGGGCACTTAAAAAGTGGCAGAATTAATAACCAAACAAATATTTCAGAGGCACCTCTGTCATCATCTCTGTTTTTTTTTTCTGCTCTCTGCATTTGCGGCTGAGACTGAAGCAGCAAAAATGTTGCCTTAATGATTTATCACATGAGGGTTTCCAGGAAACAAGAAGTTTGCATTAATATCAATCAAATTGTGACAATAATTGCCTCACTATCTGCCTGTGCAGTTCTAGCGAGAGTGCCTCACGACAAGCGAGATGACAAGTTCAATTATCTGGAAGGTAAATGCTCTCTCTCAGAAAAAAGGACCATGGCAACATTGGCCCTCTACGGGAAAATAAAAACAGGGGGAAAGGTTTTGATAGAAGTTTTCGATACCGAACTTTCAATAGCAGTAAAAAGAAGAGTCAAGATTTAGGCTCCTCTAAAGAGCTTCCAGTTCTTCATGAATTGTTCTCATAACTCTGTCCAACAGACAATAAATTAGACATTACTGTTACTTCCCATGACATGAATTTCAGAATTTCCACCATGACCTGAAGCTGCCTGGATGGTGAGGAGCGAGAGAAGGTGCTAGAGATTGTAGCTCCTCATGTTCACATACGAAAGGCTCATTTTTGTAGTCCTTTGTTCCTTTCCTCTGGGAGCACCGCGTCCTCACAAAGTCCAAAGACACACATGTCAGTTGGACTAACAATGCCGTAAATGTGAATGTGTGTGTTTCCAGGCCTGTGATGGCCTGGCAACCTGTCCAGGGTGATTTTCCACTTTTCACCCTATGAGTGCTGGGGCAGGCTCCACCCCCAAGACCCTAGTCAGGAAAAGCAGTTAAGATGCTGGATGAATGGATGGATGGGCGGCACATAAATTATTGTGCAAAAAAACATTGAGTTTCTGCAAACAAAAAGACTTTCAGCAACATTATGCCCTTGAAGATCATTCATGAATGAATATTTGAATATGGCTGTAAAATCGTCGACTTAAACGATTGTTTAATGATTAAAATGATATGAATCTAATAAACTTGCTTTCATCACCTGTGGGAGTATAATGCGTTTAAGAGAATAAACTGAAGTGGGCCAGGGGCATTTTAAGTGGTTTAATCACATTCACATGAATGCATTTTGCAGTCACACTTATTCAGGGTGGCTGAAGAACACTCGTAGCCAATTTCCACCAACAGGAAACTGGTTCTTTGATTGGTTTAGCATTCTTTGAACTTCGCTTCTGTTTGGTGAACCAGTCTAAGATTCCATCTGTTTAGAGTGGAACTGCTGTAATCAAGAATTTATCATCAGTGGAGGAGGGACTGTACCATGAAAGTAAACTAAGAGAAGGACACGGTCACTAATGTTGCCACGTTTCCTTCTAGAAAGAGCAGTCCTTTTCTGTGTCACCTGGGAATTTACTTTTCATGTTATTTACATTTACAGCATTTAGCAGACGCTCTTACCCAGAGCAACTTCCATGTCCTAATTTCAGACCCAGTCCTCCTGGAGCAATTCAGGGTTAAGGGTCTTGCTCAGGGACCCAGTGGTGGTAGTGCCAGAGCTGGGGACCTCTTTGATCCATAGGTCCATAGGCAAGAACCCTACCACTAGACCACCACCACCCTTACATGTTATGAGCCTAAAGTGCTCTAAACTGTTCAGTATTTGGTGTCTGCTCCAGAACAGAGAGGCTTCCCTGTTGGTGGAAAAGGGCTGTTATTGGTTTAGAGCAGTTTGCTTGGCTAGGCAGACAATTTAACCCCAATCCGGTGCATGAGCTTCAACGAAGTTGCTCACTACATTCCATCAGCTCACATTTTACATCCACCAGCCCTCTGGAGGAAGGCCATTCAACTCTTTCAAGCAAACAGACATCGTATTTCCTGTCCTGCATCCTACACTGTGTGTCTCTGAATGTTGCCTCAGGAATGAATGAATGGATGGATGGATAGATAAAGGAATGGGTGTCAGGCTGGGACTGTGCCCTGCCTCTTCCTCCTCTGCTTAGCATCACTCATTAAAGCCTGCCTTTGCCCTGCAGCATGTGCTCTAACCAGCATGAAGCTGCTAGGGCTCCTGAGTGGACTGATAGATTGAGGAAACATGGGGGAAGGGATGAAAGGATGAAGGAGCAAAGCACTAGTAGTAAAAGTAGGCCGCTGATGTGCCACAATGGCCACTGAAATAGTCTCCCTCCAGTCAGGGGCACTTACTCATGAGCCTTGTTTAAACCGGCTGCAAGAATATGTTGGCAGCCATTTGCTGAACAATGTTAGAAAAAAAGCACCGTAAGCAGACCTGTTACCGTGTGAGCTCTTAATGGATTTTCCACACAGAACTGCGCAAAACGCCTGGTCAATTAGGTGCAAAAATTCATTAATGTTTCTTTTTTATTTACCGCTTTGTGCAAAATCTCGAGCTATCCCTTACATCTTTACATATTGCCAGGTAATCAGTTTGTTTGTGCAAAATGCCATTTCATGCCTGTTAAACTGGGTCCTATCTCTTGCATGAAGATGGGAACAAATGTTTTAATGACAGGCTGCAAAGTATCTAAAGAGACAAGGTTTTAGATAAAGAGGTTCCAAAGCCCTCCGTGCTCAGCATCACCAGTACACTCATCACCAGCCTGATCATCTGGAATGGTCTGCATCTGCTTCTGCAGTACGGCAGCTTTGTTCTGAATAAATGAGTCACGTGAGTTAATGTGTGGCTTTACCAACCTAAAAAAACATCCTCTGAAACTGGTCAGGTTCAGAGACTGGACTGAACCTTGAAAGAACTATTCCTCAACATTTTCACTACTAGAGAAGAAACTCCTCCTCATCAGGTAATTCCTCCAATATCTAGAGCTGGATGGAGAAGAGACATCACCGGAGTTGGAGGGAAGGAATTGTTCTCCGTAACTAATCATCTGATTAATCTGACTAATCCCCTGACCTCACCAGTGTTTGGGTGGAATGCAATCAAATCCTCACAGCAATGTTCCAACACCAAGCCTTTCAGAAGTGTTCCTGCATCAGGAACATGCTTCTTCTCAAACTGTTGAAAAGAAATGCCGGATAAGGTGTCTGTACACCAGGTTGTATTACGTATTCTTTACTTTTTTGATATTTTTTGCTGTCTGCATCTTTTGCCTGATTCTTAAACGTTCCCCAGCATGAGGATATGCAATTCTAGTTTATACATCACTGTCAGCTGAAATGAAATGTTTGATGTCTTTTGGGTATCTATCAGTGTCAGTTACTAATCATAAAGAGCAATATTAATCAACCTTTACGTACTTAAGCTGTATAGGCTGTAGTTATAGGTTTAGTTCGAGCAATAATTAAGTCATTATTAAGTCATTCAGTGTTTTGATGGGTACTGTATGCAGCAGCGGTTAGCCACGGTGCCTCACAATGAGAGGATTCTGGATTTGATTCCCAGATGGGACGTCCTGAATCCAATCTGTGTGGAGTTTGCATGTTTTCCCTCTGTCTGCGTGGGTTTCCTCTGGATGCTCCCGGTTCCTCCCAGAGTAAAGACATGGATGGGAACTGGAGATGTGAAGTTGCCCCCTAGGTGTGACTGAGTGTGAGTGCCTGTGTGGCAACTGGCAACCGATTCTTTGCCCCATGAGTGTTGGGATCTGTTCTAGCACTTCTGTGTCCCTGGTTAGTTGATAGGGGGATGGGCATTCAAAGTATTTAATGTTGCTGAAGGTGTGCATGCACAGTCCAAAAATGTTCATATAGCAATATTACACAAGCTATGATAGTGGGCTGCACAGAGGGTAGAGCTGTCCCCTCACAGCGAGAAGGTCCTGGGTTTGATTCCCAGACTGGGACCTGCACAGGCCCGGACTTTGTTTCCTCCACCTGTGTTCGCCTGTGTCTGAGATGAACTGGTGACCTGTCCAGGGCGTTTCTCCACCTTTCGCCTAGAGTTCTGGGACAGTCTCCAATCCCACCTGCAACCCAGGAACGTCCAGATAACAAATCAAAGCGGAGACTTCTGAAGTTCATGAGTGAAATACACTTATTTGACCCATTCACACACTCAGAACGCAACCGGAAGAGTCCAGACCGACTGTTGAACTTCACATCAAGTCTAAAGGTGTCTCAGTGTTCATTCAGGATGGGAAATAAAAGATCTCGGAGTAGCACTTTCTCGTGCACACCGTCACATGAAAACATCTGAAGGTGTTGTTTGATGCTGAGGTGTTTTCAGTGAAAGGAGGGAAATGGGAGCCCCTGACCACAGAGAAGCAGCACATGTATGACACTGAAGCCTGCAGCCACGCTTCACCGTGTTATGAATGAATGAATGAAAGAGGCCATACTGGGTTACACCGCCCGGATCTCTCTCACACACACACACACACACACACACACACACACACACACACACACACACACACGCGGTTACACTTTAAAAATCCATATGGATTTAGAGGCAGTGCTGAAGAAAGGCTTATACGCGCCTGAAAGGTGGTTAATGCTGCGCGACGGTAAACATATCGGCTCGGAGAGGACGGGGGGACGTCTCCCGTGTGTGTGTGTGTGTGTGTGTGTGTGTGTGTGTGTGTGTGTGTAGTTGCCACCTTCCCCGCTCGCGCTCGGTTCGCTCGGCGGAGGGAGGAAGACCAGACACGGCGTTGAATTTCAGCCGCGGCTGCTCAGAGAGACAGACAGACAGGGAGAGACAGACAGGGAGAGACAGACAGACAGAGGGAGAGAGAGAGAGAGAGAGAGAGGAGGAGGAGGAGGAGGAGGAGGGTCTGGGGTTAGAAATGACCGCGGAATGGAAGCCGCTGCTGGGCTGAAAGGCGTGTGAGCTTCTCCTCGTCGCTGCTCTTCCTCTCTGCGCGGAAAGGCTGTGGAGCTGCAGACATGCCGGGCTGGAAGAAGAACATCCCCGCGTGTCTCCAAGCCGAGCAGGAAGGAGGTAAGGCGGCGTTTTCCGCTCCGCGCTGTTTGTTTACGCGAGAAAGTTGAAGCTGGCGGTGTTTTTAGATTTGTAGTCTTCGCCGGCGGCAACTTTTGCAGCAGTTCTTTCTGCCCACCGAGCCGAAGTTAGCTCGCCGCTCCACCTTAAAGCGCCGCGCCGCGCCGCGTCCATGGGCGGGCGCTCGAGCACGCGACACAAAAGAGCGCCGTTTAAGGTGGAGCGGCGAGTTCGGGGAAGAAAGGCGGCGAGGCGGCTCTCCTCGTCCCCGCAGCCCCGGCGCTCGCACGGAGGCAGCGGGGCAGCGGCTCGTGCAGCTCCCGGCACCTCCATGTTTGCACGCGTGCGGTTTAAAGTCCTGCTTTGTGCAGGCTGAGCACGGGGAGAGTCGGAGCGTTAAACGTGCACACAATGTATCAAATGCATGCTGCTCCCCTCTGCCCATGGCTGCAGGGCAAGCCCAGCTGTTCGCTACAGTAACCCTGTTGAGTGCGATCCACTCTGCATGCTCAGTGTGTCTGGGCGGGATTGTGGATTATGCCCTGGATTGTGGGGAATCTGATACAGCACAGCCATGCTCAGCCAGGAGCCTGGTGTAAGTCATGTGCACTTGACCAGAGACAGCGTTTAGGAAACGAGCTGCTGGTCTGCAGGAGCAGGAACTCCTCTGGCAAAGCCTAGCCGTCCTGCTTTTCTGGGCATTGCAAGGATTATCTGCTGCCTAATTGGAGAAATAATCTGTGTAATTATGACAGCTGCCACCTTGCAGCCTGAGAGGTCCACACTCTGCACATCTTCATGATGAGTGTAAATCAGATGAGCGTGCAAGTGTCCTTTATTGAAGATGATTCTGCTCCTGTGGAACCCGGAGTGGTGTCAGGTGAACCGCATTGATCCATGAGGTGGAGATTCCTGTGTGATCCTGCCGAGGCCGTAACTCTCCCGCCTGATCTTCTGTCCAGCGCCGAGCACCGGCCAGGGGTCAGGGTGTCCCGATTCTAAAGAGCCCGGGAAGTACGGTTCTCATGCCAGGCAGGTTTCTCAGAGAGTAGCCAAGATTGCTTTGATACTTGATTATGGGTTTATGGATGAACACTTGGTCTAAGAGTGGCACGCAACACGAGGAGCTCTTCAATGTACACCTTTTCTCCACTGTCCATCCTTCCTTTTTTCTCCGTTTTGTCTCGTTACATCTTTGACATCATTTATGTCTTGTTAACTCTGTGGTACGTGATCTGGGCTGATGGACAATTTATTTATTTTTTGTCCATTTGTTCATGCTGGGAAGGTGAACAAAAAAAAATTACAGGAAGTTCCCCTCAAATGGATTCCAACTGAAGTGACAGGTCTGTTCTGAAACTGTAAGCAATAGAAAGTACAGACATTTGTGTTAAAATGTCAGGAGTAAAAGTGAAAGGGACTATCATTTGTCATTGTGAAACACAGCGAACCACAACGAAATTCACCCATACACACACCGTGCAGCAGGGGGGAGCAGTGATGGGGACGGTACCTTGCTCTAGGGTACCTCAGGGCAACCTACTGGTCTGGGATTTGAACCCATGACCTTTCATTCCTGGGCCCAACTCCTTAACCACTAGGTCACCACTGACCCCAATGTAAATGTAACAATTGTGCAAAAAGTATTTATACCATCGCTGCGATGAATATTCTAGCTTTATAGACCCGGTTTTAACATTTTAACAGGCTCTCTGGTTGTGTTTCTTCATGTTAAGTCAGCTGTATTTCAAGCTAATGAACCAGTCTAATGTGACTAACCTTCCTTCACACTGTGATTGGACGACCTACAGATTATTCTTAATTTTAGCCGCTGGATAAACAACCTACAAGACTTAAACTGTCTCCTTGACTAGAGTTAGTAAAGTCAGGCAGTGAGGTTTAGTGTTGATTGACACGTCACGTGCTATAGAGAGTCTCTAAAGTTCATCAGGACATCCGTGTGGAGGGGGTTTCCAGTTGGGTAATGGGTTTGGTTGGTTAGGGAATAGGCACCATAATCGGAGAGGCTCGGGTTCAAATCCCGGACTAGCAGTATCCTTGAGCAAGGTACCATCCCTATCACTGCTCCCTGGCTGCCGGATATGGCTGCCCCCTGCTCCACTGTGAGTGTGATGGTTTAAACGCTGAGGATGTATTTTGTTGTGGTTCTCTGTTTGCTGTTCTGTGGCGTTCACGATGACAAAATATTCACTTTCACATGTGATGAATGTGGCTACTTTATCCATTATTGTTCAAAAATATCCTCTGATTTGAATAACTTTTCATCTTTGGGCTATTGCTCTTTCTCTTCTTGTTCACGCAGGTACAGCCCTCTCTGCACTGCTGTCCTCTCTTTAATGTGCTAGATGCCACTTAATAGAAAACACTGAGCTTGCAAAATATTGACATTATTAATATTGTTGAATAATTGAGTTCTAATGTAGTCTCACATTTTGTCGTGTGACAAAATGTGAGTTTCGGCGTAGTATTGGCCGGTCAAGCTCAGAACGGTCCGTTACTATGACGGCATTGCACATCATAGGTCATAGGCCTCGTCAATGTGGACTTGGTGAAATGTGGCCTTACTTGTGCACGTTGGTCCATCATCCTCTGAGGAACGGCGCTTTAGGTCGCTGAAAACTGACCTTTGGGAAAACTTTCATATTTAGGCTGCGAAATCCGAGTTTTAAAGCTGGAACTAAGAGAGCAGTGTGCGATCATGACAGCTGACGTCTCCTGATAATGACACGGACTCCACCTTCCTGAAGGATGCACTAAGAAACATGCTTCATTAGTCTCTTCCTCCTCTTATTCTCTCGGCGGAAGTCATGTTTTCTACATCTGAGCAGGTGTTTGAGAGGATGCTAGTGTCTGCAGGTGTTTCTACACAATGTTTTTGAGCTTCCTGTCCATGGACAAGTTTTCAGAGAAGTACGCTGCAGGATTATTGTTTATAAAAACGGCAGTCTGATCAGGCTTAATCAGGAAGTGTATTTAGACCGGCGGCAGCACAATTAAGATGCCATTTTATTAGATTTTTTTGATTATTTTCACCGTAAAATTTGTTGGCATAATAACACATGCAAAATGCTTCAGAAATCAGAGCTTTCCATCTGTTGACTCTGAATGATGCACCCATATGCTAAATTCCCAGAATTTGTCACAGCTACAAAAATAGCAAACATGAATGAACGCGGAAAGCACAGAGAGCCACGAGAGGATTAATCTTCCACAAGCAGCCGACTAACTCGCAAAATGAAAACGCGCAGGTCTGCAGCACCGGCACCCGACCTGAACGTCCCTGCGTTTTGGAGAAGAGCAGAAACCACGCTTTGCAAGTGTGCGGATTTCAAGGATATATACCAAAATGATTCAATATATTCAAGTTTAATCAGATTTAATTCAATGTTATAATGCAAAGTTATGAGTTGTCAGGGAAAAGACAAACAATAACTTTTTTTTTTTTGCCAAGATAAACTCAAAAATGAAACGAAATTATTCTATTAGTCCTAATTTCCAAATTTTTGTAAAAGCAGGGTTTGATGGCTTTGTGTAAACAGTTTTCTGCTCACTCCTGAGCCTGTACAGTCCTCAGGAAACTGAAACAGTTTTGAAATCTGTTTTTCTGATTTCCTAAATCTGCATATTTTGCTCCAACCATTCACCCTGGACATGACGATAGTTCCCTCCCAGCTTGTTCCTGAATATATGATGCAATGTTGTGCAGCCCATAAAGTGCACATTTCTGTTTTTTTAAGGGATATCGAGAGGATGGACATTTCACATGATATCATTACTTTTTTTGCAAGCCGTTTAAAACCACACAGCGTGGAGAAAAATGAAATCTTACCGAAGGGCCTTTTAGGTGCGCTACTCGAGTTTTTCATTAGTTTTTTTTTCCGGTGGTGGAAAGAATTTTATTATTGAGAGAGCTTTGTTTAGGAATAATTTAGAAACATACCCCGGTAACCACTGTATCTCTGACTGCTGCAGGTTTCAGCTTGACTTGGGGATGTGCTGGGGCCATTTCTGCTCCACACCATTTTGGTCTTGGGTGGAGAGGTGTGGTGACACGACCCTAATGGAGCATTTCATATTGCTCCTTTTACAGGCCTGACCCTGATTTGTGGGAGTGCTGTACTGTAATGACGCTGTGGCTTCACACACAAACCGCGAGACCACATATGCGCTGGCTAAGCCGTTGTGCCGTTAGTGCCCGGCGTGCCAGCCCTCCGATCTGCTGCACTGCGTTCTGCCAGTGTGGCATGTAATTGGGTTTGAAGAGGAACAGGGAGAGGAGAGGTGGGGGAGTAGCTGAGCACACCCACCTAACAAAGCAGGGATATTGCAAGAAGCTCATGCTGACTCATGAAAACAACCAAGTTGGATTATTTCAAGGGCTATAACTGATGAAGCACATAAGACATGTAGCAAAGTCTTGGGCTGCTGTCATGATCAAAATCATCCTCAGCTCACTGTGCAGTTCACTGTAACGGCCCAAGACTATCTACATCTTAATTGTGCACCAGCAATGATGCAATTAACAGCGCACAGAAAAGAAAAGCGTTTTATTTTTATTTATTTTTTGCGCCTGTATAACTCAGTATATGGTCTTTTAAACAGGAGTAAACATATCTGCTCTGAGAGAGGTGCAGAGATTTATTTAGAGTCTGCAGTGTGGTCTGTTTCCTTTTGTGTCAAAATCAATTTGTATACGTGGAGAGAAAAAATGCATTCCACACAAAGGACTCCGTCAAAGTCTTTCTAACAGGACCGTTTCAGCTTTATACATCACGCAACTAGGAATGCTTGGACGTGGGATTTGTAGGCCGATGCTGATATTTGATCGTTTTCATGCATTTATCTGCTGATGCTAATAAACCTAGAAACACAGAATTTAGGACTTCATTTACCTTCAGCAGGAATAATATAAGAACATTTATTTCTACAAGCTTTAAAAAGAGTGAAAGTGAAAGTGACAACCCTTGTCATTGCGAGGTCACAGCACAGCACACAGTGAACCACAATGAAATAGGACCTCTGCATTTAACCCATGCAAACACCGTGCAGCTATTGAAAGCGCCCGGGGAGCAGTGACGGGGACGGTACCTTGCTCAAGGGTACCTCAGGGCAACCTGCTGGTGGGGAATCGAACCCACAGTCTTCCGAAGCAGGGCAACTCCCTAACCACTAGGCCCCCGCTGCCCCATAGAGCCGAATGATTCCATGTAGGCACCATATTCCAGCACCTCCTAAACGTTCTGCGCCTTTAGAACGTAATAAATGTGAAATCCATTTTCGAAATTGGTCAAACATCTATTGCTTTTTTTTCTGCCAGTAACCATTTGATTGCTCACACGCCCCCAAATACAGCTTTAAATCAACTGTCTCTGCTACTTCACTTCCTCCGGCAGGTCCAGTGTCCTCTTTCACTCAGTTTAACTGTGGCCCTTTTCCACTGAATTATTTAATTAGGATGCACCCGCTGAGTTTTTTATTTGAACAGGCGTGTTGAAGCTAGCCACACTGCCCACAGACGGTGTTTGCCCTGCTAGCGTCCCTGCATTTGAAGTGCGCTGTCCATATGCGCTGCATAAAAGCCAAATCAGGGAGTGATGGTGGCAGGCCAAATGCACCTACTTCACACAGGCTGCTACTATTTGGCTAGTCTCACTCAGTCTCTCACAGTGGCCAAGTGCCAAGAGCTTACTGTTATGAACTGTTGCATAAAAAAAAAAAGCTAATAAAATGCACCATTCGTGATTTATAGAGGGTAATTGAATATCAAGCACAGGAGAATTCAACCACAGTGAAAAATGTCATTTGTCTCCTGGTGCTGAGATTTTTACGAGGCAAAAATCACATTTTAAGCATTCAAACAAGATACTCTTCTTATCTCGCCATTGTTTTCTTTTTCAGCATGATTTTCCTGGCTCAGGCACTTGCCGTGTCGTGTGCTTAGCCTGAAAGGAGGCGATTTAATGGCGACGGAGTAACTGTATGTGTGCTGGTGGAGTCAGGTGTAATCGTATGCATGCCACGGCGCTTCACTGCAGCAGCCTTGTGCTGAGATGGCACACGAGAAGACTGGAAGGTCGGCCTCTCTTAATCCTTATAAACGCACAGTGTTCCAACACAGGCGCAGGTTCTGAAACATTTGCACATTTCTATTTGAAGAGCTCTGCCATTTGCACCGACGCAAATCAGTGATGTCTTGATTTCCTGCATCTTAACTCTGAAAATGAATGACACACACCCTTTTTCTAAATTAGGCTAAAATAATAGCCCGAGGGATTGTTATTATGTTATAAAAATGACTCCAGCGGCTTTGAAACAGTTTAGCGAGATGAAATCTTTCTGGACTGCTTCTGTCGATGCGCTTATTTCTGCTGAAAGGTCACTAACTCAGGGCTGCGGAAATAACGGTGGTGAAAATTCCCCAAAGGCTTCTGCAACTTCAGCACAACGAGAGTAACCGCAGCCCCCAATTCAGCCTCGACGGCCCCCCGCTTCCGCCCCGACCCAAAACTTAACTTGTCAAAGTCAGGCTTTTGAATGATTGGTTTTTTGAAAAGAAAGGAAATTGCCTTTTGTTGTGTTTTCTTTCCCCTCAGGTTTGCCATTTGGCTTAGATGTCATTTGCGTGTGCAGCGAGGGCATACAACTCGAACGTGTCGTCAGGAAACCGGGGGAGATGGTAGGGGCCGATCGAAACGTTGTTCTGCCCCGTCCGGTCTGTAAGGGATGCGATGGCCTTATACCATGTATTTAGTGAGAGATATTGAGGTGGAACTGCTTGGCCCACTGGCTCTTTTCTGTCTCCTTGGAGAGAGAGGGAGCATTTCTGGGCCTTACTGGCCATTTATCTTACTGTGTCTGAGAAAAATGACAGCGTTTGGAACTAGGGCTGAGCGATATGGCAAAAATATGAAATCTTGATACTACATGACATTTTCATTTGACCACAATGTCATGAAATGTATTTTTTTGCCATCAGATAAGTCTGAATGAAGAGGAGAGAACTAGCACAACCTCAAAAATTGAATATAATGTCCTTCCTCGACACTTTGCACACGGGAGTACGCTCAGTCCAGTTAACAGTTCTGCCTCTGGGACGTTTTGCATGGGTCTGGGCTGCATATGCTTTTGGTCTCTAGGGGTCATGATGTGCTTCTCTGGCTGGGAAGCGTATTCGACAGCCTTTATAATGTCACATTGCAGTGGTTAGCATTATTTGGCCAGTAGCCAAAACCATGCTTTTGAAATACTGGGAATCTTTGCAGAAAATGACAGTTTACTCAACGTCTTCCGTGGACCTTAAGAGGATCTATAACGTTCTTGCGACAGAACGGTGATCTGGTGAAATCTTCCAAAGAGATGGCTGATTCTGGAAGCAGCAGACCATGGTAGTCCTTAAATGGTTCCTGAAGTTCTTTTTTGCTTGTTTTCTTTAAGAACAGTGCCAAAGCAGTAAAGATGATCATTTTTAATGAGCTGACACAGTGTTGCTGTGATAAATGGCCTTTCATCCACACAGTGAGGCTGCTAGTCAGAATCACTTCATGCTTCTACAAACAAGTAAGAAAATGTCAAAGCCTTGAAGGCCTGTTTATACCTAACCTTCTACAGCTTCTCTGACATCTGATAAATTGAAATGGACAATAATGTCAGATTAATTAATGCAAATTCATTTTAATTTTAGCATCACATGTTGCAGTGTGCTCAGTCCAACTGTTTATACTCACTTTGCACTTAATCATGGCTAATCATGCAGCAGTACAGTGTTAATATCCACAGTAGGTTTAGGGAACCATATTAACTAAACGTTTTAGTGTGATTTGTCATAATAATGATTAATATCCAACCCTTGTTCAGAGATCCATTCAGATAGAAGCATTACTTAATGTTAATATAATGGATAGTGAGTCTCATTCTGGGGGCAGCGGTGGCCTAGTGGTTAAGGCGTCGGCCACGTGATCGGAGGATCGGGGGTTCGAACCCCTTCCCAATAGGTTGCCCTGAGGTACCCTTGAGCAAGGTGCCGTTCCCGACCCGCTCCTCCCTGCGATGGGCTGGCGACCTGTCCAGGGTGCGTCCCCCGTCCTCACCCTGTGTGCGCTGAGTTGGACACCAGCACTCCGCCGCGACCCCGTTTGGGACAAGCGGCAGATAATGGATGGATGGATGGAGTCTCATTCTACAGCTTAAGAATGACAATTTGGGCAAAATATCCAATTGCGTTTTTTTTTTTTTTGAGTTTAAATGAGAATAAATACTTCTTTTTTTGCCAAGAAGTAATGACGGGACTTGTTCTTTTCTGTCTGCTGCTCCCGTTTAGGGGTCGCCACAGCAGGTCATCCATTTCCATTTCTTCCCATCCTCTGCATCTCCCTCTTTCACCACGACTGACCATCTGTCTGGGCTCTCTCACCACATCCATAAACCTCCACTTTTCTTCTTTCCTGGCAGCTCCGTCCTCAGCATCCTTGATATAATGCTGATGTCTCTACTGCACGTATCCGACCAACCCGAGCTGTCCCGCTGATGAACTTGTTTCTAATCCCGTCCATCCTCATCACAACCAATCTTAGCATCTTTAACTCTGACTCCTCCTGAACCTCCAGCTTCACCACCTCTCTTTTTGTCATGTCACCGTCTCCAACCCCTTTGGCACCATGTAGGCTGTATGATGTGACTAAGATACTTTGTGTTACTCCCTGAGAGTGTCCTGTTCTATGATATTATCTGCAATATATTAAAAACACTTGGGAACACTTCATGATATGACGTGGTTAAAGCCAACCTGAAATGAACCCACCGTTCCCAGCAATCATTAAGCCGAACGTTCTAGTTTCAAGATCCTCACTCAGTCACTTGGAAATACATCACATGACAGAAAATGTTATTTTAGTTACGGTTCTCTGGCTAATTGACTTTTTTTGAATGCTTTAATTGAAGGAGCACTTCTGTGAAAATCGATGGTTGATCCACATTCATACAGTACATAACAAATAGCCTTGAAACTTGCTCAAGCTGTCCAAGCAGAATGATTTCAATAAACAGTCGAACACGCAGCCCTTTAGACGAGTCCACATACCTAACACACCTACACAGAAAAGCTTCACTTTATTGTACTGTCAGGAGGACCAGATCAGCCATTCTAATTGGAGCTCACTGTTCCTCCATAATTTATGATAAAGGGTCGGAGATTAATGATACAATTTGTCAGCGTGCAACATGAGGGGAAGAGGACCTTTTTTAACTAATGAGCCACAGTAAGAGACTGCAGCCCAATCAGTAAGTGGAGAGCTGCTATCACTGCCATTCTGAAACTCTCTCTTTTCCTGCGTAATTATGGTTGATAATTGCGGTAGAGTACATCAACGAGGACATCTAGCAATCACGGGGAGAACCCCTTGCCTGATTTATGGCTGTGTGTCTTCATAAACTGGAAGGTCTCACTAAACAAGGCTAAAAAATAGCTTTAAAGCAAATTTGGCCTGATTGAGAGAAAGCATGTTTGCCAGTTTGTCTTGGGCTGTAGACAAGCTTGCAGCGTCTTTCCTGTAAAGGGCTTCAGTGTTCAGCAGTGTTCCTCGTCCTTGCGTTTTACTGGAGACCATGTCAAGATTACGTCACAATCGATGCGCTGTCCTGAGTTTGTTGGAGAAATTGAAGGTAAATGTGATAATCGCTCTTAAAATGACATTACGGACTGGAGCGGGGAATAATAATCAATTTAAAAGTAAAAGAAGAGTCAAATGTTGAAGATTATGAATGAACTGGTTTCATTTTCAGTATTTAAAACGTCTTTTCCCCTGATATTTGAAACCTGATGCTGTAGTATGATGCCCTACAATAGAGTTTGAACCGCATTAAGAAAATTAGTTTTAAGATGATAGCGAATTATTAAAGAATTATTTTTGAGTAAGGGGAACTTTCAGACAAAAAGTGTAAATTCAGGCTGCCAATAGTCAAAATATAGATTGCTAATAAATTTGATAGTGATTAATTTGTAAGTAACTCATGGTTTTACAATATGATGAAATCATTGAAGTGAAAGTGACTATTCTTATCATTGCGAGGTCACATCACACAGCGAAATTGAACCTCTGTATTTAACCCATGCAAACGGCGTGCAGCAGGGGGCAGCTATGAATGCGCCCGGGGAGCATTGACTGGGACGGTACCTTGCTCAAGGGTACCTCAGGGCAACCTACTGGTAAGGGGTTTGAACCTACGATCTTCCAATCCTGTGGCCGACTCCCCTAACCACTAGGCCATTGCTGCCGTTAGCCTTTTTCTGGAATCGTATACAGATGTTTTTCTGCGCATATTATGGCTGTTGTTTGTACTTAAAGGAACATTAAAAAGTGATTCAGTGAAAGTAACTGTTACTGTGCTTATCATCAGCCTAACCAGGAAAGAAGTGGTTTTCTGTTGTGAATTTTTCCTAACTGGCCCCAGATTCTGAATTCTCCTTCAGTTCATATCTTGCAGTGGGAAGAGTGTTTTTGATCAGTGCAGGTGAGATCATGTCGTACCTCCACAGTGATTGTGAGTTGAGTGACGGAGTGTGTGATGCTGCAATCAGCACATTTCGCCCCAGGATAAACTATTTATCTCCATACGACCTCATCTGGGGGAGGAACATGCGAAGGCAAGGTTACACTGATTGTTTTTCTTTTTTGTGTTCGGCTTTCTATCCTCAAGTTATCTGTTTGCTGTAATCTGTCACCCTTCCAAATAAAAGACACTGTGCGAATGAAGATTCTGATCTATAGAATAGCAAATATCACATTTTGTGGGAACAGGATGTGACACATCCTTGCGTAAATACTTTAGATCCATTGCCCTTTATGCCTGAGAAGCTCGAGCACTTTACACATTCGGGCCCTGGTCGGGGTGGGGGGTGCTCTGTTTTAGCACGAACAGGCCGAAGGATGTCCCGAGTTCACTTCACTCTGGGCGATGCATTGGCGCGGTTGGGCGCAGCTAACCATGGATTCAAGTAAGGTGGCATAAAAAAAGAGACCAAAGCTGTCCTCCCAGTGCCATTACCCTCCCCCTCAATGTCACTGTTGCACAGTAGATGTCTGTCACAACTGTCAGCTCATGTTGCCATTGATTTTCTCCTGGCTCTCAGAGGGGGAGGACTCCTGTCCACACAGAGACGGACTATAGATGTTTTCCACTGTCATGAAGCACTTAAGAGGCCAAACAATGATTAATCAAGGTGATCATTTTACAGAGTAAAATGTAAATTAGCACAGCAGTGCAGGACCGTCCGGCTGATTGCTTAAAAAAAAAAAAAAAAAAAAAAAAGATTTTCCCTGAGATGTTTCTCTTAAGCAGTCATTCTCATCATGAGTAAACATTAAAAAAGAAAAAATAATTTTCCCTGATTGACCTCTACTCAGCAGGATGCTTTGGGCTATTGATGGGTGTCCAGTATTTTTCATTTTTGGAAAATATTCTGTTGAAACGATCTGTGAGAATCAGAACAGCGTTATTTTAATGACCGAGCAATGCGTAAGGATTGTTAAAAATATATAAGAAATATCGACGCTGCTCTTCTTGTGATTATTAATTAGCGTTTCTTTTCAACATAGATTTTTTCATTTTAATAAATAAATACACCGCCAATTTCTTTCATAACGAGTAAAAATAAATAAAGTCAGCATCGCCGTTAGCTTCATCACATTTACTGTAGACTGTCTGAACTGTTGAACTCAAGGAAACACCCAGGCTCTGAGAAACGGGTTCACTAGTCCCTTCTCTGAAACCTGAATAGAGTCTTTTTAAAAGGTTCTCACTAGGTGACCTGCAATGGTGGTCATTCCAGAACGGCGTCGATCCAAACGTGACACGGTGCTCTTCGCTGTGAAAGCACGGCACAAGCGAAGAAAAGGAAACCGGAGACCGATGGGAGGTTTAAATCTTACTACTGTTCCCTGCTGCGTACTTAATATTGAGCTGAGCTTCGACTTCTACTGCCTGTGGTGACTTCAGCTGAGTAGCAGTGAGTGAGGTACGATGAAAGCCACCTCAACCACTCTGCTCTGCTCACTCCTGTCTCTTTTCATCAGCCCCTTTCATATCAAATGAAGTTCCTCCAGCCACGTTATACCGAGCCTCGGATGAGCGTTCTTCCTTAATTACAGAGCGCGGGGACCACAGTTATCGGTATCGTCATCAAAACAACATGATCTCAAGATGAAAGGAGGATTCTTTGTGATTCGGTTTGCAACAAAGGCATCAGAGCTGGAAAAAGAAATGGAAATGGCGGGGCGAGGGCTACTTTCGAATTCTCTGACCCAAGGAACCCTTTTTCGATTCTCATTGGCTTGGGAAATGCGTAAAGCAGGGCCTTCTCCAGAGGACTCTGTGTTTATCAAATGTTTGTTGTTGACCTAAGCAGTGTACGCAGCTCCTGAATGGTAAATCAGCTGGAGCGCGCGGCCGCTTGAGTGTCATGCTGTCTGCTTTCTGTCTGCTCGGCCGCACGGCCATCGGACTCCTAACGGAGTATGGATGTGGTGGAAATGTGAAAAGCTGGAGAAAGATCATTAATCGTAAGTGCTGTAATTGGGTTTGCAGGGGGTGAGCTTGGAGAATGAACACACTGAAGCCCAGCAGAAGCAGCAAACGTTGTAGCAGATATGTGTAAAGCGGCCTTCACATTAGAACCATCTCTGGTTAAGCAGAGAACGAGAGGGAAATTGGGTTGGAATCGCTGTGAGGAAGACTGTGTCCTTTGTAAGGAACTGCAGATAAGGAGGTCCCGTTGCCTTAAACGCCGGCATAAATTGTAGCATCCTCGGAATGTTGGGGAGGAAAATCATGTAGGAGAGAAGAAAGGACTGATAAGACTCGGGCAGTCTTAAGCTTCTTGTGGAATGGCTGGGAGATATGCAGGTGAGCTAGCGCTGGCCAGCAGCAGAGGATAAAACCTCCAGCAGCCTAAACAGCACATTGTCTGCTGCAGCTTCAGCCGGTGCTTTACCGAGGAGCCAATTCCAGTGGCTTACTTTTTCATTTAACCCTTACATTTCCAGTACTTCTAAAAAAGTAAAAGTACTCGTTTTGTAATCGGTTTCATTTACCTTTGATTTACAGGTTTGAGTCTGACTCTAATTTCCCCAACCTTTAGCAAGAACTGCAAAATATATATATATATATATTTTGCATTTTTTTTTTTTGTATTTTTTATTTATTTTTTTACTTTTTTTGTTCTTTGTGCAGCAAGATGTCAAGCACATTAGATCACGGTGTCACAATACGTTAATACACATTGGTTATTAGTGCAAAGTAACAACCTGCTTTTGTTCGCCTGTAATAACTTCTAGGGGTCAGAAGACAACACCCTGCCGTACGGCCCACCTTGGTGAAGAAGGTGAGTAAGGTGAGAGCAGCTCGGATATTACTGTAGGTGGGAGCCTTCTGACCTCAGAGTTGCAGAACAAGAAAGAAATGCAGGTTGGAGGGAGGTGTTGACATTGTGTGTGTGTTCACTGCTGACCCACTTGTATCGTTACAGTTCAGCAGAGATTTGGAAGAAGCTGTTAGAACAGTCAGCCATTTAAATCTCTTTTTCAGACTGTTTCCACCCGTGTGGGGAAAATCATCCTGAAGTTGTCCGGGAGTCGGACCTGTATAGTAGTTTAATGTAAACGCTGCAATTTATTAAACACATGCCTTGTATGCAAATCTCATTGTGCATAAATGAATGCACCCTGCGGCTATGAAATTACCCACAGTGTTTTAAACAGCGCAAAATACAGTGTGTGAGACTCAGTTTCTGAATTCTTGCATCTGTGGACCCATATGTGGTTGTAATGGATCTAATCCACTCTTGCCCCTTTAGCAAGATGCGAGCGTTCATCTGCATTCTAGTAAACAACAGCATGATGAAGCCACTTGATAGGTGGTTCGTTGTCAAGCCTGTGATAGATGAGTCTACATAACAGGTTGTCTCCTTGGGGTCAGTCAGTGAGGACAAGTCCTGATGATTGAAGTTTCCTATCTTTATCACAGTCCAGTGCTCAAACATGGACACAATGCTCCTTAACTTGATGGCTACTTATGAGGTAGAGGCTGTGTTTAGTATCTGAGGTGGCCTCAGACAGCCTGGTGTTGTAGTTTGCCGGAAGCACGATGTCTGTACCAGGAGCTGCCGTCTGCAACAGAACTGGCTGATGAGGCATTGCCAGCTTGCCAAGACCCAAATGCTCTATATTGATTAGTCGATATTGCAGACATCCACTTGGCAGTGTGTTTAGGATGAAGAAGCTGCTGTTTTCCCTCCTATCCAGCTGCATCATGAAGAACTCTGTTGAGAACTTGATGTACCACTGCCAGCGCCAGGCTCTTCAAACGAGGAGCAAATATTATATTCATTAAAACTGGCCCATCAGTTAAATGTCCTAGGATACCCCCAGTGAACACCCCTTGAAAAGCCTTGTTTTGCTGAATTATTTCTTAATGCTTCTTGACAGAAACAAGCACGGACTATCTATCCAAGCAAAGATTCAACACGTTTGGTTCCTCATTTAAGCTCGTAAGTAGAAAATGGGGAGCAGACAAAAACGATGTTCATCACATGTCATAACATGGGAACTACATACACAAACCTTCATCCATATTTATTTATTTCTGTGATCTAGTGTGGGTCGTCACCTGAAGTAGTAATTTAAGTGGTGCTGCAGAGGCCTGCTCTATAGTTTGGCTTCTGAGCTTAAAAAGACTCCAGTTTACTGCAGCATGTCCAGAATCCTGTGAACAAGAAGAGATAAGTAGTAGTGTGACCTCCCGTGCCTGCGCTCTTTAAATACACATGTTGCGGTGTAATACAAAGATTCAGGGCTAAGCCCTTGACACACAACACCTGCTTTCAATTTTCTCCCAAAGATGTCGTCCAACTGGGGGGCAGAGAGTTTGCAGAGTGTACCAGCTGCGTGCAATGGACACTGAAGCTCCAAGAGTAACTCATGGAGCACTAATGTCATCTTTCCCAGCTGGTGACTCAGGGCTTACATGACTTAGCCAGCACAGTAATGGTCCATTGAGATTGGACATGGGCACCTGCACTTGCAATATTAATGCCCCTTCCACCCCCTGATGGACCGATGGCCACTGCGAGTGACTCATCACTTAATCCACGAGACTCCAAACAACTCTACATCATAACTTTATCGTGATTAGTGACAAGTGTCTTTGGTTTCTGTTTCGACCTGGGATGTTGTAGTCTAGAGCTCTGGGGTCAACAGCAATAATGGATAATTGACCATTTCGGCCAGTGCTGTGATAAATAGCCAATCATTTTGTGTTGGTTTTTAAATCTAAATGACATGCAGTGAGTGGAACAGGCTTTCTAAATATTAGTATTTTAAATCATTTTTGCAAATCCCAGGCAATCTAAATCAGACATAACAGTGAATCAGTAAATCTGCCAAATATTTACAGTAAGAGGAACTTGCAGGTCAGTAATTTATAGGGATAACACTCCTTTCTAAAAAATTGTCCTATAGCTAACACCTCAGGAAAAGGAAACGTTAGGATCCTGCTTAGGAATTGAAACTTCATTTTGTGGAGTTACAATACCCGGCCAATTCTTCGCCAAATCATTTGACCATTTCATCATTTGTAAGCGATACGTCTCACACCCCTGCTTTCAGCCCTGAGCTGAAGAGTGGCTGCTGCTCTGACTCTCCTAGTGAGCCCGTTTTGTCTCCTGCCATGGCACAGCATGGGCTGGGTATCACACACCCAGGGTGCCTCTAATTGCTAATGAACAAAGCTAGCTGGGCGCATCTGCGTAGTCAGGTGACCTCTGCCAGTTCCCACTGCGCTCGGCTGCTCTGCACTGCGCTCTTCCGTCCCCCTCCCCTTCCCCTCATGCGTGTGTTCAAGTCCTCTGAGATATGCTGATGTCAGCCTCTGCACATTCCTGCCATTGGATTACTAAACTGAGGCAATTTGCTCAGCTCATCTGCTTCTGTGTGTGCGTGCATGTGCATGCATATGTGCTTGCTAACCATCACGAAATGCAATGAGCTCTCATCGACATCCCAGATCGGTCACGGTAACATGTGATTATGCCCACACTTAATCACGTTTGTCACTCGTTGCTTGTACATGTGTGCAGCGAATTTACATCCCATCACGTTCATGTTACGTCCTTATGATGGCTGGTCCTGTCGAAGGGGGAGCAAGTTTACTAGAAAGCAGGCATGAGTGATACCTGACAGGTGACAATCGATGGAACGGGACCATAAAGCTCTGCCTTTAATTACTCATCAGGGGGGAAAAGCTCACAAGAGCCTCCCTGGCTTGCCCTGGATTGATAAATGCTTAAGCAAGCAAGGGAACTTGTAAGGAGGCCAAATGAAAATAAACCCCCAATAAAGCCATATATTTTCCCTCCCAAGATGAGCAACTACGCACTTCTAGCCACCCTCGTTCATGCTCAGCGGAAGGGATTAAGGAAGGCTTTGTAGCGTAACTCTCATTTCTAAGACTGCTGCTTCTTCAGAAAAGCAGTTTTGTGGGTCGTCTTTCAAATTTTTGGGCTGTTGGCTGATGGGACGCCAATGTCAAGCCATTATCTTTCATCCCTGTAGCAAGGAGATCCTGAAGAGGATTTTTACCATGGCGTAATCGGCGCTGGGTTCAGTGCTCCCTTCCTGTCTACTGAGCACCTCTTTGTGGACATTAGTATGCTGCCTTCAGCATTCTCGGCTGTAGGTAAAGACGGGTCAGCCATCTTGAGAGCTTACAGATGACTTGCAGTCGTGACTCACAGCAAGGGGACCTTTTGTAAGGAAACAGTTGCGTCAAAATGTAATTCTCCCAAACCAAATTTCCAAATTTGAACAATTCCTTGCTGCGTGCATTACTCCTGAGGCAGATGCTTGGCTAAAATGCAGGTGACAGACAAGGCGTTTCAGCATTTCATAGATTGCAGCAGAGAAGATCACTGGTCTTGTGAGAGGTGTGTGTGTTTTTTTTCTGTTGTTTTTATGATTTTTATGTAATCAGACTGCTGCTTTCGTCGCATGAAACTCCTAGGAAGTGTTCCAGTCGATCTCCTCCGTGCATAAATGTCATAAACAGTTGTAACAAGGCTCTTAGCAGCTGCTCTGGCTCACTGTTGAGGGTTTTCACTGGGACTTAATGGCTAAATCCTCTCTAATTGGCCATTCTATGCCACGTGTGTTCATACACAGACACACACACAAGCGCGCGCGCGCACACACACAAACACACACAGCTGGGCTTGTGCTAGATAAGCCTGGAGATAAGCTACGGTGTGAAAAGTGACCCAGTGACACAGTTATGTTAGCGCAAGACTAACCTCCAAGCTCTCTGAACGCCACAAGGAAACCGATCCGGCGGTGATTAATAGCCAGTGCCAAATTGGCTTGTACATGAGGTGTAAATGTTATTTACTCACCGACGGTGGTCAAAATCCTGCCCATGCCTTAATAAGAGAATACTGCGTGTGTGATGACATATTGATGTAAGGCTTTACTAGCACTACGCTTAAAGCAATTACATTGATAAAACCTGAAGTCTGTACTGATTTAAGATGTCATCGCTTGCAAACTCACTAGTCTAGACCTTCTTGTCTAGTGATTTGTTGGAAAAAATGTATTCTTTTTTTTTAGTTGCTCTCACATTTATTGAGAAATGTATCACTCCACACTTGTCATGATCCTTCTTTATTACCTGACAGCTGATGGACAGCCTTTCTCTGGCATTGATCCAGCCCTGTCATTATTTATTTATTTGTTTCTTTGTTTGTTGATGCATCTTTAGCCACAGCTTCTAGGTGGCCACGGAGTTTACTAAAACTCCTTAGTAAAGAGGCATGTGATAAGCTCAGTGATAATTGAGTTCTGCTTTTTAATAAGCGCAATGTGATCGTTGCATTGTTGCCCTCCCTCTCCCCAGTGTGAGGTTAAGTGGACCCATGTGGGAGTACAGTGTGCGCATTACTTACATTTCTGGGTTTTATCCTCCTTTGAGCCTTTTGAAGCTAACTGGAGGAGTCATAATGCCTCTAAGGGCTGCCTAAAATATTCTTCATCGCCCACACCCCTCCTCCCTCTCCTTATTCCCGGTTTCTCTTTCTCAGTCAACCAGAAAGACCACCCTTTAATCCTGTTGGGCTATTGTGTTGGTTGCTGCTCTCCTAAAAGTGTAATCAGCATCTAAGGGCCTGGTAAAGTTGCACAATCTGACTCTTATGGGAAAGTGTAATCTGTTCCCTTTAAAGAAGGTTCAGAAGTTCAGATGGCACTGTGCTCTTACAGACAGGGTGTGTGTGTGTGTGTTGTCAAGGGCTAATTTGTTGTTGATGGACGAAGACTGTGACTGCTGCTTCCCGTCAGGCTGCACGAGTGGGCCGACACCATTCTTACACTTTCACACTCCCTTCCTTTTTAGCTGCACACAAACGTGTCAGTTGCTGTGCCTCGGAAAATAAAGATGTGCAGAGCGAGGGGCCGGCTGAATGAAGTTTTGAGTCTTGGACTGATTAACATGAACAAACGGCGTGCTGTGGCTTCCTTGAGGCATGAAGTGAAAGCGTTTGCCTGAAGAGCTGTCATATTCATAAGCAACAAGCAAAGTACTAGGCCTGCAGGTTATGAAAAATTAGGCCTCTCCTTAAATAAGAAAACGATGATGTGACTCAGAAAGGAGGGGATTGCCTTTTTGCGTTTAAGGGAATCGCAGCTAGAGTTTTCCGTTCAACGCATGGGTGGCCCTGGGCTTGTTCAAACACACTGTGTCGTGCAGAGGCGTAGTGAATTGTTCCTTTACCCCACATACATGAAAAGAGTTTTAACCCCCCCTTAGTAATCCTTCCCACATTGTGTGTTTTGCTGCCTTTCACTCTTGCTTCCCTTTCATGTCCTGTACGCTGTGCTAGATGCCTGTGTCTCTTTCCCTCTGTTAATAAATCGTTCCATGCTGCTGGCTGTCATAACCCCTTTGATCCTTCTTTTACGGAGCCACCTTCTGCAGAGGCACTGCAGGGATAGGTACAAACTGTAGAGATAATTTGCCCCCTGTATCCAGAGAATGCTTCCTGGATAGAGGCCTGAGCAAAGCCAGTCTTTTTCTGAACAACACCAGCTCATGAAATCCTGTCTCTACCAGGTTACGGAGCACTTGGTGGAGGGCATCAAAGCAGAGAGGGAAAGCTCAGCATCCTCCAAGAGCTGATCTCTCGGGGGCCATTAGGAGCGAGGAGAGGCACTGTAAGCCAGAGCGTCTCTAAAAAGCTCAAATCATGCACCCCCCCCTTCAACCTTCAGATCTCCCATATTTCAGTCGAGATGTGTGTGTGGGAGGTACCATTCCAGAGCTACCGTGGGGAGGATTAAGCGCTAATCGCGTTGTCTCTCTGGTCATGCTGCCGAACATGCGCTGATGGATGAGTTGTTTTCAGAGGCAGATTGTTTGCCTCTCAGTCCTTTAAAAATTCACATTAGCGTTTTAAAGATTGTTTTATGCCTCCAAAGTCAGTTCTCTGCCTCAGCCAAAAGTTGTTTTGTCCTATAAAGTTCAATGAAATCACTTTGAGAAGAATTTAAGCTTCGTTCTTTTTTGGAAATTGCTCTTTTCAAGCCAATATTGCACTCCTGAGTGGTCTCAAAAGTTAACATTTGACCATTTTTTTTTTCTTTTTTTTTTTTTTTTTTGGGATAAAAAAACTAAGAAATGAATCCTGCCTTAAAGGTGCCTGTGTGCAGTACCGTCAAAGCTTTTAAAGGCTGAAGAAAATGCCAAGCTTTTCATTCAAAAGAGAACGTCATCTAGACGTGGCGGCAGGTTTGTTCACCTGTGCATTGACACGAGTCGCTCATCTCAGGAAGGGAGGGCTGCATCAGTATGACAGAGGCTAGTGTACTGGTAAAGCCATATTTCTGCAAAACCTTCAGTCTCTCTTCTTGGACTTCTCTGTCTGTGTTTCACCTGCTGCAATATTTTGTAACATTTGAATCTTAATGTTTGTAATGTAACTTTCATTAGAATCCCTCTTGATCCAGTTGCACCAAGAAGGACCATTTCTTGATCAGCATGTATTGTATTCTATATGGGACGTTACGGGTTCCTTTCTCAAAGGCACTTCGGCTGTGAAGGCAGGAGTGGGAAAGCATTGTTCGCCCACAATTTTCCCGCCAGTCCTGGGGATTGAACCGGCAACTCTCCAGCTTCTACTAACCACTGGGCCACGGCTGCCTCAGATCTGTGACCTTCGGAAGATGGCCAGAGTCTATTAAAGGATGATTTATTTATATTTATGAGTAAATATTTCATTTGGTGTAGAATTCAGTGCCATTTTTCTGACTTCTGGCAAAAAGTACCCACCCATTCCAGAGTCGCTTCTCCCATTATACTGTTGTTAACCACATAACCACGTAAAAATGGCAAGTAAGAAGCAAAATCTTCAGGCTTTTAGATTCACATTGTTTGCTGTCTGAGTTCGAGGGTGTTTCCTGGCATTGGCAGTCTAGACAGTTGCCTAGAGAGGCACTGAAAGGAGTGGCACCAGTTGGGTGCTGATGGAGCACCTTCGATGAGAAATCACCTGGATACTCAGAGCTGGTATCGGTTCTGTCACTCTGAACTGCATGAACAAGTATTGTGTGTTTCCCGGTAAAAAAAGCCTGTATTTCTTTTCTCTTTCTGCTTGTCATGATGGCACTACAGTTGCTGAAGACAAAGCAAAAATCCAAAGATAATTTAAGGTCAGGTCAAACGGGTTATTTGTGCAGCGGAAACCTTAGAAATCATGAAGTGCCGCAATTTAGTTTGTGAGTCATGCATTAAATATGGGATCAACTAGCCAAACTAGCATTCCCGTAGGTCCTCTTTCAGCAGCCAAAGCCATTTGGCATTTCCACTGACGCTCACAGGGCTCCGGAGAGCACGGGCTTCAAAGCTGAGGACCGTAGTGGAGACTTCAGATTCAGCTGCTCCTCTAGCCTGTCCCTGTGAGCACACAGCAACATGCTGATGCACACATTCCCCTCATGCCTTTGATTGGTTTGATTTCTGTCCAACTCTACACACTGGATTTTCACAGGAACTTCACCTTAACAGGCAAAATGTGCTACAGGTTTAAAGAGCACTTTTTCTTTTTTCATTCGCTCCTATCAAAATGTTCCTTTTTTTTGGCAAACTTTCAAAAGAGCCCATTAAAGGTATGATCAGAGTAGTTTTAAAATCCTTTAGTTTCTACATGTAGCTTCTTCAAAACTGCTGCCACTTTGATGAATGAAAATCTCTGTAATGCAGACACAGATTGGCTTTTTAATTCTCATCCGCAAGCAGAAACCAAAACAGCTTTTTTGGGGGGTGTGAGTACTTTTCCACCAGCTGCAATTTCCATAATCGGTGTCAGTGTTGAAAATGCAGTTTCTAATTCAGTGCAATTAAATCCGTCATTTAGCTGACTGAACTAAACCAGTGTTTACACAAAAGTTAGGCTACAGCCTAATTCTCATTAACAAGGCCAGTGGGACACGGTCAGGCTTCGCATAAAGCGCTTGGAAGTGTTGCTCCGAGATGCAGATCTAAGAGCGTTTTGTATTCTTTACTCTGCCACATGAAGAAGCAGCAGATCCGGATGCAGTGAAATGAAATTCGGCTTGATCCTTACATTACTAGCTCAGCATTCAAGTGTTTTTTTATTAATAGGTTTTTTTTATTTTCTTCTCTCTGTATCCTGACATGGGTGAAGTGAATGGCCTCCTTTGCTTTGTGGCTGCGCGTTCTCTAATTCACCCTTTTCATTCTTGCGTCTGCAGTGTAATCTGCCAGGGGTGTAATGACCGCGTTCTTTAAAGCAAGCCCATCTACTTATATTGTTACTCGTGGGTGTTGAATTACTACCATATTACCGGACATTAAACCTGCGTTTAGATAAAAGTTTTAATGCAGTAAAACCTTTAATGCAAGACATCGCTTACAGACCCCAGAAAGTGTTTTCATTTCTCAATTAGGAGATTATTCCAGGTTAAAAATGACTGATTTCCAGTTGGATGTACACTGGCGCTCAGTGACAAATGAAATGTTTAGTTTTGCGTGTGGCTTTGATGAATTGTGAACCAGTGATTCATCGTCTGCCATTAAGCCTGGCAGTCGCCTTCAGGCCAAAACAAAGAACAGCTGAGCGTTTAAGTGCTCTTAACTTTGTTATAAAACAGACGTCTTCATCACTTGAGCGGAGGCCAGTAAGCTGGACTAATGTGTAATAGCATTCAAACACTTTAGACACTGAAAGTTTTTTTTGGGTGGGAGAAAGTGCTGCAGTGATGATGCTGATGCTGATGCTGATGCTGATGCTGGCTGATCAGGGACTAAAGGTTCTCGCTGCCAGTCATTTATGACCATTTAATTGAATATTCATAATTTTGCTTTCGTTTTCTGCCGCTATTATAACATGGTTGATCTACGATATCACACAATTTAAACTGAACAGAAAGTTTCCACCCTTTATAATATTTCGTAGCCCTGGAGCACGGTTACCTGAGACGAGACCCAGATTGTTTCACTGCTGGTTTCTGTGAATCATCTCTTTTTCTTATTTCCGTGACCTTCTTAATAAAGTAGCTTTTGTTGCAATAAATCATTCAGAGGCTTGGGATTAAATGCGTTTAAATGCTTTTGTAATTCTTACTGTGCTTTTTGATTTCTGATTTAATACCTGTATTATTACGCAGTTCGACAGCGAGTGCTGCTGTATTGTGATGCTCAGGGTTTGCCTTGGTATCCGGAGATCACTGCCATTGATGCAACCGAAAAAAGAATGTTTTGTTGGATTGCTGATGATTTGTGCCGGTCCACAAAATGCTGCCAGGGGGTTTCTGCACTCTCTTCTTCTTTTGGCTGCTCCGGCTAGAGGTCGCTTCGCTGGATCAACTGACACCGTTTCTTCCTGTCCTCTGCATCTTCCTCATTCATGCCAGCCGCCTGCATGTCCTCTCTCACCACATCCAGAGCCTTCCTCTCTCCTGGCAGCTCCATCTTCAACATCCTTCTCCCGATACTATCCCCGTCTCTCCTCTGGACACGTCCCAACCGACTTGGATTCTGCCCTCTGTTGGAGTGAATGTAACTGGCATGTACTCCACAAACTGGTCATCTTACCAAAGATGGAGGTGGATGGGTGTTCTGTAGACCCAGAGTGGAGCTCAGGTGCAGTATTCTGTCCTGGAGGGAGGCCGTTACAGAGCATCTAACAGAACATCCACAGAGGCAGTGGGGATTATACCTGAGACATGTACTCCATGTCTGTGTACACCTTAACCTCACATTTACAGGGATTACGCTCATGCCTCATACAGCAAGCATCTCCACTTTGGAATTAAAGAGACTGCGTCTGTGACAAAAAGATTCTAGCTTGAATATGTAGGCTGTGTTTAGTGTCTCCAAAGATTAGTGGCGGAGTTATAAACGCCTATGGCGTGCATGGCTAATGTGATTTTCATCTGGAAAAGTGTTCTTCCCGTGCAAGAATGGCACCCTGATTCATTTTGTTCGTTGCACACCTTAATAATGCACCTCTACAGCCTAAAACCGCCGTAAAGCAGGATGTAGGAGGAATGTTTAATCTCTCGCTCCAACATAACAGCATTGTCCGGAACGTCACAACGGGACGCTTCAGTGAGTTTTTGGTCCTTTTCATCAAATAATTGTGTGGATCGTTCATTCTGACAGTGTTCTGTGTTTGTTGTCGTCGTCCATTCAGTGTGTTCTGAATGGCATTTCTGATCTCCGCTGGATTTGAACACGGGAAATGTGAAACGTGAAGTTGGCTTTATTTCAGGCATAGCCCAGTGTTTAAGAGCAGTTAACTTTAGACCCATTTAGAGTCCCAGAAAACCTGAATTCTTGACACATTCGGGGCAGCAGTGGTCAGGGAGTTGCCCCCGCATCGGAAGATTGTGGGTTCAATTCCCTCACCAGTAGCCTGAGGTACCCTTGAGCAAGGTACCATCCCCGTCACTGCTCCCTGGGCGCTTTCAGTAGCTGCCCACTGCTGCACGTGTGTGCATGGGTTAAATGCAGAGGTCCAATTTCGTTGTGGTTCAATGTGTGCTGTGCTGTGACCTCGCAATGACAAGGGTTGTCACTTTCACTTCACTTTCACTTTTTCACTTTCACATACCAGGCTAGAAAGCTCATTACCATTTTTTTAAATGAAAAACATAAATAAATGTAATATTTATAAATTTGATATTAAGGCAAAAAGAAATCATGTCACCAAAGTAACAGTTACAGATTGAGCTCAGCTCAATCAAAACACTGATGCCAAGGTTTGGCCAGCTCAGCATGCTTGGAGGAGAATCACAGCTTCCTCTGTTTTGTGAGCTAACAGACACCCACTTTAGGGACCAGGTCCCAGGATCGGGGAGTTGTGAGTTGTGAGAATCGGTTGACGTAGGCTACGGGAACCTCCTTTTGTAACATCTCTACTGTCTCGGGTGGTAAAAATTCCGATAGATTTTCTTTATTTTTTATTAATGTGACCTGTACAGACAACACGTTTCTTTGTGTGTTTGGGTTGAGACAGACCTCCGTATGGCGCGGAGATCATAAGTGTATTGTGAATCATTTAAAATTTTCAGGCCTGCAAAATGCTGCTCTGACCAGGTCTGGAAATGAACCATTGTGAGCTTTGCAGTAATTGTGAGCTTGAGTTGGAGCTTTAGACCATGAATAATATTAGAAGCTTTCTAAATGAGCGTTAACGTCAGACAAAATCCAAGGTTTTCGCTGGTCATGTTGAGTGGCTTTTTGCTCCTCTCTCCCTCTGTGGTGCTCCTGTGTCCTGGCCTTGTCATATAATACTCTGACCTCATATGATCCACATGCACTTTATGGCTTTTCTCTGTCTTGCCTTCTCCAGAGACAGAGCACACAGAACAAGGGACAGCTAAATGCATGGCCTATTTACAAAGGGGCAGGAGAAATGACCTTGTGTGATTGCAGAGCAGCTTGGGCATGCAGCGACTGGCGAAGTGCATCGCTGAGACAGGAGCATGTAGGGCCAACAGTGCAATCCGTCATCACCCCAAAAAGAGCACAGAGACGACCAATAAAAAAGTCCGCTCGGTGCTTTACAAATATTTTCCTCAGCATTGAGTAATATATTCCAATTTGCTCCTTCGCTCAGCGATGTGTAATGTATTCCAGTTTGCTCCTTTAGTCACCAGTAATAATTTACATCCTGAGCTCCGGAGCATGCGTAAAAAGCCAAGGCCGTCTCTCATTAGATTTAATGATCTCACCCGTGACTGTCCAACTGGCGCATAAAGTCTTGACTGCCGATGACGACATCTTGAAGCGGTCTGCACTCGAAATTTATTTAGTGTCAATGAGATGTTTTATAGTTTAGAGGCCAGAGATGCAGAAGTGATGGATGCAAATTCTCAAAACATCTGTCACATTAAGGAAGAGAGAGAGAGAGAGAGAGAGAGAGAGCTTTCAGTTTTTCACGTACTGAGCTGCACTTAATCCACTTGTTCATCACCGTCTATGTACTGACAACGACACGCCCAGAAATACCCAGCCTAGACTGAACTGCCAGTTATTAGGATGTTTTTACTTTAAAATCTGATGGGCGATAATAAAAAAAAAAATGGTCTAAAATTACACCGCTTTAGTTAAACTGTGAAAGAGTCTAACTTCTCAGCAGCTGGTTGTTTTGCGGGAGGGGTGTTTGGAACGACAGAATGTGATTCCCAGTTTTGACTGGCCAGAAAAGTGAAAGTGACTATTCTCGTCATCGTGAAACGAAACCCAGCACACAGTGAAGCACAACGAAATGACACCCCTGCATTTTACCCACGCACCCAAACAGCAGGGGGGAGCTATTGAAAGCGCCCGGGGAGCAGTGACGGGGACAGTACCTTGCTAAGTTTTTAACTAAATAAAACGCGTCACTAAAATCCATCATGTTTAGACGGGGTTTATTGCCCTGTATTATTATCTAAGCACACATCGACACAGTGTCTTTGATTTTAGTCTAAGAATTTCTCTTCATATCAGATTCAGGTTCATTTCTGCTCTTTTATTATTTTTTTTCTGAGAACGTGCTAAGCCTTTTTGATGTTGCTACCCAAATGAGTCCGCTTCGCGTGTCCCCGGGGGCCCATATGGTCTACAAGAGTGACCTTGGTTTTCCTGGCCTCACGATTGAAGGCGTGTGTCTGTCTCGTTGCTCATGACACCTGTCAGTCACTACCAGCTCAAGGCCCCACATCCAGCAGCCCACCTCAGGCTGAGAAGGAAAGACAGATGGAGGGTGTTACATTATGCAGCTCTGTGAACCAAAGAGCCGAGACCGAAGAGACGGACACTCGCGCAGCTCCCGTCTGCTGCTTAGTTCCGAATTACACTGTAACCTTATCACAGATGCCATTAGATTTATAAACGGCGTTTGTCCCCCGTGTTGCTGCTTTACAACGAGTTGTGGATGTCGCACTTTTCTCTGCAAATTCCATTACACGAGAGTGCTGTTTACCAGGTCCAGAGACGAAAGTCATCCAAAAGAAAACAATGATGATTACTAATACGCTTCTGCATAATGGTCTAATTTTCCCCCCTCTCTGAGCACCTGCGGAGTGAGACCCATTCAGATCAGAGCATCAGCGTGGAAATTGTTGTTCATCACAATCTCCACCTCGATGTATCTGCATCAATTCATTTTAAATGCTTCTTTTATAGCTCTGGAGCTTTTTAACCACAGAGGTCAGGAGGCATATCAAAGAGGCTCACCCTTTCTATTGTCGCGGCAGTGGGTTATTTTAAAAGCGTTCTTAATCTCCGAGCCCACATTTTCTAATTCGGTTTTCTGAAGAGCTTCATTAGCATATCATCATTTCCAGTCTTATAACTTGTCTTTAAATCTACCTTGGTGAAGTTTACCATTTTTCCATTCCTGCCCTTGTAGGTTGCACTATTCACACGTCACCCAAATCAGGGATGTCTGATTTTGCGATTGGCAGTTATTTTATTAAGACTGATCTGTGTTTCTGTTCAGAGTTAAATGGGGAAAAGGTCCTATCCCAGTATTCCTTTTAACCCCTGCCAGTTAGAATGGCTAAAGGAGAGAGATCTGGAGTGAAGTTCATTTTTGCATTTATGAGATGCATGCAGTCCATCAGCGGGTATCCGTGGATTTCGTGCCCGGTGAGCAGTGCTGGGGGTTGATACTTTGCTCAGGGTAACCTGCATGAGCACATGACCTTCTGATCTTGCGACCTAGACCCTGACTACTAGGCCACCGCTGCCTCGATTATCTGCTGTGTGCATGATTGACAATCTACTTCTTTTCTTTTGATTTAAAGGATTTTTGTCCTAAAAATATTGCACACAAGTGAAAGAGCAAGAGTTTACAAAACTGGGAGTCAGAGTATAGTGAGAGAGTGAGTGAGTGAGTGAGTGTGCGAGTGTGTGCTGGGACTTGTAACAACCATGCAAGACATGGCAGTCCACAGAATCAGTGCTCATTAGATAAAAAGCCCCGTTTATCATTAAAGCTTTCTAAAATTGGGTCCCAATCCAAATCAATGTTTCTGTCAATCATTCCACCTTAAGAAGCCAACTCAATAACATGGGTCGGAAAGAACGTAGCTTTGGAGAAGCTGGTACTAGAAAATGAAAATTGAATCATCATCCGTGATCTGGGGTTCTGAGATATTGAGGTAAGAACCCGTGATTTTTGATGTCTGAGCAGGTAAACAGCAGATAAACAGTGACGTGTTTTGGTTATTGCACATGTTCCTGTTTACAGGATTCAGAATATTGACTGGCACCTTCAGCTTTCCACATTCAGAGGGTGGAATAAGAAGTGTGTGGCCAGAATAACGCAGATGTCTCAGGCTCACAGTCTGCTCATTTTAAAGATATTTCAGTCTGTTGGCAAACTGGGCGCCTGGAATTGGAGCCAATTTTGAACCCTTTATGCCTGATGTAGACAGATGTGGTCCAGACTGAAGCAGTGTGTCACTGTTTTTCCCCTGATGCCTCTTTCTCCTCAGTGGACAAAAAAGACAAAGATTCTAGCCACAGCTTATCAACCCGATGCTTTTGCTGCTGTAATGGCACCCAAACTGTGCACCCCAAGCTAGCACAGCTGGAATTTTTAAGTCATCTTTAAATTGGTTTGAATCACATCTGGGGAGCCACATTTTTGTCTTCAGAGCCCAGGTTTTAGCTGAAAAGACTGAAAATGTGTTTATTCACAGACAAATCATTCATCGTGAAGAAAGACAACCAAAATGCCAAATGATGACTTTTCTATAAAAAAAATATAAAAATCTCCTGGTATGTTGTATATGCTTTCAGGCTTATGTAAAAAAGCAAAAGCCTATTTAAATTTATATATTTTTTTATGCACAATCTAAATGTTTCTTGCATTGTCATGACACTTCAGAGGAAAGGTTTTACTTAACAGGTATTGAAATATAATCGCTATGAAGTTTTATTTTAAAAAAAAATTGAAAAAACATTTCTGTTGATAATACATGATTCTAGGATATGAGCTATGAGCAATATATTTAGAAATACTTCAGTAAAAAAATAAAGAAAAAATGAAAAATGCAAGTCCTCTAAAAACTCTAAATGTGGACTTTGACCGGTGAGACGTAAGAAAACATGAACACACGCACCATTAACGCGAACGCTGTCATCGGCACAAAAGAAGCATGTATGGATGTCAAATTTAGAAGCTCTGGAAAGTGAGGTTTGATTGATTTATGGGATTAGTGTGGGCAGAGGTCAGTCTTCATTAACGCTGCTTCATTTTGGAAAATGCAGATGAATGTGAATAGACATGCATTGCCTAATCAAAGATAAATAAATCATTTCATTTCAGCGCAAGGAATCAAATCATTTCTTTCTGTAATGTCTTGTCTTGAGGTCCAGTGTAAAAATGGTGAAACCCCTGGACCCACTGGGCCCATCAAGAGCCTCATACTGCTTTTTTCCTGACTCTCCCTCCAGTCTCCCTCCCACCCACCGGCTCATCTGCTGCAAGTGGAAAGGCAGCTCCTCAGTGCGTAGTTATCTTCCCTTTAAATCTCACCTTCCTGCCCTTGGTGGCCGATGCCCAACCCTGCGCTTCTGGCTAATGAGCAGAAAGGTCAGACAGTTGACCCAGTCTGGAGACGCAGCTTCTTTAGCAGCAGCACAACAATACCTCGGTACAACAGTACTGACCTACCGTCAGATGCATCAAAAAAAAAAAAGCTTTCTCGTGACCGAGAGCGCAGGCAGTGCAGGTGTTAAGTCAAGGTGTTCACTGCCAGATAATTAAGACTTTGCTTTTTCGCAGGAAATCTTAAACAAGTCAGGATGGCTGGCAATTTTTGCTTACTCCAGCTTCCCAGAGCTCCTAAGAATCACCCCACACCTGCTCAGTCTGCTCAGTTGCAATTTTTTTTCATTGTGCAGGGAACGTGTTAAACAGCATGCTTAATGCATGCCGTTTTGTGCAGTGGGTCCAGCAGCTTGGCACGCTCCGCGGAGGCCAGATCAGCGCATTAAAGCAATAAGCTTGGCTTGGCAAGTTCATTTTCTGTAGCAGCCATCATACGGACCCTCACTTGGGTCGTCTTGGAGCTTCTTCTTTGAACCCTCGAATATGAGGGTCTGCATCTAATTACATATTTTGTAAAGTGCTTTTCCATATTTCTCCAATTAACACATCACTAGATGGAATAGACTCTTTTAAGGGTGAAGGATGCAAACCCTCCTCGTTCTGAGTTTTAGCCGCACTTATCCAGTGCTGAGATGTGTGAGGCTTTATTTTTTTTATTTATTTATTTTTTAAATCTCCCCCTCAGTTAAGTTTGCAGTTTCTAATGATTAGTACTGCTTCTCCTCTCCCATTCCATTCCATGCTCATCCTCCATTTAGTTTTTGGCACAAAAAAAGTATGCAGTGGTGCAAAATATGCACTCCTCTGGTCTCCAGGGCAAATCTTGATTGTTATTGGGGGGGGGAATACTCGTGTTCTGGCCAGGATGTTGGACTAATCTTTATTATGGTTTTTCACATCCTCTTCCTTTTTATCAGCAAAAGTAGTCTAGCTAATTATTCCCCATCTCCTTATCTTCAAAGACAACCTAAACTACTTCAGTGCTTTTAAAGATACGTCATTCACATCGTGTCAATAGGCATCAAGAGTAATTAGTGTTTCTCTTACGTTTTGCCAGTGCTTGGTGTTCCGGTGCACTGGGATGGCAATAGGCAACAGCCTCAATAAGATGATGCAGCGCCAGCATCTGCAGTAGGAGATAATGCCATTATCTACGCTGCTTATTATAGTTCCACTTTTCCATTCTTTAAGAATACTTTCTATTTGCTCCCACCTGACTCTGGCAGATCACACTTGAATAGGGGAGGACCTGTTTGAATGGAATGCTGAAGCTTGCTAATTTTCATTTGGTTAATTAGTGCATGTTTTTAATTGGAGTTTGTAGAGAATAGGCTGGCGTCAGGGAGAGTTTCCTGTGCTGAGTGGAGGGAGCTGATAAGGAGGTGCATCACTGTGGCGGACCCTGCCAGCTTCAGCCTGAACCTGGTGACTTTTACTTTATGCAGATAGTTGTACCCCATGCATCTGAAAAGTGAAAGTGACAACCCTTGTCATTGCGAGGTTACAGCACAGCACACAGTGAACCACAACGAAATTGGACCTCTGCTTTTAACCCATGCACACAAACACCGTGCAGCAGTGGGCAGCTATTGAAAGCGCCCAGGGGGCAGTGACGGGGACGGTACCTTGCTCAAGGGTACCTCAGGGCAACCTACTTGTGAGGGAAACGAACCCACAATCTTCTGATGTGGGGCAACTCCCTCACCACTTGGCCACCGCTGCCCCGGTGAGGTCATGTATGCTGAATAGCACCTTTGTGTTCCATAAGAAATAAAGCAACATGTTAAAGCAGGTTTCAGGCTTCGACACAACGTCCCGCTTTCAGATATAGCTAGTCAGACGAGGCATATTTGGTCTCTGAAGTTTGCTTTCTGAGTTCCTCCCCTGGAGCTACAAAAGGAATATAGCTAACAAGTAGCGAAAGCCTTAATGCATTAGCAATGATTCAAAGAGCCATTTACTGGAAACGAATCCAAAGGGCCACATGTTACCAGTTGAGTCAAAGAGCCATGTGTCAGCAATGCAGCCGATGAACGGCGTCGTGGAAGAGCCATCTGTTCCTGATTGAGTCGAAGAGTCAAGTGTAAGCCATGGAGACAAAGAGTCATGTGTCGGCAAAGGAATCAACAAGCTGTGTCACCAGTGGAGTTAAACAATGAACTGACAAAAACGACCCAAAGCTTGCGCTCGTTTCTCCAGCTGAGTGTTTCTGCTCCTTCTCACTGGGTTCGAACCTTGCTTTAAAGAGTCCCAACTCCTTTCATGAGGACAGCAATTAATTAGACGCTAATCAATAGTGGCACAATGGCAGGTCCGCCTCTTTGGCTGTCAAAGTCTATAATAGCCTTTTTGGATTTGATGAGATCAGTAACAGAGATAGACTATCACTCTGCTTTGCCCTTTTGCTCCAAAGACAAATGTAGCAGTCTTTTGCAGTTTAAGTGAAGTTCATCCTGCATTACCTAAGGCCCATGTGTTTCAGAGCTTGACTCTGATCTCCAGGGGCTCAGTCACCTTTCAGCGTATCGGCCATCTCTGAGAAGCAGGAATTGGATGAGCGAGAGCGAGCGAGCGAGAGAGCGAAGAGAGACGTGTCACTTCCTGAGCATGGTGTGACTCACTGCCGAACCGTCACTCCTCAGCTCCTAAATCTCCATGTAAATTTACCTTACCGGGGGAGGGAGGAAGTGGAGAGCACTTTTCCTGCAAAATTAGGAACAGATTTCCTTCTAAGCCTCCTCAAGGAGTCAGAATGAAAAGCAGAAACATCGAAGGGAGAAAGATGCGTTGTAACAATACCAGCCTTTTGACTGCGATACCGAATGCAGTCCATGGGACAAACCGTAGACCATGTTATAACGTAGATCTGGACTGAGCAAAATGACAACAGTTACTTTTTCAATGAAGAAAACTAACAAGCAAGATCAACAGAGAGGCTGTTTCTGTTCTGTTTCTTGCAGAAAACATTTCTGCTGCTAAATCCGATGTTGCTAGTGTGACTCTGCAGCCTGCAGTTTGCAGAAGCTGCGTCACTCTCGCCTCCACCAGAAGGCATTGCAACAGCAGAAATTGTGAAGGCATAGAATTATTCAGTGCGTTTATATTTGCTTCTAACTTTTAAAGCAAGTTGGGGAGATCAGTTTTTGCTCAAGATAGAAACAGTTTCACTTCAACACCGAAGCAAACGGCAAAACGGAGATTCGGGCCTTTTAATACAGAATGTAAATCCAATGAAAGCGGCTGCAGACTTGCTGGTGAATTATGTATCGTGTATCTGTTTAACAATTTTGAATTCGTGTTAATGAATGAATGATGTTTGAATTCATGGATGGCACAGGGTCGCTTGACCGCTAACAACGCTGACATTTTTACATGGATGACTTTATCAAAGATAAATACCCACAGAAATAGAAATATTATTCATCAAAGAACTAAAAGTGCCAAAATGTTACTGTCATATGCAAGCAGTTTTATAAAAAGTTACATATTCAACTTCATTATTAAAGCTACATGCACAATATTGTACAAAAGGCATAGAAAAGAGCATTGTGCCTTATTGCAAACTCTAGGAAGACACTGCCAATAAAAGTGTGTGTGTGTGTGTGTGTGTGTGTGTGTGTGTGTGTGTGGAGGTGAGATCTGTCCTGTAAATAATGCGTTTGGTTCACCCCGGTTCTGAGTGGTGGGAAGGGTGTGTGTGTGTGTGTGTGTGTGTGTGTGTGTGTGAAAGAGTCATTCACAAGCCTTATTGCCTGTGGAAAAGTCTTGTCCTGGACTTCACACTGCTGTAGCATTTCCCTGACAGTAGAAGTGTGAAGAGGCTGTTTGTACTATACTTGACGATGTTGTTTGGTTTCAGCAAAGACACCAGCATTTCCTACAAACCAACAGCCGATTTGTAAACGAAAGTCCTCAAATTGAAATGATGAAACGTTATTTATGCGTGAAACACCTGATACCTGTCCGAGCACCATAAAACCAAAAGCACGTGCCTCGCTTCCTACATCAAAACAACCGGTCCTGGTCTCCAGCTCAGCGGAATGAGCCGGGACAGCGGTGGCTTAGTGGTCAGGTACTCAGGTCATGGGTTCAAATCCCAGACCAGTAGGCTGCCCTGAGGTACCCTTGAGCAAGGTACCATCCCCGTCACTGCTCCCTTGGGCACTTTAAATAGCTGCCCCTTGCTGCGTGTGTGTGTATGGGTACAATGCAGAGGCTGACTGGACTGTGCTGGTTCATAATGACTAGAATAGTCACTTTCACTTTCAAAACATTCCTTTTTTTCGGTCTCCTAAGCGTTCAGCTGTTGCTTAGATAGTTTTCCACACATTTTGCTAAGATGAGTGTTTTGCCCCCACAAATAGAGAAATCTCACTCATGCATTACTCCAGAGAAGCTGCAGATGTTGTTAGCTGGGCCTGTTTGTGAAGACTTTAGCTCTGACTTTGTGCCCTTTTACAAGCTGCCAGAGTAAATGTGTGTTCAGCACACATGAGCTCACACGCCATTGTTTTATAAATTCGCTTGGCTCTTCTTGTGCAGTAGGGGTTATGGTGTAATATTTAATCCCTGTGAAATGGCCTATAGAATCAAGATCTATAGCCTGGCCACATCTCGTATTGATTGTGTTTGAGCGCGCGCACGAGAGAGAGAGAGAAATAGTGATATATCTTTTCCACTTCAGTACACTACTAATTCCTCACAGAAAAGCACTGCATCTTTTCGAGCAACAAATATCATGGTATGGGCTGCATGACCGCTGAGCTTATTCAGTCTGCGAAGAATGGCTTCTAGTGGAAAAAATCAGTAGCCCGAGCTCTTCAGCTCAGATCAGCGGTGAAGGAAGAGGATTCTTTTATTGCTGTGAATGGAGAGTGATGAGGCATGGAAATCCCATCGAAAATGGAGTCGCAGAGGATGAACCTGCAGATTGTCGACAGATGAAGCAAAGCGAGGCCATCGAGCAGGAGCCAAGGTAACCCAAGGCTGCCAGACCTGGTGAATGGAGCTTGGATGCTTTATTGTGCCATGACCTTTCACCTTACTCTCCATATTTCATCATACCAGCAACGGAATGGCTTCTGTATAGACCACTCTGTCATTATTAGACTGTAGTTCGTTTAGATCGTAGATTAATAGTCTGTTTTTTAATGGTTTTATTATTTATTAGTTGGCCAATCTAAATCATAACCTGAAGTGTAATGTCAGCGCTCTGTAATGTAAAAAGAAACGAGAAGTTACTTGTTTTTAATAGAAATGTTCATGCAGAGGTTCTGTTCACCGGGACCTGTTCCTGCTGATCATTTTAGCTGATGTAAGTGATGAGCAATAGCTAGAAAAGCACATATTTCACAGGTTATTTTCTCCGGCACCAGGTCATGATTTCCTTTAGTTTGTTCGCACCTATTTACGTTTGCAGCTCTGAGGTGAAACGACATTAGTGCATCCAACTTCCACACACAGCCATGCTGCGGAGTCTGACCGCTTCACTGCTGTTACTGAACGACGGAGCAGTCTGCTTTTCCCTCTTCATCTGCATCACTTAGAGTCTTTAGTCAAAAAACATCTTTATTTGGGATAAATGTAGGTTGTAATGGAATAGCCACTGTTTAATCTATTGTTTCAGATCTCAGATCGAAATGCTGATCATGCTCACAAAAAAAGAATCCTCAGTAAATCGATAAGCGGCCCGAGCCTTCAATTCTACCGAGACGCCGCCAAGATAATGTCAGGAATACGTGAGGACGGTGTGTGTGTGTGTGTGTGTTCGAAATGCATGTAGATTGATAAAAAGTCTCTTCACTAAGGCCACTTGACACCCAAGGTTATGATTAGCCGTTCAATTGAGCCGACTAGAGCTGATTAGCCAGCTTTAGTTGCCCTGAAGCGATGCAGAGATGAAGAAAGGCAAAGAATAGTGTCGCCATATTCTGGGAAGTTGGAAGTTTTCCATTGGAATTAACAGGAATTTCTCGAAATTTGCTAAATTGCAGGTTACCCTATAAGAGGGTTCATAAATGTAGTTGAATGTTATCAGTCTCAAAATGTTATATATATTTTTTTAAGTGAAAGTGACTATTCTCATCATTGTGAGTACGCACAGCACCACAACGAAATTGGATCTCTGCATTTAACCCATGCACAAACACACACTGTTCAGCAGGGGGCAGCTATGAAAGCACCCGGGGAGCAGAGATGGGGACGGTACCTTGCTCAACAAGGGCAACCTATTGAAATTTCTGAAACACAAGAAACATGCTGGAAAGAAGCCCTACATGAGACTGAGATTTAGCCTGTTTCCCATTTCACATTGAATTGGGATTTAAGGGAAGCAGTTAGACTTATGGGTGATGCACCCGTCGCTCTTCTTCTGATGGGCCAACAAACACCTCGGAGGTGCTGCTCTCTAGCTCTTTATTCCCGGGTTAGTTTTATTCAATTTTGTGTTGAAGGAGTAAGAATCGAGGAGGTGACTGTAGGCCTGCTAATCAAACCTGCCCATCTCAACAAGCGCTAAGAGGCCTGTTTTTCTCGCGCTGATGACAAAGCTTGTAGTAGAAGCTCATGGACCAACATCACCGCTCTGCCTGCAGGCACTCTGTGTTTGTCATCTTTCGCTTGAGAAATGAAAAGTGTTTTTCCTTTTGTGACTGCTCTATCATTCCCCAGCCTCTCCCGATCTCGGTTCATTCCTCACTGTTGTCTGCCAGTCGGCGTGGCACAGCCAAGTGCATCTGGGTGTGTTGAAGCAATGGGCAGCACATTGATTGTCTGTTCGCAACTGACACCTTTGCGGCTGCTTCCTTTGGCGCAGAATCGATTTCTTATGCAGAATGGAGACAGCAAACCCGCAGCTCCGGAGTCTCCCTCAACCTGCAGACGTCCAGTTCTGGCTCGCTGCTTCTTTGCTCTGCTGAGGGAATTCCAGCTCCGTTTGAATAAAACTACTCCTTTTTCCTCGCAGCGGAGCATTGACGGGAGTGCGAGGAAGGAGGGAAGCGGCAGCCCTCTGCTCTCCCTCGCCATCTGTTTGTTTGTGAAGCCTCCATCTACTCTGCTGGTGTGGAACGGGCTTTTGTCAGATTGCGGGGGGGGACAGAGCAGCAGATTCAGTCCCCTTCTCAGGATTGGCCTGGGGAATAGCTCTGGCAACCAGCGGAGTGCTCTCTCGCCCTCCGTTATCCTGGAGCTCACTCGCGCCCCAGAGTGGACTGGAGGCCCAGATTCACAGCTCCTCTCTTGCTTTGGTGCTGATGGACAGGTGTGTGACATGGTGGACATTCTGACATCATGCTGTAGTTCAGTGTGAATGATCTGTGGCTGATGTGCCGATTTTAAGGGACTGGGAGCGACTGTTGAAAGGGACGTAAAATTGGCTGATTATATATATTTTATATATTTCTGTTTTAACTGCAGCATTTTTTACTCTCAACACAAGCAAACAGTCATGTGACACTAGGATGAGATTCTTTGGTAACTTTTTTTTTTTTTTTTTTTTAGCTTTTTATTAGCTTTCTTATGCTAAAGAGTAGATTTAGTTTAGTTTTTTTCTTTTTAGTTTTTATTAAACAGGCTCTTGTAAGGCCTTTATCCTTTGAGCTAAAATCCTAGTGATGATGCCAAAAAACTGGCGTAACCGTAGGTCATCGGTATCAGCTAACGTTATCAGCTGCTCAGTACCTCAGGCAGACTTTTGTTCCCGTGCCAGCAAAAGCGAAAGGAAAGCTTAAGCCGAGGGACAGCAGACTATATTTCTTTGGTTAAACTTTGTAGAGCATATTCCCCTCCTGGGCACAGCTAGCCCTGTTCAACTTGATTTATTCTGAGCTTTTCTATTAAGATATTGTGTTTTCATAGATTTGTAGTATTTCTTAACTGTGGCATCACTGGCTCTTTATGGCCATTCCAAAAACAGGTACGTCTTGTGTGCAGCGGATATTTTCGGAAGGATAAAGTAGTTTCGCTGTATCGGCCATTACTGCTGCCTAGAAGTGAACTATGTGCAAAAGAGGACTTATTCTGGTCCTTGAGTCCTCTAAGCAGTTGGAGATGTTTTGGCGAATCAAGGTGTTCATCCAGCATGACTGATTTATGTTTCCAGATACGAATGCAGGCCAGTGCTACACGGTCCTATTCGGGGTTCCTTCATATAGAACGTGGCAGCGTGGTATTAACCTCGATTAGCTGCTTCACCCAATAGCTAGATAGCTCACCGTTCTCTTTACTTGAATCCAAACTGCAAATTTTGCGTGTGAGAAATCAGATTTTTAGTGGGAAAAAGTATATTATATTTATTTTAAGTATATTTGAGCTTTCCAGATGTGCTCCTAGAATGTATACATACTGTATCTGATATCTGGCCTTGAGACCATATAAAGAATTGACTGCCTCTGACATACAGCATCGCCTGAACTTCATCTTGACCTTATGACTCCACTCATTCCTATGTTTTGCCGCAAATGCAGCATTCGTTATGACCTGGCACAGGTGGAGCGGTCAGGAGAAGCCTCGCTGTCGTGACTGCCTGTGAGCATTACACAATTGGCAAAGCGGTCACACACCGAACTGGCTGCATTCGCACTGTGTTGGAGCCTTAATGAAGCATCAGATACTCCTTTCCTTAAGTGTGGTCTGGAACGGCGGGCGGGGGAGGAGGGTGCTATTTGCTTTTGGTTCTGATGAAGCAAGCAGGTGACGGATCGACATAAGGGCCCCCACTTCACCTCCGAGCTGCTGTGGAGTTTGACCACTCTCAAGCACGTATCCACGGGTGACGAGACTGGCAGCTTAATTATGCCTAATGACAAGGAGGAGCTCTCCAGAGTGCTGCAAAGCTCCAACCCCAAACCTGCTCTCTGCTCGGTGTCATAAATCACCACAAGCCCAGCTTTAATTTTCTTCTGCAGAAGCAGCGAAATGAGATGGCAGCCTGACGCCCGGGCAAGATTTATAATTTAGAATCATCTTTGCCGGCTGAATGGTAACTCAGTACGAGTTTGTGCGAATTGATTGGGCTGTTTTGTTAACAGCCGCTCGGTGAATGAGGGGCTTCTGCATGCTGGTAAGTACCTGTAGTCATTAGTGCTGGTCAAGAGCATGTTTTTCTCTTAGTGCTGCCTTGAATTATTACAACACAACTACAGAATTATTTGGCCCAGAGGCTGAAGAGGGCTTGGGGTGGGTTTGCTAGGTAGAGCCCCTGTGAATGGATGCAGCACAACCCCCTAACGTGTATAACTAAAGCATATTCCATATTTCTGTGTGACGAGAGCCATTCCGAGTGCTCATCAGAGCCTATACAAGCAAATTCATCTCTCGCAGCAGCATTACTGTACGCAGCAGCCAAACGTTTTCTGGAGTGTCTGGCTGTTCAGTCCCTTATAATACAGTATGAGCTACCGTTCCATTTCCCATTTCCTGACCTTTCTGAGAAATGTAGCAATCTTCCTGTTTTGACTTGGTGTCATTCTGAGTTGTTTGTTTGTGTGAGAACGAAGGTAAATGGTCACTCTTGGCACGGTCCAATTATAGTTAGGTTTCATGCGCTTTGAGGGCGATACATTTCTCCTGACTTGGAATAATCCAAAGAGAGAAAAAGATAAGGGATCCTTGGAGCAATGCTATGAACAAACCCCTTTTGGCCTAAAGAGCAAACCTTGGAATGATGATTCTTGAAGGAATAGAAGGGATACTTTTTTTTTTTTTGTAAATGACACGTGTGTCAAAATGAGATTTAAAGAAGCTTCACATTATATAAAGCTTTAGCAGTTATTTATTGGGGCTGCATGCTTCCGTTTGCCCATACTAGTCAGGTGTACCCCATCACACAGTGCTACCAAGCTGGGGGGATGAAGACAAGCATGTGATTCCTACAAGACCTGTGAAGCACCACCACACAGTTTCAGACTTTCACTAAGGCCCGTGGACTAACAGCCAATGCTATTCCATCGGCTAACATCACAGAGTGTTCTGGAGAGAGGATGCTACCGAAAGAGAGTGAGATCAGTTATATTGTGGTGGAATTTCAGCCAAGGGTCTCTGTCACTCAGCCAATCCTTGTTTTCTTTTGAATTAATCATATTTTTTAAAGACTTTGGACTCACAATAAGCAGAGCTGACAGACACTGCCAACCCGCTGCCATTCACACAAGCAGGACAGTTGTTAAAGCCAAGACTAGCATGATTTAGTTCTTTAGTTCACGTACACACACACACACACACACACACACACACACACACACACACAAAACCCTCTGTAAATCATGGTGAAGGGCCAGACATGCAATGGCGTTGACCCTTATACTATAAATCAATTTCTGATGAGACTGGGGATATGATAATTCAGTCCCAAAGGCCAGAAGAGGCACAGTGACCCTGTAAAGCTTTTCTATGGCAACGTTATTGAATATTTCGCTTTCCAGGATTGGTACTGAACGACCGTGATCGCGGCACGTTGGCTAAAAATCCCTTTCAGGAAAAAAAAAAGAATCATATCTGGGACTGTAAAATATTTAATGTGATTTCTCAGTTTAAAGGTTTCATTTTCCGCTGCCCCGTTTGAGCAGATCTGAAAGGGATTAAGTGCCAAAAGCTACTGCGGTATCAGTTTCGGTGCTACACAGTTCTAGACGGAGCACTTAATAGTGAACTCCCCAAATTGTTACAGCCTTGAAAATCTTTCTTTAAGGTGAGTTTTGCACGGACATGTTTGACCCTGTTGACCTGTGTTTTGTAAGATGCTGCTCAAATTCTGCTAAGAAGATATCTTTAGTCCACTGACTTAGATTTTCTGCTCTTGAGATCGTAGTGTTTGTTAACAAGGTGAGCCTGTTGATGTGGGAAAGTGTGTTTTAAATGGTTGTCTGCGTTTCCTTTTCTGGAGTTGCTACGCACTAAAATAAACTGAATCTTAGAGCTACATTTAGCAAGTATATAGTATGTGTACAGCACAAACAATTTGGCTAAGTGGAAATTCAGTTTTTCTCTCTTGTACTTTGACAGAGTGTAAAGATCAGCCCTTAAGATGATGACAAGGATCGTCCCAAGGGGCGCTGGAGTAGGAATTGCTGCCAGGGCATGCTAAACTAAGCCTGAATGCCTGCCACTCATTTCTAAAATTGTCTTACTCCATTGCATCTCAATGTTCTGTCTCCATATCCAACAGCAGAAGTATCTCTTTCCCCCTCTCCTCCTCTCTCCCCTGCATGTTTGCAGAATGTGAGATTTGTGCTGGAGCATTATCTCAGTTCGCCAATGCATTTAGGTACGAAACATCTCCTTTATCATGATGAATGGCCGCCCTGCTGGGGTGTGCTGAGCTCCATCCTTATAAAGATTAGTTAGCGGAGCCATTCCTGACAGCCAGAGGGGAGGAGTTCACATTACTTCTCATATTTTAGGCCTTATGATGCAGTGTCTCTGTTATCCGACAGCGCAAGAAAGGGATGGAGGGAGACAAGTTTAAACCTGTGGCCTGTCTGGAAAAGGTTCCAGCTCATCACATGGTATTTATTGGTCTGTTTTTCAACCACAAATGTTTTTGGTGCAGTGACGTTTCCATACTTTGTTGACTGAGTTTTTATGGGGCTGCAGAATGCTGCAGTGTAATGTGCCTGATGAGCTTCTCCAGTGATTATCGAGGGCTGACAGTATTGGGTGTAAACTGGTACTTTAAAGTTTGAGTGATTATAAAGTGGCATCTTGTTGGAGTACAAGTTATGGGCTTTTCGCACAGCATGATCCAACATAAACATTCTTTCCAAGCCTTTTATTTTCACATTGTAGTCTTTAATGTTTAGGCCAGTAACCTTCCGGTTAACTGCACTGTTGGAAGCATAGATGATTAATGCATCAAATATAACGACTGCATTATCAGCCTGAACGATGTAGGAAAAGGATTAGTTCGTTTGAATGTTTTTTTTAACCGGGATTTCTTAGTGCAACTGTGGAAGGTCTCTTGAACTGCAGGACCATTAGGAAGCCGAACAAACTAGTAGGAGAATTCTAACTGGCCATTCGGTCACATTACCTACCGGACACCCGTGCAGAGTTATATTGCACTTAGCCATCCTGTCTGTCCAGAGAGCGAGACCCCTCTTGGACTGAGGCCTACGATTAGATTTGGCGTTCACCATAAAAACCCGGCGATTAGATCAGGGGTATGTCCTGGAAGCCTGGAGTCCATTAAGCTTGGTTATTTTCCTGAAATAAATAGGACGCTGCCCCTCCAGCACTGCTGCTTTTCATCCTTTGCTGAGATGGTTGCACCATGCGGAAGACCATTTCTTTGCTGTTTTTTAATGGAGAAAAGAAATGGACATCAAAATATTTGTGATGCAACAAGAAGGGTAAACCAGCGCTCCTCAGATGAACTCTGAACATAGCATTCGTACACACTGTGCACATGGGCTGCACGACACCGGCAAAGTTGTAGTGTTGCGCTCATTTGGATGAATATTGCAATGTGAATTATGATGTATTAAACATTTAGTTCACCAATAATGTGACAATGGGCAGCAAACTTAGTGAAAGTGACTATTCTTGTCATTGTGAGTACACAGCACACAGTGAACCACAACGAAATTACACCACTGCAGTTTACCCACACTAATAGAAGGACAATATAAAAAATGGCTCCTTTTTAAAACATTTCAAAGACTTTTTCCTTTAAGGGTCAGGTGGACTGGAGATGCTAAATTGCCTGCAAGGTCCAAGTGTGTGACCTCACTCAGGATAAGTGGTTATGAAAGTGAAAGAGTGGATTGCACGAATACAGTAATTCATCAAAAGGGGTCATTTCTCTTCTCTCTCACCTGGAGCTGTGTGCTCAGCCTGTCACATGCTGATTGGTCAGAGGCTCATTTGAATATTTTGAGTATTGCCGAGACCCAGATTGCCATAGCAATTAACAGGTGATCTATTGTGGAGCCTTCTGTGTACTGAGTATTAATGCTCTTTAGTCTTTAGTCATCAGTAACGACACTAGATATCAGTCTTTATCCTTCCCTCAGAATCCACATACACGATGGAATTCGTAAAGTTTGGGGAGTTGGGGAGTGAAAAAGTTTTCTTTTTTTTATTTTTTTTTATTTCAGTGGATCACCTCAAGTGGGAAAAGCCTACACCAGTCACTGTCCGTGGGACGCAGAAGTTGAATTGGTCTGATTGATTGTGAAGTGGGGCAGTGGTGGCCCAGTGGTTAGGGCGTCGGCCACCTGATCGGAGGATCGGGGTTCGAACCCCTTCCCAATGCGTTGCCCTGAGCAAGGTGCCGTCCCCGTCCCGCTCCTCCCTGCGATGGGCTGGCGACCTGTCCAGGGTGCGTCCCCCGTCCTCACCCTGTGTGCGCTGGGTTGGACACCAGCACTCCCAGCACTCCCCCGCGACCCCATTTGGGACAAGCGGCAGAAAATGGATGGATGATTGTGAAGTTGCATTGAAATGATCCAGTGGCTTTGTCGCCATGTGTTCTTCAAAGGCGGATCCTATTTGCTGTGCTTTTGAAAGGGAAAGTGACAACCCTTGTCACTGCGAGGTCACAGCATAACGAAATTGGACCTCTGCATTTAACCCATGCACACTCCAACACCGTGCAGCAGTGGGGAGCTATTGAAAGCGCCCGGGGAGCAGTGACGGGGACAGCACCTTGCTCAAGGGTACCTCAGGGCAACCTATTGGGAAGGGGTTCGAACGCCCGAACCACTAGGCCACCGCTGCTGTATAGTTTTTGGAAACTTTTTTTGGAAAGCATTTCTTGAGTTTTATTTATATAGACAGTTTTGAATCATTTGATGAGTCTTGCTGTTAACCGTACAACCATATCTTTCAGCATGGCGACAGGTAAAGAAGTGTAGCAGCGCTGTACCTGCAGACATTAAGGCCTTGCTCCTCATCGCTATTGATCCGGCCGTTCCCTAATCAGTCCAGTGACACATGTCATTTTACAGTAATGCAGGCCACAGATTGATTTTTACCACCGTTGTGTCAGGAAGTGAAAGCAATTGAAAATACCGACCCTACTGAATTGAATTCCTTGAGGAGGTCAGACAGAAAGGAATGAATCGATTACTGGCCCACACTGTCGCAGCTTAAGCTTCGGGCCCATGTTTGGCAATGTTAATAGTTAGACAAGAAGTCATCATGGTTGTTTTCATCGACAGAGTCTCCTCATAAGATTTATAGCAGCGTTCACATTCGTAACCAGTGGGATTAGACACAGTTGGAACAAAACCTTGCATCGTCATCAAACTGCTTTATAGGAAATGGGGGAAAAAATCCCATCTCAATAGATAATAATGTAACAAGATTTTAGTTCAAATTATTCCGGACCATTTCTTGTTCTTTTGCTGAGCGCGAAGGATTGAAGTAGGTCCAGCTGGTGATTTGATGGAGGAGGAGTGGGAATGCCTTTCCATTTATTCCGGAATGACTGTAATGCAAGCCCCTTTTTAACCTCTCACCATGTGTGTTGGCTGATGGCGAGGGGTTTTTCTCATTTTTCATCCCCTCCATGAAAAACAAATAAATTACCAACTGAGCAGGGCCGTCCCGATTGATTATATTTGTAAAAGAGTAATCAACTGATCATTCTGCTGGTCAATGGGGGTCATTGTTTTCCTGCTTTAAATTAGATGTTTTACCATAAACGCAACAAAAAATGACAGTTTCAAGTTGACTTTATTTCAAGACTGCCTTGCTTTTGATATGCCAAAGTAAGCACAGAACAGTGACCTGAACCAAAAGAATAACGGGCATTTTAATAATGTGAAACACGTAAAATAAACTCAGTTATAGTAAAGGGATATGAAAGCAGCTCCGAGACTAGCTCGTTCATTCGTTCCGTCACTCATGTATTCATTCAGGGCAGTGGCCCTCCTGATTGTGAGTTCGAGTCCCAGACCAGTAGGTTACACTGAGGTTCCCCATCAGCAAGGCACCGTCCCCATCACCGCTTCCCAGGCAACCCCCTGCTCCTGCTCCTGGTGTGTTTGGTTGGGTTAAAAGCAGAGGACAGATTCACCGTCCACGGTACGCGAGTGCCAGCAGAGGAATTTCATTTCGAAGCCAGCACATTTTTTGAAAGATCATTTCATTTACTGAAGAATTTATTTCTTTTTTTCTGACTAGTTCAGTTGACGCAATTTAACAGCAGCTGGTGTTTTCAGATTATATTTTTGAAAAGTAAAATCATTTTCTATTGAAAGTAAAAACACTTGCACACTTGCTCTCATGCTTTCAGTCTCTGGTGAGGAGTCTTTGAAATAGACCCTCAGTAACAATATCCCTGGTGTGGTCCAACCTTCCTTGAAGTCCACACCCCATGGTTGTCATGGGGAATCTGCTTTCCCTGGTGCTGAGGAGAGGTATGATGGGATTACACACTCCTGCTCACTGATTCATACATGCGCGTGCGCACACACTCCTCAGAGACCCCGTTCTTCCTTGTTAAGTGTATGTCTGGAGACCTAGGCAGCAGATACACTGCTAATGAGAGTGTGTGTGAGATGGGCAGCATTTGTTAGTGCCCTGACCACTCTATTTTCAGCCTCTCTGATGGTCGCCTGGTAATTAACCCTGCCAGCCCATCTCGGACACGCAAACACACAGTGCTCTTATTTGCCGAAGGGGTCCTTTAACACCTCCCCTCTCGTTCTCCCTTTTATTGCTACAGACAGAACATGGATTCAGTTTCCTGTTCAACAGACCTTTCTTAAAACCTTAATTCCTTTATTTGGTTTAACGTGCTAGTCAGGTCTCCCCGTCACATGATGCTGCCAAACTGGGAGGCTGAAGACTAGCTTGTTCCTTTGGCAAGATGCATTCATCATAAGACCATATCATGTTTCTTAGCTGCCACTGAGGCAGCGTCAACATGCTTGGAGGACGCTAACTGCCAGTTCAGTTACGTCACCCAAACAACGTTCACACATGCGAGCATCACAGTGCTCCAACCATCCAAGCAACCCTGAGAGAGGGAGGCCATTCCTGAACCTCCTGACTGCCTTATAGCAATTCTCTTACTGCCGAGATCTCTCTCTCTCACTCACGCACTGGTTCCTCAGGTGACCTACATAGATGTGTACAGCCTATTTTGCCTCATGCAAACAAAGTGAACCTTCCTTAAACCGTACTGTCATCCTCAGACAGGATGCGGCGTCAGAAGCCTCGGGTTGATCCTGCTGAGCTTTGTGACTTCGCTCGGCCCAAGTGTAGACTGGGCTAGTGTTTGTATGTCTGTGAGAAAGAGGGAGCAGGATTTGGTATTCGTGGTATAAAAAGGAGTGAGTGAGTGAGATATAGATAGATAGATAGATACAGTGCCTTGCAAAAGTATTCACCCCCTTCACATTTTGCATGTTTTCTTGCCTCACAACCCGGAATTAAAAGGGATTGTTTGGGAGTTTGCACCATTTAATTTACACAACATGCCTACTACTTTGAAGATGTGTGTTTTTTTTTTTAAGCAAACAACAAATAGGACAAAATAGCAGAAAACTTCAATGTGCATAACTCTTCACTATAAAGTCAGTTCTTTGTAGAGCCACCTTTTGTGGCAATTACAGCTGCAAATCTCTTTGGAGAAGTCTCCATGAGCTTGCCACATCTTGCCACTGGGATTTCTGCCCATTCCTGAAGGCAAAACTGCTCCAGCTCCTTCATATTGGATGGTTTTCACTTCATGTCTGAGCACAGATTCTCAATTGGATTGAGGTCTGGACTTTGACTGGGCCGTTCCAACACATTTAAATGTTTCCCCTTAAACCACTGGAGTGCTGCTTTAGCAGTATGCTTCGGGTCATTGTCCTGCTGGAAGGTGAACCTCCGTCCCAGTCTCAGATCACCGGGAGACTTACATAGGCTTTGCTCAAGAATAACCCTGTATTTAGCATCATACATCTTTCCCCCGACTCTGACCGGTTTCCCAGTCCCTGCTGCTGAAAAACATCTCCACAGCTTCATGCTGCCACCACCATGTTTCACTGTGGAGATGGTGTTCTTGGGGTGATGGGATGTGTTGGGTTTGTGCCAAACATAGCATTTTCCTTGGTGGCTGAAAAGTTCAATCTGACCAGTGCACCTTCCTCCATACATTTGTGGAGTCGCCCACATGCCTTTTGGCAAACTCTAAACGCGCCTTCTTATTTTTAACATGAAGTAATGGCCACTCTTCCACAAAGCCCAGCTCTATGGAGTGTACGGCTGATTGTGGTCCTGTGGACAGATCCTCCATTCTCTGCTGTGGAACTCTGCAACTCCTTCAGGGTTACCTTTGGTCTCTGTGCTGCCTCTCTGATTAATGCCCTCCTTGCTGTCTGTGAGTTTTGGTGGGTGGAACTCTCTTGGCAGGTTTGTTCATTGTACATTCTTTCCATTTGAAGATGATGGATTTGATGGTGCTCTGGGGGATCATCAAAGATTTGGATATTTTTTTTTTTTTTAATAACCCACCCCTGACTTGTACTTCTCAATAATTTTGTCCCTGACTTGTTTGGAGCTCCTTGGTCTTCATGGTATGATGCCTCTTGCTTAGTAGAGTTGCAGCCTCTGGGGCCTTTCAGAAAAGGTGTGTTTATACTTACTGATCAAGTGACACTTAGATTGCACATGGGTGGACAATTTTCATTAAAAATCTTTTTTAAATTCTTTTTTATATATATTTTTCTCACTTCACCAACTTAGACTATTTTGTGCAGATCCATCACATAAAATAAGAGTAAGAAACATTTAAATTACAGGTTGGAATGTAACAAAATGGGTATAAAGCCAATGGGGTGAATACACATGATGGTCAGCATCCCTACCTAGAACACAGTGCCTTGCAAAAGTAGTCTGCCACTCCCTGGCTTCCTTTGGGATTCTGCTGTGATTTCTGCACTGAAGTTATGTTGCTTCACGAAGGGTGCGCGCACACACACACACTCACACATTCACACCTATGACAATGTAGCTGCTCCATCTCTAGAACAGAACCGGCAGAACATCCGTGTTCCCAGTCTGCATGACTGGCCTCAAGTCAAAACTGTCTGCTTTGACAGGGCTTACTTGTCAGCTCATGTTGATTTGCTGCATTTCTCAAATGATATGGCCTGCACTTCATACAAAAGATGCACATGATCTGCTTCTTTCATACCTCGTGTTCTTTGGGTGATGGGGAGCCACAAGATCTTCACATGATCCAAATTGCATACATTATTTTGGTCAGAAATGATAAAAGCTGCAAGAAATAATTAGTAACAAAATAAATTTGCTAAAAATTTGAAAATGTGAAAGAAGTCAAATAATCAACTGGTTTGCTGCTGTAAAACTGCACCTTCATGGGAAAACAGATGTTTTTCTCTGGCAAAAGCTCAAAGTTACCATCTCTGCCCCCCAGACTGTTTGGACAGTTTACGAGATGGATTGCTAACCAGCGAGTATGCACGTTTCCTGATCTAAAATGGACAGGATATTAAAAATTGTCCATCGTCCATCCATTATCTGAGCCGCTAATCTTTACTAGAGTTTATCTCCGAACCCAGAATCACTGCACCACCGTGAATGCATCAGTGATGTGTTACCGTTCAGTTCAACTCTTCAAAACAATTTAAAAGAAGTGTACTTATTTATCCAACAAAAGAGGCATATCGGGGAGCAGTGATGGGGACGCTACCTTGCTCAAGGGTACCTCAGGGCAAGCTTCTGGTAAGGGGTTTGAACCCACAACCTCCCGATCCTGTGGCCAACAATGTAATTAATGATGGGATTTATTTTTGACCTTATTTGTATTCCAAATATCACATTATTACTTTTGTTAGCCCATATTGTTCAGCCGTGTTATGAATCAAAATTGAAATCCATAAAAATGATAGCAGTTTCTTTTATATACATAAAAAACACATTACAGTTGTCATGCCTCCGGCAAGTGCTCCTTAACACCCCCAGTTTTCAGTGTGCAATTCAAACTGCATCACACCTGGAATGCTAATAGCTGTCACACACACGTGCACACAACCTTCACCCCCCCCAGCCCACCGCCTCTTTTCGCCACACCGCACCAACTCCCCGTGCGAAACGAATTCAAATCCTGACGGCTGAAAAGCTGATGTTTGATTGTGGCAGGTGAGCCCCACCGAAGAACAGATGTTGAAAAAAATCACTAATTCTGTTCGGCGAGTTGTCTGGGGAGCAGACGACGTCTTATTGATGCGTGGCCTGACGCACAAAGGTGCTGCTGCTTTCATCTGGATTATGAGAGCTGGCATATGTGGGACAGTTTTGGATTTCTCTGTTAAGCTCCCCTCCCCTTGCTTTGAGTCAGTAGCGTTGGTGAAGAGCTGTGGGTGCGTGTGTTGATGACTTCACTATTAACGGAAACCTATTTACAGCTAACTTGAACTGAAATGGCACTTTAATATAACCGATTGGACATTTTCCAGGGTTGAGCAAATGTCAAGTGTGATCTGCGTAACGAGCCTTGAGTTCCCAGTAGGTGAGCAAGTGTCTAGATTTTGGCCCATACTGACTGGACCCATTATCGTCATTTAGGCGCAGGAAGTGTGGTGACGGGCACTGCATCACTAATATCACGCAGCACATTTTCCATGTCACATCAGGAATGACTACCCGCGTCTCTTTTCTTGGAAGCACCGGTTCCAACGCTCTTGTAATTGTGGTCGTCAAGAGGAAGAAGAAGGAATGAGGTCAACAGAATCATTTTCTTCAGACTCGTCCCTGGATAAGCATGCCCTGTGAGAACCGAAGGGCCTGATTTGTTGAATCCTCACAGCCAGCATTGCTAATTAGTGCATCACATCCAGGGAACCTTACAGTCTCAGCAGGCGAATACTATGCTTGGAGTCTTTCTCAAGGACTTACTGGTTTACTGTAGGGTGCTTGCCAAGTCTGCTGTGTAGTTGACAGGCCATCGTAGCGTTACTCCAATCAGACACACAAAATAAACTGGGAAGTTGCTGTGGAGTTTCTAAACAAATAGTGATGTATTTGATCATCTCAGCTGCATCACTTTTTAAGGACACTTATCCCTCAACATCTTGAAGTGGCATCATACATGAAGTTTGATTCATTGATAAGTAAAACACCGTTTGCAATTTATACATGACACTTTCCTCATCTTCTCAGAGATATTAGTCTTCTCCAACTGTGCCATCATAAGAGTGCAGCTATTGTGGAGGAGTTTTAACCCCGTGAAAATACCAAACGTGGGAAAACAGTCCAGCAGAGCAACACGTTACAAAGGTAGCTGCTGAACAATTCACCAGAAAATGTTCTTGTAACATATGTTAGGGGCTTTCTAATAATCCAAGATGCTATTCTAAAATGAGGTTCTTGCTCAGGAGACCCTGAGCCAGGTTTGTTTCCAGTATGTTCAAAATAAATATGGTGATATACTTTCAGAAGAAAGCCTCTTTCATGACAGGTTAGCTTTCAGCCATTCTCAAAAAGCCTTGGCTTCAGTCCCAGCCATGTGTCACCTTTTGTGTATCTGGCTATTCCACAGAGTCCACATAAGACTTTTGGTTATAGAGAAATGTTTGCAGCAGGGGGAAAATATAAATCAACATCTTTGCTACAACCTCCCCAAATCCTCAGTGGGAAGCCTGCTTAGTCTGAGCTCGTGATCTGTAGGAATTATGTCTGTGCTGCACTAGGAGAATAACAATAAGGATGGTAGAGTGTTTTATTATTTTTTTTCCCCCCTTCCCCTTTCCTCTGCACCTTCCTCAGTGTGGGCTAGCCACCCAAGGCTTGCTGGCATGCCCGGCGGTGCTCCCAGAGGCCATGTGTGTGAGAACAAGATCGCTCCCCGGTAACCCTCCTTTCAACATCATACTTCCTCCAAACCCTTACAGGCACTAAATACACCACGTTTCCTCTAGTTGCTAATGGGCTTTTTCATTGGACGGTTCGTTTGTAGCTAGAGTTAAAAGACAGAGAGGTGTTTCCTGTGCAGAACTCTGCATGACCGCCATGCGCTGCTCCACTTCGACCTCTGATTGGAAACACTGAGTGCAGCTGCAGATGGAGGACGCCAGCATGCCTTGATGGTCTCCTCTCTGCTTTCCATTGAAAATTACCCACTCTTTCTTCTCCTGTGCCATCGTAAATGCTAAGGGTTGCTTCTCGAGTCCAAGCTCGGCATGATGCAACAGGAGAAGCGAAGAGAGGCAGCGGGGCCTGAAAGGGGTCACTGTTTATGTGCGATTACTTGACAAAGCGACGCAATTAAGGCCTGCAAAATACAATGCACAAAATGATTGCAGGCGGGTACTTTTTTCAAGAGTGGCACATGGTGCAATGATCAATGAGTGTCCATAAATGCGCAAACAGTGATGAAAGGGAGCTGTACCAGGCCATTGCCTGTGCCATTTGTGCGAGTTAAGGTTAGGAAATGAGTTTGCTATTAAAGACCATTCATTTCAGTGCAGGGTTGGTCTTGGGCCAGTTGTAGCCATTCGTCAACCAAAAAAAAAAAAAAAGAAAGTATGGTGAAGCCTTACCCGTTGCACACCATTTTGAGATCTGATGCAATATGTATAGACGAGCAATATTGATAATTGGCAATATTCCCCATTTGTGTCCCAGGAAATTGAGAAAATTGGAGACAGATTGGTGGTTTTTGTCTTTTTTTATATATATATATATATATATATATATATATATATATATATATATAAAATAAATAAATATTTTTACAGCATTTGAACTGATAAAATCGTCTTTGACCCACAGTGGTTCTTGGGAGAGGTTAGGCTGGGAAGATGCATTTCTCATCCACGTTTGAAGGAGCCTTCGAAATGTGACCGCCTCGACACGCCACCATGTTAAAAACGGTGCTTTCGAGCATGTAAACACAGTGTCACTGCAGCTGCAGCACTAAAGGGTTAAGAGAGATTGGTGCAGCGGCTTGTGGGCCCATTACCAGATTGACCTGATGAAGCAATAATTACTGAGGAGCCCGAGTGATCAGTCACTCTGCAGAGGCCAGAGCAGATCTTTTGCAGTCTAATGCATATAAATAGCAGGCTGATTTAACATTCATCTCTATGTCCCATACTGCACTTCCAGGGCCTCTCACTGAAGCATGGCACCGGGTCATCCCATGCCAGAGCTCTGTCTTTGTAAAGGGAAGCCATTTCATCAGCACTCATCACTGATCTGGGAAGCCATGCAAAAAAGAAAGATCAAAAGTTACTTGGACAGATCAAAAGAGCTTTCTTTTGGTCAATTTTTTTTTTTTTTTTTGGTTGAAAATCAGGGGAAAAAATGAAAAGTCAAAGTTTTCCCATAATTCTCCACCACAACATGGCAGCTCAGAATATCAGACAGCAAATGCAATTAGAACTAAAGGTCATTAAACACACAGTGCTTTTATTCCGTCAGTACGTTTGATTTCATGTCTATAACGCGGGTTTAGAATGCGCAGTGCACATTGTCAGATGCAGAAATACAATATTATTCACAATCATAAATTCACTCACCAGTCACAGTTATCTTTCCTGTTGTCATGGCAGCAGTGGATCGACTGTGTGCCATCTACAAGTTTTTGTCATACAACAAAAGGATCAGTTTGTCTACTGCTTTTTCACAAGTGGTGCTGCATCTCCAATAGCAACCTGAAGTGGGCTCTGCCTTTCTGAGTGATGGGGCTCCTAAAGCCTGGGAACCTGAACGATGCTGTGAAATGTGTTCCTATCACTTTTCCACATTTTTCCACACAGAACACATTTTGCTTGTTTGTTCATTTTTAACCCGTGGCACAATCCCAAAACTAACATCCAGCATGTGGAGTCTAGTGCAGAGAGCTTTGATTAAAAAAAAAAAAAAACACCTGAAAATGTTTTTTTTTTTTTATTATTATTTATTTATTTATTGTCTGTATTTATTTAGGTCTTTTTTGATGTGGAATGATTAATCTACATTTTTTGGAGTCAGAATTTCCTGAAGCTGTTTCTTCAGGATCTATAGTGAGCCCCCTTGACTTGACTATGAAGGTACTTTTCAAAAAACTGTGACCCCTACAGTTTTGCCCCTCATATATGTAACACTTTTCTTGAAGGAAAAAAAATCCAGTATTCATGTTGATCTTAATCCCAGCATCTTGGAAAACAGTTCTGGATCGTTAAATCAACACCTTCCTGCTGTGTGTTTGTCTTCGTCAAGTATCTCTCCACATCTGAAAATGGAATCATGGGCTAAGTGGACAGTCCTTTGTGAAGATGCTGATGCTGTAGCTCACCGCAATTTTGTCTTCCACTCGCGCTGCTCTACTAGAGGATGATGGATGCAGAGAAACGCAGCAGATGGAAGGAAAACAATGAGCATTGATCTTCCAAAAGTGTCTTCTAGCTCACTTTGCAGTGATTGCCTCTAACATTTACCAGCGCTTGGTTGAGGAAAAATGTCTCCGTTTCTTTTTCATCCGCAAGACATTTAGCTTTATTCTCTTATTGCTTGTTTTCTTTGACTGTAAAATAGTGTCCTTCGCCATGTGCTCTGCTGATAGGCTTTTAACACATATTTGAAAACCGATACGGGTTCAGGTTTGCACGAAGAGGCGGGATTTGGTGCGGACTGAAATGCTTTGGTTCTAACACTAGTATTTGGTACTTCTGACACTGAGGTGGTTCAGTTTGGTCAAGGATTAACGCTGGTTCTGAACGACAGCACTTCATCCATTTTCTTCCAAAGTAATGATTGGATTGAACTTGGAACTCAGTTCATTTTTTACAGCTCAATTAGGATTTGTTTCGATGAAATAGAAAATAAAATTCCATTTTGTATCATGGGAAAAAAAAATAGATCAAATGAATAACTCACCGTTTTAAACATGACCTCAGATCAGTTGAAGTGCACTGTAGCCTGGCATTGTACACCGTTTAAAAAAGAGAAAAAATGGCGTAGACTTTGTTGATGGCTCCCAGAGAGATTGAAATACATGCATGCAGTACTAAATTGCACGAACAGCATTAGTGCTGGCAGCCACAGAATAAATGTTTTTGCTTTTTTATTCCACTTATGATTTCGAGTAAATGCAGACGGGGAAATGGGGGTTGCTGGAGCAGCCTTAGTGCGAAAACCTATCACAGAAAACTCTTGCAGACTTGGAGAGAAAGTACAAGCTCCACACAGAAAGAAGCCAGGCCATCTTACACCTCTCCGGTGACCTAGGTGGCAGCGATAACCTTGATAATCACACATATTTAAAAATCTCGTACGGCTCCCTTTTGCAGTTAGAGGTAGAGCCGGGTCGACACACCCATCTGTACCCTTTTTATCCATGTAATGGTTTTTATGTAACATTTTAAAGCCTGGCCTATCTATATGAGCTTGTATCAGTTATCCTGGATAGTTTGAAAGGGTTGACATGTGTTTTAATTGTTCAGCTAATTAAATTTTTACTGTTTGGTGTGTTGAAAGCATTTGTGACAACCGTGTCCCTCGTCTACTGCCGTCAAGAGACCGAACGCATTCATGATCTGCTGGGTTTTTTTTTTTTGGGGAAATCCCATAATGAACGCGACTTTTCTTTGCTGTCTGTCAAAATAAGCAGAAGAAGATGAAAAGAAATAGTCTGGATTTAAACAAAGAGACCTTTGTGTAAGTGGGCCTTGTCTGAGAGTGATGATGTTGTTTGAGGAGATGTGATGGAGAGCTTTTTTTCTGATTAATCAGAAGCTGTTCACCCTTTGATGTTCACTGCTTCAGGTAGAAAAGGACTCTAGATCTAAAGAGACTTGGATATAAAAGGGTTCATCAGAAGGGAGCCTAAACTTCAGTACCTTTTTAGAAGGCTGTTGACTGGACAGTGTTCCTCTTTTTTGTTGGAAGCAGTGAAATCTTCAGAATTGTGGGGGCTACTGAAAATGCTGAAACATTTAAGCAAAGCTGGATTTATACACATCTTCCAAACGTGTAGAAAATCGGGTCTGGAGTTTTCAGATTAGTAGCACAACTGGAGATTGTCCAAGTTGGACGTGTTCACACATGCTTGAAATACTCTGTGTGGTTTAGGTGAGGCATGGGCCCTAATAAGGGTGGGTGTTCAGGAGGCAGGTCCAGACATTTTTATGATTGCCTCTTGTGCACAGGTATGTGCAAAGACAAAGACAGTTTAAACGTCCGGTCCAACTGATTTGGACATTCGCTTATACAAAGAAATCCAGACGTGTTCACATAAATATGTGGTGGAGGTGGTCTAGTGGTAGGGTACTTGCCTGTGGATCTCTGGATCAAGAGGTCCCAGGTTCGAATCCCACCTCCAGCACTACCATCACTGGGTCCCTGAGCACGACCCTTAACCCTGAGTTGCTCCAGGGGGACCGTCCCTGTAATTAGGACGTGGAGGTCGCTCTGGATAAGAGCGTCTGCTAAATGCCATAAATGTAAATATGTGAATCTCTTACTTCCGAATGGAGTTTCATTGTCCAAATGATGGCGTATGGGAAGGAAAATGGAAAGCAATGTCGAAGTAGATCATTCTCTTTGAATAATGTTGACTGAAGTCAGATCTCATCAGTTTTCAGGAAGTGTACTGTCAATATGAACTGCTGTTAGAGCCACCAATGCAGCCTTTGTTGTTCCAAGTGCTTAACACTGTGCTGCATGTCGTGCATCGCGTAGGAATCATAATCAATCAATAATTCAATCAATAAATAAACTGGCTTAAAAAATCTGTTCAGGAGCTAATCGGTAATCTACTGTATTTAATTAAGGTATGATCTGGTATATATTCATATTCAAGGCCTAATTTTTATACCATCCCACGCAGCAGCAGCAGCAGAGCAGCATTTAAGAGATTTAAGTGGATAATAGAGTTTAATTAAATGGTAAAGAAATGGTGGAAGACAAAATGGTGGGTTACACAGGCACCAGGCTCTGCAGCCTATATGAGAAATACACCAAGATTCTCTGTTTTGTAGTTTAGAATCTCTCTCTCGCTCGATTCTGTATCTTCAGCACTTTGATGTGCCTACTTTTATAAAGAGACAACCGGAAACAGGAGTGTTTCGCTGGCTTTATCAGTAAAATCCACTGATTTCCTGTAGACCTATTTGCATGCGGCGGCATTTTCTTTGCCGAAACGCTCCCTTTTGTATCTTTCTCCTTGGTTTGAATGATGTTTTATCAGTGCTTCTCTAACATGTTCAAACCACATCTGCGTTTCAGAAAATGCTGGTTTTTGGTTTTTTTTTCCCGAGCACAGTTTCTGGGATTATAAAAGGATGCGTCTGTCACAGAGGAAATCTTAGTGAAGATGAGGCTTCTCTTTGGTCTATTCATGGTGTCATGATTGTGTCTGACATGCTCCTGCAATTAAACCGCTTCCTTTCCCGAACTGTAATGTTAAACTGACATTTGACCAAACAAACCTTGTTCTGCTCTGTTTTTGTCAGAGTAGTGCTGGCACTTTTCCAGCATCCAGGTAGAGTCGTGATAGATATGGCCTCAAGGTGACCAGATAAGAAACTCACTGGACCTTCTAGTCAGTACAGACTTAAAGATCAAACACACATACTGGAGTTGGATGTCACACTTTGGTCATCTGTCTGTTTTCTAAGCTTTAACAGTGCATGAGTCGAGGGTAGGCATTTGGAGGTTCTTAAATGGTTACACATTTCTGGCCCCAGTTATGTAAAAAAGAGTGCAAAGTAGTTCAAAATAATTATGAACTGCTTTCTACTGCTCCATTTTTCCCATTAACACACAGTCTGAAGAACATTTTACACAATGAGAGGCTTTATCACACCCGAGAAACGTGGCATATTTTTGCTTTTGTCATTAACGACCTCCAGTTGAAGACATCCTTGATTATGCTTGCTCTCTTCCTCTCTTTCCATTCCTCTCCTAATCCTACTCTTCCACTCTAGAGCTTGTTCACTAGAGGCTTGGTCAAGTACCTGCTTATTGGGCTTTACACGCATGCTAGAGTGTATAAGTTTGGTCAGCCTAGCTTGTTAAATGCCATTACCAAGCGCACAGCATCCCAGCTGTGAGCTAATGGAGGTGCTGAGGACTAAGGAGGAGCTCTCCATGGTGAAAATGGCCTGATGTTCCTCTCCATCAGCTCCACACTTTTGTGAAGAGACTGCGGGAGAGAAGAGGATGCAAGAGATGGTGAATCTGACGAGGAGAGCGAGAACGAAAGGTGCATAAAGTCAGATCAACAAACTTGGGATCAACGCAATTAATTTAGGATGTTGCAGAGGGAAATTGGGGACACAGAGTGCATGTAAATCCATCTCGTATCAATCAGCTCCATAAACAGCGCAGACAGCTCCTTCCAGACTGTTGCAGTGCTGACGAAAAAAGGAATCCAGACATTTTTATTCTCAAGGTACACCTATTCAGAGAAGAGCTTTCTTTCATTTCACTAGTTTTCACCTTTTAGCCTAATAGTGAAGCTATGAACGAGCCAGTGGGAAACATTTCTGCCTTCTAGGGCTTGAGAGAAGGCCTTTTTGGTAATGGCTTTTGTGAGAATACTCTTGTTTTCTTGCTTGCTATTGTGATCATCACGATTTTCTGTGAGACGCTGTTGCCTTATTCTGAGGTTGCAAATGATAGTGAAAGTGACTATTTCATCATCGTGAAACGCAGCACAGCGCAACACAGCGAAATGCAACCTCTGAGTTTCACCCATACACACACGTGCAGCAGGGGGCAGCTATTGAAAGCACCCGGGGAGCAGTGACGGGACGGTACCTTGCTCGGGGGTACCTAAGGGCAACCTACTGGTGATGGAATCGAACCCACAATCTTTCGATCCGGGGCAACTCCCTAACCATTAGGCCACCGCTGCCGCTTTTTCCAAGCATATTTCCAAATGGGGTGTGTGTGTGTGTGTGTGTGTGTGTGTAATATCAGAAGGTGAAATGTTCAGAAAATTGAATCCTTCTTGATGAATCCACAGTCTAGCCAATAGTTTTATCATAAGCTGAGCATTTGAATTGATTTGAATCTGTTTAAAGTTTTTTTTTTTTCTTTCTCTTTTTTTCATTCATGAACCCATTTTGAGGCAGCGAAGTAAGTTGAACAGATCAGGGAGCAGACCAAAATTGGACGTATGTAGGGCAAAAGGAGCTTTATTAAAAATTGATCAAAATACTTGTTTTTTTGTTTTTTTTTTAAGCAAGTAATATACCAAGTTTAATTACTGCGGAGTAAACCATGTAAAATGAAGATCTTTAAAGAACCTCCGATCTGAGGGTCAGGCCTCGTGTCCTGAGCTGTCAGTGGCTGCACTGGCTGCTCTGCTTGGCTAAGAATGAATCCCCTGGTGTGGCGAGATGGAGGATTCATGGCTTCTCCCGCGGGGATCCATTCAGCAAGGAAGGCTCACACTCTGGTTTTTATCTATAAACAAACTCTGTTTCCAAGGACCTGCAGGACATGCTCTAATGTGGGCTTTCTCAAAAATGAGGGAACAAAATTGTGGGTTTGGCAGAAAGTGGTAATGCAAGCTCTGGTGTTTCGTCTTGACAAATAAGCACTTATGTGCATAGACGAAGGTCATCGCATAAAACTGTGAGTGGGTAACATGTACTTAGAGGGTGTGTAGATGTCCCATGCAGTTGGGAATGGACCACCATTGCAAAATGACATGAGAGGAACAGTTAACTGGTTTCTGTAACGAAACTGGTTTCTGTATCGAAACGGATTCCACTGGGCATCCAGAAAGTACTGAATCTGCAGTGCTTTAAAATATTATTCATAAAATCATCTTGTAAAATGAATCTGCTGAAAAACTATCCCAAAGTAAGGTTTAGCAATTTCTCAACAGGGGAGACTCTGGTACAACGCGGAAGTCTTTTTTCTGTATTCATCACTGGAACCCACACTAGCAGGATCACGTTTGTATGTATTTGCTAAATAAATGAGGAAATGTGAGGCACATATGAGTTGATACAGCTTGGTGGTGCCGCCATGCCAATCAGTTCGAACGATTGATTGTAAAGAAAGGATTTAATCAGGCCTGGCCTGAGGAGCGTTAGACCTAATGTGAGGAAAGTAAGTGAACATCATGGCCACTTTGGGCTACGCTTCCTATAAAAGCTGTATCGGGAATAACAGTGGTACTGCTTATGATGTGAAGATTTCACCATTAGAACAGCTATATAATGATAGTTGCAATCATGAAACGTCTAGATCAAAATAACAAGTAAGCATATTTACAATAGCTTAATGCCCTCTGAAACGCAGTAAAATGGCTTGGTGATGGGACTTATTTTGAAGAAACTTGGGGACACAGACCGTTTTTGCTCCCAGATTACTTGATCTCATGTAAGAAATGGAGATGGGTCTGTAAATCTGAAGGGAAATGTGGTGCTAGTGATAACCATGAAGTAACAGTATAAAGGGGAGGTCGAGAGACGGGGAGTTCGAACGAGTAAGGCCGGTGTGTGGAGGTGATTTAATGCCGTGCTCGCTCTTTCCACAAAAAGACAATCTTCACTCTGCTGCCAGTTTCATTCAAGGCTGACTCAAGCCCTGGTTACAAAGAAAGCCCTTAAGCACTGACTGTTTGGCTCAGTGTCCATGTCTGCCAGGTCCCTACATTTATCAGTTGGGAAACTGTCCATAAAGTTCGTTAACCTCCCCCTTCGCTCTCTGTGGCCAGAGCCTGAGCAGGATAATGAGTTTTGCAGGGATGCAGTACTCTTTGGCTGCGAGATAAGGACCTGAGTGTTGTTCCTCTCTAGGAGCAGCATCCCGAGACCCTCTGACCCCCACCAGCCTGAAGGGGGACAGATAGTGTCTCCCAGGCGCTGTTTTCATCACAGGCACAAATTGCCACCGCCATGGAGCCAGCTCTGCTTCAGGCTTCGAGCCACCTGCACCTGCCTGGAGAGGGAGTGTGTGCAAGCGTGGGCTTTTTACAGGTGACCTCAACTAGAATCTGGACTGGGCCATCAACCAAAATGAGCAACAATCGCTGAGGTCTAGTAAAGGAGGACGCACCTGCTAGGGCAGCAAGTTCTTAGGAAATGACAGGCTTAAAAAAAAAAAGGCAATCGAGTAAGACATAGTTAAGAGTTTTGTCATTTAATTAATATTTACTTTGAGTGTGGAACGTAGAACAGAACATTAAATCTCACATGGGAATTTAACGTATAATGCTCACACAGTAGAGGGTAAAGGGTACTGAGCCATCCCTCTGTTTAGAATTTGCATAGAAATCATCTTGTTGGTGCAAAAATACTCCTTTGTCTTATTTGTGCCATATTGAGTAGATTAAATTAAAGAAATGGGTGCAAATGTTTTACAGTTATAGGCTGCAAAGTGCCTAAAGATACATGTTGCCTGGAAAAGTAGTTCCAACCTCTCTGCATTGAGCAGCATCAGTAAACTAATCACCAGCCTGATCATCTGGAATCATCTGAACCATGCCTTACTGCTTCAGGCCTCAAGTTCTACGACTTAGTTACCTACGTATGAATCATTCGAGCAGAACTATGTGGCTAAGCCAATAAAAACAATCCTCTGAAACTGGTCAAGTTAATGGCCATGAGAGACGAAATGAGAGAAAAACTTTGTCCTTCAGGAAGCCTGGAGAATTGTACCTTAAGTATTCGTTAGAAAATAAACGAAAGTCTGGCACTTTGGAAGCAAAATATGAAGTAATGGGAACTGGCCTGAAATCCAAGTTCCCACTCTTTTTGTTTTTCACCCAGACAGTTTCGTTTGTAGATGGTTGAGGGTCCATTTTGAAAAAAGAACGGGTTCAAATGAAAGAATCCATTAAGCACCATTCCACCAGGTAGGATACATAAGCAATATTCTGTTTGTTCCATTTTCAGTATTGCACATAGAAGTTGTTTATGCTGGTGGTCTTGGACACACATTCACCTGAAAGTACTCCAAAGAGCTCTGCTTTAAAGATGCGTGGATCGAGTGAATGGCTATGCCTTTAAAGAATCTTCCAGCTTCGTCTGCTCCCCGAACAATGGCATGGTTTTCTGGCTTCTGTGACTTATGATGGACTCATGAATGCATTTGCTGTGTTCACTGTATTACAGTGATTCTTTTTTTTATAAAGTGAAAGTGACAACCCATGTCATTTTGAAACGCGGCACAACACAACGAAATTCAACCTCCGCGTTTCACCCATACACACACGTGCAGCAGGGGGCAAATATTGAAAGCGCCCAGGGAGCAGTGACGGGACGGTGCCTTGCTCAAGGGTACCACAGGGCAACCTACTGGTGAGGGAATTGAACCCACAGTTTTCCAATCTGGGGCAACTCCCTAACCACTAGACCACCACTGCCTTACCAGTTACCAATTATAGATTTACCAATTGACTGTTTTTGGGGCAGCGTTGTCCTAGTGGTTAGGGACTAGGGCCCAGGATCAGAAGGTCATGGGTTTGAATCCAAGATCAGTAGGTTGGCCTGAGGCACCCTTGAGCAAGGTACCGTCCCCATCACGCTTTAAACGGTTCAAATAGCTGCCCCGTGCTGCACGTGTGTGTGTAGGTGAAAAGCAGAGGTTGAATTTGATTGTGTCTCACTGTGTGCTTTGCTGTGCTTCACAGTGCCAATTAGTCACTTTCACATGGGCCGTTGTGGTGTTTCTGGCTTGATTGCATTTCATGAGCGCAGAGTGTGGATCAGCCTGTCGGTGTTCAAAGTCAGCTCTGGACTGTCCGTTACACAACACTGCGGCGTTAGTCGGCCACGGCCTGGCCCTGCTCCTGCTGCAGGCTGTCAGCTCTGCGTTTGCTTTCTGCAAAGCTCCGTGTCTTGGCCGTGACAAATTGCTGCTTGGGAGGGAGTGAAATGATGTGCGAAGCCCACACAGGCAGGTTACACAACCACTTAAGAAGCCATGATGGCAGCGGGCTCCACATGACACACAGGCTCGCTCCCCCATGAGGATCGGCTTGTGTTAAAGCATAGCGCTCTGCATCCCAGGCTACATTTCAGTCACGCTATGACACTGTGAGGCAGATCCACCGATACTGATTACACTAACGTCAAATGACTATTTCTTTATGGTTATTTTTTACTTTATACTATTTCAAAATGGTTATTTTGATCAGAAATACGAGACAGAAGTTGAGAAATCAAACTGCATTGTAATGTGCTGTCGGCTAGCTAATGAGTGAAGAGGCATCTTCCATAGTTCATGTTATTTAATGTTTATTGTAACCATATTTACATTCTTGGTTAAGACATTTCAAAAGGACCAAAAATGTTTGAATACAATGTAGTCGTTCTGTGATTCAGATGATCGAACAGGCCAATGGGAAACTAACCAGACTGTACGAACACTGGAGCGAACACCAGCCATAACCAGTGGAACATCAGATGCTGAGGGTGACTCCTCATCATCTCGGTCTCCTTACTCCAATTTCAGATTTCACAGTAGCTTAGCTGCAGTGACTTCCTTAGTGACTTCTTTGACAACTCTTTTATGATTATCCACTCTTGAGAAGATGCCCTTGTAATAAACGGGCGATTAGTTCATCCTGTGCAGCGAGCATGACCCATATGTAACGGATGCAGCGTGCCTGCTCTTTATTGTATGCGTTTAACAATGTTTTATAAGCAGCCTTCCTTTATTCCCTAACAATCATGATGATGATCATTGATTTCTTTCCACAATAGCATATTTTACATTACTAGGTATCCTTGAACATGTCCTGCCTTGATATTCCCCTTCGATTTCCCATACATGATCCGTTATTAAACGCTATATGTCATATATAGCATGTATTCATTTTGACTGACAGTTTTATACCCTAATTTGAAGCTCATTTTGTGTTATCTGTAAGTGCCAGGCTGCTATGGAGCCAAAGTGTGGAGCCTGTGTATTTAAAATAAGATCAGTTTAACTCCATTTATTTAAGGGTTAAATGTATAAGAGCTCTTAGCTAAACTTTGAGCATTGTAACACTTCCTTTCTGTGTCATTGATTTTTGCCTCTGCACTGCATTTGCCTCTGTTGTACTTATTTAACGCTACATGTGAAAAGCAATTAACTTCACAAAGCCTGAGGGCCCCAGCTTTGGACAGCTCCCTCCCATCCTCTGATCTTCCTCTCAGCAGATACAGATTTGTCTTTCACGGTGCCCGCTTTCTTCCTGCGCTGACTCAGTTTAATGTGGCCGCCTATGTTCACAGCCCGTCATGCCACTGTGGCCTTTTTTCCTGATGAGCCGCCGAGTTTGATGGGCAGGCGCAAGAGTGCTGAACTGGAGCCATCGGCTTCAAGCACAAGCTCTTTGAACCCTGCTGCCACTCAAGCTCCAGACCCGGAGCTCTTCTCTGCATTTATAGAGAACTGGTGATGGTTAATGCCACTTTAATTACTACCAAGCTGGGAGGGCAGAGGCAAGCAGGGGGGGCTTCCTCCAAAAACATGAATCTCCACAGCATCTTTTCGAACTGCTGCTACTCATCTCAACCAGGTTGGAGGTGAACATTGACTGCTGATTCTGTTTCGCCACACTGCATGATTTTAGCCCTGAAGCAGTGGAAAAAAGCCCCAGATCAGAGGTACATCAGCATTCACTCAGGGGTTGGGACCTGGTCCTGGGCAGCAGTGGTTGAACTCAAGTCTGATTTTGAACTAGACCTCTTTCAAGAACTGTTCCTAAAAAGAATCTAGAAGATGTGCAAAGAGGAGTACTTTATATTCTTGGAGGAGATTGCTCCACTCCCTGACAGCAGTAAGGATATTAATTAGGACCATGACATTGTAGTTAAATATTGCTTGATGTTTCGTGTGAACATGCTGTCTTAGTATTAATCAAGCACAGTCGTTGCTCTCTAAGAATAAATCTGCCAATCAAAAGCAGCCCAGTTGTTGTTTCTTGTCAGCATGGCCATTTGGGAGTCTGCAGCGTTCGTTTTGTTTGGCGGATGTTGGCATGTTTGCATTTGCATCTAAAACAAATTTTCTGCTTGAGGTAGTGCATTTGATTTGCATTCAAATATGTGCATAACACTTACGACTTTGACAGTCGTGATGCTGCGGAGTGGAGTGTATGCTTCTTGGAGCGTGCAGTGACTCATAGAGAGATGGAGCCAAGACCGACCAATTCTCTTGTTCTTGACATGGCTTGGTCTGTCCAATGCCAACAGCAAAAAAGGTTGCCTTTCGAAAACGAAAGTATTTGCTTCTAATTCATATTTGGACACGGCCTCCTTTTAGGAGGCTTTGAAAGCGAGCACTCGACTCCAAAAGCCCAGTTTTCCATTGATTCAGAAATTAAAATCAGTTGTGCATAGGATTATCCCTTGGACCACAGCACTCCTGATGCACTGCATCACTTAGTGCTGTATAGGGTCACACAGCTTCCTAAAATTTGAATGATGGACTGTTTTTAACGAGGAGGCATCACTCTCTGACATTCGCCATTCCGCTCTAGGGCACTCAGCCCTAGTAGATGACCTTTTGACTTGAAATGTACACGGAAAAAGGCAGTTGATCTCAAATTTTTGATCTGAACGTACAGATGTCTTTGCTGATGCCAGATCTAATAAAAACAGAGCAGCAAATAAGAAGCTTGATGTTTATTAGCACTCTCAGCGAACATCATTCTGCGTGGTGTAGCTGCATTTGAATTGTCTGCTATGCAACACTAGGCGTTGCGACTCGAGGCCTCGCAGCGCTGGGCGGTTTGAGACACTGTGCAACATAAGCGACACTTTGTGCCACACTTGGCTACGTGACACTGAGCCATGCGATGTTTCCAGTGTGAGCGAAGGTGCACCAAATTATCACGTAATTGATTAATCTCTGAGCTTTTGCCTGGTTACTGGCTGACAGGACACCTCCTCCTCTTCCTCCTCCTCCTCCTCCTCCTCCTCCTCCTCCTCAGGAGGTGTTTTTGAAAAAGAGCGATGTGGGGCTTGTTAGTGGGGACTTAAATTGCAATTATGCACAAGACGTTTGGTGTTGATGTCATACAATCTCCTCAATTTCAGAAATTCACTGGAGAAATAAGTGTGTACTGTGGCCAATATAGAAATGTGTTATTTTATGCCGTATCCTGAATGTGCATGACCCACCTGTAAAAACCTGACCAGTGGCAGGGAAAAAAACCAGTTCAAGTAATCAGTGTGTGAAGCTATTTGGTGGTAAGCAGGCAGCGGGGTGTGGGAGACACTTTCAGTAAACCCCTTATGATGAGTATTTCTTCATTTTTACTTACTTTTTTGTGCTTTCTTGGCAAATCCGCAGCCATGGTGTGTCAGTAGTGGTATTTTGCACAAGCTGCTGGAATGGCTGCAACCCTGTTAGACCACCCTGTACGAAAGAGAATCCTGAACTAAAATCCAGTCTCCATGCGCACTCTTTCCTGTTCCCTTTTTAACCGAGTATTGCATGAATTATTTCGAACAGCCTCCGTATGCTGCTGATCGTCGATCATTTGAAGAGGGGATTGTAGCATCCGTTTCTCTTTTGGGAATGGACACGTACTGCATGGTGCTTGGGGCCTGGCGCTTTGTTCTCCTCTCCTGCTCTCAAACTGTCTGGGGTGTTACACGCTCACACGTTTACTCAAAGAACGGCTCCCTTTGTACATTCACTTGGTTATTGCTCTCCTCATACATTTATTTGACCCTCCTCTGGTTATGCTGATGGGACAGTAATCTGGACTTCAGCACTAGTTCAGCCTAACCCCTCTGTCATTTCTGGGGGACGGAGACATTAAGCATTGTTTTTTGTGACAAAGAGAAAATAAGCTTGGATTATCTGCAAATCCTCTTTGCTAATTCCAGTACCCAGCAAGACTTTTTCCATGTTTATTCACCAGCCTGCATGTGGCACTGTCCTGTGGGCCATTTCAGTGGGTTTGTTCTCACTGACCTGTCCATCCTGAGGCTTCCATCAATGGAACAGGGGTGAGATTAGCTCTCACCCTGTCTCCGTTCTGCAGCTGTGGCCTACAGAGGATAGCAGCAGAGTCTTCTATGCGGGTAGTGAGGCAGCACTGGGCAGTCAGAACATGCCAGCTGCCCCCTTGGTTTAGAGCCAGGTCCTTACTGCAGAAAATATAGCAGCATGGCCCATAAGGCAGCGCGCTGGCCTACTTGTTGTTGACGAAAAGTTTTCCTCTGTTAAAGAGCCCCATAAGGGTGCTAGGATGGCTGCCTGCATGGATCCCTTGGGCTTTAAACTGAAGGGATATTGTGGTGGGAAGTAGAATATGGAGCGACAGCAGCATTAAAGCCTCATTCTGTAAACTCTCTCTGGGGAGTGGGGGGTATTGTAAGCCTGCTCAGCAGTTCACAGAGCAGAAGCTGCATGTGTACCTCCAGGCCTGGATTTACACAAGAACATCTCGATCAGCCCTTTTTGACCAGACGGACAGAGAACAGCAGAGACAAACGTGCTTTTGCTCATGTTTTACTTTTGAGGAAATCTCAACAGAAGGGTTACCTGACCTGTCTGCTGAACTTCAGCTTTTAGTTTTCAGCTTTCAGCTTTTAGACTACTCCAAAATAAAGCACTACTGAAATTCGGGGGCTCTGTGTATATGCAATAATTTCATGTATTTTTTTTGTGCAGGACAGAGTATCATCATCTAACAGATATAACCATTGGCAGCGGTGGCCTAGTGATTAGGGAGTTGCCCCGGATCGGAAGATTGTGGGTTCGATTCCCTCACCAGTAGGTTGCCCTGAGGTACCCTTGAGCAAGGTACCCTCCCCGTCACTGCTCCCCGGGCACTTTCAATAGCTTCCCCCTGCTGCACGTGTGTGTACGGGTGAAACACAGAGGTTGAATTTCGTTGTGCTGTGGTGCATTTCACAATGATGAGGGTCGTCACTTTCACTTTGATCTGATCTTATTGTGAAATCATTTTGCATTTTTAGATTAGTTTATATTATTTTATTTTATTTTATTTTAAGCAGAAAACCGCTTTAATTAAAACCCAAAAAGAAGCATGACATATTTATCAGGGTTTAGCAAAAGTTGGGTTGCGCTTGCTCAGAACTGGACTCAAAGCACTATGTGTGTTGGTTCAGGTGAGGTTCAAACTGGAAGCTCTCAGGCTTCATATTTCAGACATGTTTTACAGTGAAAGGCTGCAAAGTGCCTTTAACGACAAGATGCCAAGGGGTTTAAACCTCTTGGCATTTAACACTGTAACACCGTAAACATGGTATACATCTGTAATCATCACGTCCTTTAGGAAGCCTGGAGAACTATTTCTTGAGAGTACATTAAACGGGCATGAATGTTTTTGGAAACAAAATCTGATGAAATGAGGGGGGTGGCATTACATATTATATAATATACATTATTTTGTTATATATATTTAATATAAATTCACACGTTGGCACTCGTATGCAAAAACCTTACAAGAGTGAATAATGGGACTCTAGGTCATATAGTTAGACTTTTAAAGTGTCATGGACCAGCACTGTTGGTGTCGCCTCACTTTCTTCATCATGGCCCACTCATGCTACCAGAAATTAGCACCAGGAACCAGGAGGCAGTGCCTCCTCTCAGCCAAGCCTCTGTCTTCCTGGACGAGTTCAGCTGATGGATGCCTGTGGATGACTTAAGATTAGTCTGCACTGTCGGATACTGCCGTGCTGCTTCCCTTAGCTGTGACATTTATTGCACGCTCGACTTATTGATCAACCTGACGTCCCTTGCATAGGCCTTTGGAACGTAAATGACATCCGCCGCTGCTGCTTTGTCAATAAGTTTTACGCAGCGCCGTAAAAGGCCGCAGGCTGTGAACAAAAATTACTGTGTGGTGTCTGCGAGTCTGAGAAAAGCACAGCACAGTGATGAATACCTGCCTTCATCCCTCTTGTGCCGACAGAGATAGAAAAGGCCTTTCTGCTTATGCATCAAATCAGCCTTGACCATTTTACTGCTTCTGAGACTTGCGGTGCAATAGTCTGTGATCTAGTCCAGTGTTGCAGTTAACCAAGCATTTGAGACAACAATATCCCACTGGGAATGATGCTGCCATAAAAGAAGATGATTAAATAAAGCTACGAGGCTGATTGGTTCAATTTATGTCCCTATGCTTCACCGACAGCTTTAGCACCCAAGAGTTGAAAAATAAAATAGAAATGATTTGTAATCAGTCAGTATGATGGGGATTCTTAATATCATTTCCAGAGAATGCCATTTGCCACTGGTGTTTTGGCAAATCTGAAAAAGGCAGAACATGACTTGTCTGGAGGTTCCTCCTCCGCCATACGCTGACTTGGACAGTGAGATCCATTCCTTGCCCTGGTGCAAGCTCTTGGTGTCTACATGTTGCAGTAAACAGTGACTCATTGAGGGGAGTGTGTCGGTAGCTGATGCGCTGCTGACGTTCCTGTGCCAGTGATTTCTCTTCTCCGCAGGAGCTCCACAGCAGCTGCTTCCCTGCACAGTAATCAGATACGAGGGAAGCAGACGCGGGATGATGGGCAGCAATTAAATGATAAACAGTGTGGAGCTGGCGCAGGAAGTGATGGAGGACTTGATTGTGGTTCAGTGATCTTCTGAATGGCACCCTCCGGCTTCAGTCTCAGCCTACACGCTCTTCTCTGTTCTCAGTGTGCCAGAAGCTGGAACAGGAGAAAGAAAAATCATCCACGATTTAGATGATGCACAAAGCTTCTTTTAGAGTTTGCGCCTTTTGGTTTTGTACTATAGAGCGAAGTTAAATCGCCACCGTGCATTGTGCTGCACGCCTCATCGATCAGCCCAAACATTTCCGAGCTGTTATATGATTTTGAATGAACTTTTACTTTCTGACACGGTATGGAATATTGTCCAAAACTGGGCCAAACTGAGGAGAAAATTCTTCAATATGTTGTCTGCTTTTCCAGATACACAGTGTACTTTTTCCCTCATTATATCGTGTCAAAGTCTGTTTAAAATCACTTGATGTATAGCTGCGGCAAAAGCTTTGAGAATGACACATATCATGGGGCAGCGATGGCCTAGTGGTTAGGGAGTTGCCCCCGCATCGGAAGATTGTGGGTTTGATTCCCTCACCAGAAGGTTGCTCTGAGGTACCCTTGAGCAAGGTACCGTCCCCATCACTGCTCCCCGGGCGCTTTCAATAGCTGCCCACTGCTGCACGTGTGTGCATGGGTTAAATGCAGAGGTCCAATTTCGTTGTGGTTCACTGTGTGCTGTGCTGTGACCTCGCAATGACAAGGGTCGTCACTTTTTCATATTAGTTTTCACAAAGTTTGCTGCCTCAGTTTTTATGATGACAGTTTGTATAAACTCCAGAATGTTATGAAGAATGATCCGATGAATTGCAGTTATTTGTAAAGTCCCGCGTTACCATGAAAATGAACCTAATTCCCAAAAGCCCATTGCCACTGCATTTCAGCCACAAAAGGACCTGCTGACACCATTTCAGTGACCCTCTCATTAACACAGGTGAGTGTGTTGAGGAGGACAAGGCTGGAGATCACTGTGCACAAAAATAGCTTCACAGGCAAGGATGTCGCTGCTGGTAAGATTTCACCTAAATCAGCCATTTATCGGATCATCAAGGCGAGAGGTTCAGTTGTTGTGAAGAGGCTTCAGGGCACCCAAGAGTCTAGCAAAGGCCAGGATCGTCTCCTAAAGTTGATTCAGCTGCAGGATCAGTGCACCACCAGCGCAAAGCTGAGTGAGTGCATGAGTGCATCCGTACACACAACGAGGAGACTGGAAAGATTGTCCGTAGAAGAAAAGGTGAGAGCTACCATCACTCCTGTGTCATGCCAACAGTAAGGCATCCTGAGGCCGTTCATGTGTGGAGTTGCTTCTCAGCCAAGGGAGTGGCCAAACAACACAGCCATACATAAGGAATGGTACCAAAACATTCTCTCAGAGCAACTTCTCCCAACCATCCAAGAACAGTTTTGTAAAGAACAGCGGCTCTTCCAGCCTGATGGAGCACCGTGCCATAAGATAAAAGGAATGACTAAGTGTTTGTGAATAACTGAGTGTTTGTAACTTGTGGTGTTTGTGATTATATTTGAGTATTTCACAGAAACATCTGACAAAAAGATCTTAAAAGCAGCAAACTGTAAAACCAGTACTTGTGTCACTTTTGGCCACGGCTGTAGTTTGAGGCAAGGGTGTGAAAATATAGATGTGGATATTTGCAGTGATGTATGGTGGAATATCAGCTCTTATGCTAGCGGCACTAGCCTTGTCTGCTTTGGAACTTTGGCACCCGGTGTGTTTAGGTAAAAGTGAGGCAAATTTGGAAAAGTTAATTTTTTTGTAAAAAAGTGCTGGCACTTTGTGAACAAAAGTTCCGAGTTAGTGTTCCAATGAAAGATGCAGTAGAATGAGACAGAGTGGCAGGGCCTATGCAGACTGTCTTGCCCACACTCCGTCTGCAGGGCTATTTTGGTGCAGTCCCATGGTGTCCTGTAAGGGCGGTGGGTGTCTGGTTTCGTTCTCACTGTGCGTATGACCGAGGGGTGTGATATCCGGCTGCTGGGTGCCTCCTGAGGGCCAGGGGGGCATTCTGACCCCACTCGGTTCCCTACAGATTCCTGCGTGACATCTACAGAGAGAATAGCCCATGCTCCGACTGTTGCTGACAGAGTGATTTACACTCTTTTGCTACTCATACGTTGCATGGACTGGACAAGTGGGCATCAGCGTTCCCTCTTATGGAGCTCAGTGGCCGGTGATAAATGAGCCCGGAGCTTGTGGTCTTAGGAGATTTCATTTGAGAGAAAGTTATGAAACGGTGTTTGAATGACCGTCTAGAGTGACATGCCAGCCGGGCTGACCTCCGGAATGAATTTTGCTTTACTGCTGTTACACATGTGTATATATAATTATACACACAGGCTGCTTCATCTTCACCTTTTATGAATTATTTAGATCCAACATTTGCTCCAACAGTAATGCATGGCTTTGTGAAAGTGCTTCTGCCAGGGAGGTCCGAACACGTCTGTCTCTGTCCCACTGGTTGACCTCGTCCAGTTTGCTCCTTTTTAAAACCAAAGCACTTCCAAAAAACCAAATATAAAACACTACTCCTTCACATTTCCTTTCTCTTTCTCTTCACCCTGCAGGTCTGTTTCTCCCATTTCCGCTTTCTGCAGGTGAACTCTAATTTGCATGCATCACATACAGCACAGACACTTGGTACTAATGCGCTGCCAGTGACCGGTGCCCGTACAGACACGAGCTAAAGTTGCAGTCTCTGTACTTAGTTGTAGAACGCTGGTGTGAGCGTAGTAACTAAACTCAGACCGTAAAACACATTTTCTACCCGAATCCTGGACGTTCTCGTAAACCCCCACTGCTACAATGTACATCTGTACCATGTTTCAGCACAATGGTTATCAAACTTGGATCAAGTACCACCAGAGGTCCCATCAAAACCACCATGTCAACCAGGTTACGTCGCAGGAATGCGCACGGTATTTGGCAGCAACACTGCAGACCAGCGTTTGAAGAAAGCTGTGCAGTGTGAGGGAAGAGATCAGTGAACTTCAAATGCAGAACAAGCCCTCCATCCATTGTGTTACAGCCCTTTATCATGACGGTGGTGAAAGCCAGATTTCCCAGTAATCCGAGTACTTTCCCCAAATCCCTGTAAATCCCAAATGTAGATATCTTTCATCTCACAACCTTGTAGCCATTTATCAGCATTTGCTAACACTAGCAGTGCTGTGTCAACACAAACGTCACCTGTTGCAGGGCAGCTGACACATGATCCTCCTCAGATTCAACTGGACTTCTGTTTCTTTCTCTTTCATTCACACAAGATTCGAAATTACAGCAAAAAAGACGTTTGTTTGTTTGTTTGTTTGTTTGTTTGTTTGTTTGTTTGTTTGTTTGTTTGTTTGTTTAAAGGCAAGTATTGGTGGCTCATAAAACATTTTTAAGACTAGCTTAAGCAGCGGTGGCCTAGTGGTGAGGGAGTTGCCCCCGCATCGGAAGATTGTGGGTTTGATTTCCCCACCAGTAGGTTGCCCTGTGGTACCCTTGAGCAAGGTACCGTCCCCGTCACTGCTCCCTGGGCGCTTTCAATAGCTGCCCACTGCTGCACGGTGTTTGTGTGCATGGGTTAAATGCAGAGGTCCAATTTCATTGTGGTTCACTGTGTGCTGTGCTGTGACCTCGCAATGACAAGGGCTGTCACTTTCACTTTTTTCACTTTCATTTGTTTAAGCAGAACTGTTAAATGGAGCAAAGGACTAGAAATGGTTTCATGTGTTCATTTAGTTGAGAGAAAAAAAATGTAAAAACTGGCTTATTAAAATTTGGACATCAGCGTCCGTAAATTCTAATCTGAATTGGCCTTTAAAATCATTGTCCGTGCACTTCTGCTGAATATACCACATGTCCTGGAGGAAAGAGGCTTGCAGTCAAAAACAAAACCTGGACGAAATGCTCGTAAAATATGATTATGCAAACTGGAATTGTAATACTCCTCCATTTCAAAGACAGAGCAGGTTATTTGCATTTTGTTTCTGGAAAAAGATAAAGAAAATCAAAAGACGTTTACTGGACAGGCCTTAGGGAAGGGTGGGGTTGATTAAAATGAGATGGAGCCTGCAAACGCAGCAGTGAGTGAACAGACAGTGTTACCCATGACTGGCAAAGAGAGTAAAACACAAATTATACTTTCAGGCTCAGGGCACCAGCAGGCGGCCACTGCTTATTCACCACGACTCCACCAGACGACAGCTGTCAAACAAACTGACAGGTACCAAAAAAACCCATTCATTTCCACTTGGAAACGATCAGCTTTAGAAACACAAGCACAACCCCTTGTGCCCTCACCAGTGTTTTCAGCCTTACCCCATTTCCTCCCTCACTAAAAGCTATTTATGCAGAATTGACAGTCGGTGAAACCCTGCTACGTTTGTACTTCCTCACGATTGGTGGAGAACAACCAAGGAAGCCTCTTCACACTCGGGCCCTGAACGGGCTGCTTCAGAAGTTGAGTCATTACTGCAGCCGACCTTAAAGAGAAGGAAGAAGAAATGGAATTGAAAGTCAAGATATGGCAGCACGTCTTTTTAAAAATGACTTTTAATGGTGCGTTTCATTAAGATGTGCATTGTGAGCGCAGACTCGACGGCGGAGGAGAAGGAGGCCGTGGTGCTCACCGGATAATAGCTTGCTGTCACTTTCAGCAGCATTTATTCATTCATGGAAAATTAGGCCATCCTTGGATCAAACGATGTATGGCATTCTCCTCCTGCGGAACGGCCCCATGCGGGATAATGGACGTTTCACACGAAGTGGGACAGTCTCGTACTCACGCGATGCTGAAAGATTTGAGATTTCCACATGCATGCTCTCCTTCTCCTCTGACAGTTCTTATTCCATTGTGGTTGTAAGAAAGTGCTGAGGGACAATATGAATGTTTTCTGTGTTTACTTGGTTATCCTCTTCCCTCACCGAGGAGGGGAAATACTATTTACCGCCTCTGCAGGGGTCGGAATGGATGTTCTGTAAGCCTCCCAGTGTCAGCTCTCGGAGAGCTGAGAGAAGTTCGAGTGGGCATGGGGGGTGAGTTGTAATTTGAAAACGGATTCCGCAGGGACAGAACCTCTACCCCATGCATCTGCAAGTTTTAATTCCTCCGAGAGCAGTGCGGGGCCAGCTGTCAGTGGAGCTGCAAACGTCTGATAAAATATTAAGACTCTCTTTCTGTTGACTTAATACCCAAGCCCAGACAGCCCGAACAGTTCTCAGTTCTTTAAACAATACGCAGTGTAGCCTGTGAAATGGTGTGTAAGCTGTAATTAAAGGCTGGAAAGAAGCCGCCGGTGTTGTGCGTGCACTTGTGCTTAATTCAGCTGCTGTTGCTTTATTAAAAGAGCAGGTGCAAAATGAGCAAGCTTATTATTAAGATTTAGAAGTTATATTATTAGAAGGCCGAGTCCATAAAGCGAGTCTCTTGTCATTCAGCGAGCATCTTTCGGGTTGGCTAGCAGGTCAGAGTGCGCGCGCGTGTATTTATTGGGGGTAGATTTCCACTTCGTTTCTAACTTCAGGAATATTTAGCAGCTTTAGACTCGAGGCTGATTAAGAATGAAGATTTACATTAGTGTGAATTTCTCACTTCCGTTAATTCACTCGTTCTGCTGCCGCAGCGACAGAAGAGGAAACGTTTCGTTTTGCATTGAGGCCGTAACAGCGCTTCTGCGTCCTTCCTCATCTCTCCGCTCTGATGCTCACGTCCTACCATCCTGTCCCTCTGAGGTGCACCACCTGTCCGTCCGTCCTCCCCCAACAATGAACACACACCTCCATGAGGAGGCGTCTGCCATTGGCATGTCTCTGGCAGCCCATGGGCAAGCGGGCAATCTGTTTTCGCCACCTGCGTTTCCCGAAGCCGGCCTGCAGGAACAACAGGCTATCCAGACTCTGTCTCAGACAGGAAGCCAAAATCCAAACTCAAACGAACGCGTCCGCCAAATCTCTCCCATTGCCTTTAAGGCAGGCCAAAGGGAGCCCTAGGAGTTGGAAGCCATAGTATTACAATGTCAAAAACTCGTCTAAAGGAATAGTTTTTTGTGAAACATTTTCCCTCCCGAACTTGTTTGGTGTCTGCAGTTTGTTCCTTTAGTTTGGTGTGGGTTTGCGATGATGATGATGATGATGATGATGAGTTGTGGGTTTGTGCTCCCAGAATCAGGCCCCAGAATCAGAAGTGAGTTCAATTCCCCAAC